>OY757934.1:61829592-62174592 GCA_963585895.1 Sepioteuthis lessoniana
AATCAAGGGAAAAAAATGTTATGCTTCATAAAATAAGCTTTGCTTTATTTGAGACGTATGGGATTGTTACATGGTCCATTTCTTTTTGTTTTACTTTTTCTTTGTGGGAAGGTTTGTTTTTTTTTTTTTTCTTTCATTTATCGATTTCCTTTTATTTTTGCTTTTTTTTTTTTTTTTGTCTGGCGATTTTTTTTTTTTTTTTCGGTGAGGGGTATTTATTATTTTTTCTCAGTTTATTTTCTTTTAGCATTTTACACTTCAATACAGAGTGCGGGTAACGTCACGCACCGGAAGCGTGCGGTGGATTTGGGGATTTTGAAAAAGTCAGTAGAGTTGAGTCCCCCCTCGGGAGAAGACGGTTGACTTTCGCTTGTTCGCGGAGGCCTTGGGCAGGTGTCGCACGAGATGGTAGAGGGGATGAAAAAGCCAGAATAGAAAGAATGTGTATCTCTCTCCTTATGTCGAAGAACCTTTAAACTCAAAGGTAATAAAAAGTTTCGTACCTGAACTAAGAAGTCATAAGTGTTTTTCGTGTTTCGAGATTCCTATGTTCTATGTATATATATATATATGAACATTCTATGTCCATTTCGCATATCCGTATCTGGCTATGGTACAATATTAACATGATAAAAATCTGCAGAAATTCACATAGTTCTACCAACCTTCTCATTTTCAGTATTCATGCTATTACGTTGTTGGTGATTTGAAAAATAAAAAAGATATATGGAGAAAAGTTGACGGGACGATGTGGTGACGTAGAAGTTGTGACTTGATCCCGACGACGAAAGAACAAACAAATCAAAAACCAACTCATGTCTATTTTGGATGTTAAAAGTTATTTGTAGATGAGTAATAATCACGAAGATGTGATGTCATTTCTATTTAGTTGATGTTTTGCATAATATATTGGTGATATATATTATCTCATACCGATACGAGACACTGCGTGCCGACTGCGGGAAAAAGGGTTGGATATGCCATGTAATTCCTATTGAGATTGGTTGCTGCGCTTTTCTAGGACACTTAATCATTTCGTTTCTTTCAAAGATAGGAATCACTGGCCGAAGTTTGAAAGTTGCCTCAAACCGTCTTCAGGCAGCGGCGCAATATGCATCAAGTTGGATTTGGTCGAAAGCGAGATGTTTTCAGCATGAATGAAATACACTCGGAACCACCATTCCCGTGTGATTACGTAAGAAACGGTTACTGTAACGCGTAATGACATCAACGGCCGAAAGTAAACGCGTTTTTTTTAAATCACAAACGGCACACCAAAAATGAAGATTGACATCCAATGTAGTCTCTGCTCTTAATTAATCTGGCGTATATATATATTTAATTCTCTTAATACCATGTCTGGTGGCAAAAGCTACTTGGCAGTGCCAGGAGTGGCAGTACCGCCTTGAGCTACCGAAACTGTGTTATCACCCCTGGTTGGCGGCTCATGGGGGCAGGGTATCACACGTGCTTTCACACATTGTCTGGTGAAAAAAAAATAGTTGAAGTTTTGCATAATATATTGGTGATATATATTATTGACAGGTGATGCTGCATTTGAATTAAGTTCTAAATCTAGTCGGCGGTATTTGTTGCACGCCCCACCTAGCGAGCAAGTGTGGCACAAGGCTTTTTTAGGTGGGCCCGGGCGCAGGGCTTTAGCCCACACGCGCCCGGTATTTCGCAAAAATGCCTACTGCCTCGCCGGCATTCCCCTTAATAGGGGCGCCTCAGGCGCCTGGCGATGAACCCAACCCCCGAAGGGGGTAAAAGCCTGGAGGGAAGGCCCCCTGAGGCCGAAGGAAATTTTCCAGCCACCGAGACACACTCGGCCAGATCCGTGCCGCCGCCAGCACGGCCGGTCGAAGTGCGACCTGGCAACTGAATGCCGCTTCGTTATGAGAAGAGGCTTTTTAAATCTAGTCGGCTGGGGTTATAGAATACACCGACTGCTCCTCTACTGAAAGGTAAGACACCACCCCCCAAAATATGATACTAAATCATCTAATGGCGAGGCTCCAGTTCTGGAGCTTTTGGAGATGCCATTACTTCCAGATCCACTCTGATTCGAAGTGGTTATAACTGCTAGGTTTCCATCTATCAAATAGAAATATTTAACCATTTTCTATACTTGAAACCATTTAACTGTGTAGAAACAAATTAGCTCTGGATCGTCAAAAAATTGTTGTTTACAAACTAAACTATTAGTTTACAAATCATATATATTCAACATCTGTCCATAAATAGGACTTAGCATTAAATAACTTACAAGGGTTGATATGCCGTAAAACACAACCGACCAATCTAATTTCTAAACCGTTAAACGCGAGGAAAAACACCATGGATCACTCAGTATGACTGAAACCTGAGTCAATTTGAGACCACAGCTCTGAGTGGATAATCTCAGTCAGGTGACCTGGGCGTTTTAAAAATTAAGAACAAGTTAATCATTTTCCAATGAACGTTCGAAGGGAAAGGTTGTATTCCAGCTGAGCTCTCAGCAGCTCGTAAAAGTAAAATGAATATATGCATATAAGAATGGTGTCCAGCATTTTGTTATCCCAGCAAAGAACTAAATTAGTAGAGTAACATCAACAAATAAGAACCGTCGGAAAGACACAAAATTGTGACATGAGGTGACATTAAAGATGGCGGCTGAAAATCATAGACAGACCCGGGGAAAATCGAGAGCAATGACTAATACGAGTAATTTCCAACACAATATGCAAATTAATAATGATTTTATCATATTTACCCAACCCCTCCGCTCGGGCAGGATATGACACAAGGTCAATTTTTTAAGCGGAGTTTAATAGGTTTGAATTCAGAGTTTTCCTTCTTCTAGACTAGTTGCCTCACCAAAGTTGAAGAACCTAGTCTTCCCTACTATTTACCCATAGCTGGGGGGTGAATAATTGGATTCATACCTTAATAATGATTTTATGGGCCATTCATTTGCCTCAATTATATTTTTGATTCTCGATAGAACATAGATATCAATGAACTTCTAGAGAGAATATTTCACCCTTTTCTGAAATAGGAACATCAACAGCATAATGGGTCATTGTAACAACAGAAACCATTTGTTAAGGCACCTTATCCTCTTTCCAGTAATAAAGTGGTTTTGTCCAAAATCATCTTCATTAATCGAACCTAGAATTGAATCATAATGCATTCAATTCTTTTTTTTTTTTCTTTTTTACTTTCATAAGATCACTCAATTCGTGTCCTTTTGTAGTTATCAAAAGTTACTTACTTCCTGATAAAAGATAAAGGTTAATGGGAGCAATATTCAAGCTAGTTACTGCATCTAAACGTGCAAGCATCGAATAAACCATTTTGCCTGAAAAGAAAAAGAAATTTACAATTAACAATAAAATAAACATTTGTCAAACGGTGTATTTTGTAACTAATTGGAATATACTCTTTTGCGTCAGAAATCTTTTCGAATGGAAATTAATCCCAAAGTCATTTTGATTAAGCTTCTTCTTTTCTTGTAAGAAAGAAAAAAACTTAATTTAAACGAACAATCAGTTGGAATAAACCAGAGTAAGTGTAAACTTAAGGTTTGGTTTGGTTTGGTTTGTTTGGTTTTATGGCATATCAACCTTTGTAGGTTATTTAACGCCAAATCCATTTTTATCTTAATAATCTGTTCTATTGAAAACAATTCAGTTTAGCATAAATACACAGTTTAATTGTCAAAAACATTTCCATTTCAAACTATTTAAGCAGTTATATGTAATAATTCAGTGAAGTGTAAATACAGTTTTAATGTCGAAAAACAGTTCTATTTCAAATAATTCAGTTAAGCATTAGCACGCAGTTTAAATGTAAGTACGGTTTAATTGTCAAAAACGTTTCTATTTCAAGCTATTTAGTTTACTCTATTCATTTTAGCATAAGTATGCTGTTAGTTCTATTTAACCCATAGATAGGGCCCTATCAGGTACTACCACTCCGGGCCAGAGTGGACCTGGGAGCAATGGCAATGAAGGGGTAATCTGCATTCCCCAAAACTCCAGCACTGCTGGAACCTCACCATCAGATTGTTTAGTGTCATATCCAGGACACTCGTTGGGGGGGGTCTTACCCGTCTGCAGAGGTGCAGTCAGCGTATTCTACAGCCCCAGCTGACTGGGCAAGTGTAAACCTAAGGAAAAGGCTATATTGTAGATGAAGGAAGTGTTTATTCTTTCGTAAATTCTAGAGAATTCGAGTGACCCCAAGAATATATACCTTGGAGGTCTAAAACTCAATTCTTTATTTTTGAAAATCTCTTGTCTCACAAATGACTATTCACAGCCAATGAGATGAATTGTAATACCGTTCTCACAGTTGAAACCGGTAAAGATTAAACTCTGACCAACCATCTACCTATCAATTTGGGGGTGTCCTCGTGGTGTAATGGTTAAAGCGATGAACTGCGGAATCGTAGTACGCGAGTTCGTACTCCAGTCGCGCTATTACGTTCACTTTCGGGCAAATACCCTTGGGAAAGGTATGAACCCCCTTATTCTCCCTCCAGCTATGGATAAATAGTAGGACGGACTAGGTTCTTCAGCCTTGGTGAGGCAACTAGTCTAGGAGAAGGAAAACTCTGAATTCAAACCTGTTAAACTCCGCTTAAAATTTGACCTTGTGTCATATCCTGCCCGAGCGGAGGGGTTGGTAAATAGTACCATCTACCAATCAATCCCACCTAATTTTTTTTTCCACATCCGGTGACTTGTTGAAGTTATTGGTGAGAAAGCCATTACATTATGACAAATAATTAAAAATCTTTATCTATTCACCGACCAAATCAAAACAATCTTAAAATTATTGGATTATACACACATTGACCCCCAAACATGTTAAATTAATTCTAAGCGTGATTAGAAACTTACACCAGTTAAAAATAAATAAATTTTAACCCAAAATTCTTAAGATGTTAACTGAGTTAAAATCATTGTGTAAATGGATTTTTAACTGGTGAAAATAATTGTGAAATTGACTTTGGTATAAAATAATTTATCATCATCATCATGTCGTGCTGGTAGCACGGATATCCCTGACCCTCTCTCGCCACTTTTCCCTATCGTTCATCGCCTCAGGCAGGTCTTCTGGACAACATCCCATATCCTCACATAGTTGCTGAATGTATGTTCGTGCTGGTCGTCCTGCTTTTGCACGGCCATGTGTGGGGGTCCATAAGAGTACATCACTTATGAGTTCGTCCCTGCTTCTCCAGCAGTGTCCTGCATGTCTGGTTCGTCTAACTTGAATAGTTTTCGTGATAGGAGGCAGGTGGCCGTACAGTTGGTGTCTTGTGGGGTGTTGCCGCCAGGACTTGTTCAAGATTGCTCGTAGCATTCTTGTGTAATTGCCGTCTAGCTTCTTCTCCAGCCGTTTTGTTAGAGTCCATGTAGTGCATCCATATAGCAGTATCGATGTGACCGCTGCCTGGAAGAAACTGCGTTTCATTTTATAAGTTAGGTCTGATTTCCATATAATCGATAGCCTATTGATAGCTGTCCATGCTTTCGTTAACCTCGTGTCGATGTCCTTTTCGGTTGATGCGACGCTGCATCCTAGGTAAGTGAATTTGTCTACTAGTTTAAGAGGGGTTCTGTCTAAAGTGGAGATGTCACTCGTTTGATTATAGCACATATATTCCGTTTTGTGTGCATTGACATAGAGGCCTATGCCTGCGGCTGCTCGTTCCAAACTATGCAGTAGTGTTTCGGCTTGGTTGGGTGTATCGCTATGTTATCGGCGTAGTCGGCGTTGGTAATTGTTTTTGCGGGGTACCTTCTGTTTCTTAAAATAATTAAAAAAAGGATTAAAATGCCGTAAACAACCAACCAACCAACCGTAAAAATGAAAAACAGAAGAAAAAAGGCTACCAAAGCATCTGCACCCCCGATCTGTTCCGTGCTGTACTCTGTAATAATTTCTCTCCACACACACTCACACAAACACAACTGCTACAACACGAAATATTTAGTCAGTTTTTTTTGTTTTTTTTTCGTTAAAAAAAATATCACCGGAAACATTTTGCTGTGGACACCTTGTCACAAATCCATGTTCCATTCGTTTAACGTTTTGTCTAAATAGAAGGTTAGGAGTTGCCCCATACATGGGTCCTCAATAAGAGCAAAAGTGGCAGGAATGTCATCAAGTTGAGGCTCTATCAGCCTTTTCTATCGGATCTCTGCAAGATATTTTAGGCTAGGTGATTGGGAATCAGTTATAAATAAATGGTGGTCGATGGTAAATGTTTCTGGTGCCGACAAGTAATTGAATTGTGACTGGAGAGACGTGGATAGTTGAAAATTCATTTAGCTGCAATTTGTCTAAACTTTCGATGGTACAGTTAAGTGGAATTGCTTTTACTGTTTACACTTTTTGTGGCAATCTGTGCTCGTGGTCTGACCAGTCTCGCCAACTAGCAGATCTCTCTCACAACCATGTTGTGTTTATTTCTAAACGGAGAGGTAACGGCCCGCAGGTTCAAGTCGAAACTGCACAAACCACTGGTCAGCAGGACAAGACAGAAAATGAATCCCAAGAATATTCTGGCTATTTCTTTTAGTCTTCGAGGATATTTTACTGAGATAGATAGATAGATAGATAGATGTTTGATTTGTTAGTTGATGGGTTATTTAATGCCAAAACATGTATATATATATATATATATAAATTACACACACACACACACATATATATATATATATATGTGTGTGTGTGTGTGTGTGTGTGTGTGTGTGTGTGTGTGTGTGTGTGTGTGAGTGTAATTTTTTATTGAACAAGTCCTGGGGGCAGGACCCCACAAAGCAACAGCTGTACGGCCACTTACCAGCCATCACGAAAACTATCCAAGTTAGACGAACTAGACATGCAGTAGGGAAGAACTCACAAGTGACATACGCCTGTAGACCTCTTCATATGGACGAGCAAAAGCAGAACGCCCAGCTAGAACCTACATACAATAGCTCTGTGTCGATACAGGATATAGCGTTGAAGACCTTCAGGGAGCGATGGACGATAGAGAAGGGTGGTCGTATAGGTTCAGGGAGATCCATGCTAGCGGCGCGACATGATGATAATGATGATACATATATATATATATATATATATATATATATATATATATATATGTGTGTGTGTGTGTGTGTGTGTGTGTGTGTGTGTGTATTTTGGCTGCATTTCTTCATTAATACAAATTTCGTTGAACATAATAGACATTTTCTGTCTACATATTTTCTTGTTGATCCGTTCGTATTGCCGTATTGCTTTTATCGTATTCGGCGAGAATGGATTGATGTATTTTCCATAATTGTATATATCCCTAGTACTTTCTGCCCAACTTTAGGCCATCATAAGGGGAGGATATATTACAAAAGTGATGTAATTTTTGTTTTTGTATTACTACTATGTAAGAGCGTCTTTACTGTTGGAGTGAATAGCGTTTGCTTTTAAATGGTTTTTTATTAATATTCATAGAAAATATGTAGACAGAAAATGTCTATTACATTCAACGAAATATATATATATATATTAGTGTGTGTGTGAATGGGTGACTTGTAACCAAATAGTTTGGTAATAACTTTATTTGTAAACGAATTGTTAAAGCTCATTTGTTAGCACAAACCTAAATGGTTTCTAATATTTCAATCTAACGCTAATAATTCTACTTAATATGACTATTTGTTTGGACATAGTTGAATGTTTTCAAGAATTCATATTTAACTGGCCAAATCAGTAGAGTGTTCGCCAATGGTCTGACGAGACCGGGGTTCAATCCAAAATCGAGTCATACCAAAGACTCAAAAATTGGATCTTGATGCCGCCTTGCTTAACACTCAGCATTATAAGGTGGGGATCAAGGGTAAAGTGGGGCAATCCAGACAAAGGAGTAAAGCCCTCCCCTACACCTCGGTGTCGTAGCTATAAAAAAGGATCCTTCGTGTCAACCTCGACTATGGTCGCCAACTTTACTTTTTACTTTAATAAATTATTTGTTTCCGCACAGTTAAATGTTTATAATTATTCCTATCTAATATTAATAATTATTTTTAATACTAAGTATTTGTTTGCGAAAAAATGCTTTCAAGTATTCCTATCTAACGCTAATAATTCTATTTAATATTTTGCATCTTTTCCCGGTTTACAACAAGTAGTACTTACAATTGGAAACCTAGAAGTAAAAAACAGAGGATTAATGTGCTCCCACAACGAGATCGTGTCATTATTATCAGTTACTTGAAACCAAATATTTTTCAACTGTTGATAATGAATCGAAATACATGAAACCATACGTCTGTGTTAAAGCAAGTCATTATAGAGAAAATTGGTACAAAAATACAATAGAATATTGAAAATATACAGGGTCGAACGATAAAATTGTCGCACTAGAAAAGACGACATGGTTCCATTTCTGTTTAATGAAAACCGGTTTTCTTTTTTGTTGCAGACCATCTACTAGTTGGTCAGTTGTGCATGAATCCCAAGAGCGATAGAAGCATTCTATCATGTCTGAAAGTGACACAATGTTCAACGAGCGAGATCGGAGATGCGCCACTGTACAACTCATGCGCTCTACCGATTCAACTTATGACAACAGGACCATTGCCAGCACCCTCAAAATGCAAATCTGGATTGCCACGAATAAAAGGGACGTGCCCAGGGTGATGAAAACAAAGTTTCCGGTTACGATTATGGTCTTTGGTGTGGTTTCAAGTGAGGGCCACATCATGCCACCTCACATCTTCGAAGTCGGCTTGAAAATCAACACCAAAGAGTACCTGGATTTGCTGAAGAGTGTGGTGATCCCCTGGTGCAATCAGGTGGCCGGTGGCAGACCCTGAGTGTGGCAGCAGGACTCGACGCCGGCCCACAAGTCCAAAGAGACCCAGGCTTGGCTTCAGAAAGAGTGCTATGACTTTGTACCCTTATCTCACTGGCCCCCCTCCTCCCCCGACCTGAACCCGCTAGACTAATTCGTTTGGTCATATGTCGAGAACATCACCAACATGACCTCCCACAACACCAAAGCCAGCCTGATCTCCGCCATACGGTGAGTATTCGCCGATCTCCCGCCGACGCTTGTGGAAAAGGCATGCTCCCAGTTCCGGATCCGTATCGAGGCGGTGATTGAGGCTGAAGGCGGTGACTACATTGAATCGATGTCAGCACTACGACATAATCAAGATACGTGAATTGATTTTTTCAATAAAAGTTTTAAAATAAAGCAGTAGTGTTGTTTTCTTTAGGACGACAATTTTATCGTTCCATTCTGTAGTTGTACTTGTAATAAAACTTTATGAAATGAATCAAATTTCAATATTAATTAATCCATAAGGAGTTGATACGCCGTTAAATAAATTAATCAAACCAAACCAAACCTTTACAAATAGATCAAATTTCGGCATTAGATAACCCATAAGGAGTTGTTATGCCGTTAAACAAATAAACCAAACCACCAAATTTGGGAGCTCAACCCAACATTTTCAACTCTTCCAAATTATTGGGGGGGGCTTTTTTTTCTTAATTGATGAATTATCTGCTGTCGCTAATATGAAACATTCAGTCGTCTTTTTCATTATGAAAACAAAGTCTTCTCAGTTATTAATTTTGAAAAATTCACTTTTCTTAACTAAGAGAACATAACATTTAAACCGACTGGCTGTCTATCCCAAATTATCTCGATTGTCAATATAGATATACGATGGTTTATATACGCCCAGAATATTTTCCACCAAAAGCGAAAAAAATATAAGACAAAGAAATGTCAATTTAGTTCTAAAATAGCGTTATACATTTATCCTTATTTGATCAATTTGTGATCGTAGATACAAAACTATAAAACTTCGGCTCAACTTCTTTATGATTTAAGTTGAGATTCCCAACCTCCGCCCTTCCAAAGTCTTTGCCTTTGTGATTTGAGCGGCACCTGAATTAGAGACCGTATAATTAAGTAATCTAATTCAGGTGGGTAAATTGCTAGTTGTCATATCAGCGACAGCTTACGGTGAGCTGGTGCTAGAAACGAAGATATGTTTGGCCCTGGGCCAAGGTCAAAAAGAGATCAAGCGGGTTAAGGCTTTTCAACGACGCCGGCTGTGTGCTGTGGGGATGGGACGAGGTCTGATTGACTGTGGTGTTAGATTTTGATGTTAGCGAATATGACGGTTATCGGTGGGGTGTCTTTGATTGTTTTTTTTTTTGTTTGTTTTTTTTCAGAAGTAATGATGTTTTGGAACCAATGTTTGGCAGGAAAGAGATTGGATATTGTAAGCGAGGAAATGAAAAAATGGTGAAAATAAATGAATGAGAAAGAAAGAAAGAAAGAAAGAAAGAAAGAAAGAAAGAAAGAATGGTTTAATTTTTTGAAATGAAATTTACAAAGTTTGGAAGAGAAGATTAAAAGAAAAATAAGTGCAGGGACACCAAAGAAGAAAGAAAGAAAGAAAGAAAAATCGCAAGAAAAAAAATAAAAGAATAAAGAAAAACAAAATAAAAAGGTTTGGTTTGGTTCGGTTGGTTTTATGGCATATCAACCTTTGTAGGTTATTTAACGCCAAATCCATTTTTATGTAAATCTGTTCTCTTTAAAACAATTCAGTTGAGCATAAGTACTCAGTTTAATTGTCAAAACATTTCTATTTCGAACCATTCAAGCAGTAATATGTAATAATTCAGTTAAGTGTAAATACAGTTTTAAAGTCGAAAAACAGTTCTATTTCAAATAATTCAGTTAAGCATAAGCACGCAGTTTAAATGTAATTACGGATTAATTGTCAAAAACATTTCTATTTCAAGCTATTCAGTTTACTCAAACAATTCAGTTTAGCATAAGTATGCTGTTAATCCTATTTAACCTTATCAGGTGCTACCACTCCGGGCCACAGGGGACCTGGGAGTGATGGCAATAAAGAGGTACTCCGCATTCCCCAAAGCTCCAGCACTGCTGGAACCTCAGATTGTTCAGTGTCATATCCAGGACAATCAGATTGTTCAGTGTCATATCCAGGACAATCGGGGGGGGGGTCTTACCCCCTTTGCAGAGGTGCAGTTGGTGTATTCTTCAGCCCCTGCCGACTGGGCAACAAAATAAAAAGAAAAAAATACAGTAAATTCGAGAAATAATGAAAGGTTTGGAAATAAAATTTTAGTTATTATTATACATTTACAACACATCCTTCAATCATAAAGTTCCATATATATATATATATATATATATATATATATATATCTTAACTAAATTACCACGGCCAGAAAATCCAGCAAACAACCACATGCGACATACGGAACACTGAATAGCTGTTTCGACCTTATTGGGTCTCATCAGTAGTGCGTAGCATAATCTCCACCATTAGAGATCGAAAAAGCAACCCCAGAATGCAGAAACCGGACTTCTACCAATGGGCCACCGATTCATGCCACACATAAGCGATGCCAAATCAACAAGTCAGGGTAAGAATGCGCAACCGCATGATCATCTGTATCTTGAAAGTACGTTTTTACCTTACAGAAGACACGACCACCCCTAGGGCCACGTCTTCCCAAGTAGGTGTTATGCATCCGCTTAACTATAACCTACAGGGCAAGAATTAGATTATATATAAAAGAGGAATTGATTTTATATTAGTTAAATATAATTGATTAAATTAATATTATCTAATTAATATAATATCAATTGCTCTATTATATATATATATATATATATATATATATATCGGGGAAAATGCGTGAATGATTGAATAAAACACCGATGTACAAGTTAATAAATTTGATGTCTTTAAATTGAGTGAAAAGTCTTTTCTTGTCAGAAAAAATGATAATTGTTATGGCAGAAATATCTTAAGAGAGAAAGCGAAGATTAATGTATGAAACATAGCAGCTTTTGTTGGGCATATTTGTGTGTGTGTGTGTGTGTGTGTGTAAAAGATCTGAGTATTAGTGTTTTGTAGAGATAAAAAAAAGAAATAATAAAGACAATGACATAAAAGATAAAATAAATAAAATGTAAAAGTAACAGTCTCCCTGGAGGCCTCTGACAGGAAGTGTAATCTGTGTATGCCTGGAAAGATGGGCTTCCTTGCGTCAAAAACAAACTCTTCCTCATAAGCTTTTATCACATCGACTGAACAGGCGGAATTTTTTCTCTCTGCTGCAAGTAGGGAACGCATGTCCCTGCTGAGTCCCAAACTAAGCAGCGCGTTGTATCTCTCCTACTTGTAGCAACCTCTGTCAAAAGCACTCACTAAATATGAATACACACGACGAACCCTCATCTTATAATTTTCATAAGATAATTCCTTGTGTTCTTTAAACACGTTGCCTGGGGAATTGCTACAATTTCTAATGGTTCAGGAAAACATTCACACCACAGAATAGTCGTAATTCCTCAAAATAGAATTTGAGTCCGCAGGAATCTCTGTTTTTTGTTGTTTTTTTTTTTTTACCTTCAGTCTTTAATTCCCTCACAACTTCAATAGACAAAAAGAAGACAACAAATGAATGCAGTAAGAAAAAGACAAAGAAGTCAGATATAAACCACAGAAACACCCAACATAACAATTCGACACGTACCGCCAAAAAATCCATTTATGCGCCCCATAGTCTCAGTGTAATGGGAGAACAACGTTAAGATGTTAATATCAGTTTGCCTGCAAAATGAAACAATCAGCGAGCGGGGTATATTTGTTATAGAGAGTACGAATAGATGTATGTAAACAATAACATATTCGTTCAATTTAAGATCATTAAGCAATGTTAAAATTAAATACATTCGTAAGGAAAAGAATGTTACATTTTCACTCAAAAGAAATACTCTGCAGAGGGGTAAAACTCCCCTCCAACGAGTGTCCTGGATATGACACTAAACAATCTGATGGTGAGGCTCCAGTAATGCCGGAGCTTTTGGGGAATGCGAAGTACTTCTTAAATGCCATCGCTTCCAGGTCCACTCTACCCTGGAGTGGAAGCACCTGATAGCGTTCTATCTAAAGTTTAAAAAGAAACGGCGTATTTATGCTAAATTCAGTTGTTTGAAATAGAATTGTTTTTAAATTAAACTGTTGGTAAACAAAAAAAAATTGTACTTATGCTAAATTGAAATGTTTGAAATAGAGCTATTTAAACGTAAAATATGGATTTGGTATTATTCGCTATATTTGGCCTTATCAATAGTTGATATGCCATAAAACCAAACCAGACCAAACAAATCGAAAGAAATAAACCGAAAAGTCTTGAGTGAGTACTGTATAATTCCGTACTTACTGGAGAAATATTTATTTTGTCGCTTTTTATACGTCACTTATTAGCTTGAAATTAGATTTTTAAATAGTTGAATTATCTATGATTCTAATTTGTTTCAGAATATATTTCGAAACGGTCTAGGAGGGAAGTTTTGATGTTTTAAATTTTCTTGTGGCAAGTCAAATATCATCGTCTTGAAGTCTCATTTTTTTTTAAACTAATGCACACACGCAGAATAAATTCAAAAATACAGATAAAAACAATAAAGCTGCTCGAGACTATTTTTTGCAAAAAAAATGACATTTATTTTTAGACTGAAAATCAGTTGATTTCATATATATCATCCTCATCGTCTTGGCATGCTATCTGCAGGGATATCCCTGACCCTCTCTCTCACCCCTCCTAATCGTCCATTGTTTCCGGCAGGTCAATGTCTCCCATGGGACTCTAGATTTAGTTCTATGTTTTGTTGGTATGTATTTTGCTGCTGCTTTTTGGTGGGCATTGACGAAATTCTCATATTCGTCATTCAGAGTATGCGGTTTGTGTGTGGGTCATGGTTATCTTTCAGTGGCTGTTTTTATTCTCATCTGTAGAAGCCACCCTTATACATATTTACCAACCCCTCCGCTCGGGCAGGATTTGACGCAATGTCAATTTTTTAATCTATGAGGGTGGCTATAGAAGCCACCCTTATAGATGAGCAGCAGTAGTTCCCCGATCGAACTAATCGATCCTGTCCGAAGAACCGTAGGGATCATACAGCTAGGGCCATGTTAGGTATTGCGTTGAGCCGTCAGAGGGTTTATCCGCTTTCCTAAAAAAACACGGAAATCATATATATATATATATATATATATATATATATTTGTACTTAAATTTGGACTGTTATATAAATGCATACACAAAAATTTGCTCTGTAAGAAATTTATATATCAATCATCTTAAATTGAACACTCCTATAGATTTATAAGAATCTTCTTTTATCGTCTCAAAAAGATTCATTCTTAAGTCATATTCTTTGGATGTTTTATATATATATATATATATATATATATATGGTAGCTCCACTCCCCAGGAATCGCAGCACTAAGATGGCGATCTTCCTCGACAGTGGAGATACCATATGCCTCAGAGGATCTACGCATCTCCAGAATATGGGACTGTCTACAAACAACCTCATCCCATCTAGGAAAGTCGTGGGAGGCTTTACACTCATGTGTCAAGGCTGGCTTCCCGCGGAATTCAATGTCCAGTGTAAGACAACCAAGAAAGCCCGGTACATATACAAAAAAATCCAAATACTGTATTTCAGCAAAGCAGCCTGCATTGGCATATGGATACTACCCAAAGACTTCCCAAACCAAGCGGCCACGACGTCACCCCAAGCAGGTGGCAATGCAATATCTACCATCAGCAAGCATTCGCCAGGAATTAGATACTAGCTCCAAACATAACAAAGTCAAGGATCAGCCACCAACGCGTCCCAAAAATCTGCCTTTTCCCCCAACAGAACAAAACATTCCTAGGCTCAATGAATGGAAATTTACTAAGCTTTTTGCTTAGATGTGGCACAAGGCCATATGAAAGGGGCACCCAGTGAGACTCGAACTCACTCGTGTAGGTTTGCTAGTCGAGCTTGCTAACCATTACACCACCAGAGGCGCCCTTAGTCGAGCTTCGCCAAGACATCTTTCAGAAAGAACGGAGAATTCCCACCAATGTCTGGCCCCGCTGCTCATATCCACCTGAAAGAATGAGCAGTCCCCAAAGCCAGACATAACCCAATCCCTGTGACGTTTCACTTCAAAGACGCAGTGAGACAGACCCTTTGGGAAGACGTGAAAAGGAGTATCATAACCCCAGTACCTGACGGCATGTCCACAGATTGGTGTAGCACTATGGTAATTACTGCCAAAAAGAAATGGCAAGCCACGAAGAACAGTAGATTACCAACACTTAAATTCATAGTGCAAACGGGAGACTCACCACACGGTGTCACCGTTCCAGTTAGCACTACAGGTGCCACCTAATCAAAAGAAAACAGTATTAGATGCTGTTGACCGTTACCCCGCTGTTCCTTTAGACAAGGAGTCCCAGATGCATTCGAGATTTCAAAAAAAGCCATAGTCGACGATGTCAATTAAGGTATCTCGACATTCGAAAAAAATCGAGTAACCAGGCTCGCCCCAGATTGGAGCAAAGAGGGAATGGGCTTCCTACTGCTGCCAAAATATTACATGTGCACGACTGACAAAGATTCAGTGTGCTGCCCTGAAAGCTGGCAACTTATATTTGCCGGCAGCAGATTCTGCATTGATGCCGAACGCAGATACGCACCTATCGAGGGCGAGACAGCAGCAATTGCGTTGGCATTAGAGAAGTGTCGGATATTCGTAATGGGTTGTCCGAACTTTATAGTGGTTACAGACCACGAATCACTAAAGGGACTATTCGGAGATAGGGACCTTGGCAAAATCCCAAACCCCCGATTATTCAGACTTAAAGAAAAGACCCTCAGGTGCAGATTTACCATCCAACACTGCCCTGGGAAGTGGCACAAAGCCTCCGATGCTGTTTTTCGCAACCCACCGGCCATCTTGCAGGCACTCCTAAATGGATTCCTGAATGAACCCTCTCAATTAGACATCATAGAGTCTGACGACATGGACGACTGGGTCAAATCGTGAACCCTATTATCATCATTCGGGGCAAGCAACAATGTAGCGCCCATCTCACCAGACTCTATCCGTGCAGCTGGATGCAATGACCTGCAATACAAAAAATTAATAGACACCATACAAAACAGATTCGAGAAGACACGTAGCCTCACTGCACCCGAGATCCGCGTGTACTGGGCGGTGAGGCACTGCCTCAGCGTGGGCGATGGGTTAGTGCTCTTAGACCACAGGATTGTCGTCCCCACTTCCCTGCGTACAAATGTACTCTGTAGTTTACATTCCGCACACCAAGGTGAAGTCGGCATGAAGGCCCGCGCCAATGAATCAGTTTATTGGCCAGGGATGAATGCCTCAAACCATAACACTTGAGCAAGTTGCATGTTTCGCACAAAAATTGCCCCTAGTCAAACAAAAGAGCCAATCAACCTAACACAATCTCCTGATTGGCCATTCCAGCAGATTGTTATGGATCTCTTCTATGTCGGGAACCATGGGTACTGAGCATGCGCCGATAGATTAACAGGCTAGCTGATCCTATATCACCTAAGCCACGGACAAGCCAATGCGTCAAGGCTTATCTCGATCTGCCGAGACATTTTTCAAAGCTATGGCGCCCCTGAAGAACTCAGCAGCGATGGCGGACCACCCTTCACATCCCTTCCATTCACACAGTTCTTACAAGACTGGGCTGTTAAACACAGATTATCATCAGCCGCCTCCCCACAATCTAATGGTCGGGCAGAGCTCGCTGTCAAGTCAGCCAAGAGAATTATAAGTGGCAACACAGGAGCTCAAGGGTCGCTGGACAATGACCGCACAGCAAAAGCCATCCTCTTATACAGGAATACACCCATCCAAAATCTTCCGCTCAACTGCTACTCCACCGCCGACTACGCGACTTTATACCATCCCAACCCACACTCTACAAGCCACCCGCAGATTGATAGCTGCAGCAAAAAAATCGTGAGATAATTCTATCTCGTCGGAACACCCGTCTCCGAGAGCAAGACAATAAAACAACACACACCTTATGTCCCTTTCAAAATGGGCAAATGGTGACAATACAACGACCAACAACCGATGGGACACAACAGGTCAAGTCGTCGTAACACTCCCCAACCACCAATACCTTGTCAGAGTTGACGGATCAGGTAGAATCACCTTGAGAAACTGCCGATTCCTCAGAAAACTCGAAACACCAGCAACTCCACCCCCAATTCCGAGCGTTGCGCCCGAGACTTATACACCAAATCCAAATCCAACGCCTCTTAAACCCAATACACCATTGCTGCAAACAATAAGCACTGGAATAACATCAAACACTGCTCAGCCATCTACAATGACAGAGACAAAAACCCCTCGGGCATTGTCCAGACTACTTTCACACAACCAGCCAGGTTTAAAGGAGCTCATACCTCCGTAAAGCATCCAGCCGGTCATAGCTCAGAGTAGTCCTTCTTACAATGCTAAACTGAAGCTGGTTTATATAATGAAATACCTTTACTCACTTATCAGCAGCCAATCACGGCCGATGCAATAGAATAGCCCACTTTGGCACAATGGGATGCTCCAAGGTACGTGCAAATAGCTCCCGTTCCTCAATCGCGGCAATTGAGTTTCCTGTCTTCATGAATGATTGCTCTTAGCTAACGCGACTAATTACTCTCGGCTATCGCAACTAATTGCCCTACGCGACCTGACAAATCCTACAATATATATATATAAAGTAAATCAAGGATTGTAATCCGACAATGTGTCGAAAAGTTAAAATTGCTAATATCCCCCCTCATGGCCCTGATGATGGTACAGTAGAACCGAAACGCTATAGTGTCGACCTCAATAAATCTCTCCTTCCACTTGGATCGTGGTTATCAATTTTTCTACATATATATATATATATATATATATATTTCCAGTCGGCGTCTGAAGACAATGGATGTGGGTTATTCGTGTATAGAATATATGAGGCATTTCACATAAATCTATGAGAGTGATCGATGTATGGCTACTGTTATATATTCTTTTTTTTTTTTTTTGGTTTGTATAATAAAACTCACATACAGAGCGTATACAATGTAACTGGAAGAAAACCCTACTTTGATTTAATTGTCATAATAAATTTATTTCGGCGCGTGTTTGTCATTTGAAGAGACGAAGATTATATTCTTCACCGAAATAAATTTATAATTACAATTCAACCATGGTTGAGTTTTCTTTCAGTTACATTATATATATATATATATATATATATATATATATATATGGACGGCTATCGATAGGCTTTCGATCATATGGAAATCAGACCTGACCGATAAAATGAAACGCAGTTTCTTCCAGGCAGCGGTCGTATCGATACTGCTATATGGGTGTAATATTTGAACGCTAACTAAATGGATGGAGAAGAAGCTAGACGGCAACTACACAAGAATGTTGTGAGCAATATTGAACAAGTCCTGGCGGCAACACCCCACAAGGCACCAACTATACGGCCACCTGCCTCCCATCGCGAAAACTATCTAAGTTAGACGAAGCAGACATGCAGGACACTGCTGGAGAAGCAAGGATTAGCTCATAAGTGATGTACTCCTATGGACCCCCGCATATGGCCAAGCAAAAACAGGACGACCAGCTCGAACGGCCATACAGCAGCTATGTGAGGATACAGGATGTAGCCCTGAAAACCTGCCAGAGGTGATGAATGAAAGGGAGAAATGGCGAGAGAGGCTCAGGGATATCCGTGCTAGTGGCACGACACGATGATATATATATATATATATATATATATATATTGCGTCACTGCTCTAAAGTTTGGTTATAGATAATAACTAATAATATCAGTTTTCATTATATAAAGTTCTATTGGTAAGGATTAAATACTGCTCTCTTTAGTTTTGAAATGAATTTTTCATTTATTTTTCTTTTAACTGACCGGGATGTTCTTATTTATGGGCCACACAATACCTATTTTTTTCTATTTGCCTAAAACCTCTCACTCGCAAACGGTAGATCGTTTAAAAGCCTGCTTTTTCCACATCGTTTAATTCAATTAACAAGTTGTCAACCGTTTCGGCCATAGCTATCGAGCAATGACACGACATTCGTCCAAAACTTTAAACATTCAAGAGAAAGCTAAGTAGATTCTATTCGTCTAGAGCTGCTACAAAACAGAATTGTTGATGACAGACACCAAACACTGTCATAAAACCTTCTTTTGCATTTCGCTGCGAAAAACATTACTCTCTCTCTCTCTCTCTCTCTCTCTCTCTCTCTCTCTCTCTCTCTCTCTCTCTCTCTCTCTCTCTCTCTATGTACTAAAACTTTCGTTGACGTCACAATTAGGACAAAACAAAAAGAAAAAAATAGGCAAGTATTTTCACGAGTTTACGATCCACTCAGCCAGCTTTGGGAAGGCGAAAAGAGATAAAGCTAATGGATCCTATCAATTGTTTTGCTTGCTTAAGCCCTACATCCGGGTTTCAGGCAGCCATTACAGTCCACTAAGCTGGTCGACTGTGAAGAGAAAGTTTATCCAGTGGATTCTTTGTCGACTTCTTTTCCTGCAAACTTTCTGAAAAGCCATTAGTGGCAATGGGATTTAACTTTGCAAAGAAACGTCCTCCTGTTGTTCCATTCAGGTATAATCAGAACAATAGATCTGCATGAACCTTTGCCTACATACACATATACGCACATATATTTACATATGCTAGCAAGAATAACCGGAGCTGCCCAGTCAAAAATGACTTAATTTGAAAAAGTGATATTAACGGCATGTCAAATTTTGGGGCGTTCTTTTAGGCCTTATGGTCAGAGAATGGCGTCTCTGCTGAAAGCGACCTGATAAATCCTACAATATATATATATATATATATATGAAAAGCACATAAAGGATTGTATTCCGACAATGTGTAGAAAAGTTTATAACAACGATCCAAGTGGAAGGAAGGGTGATATTAGCGATTTCAAGTCAATGATGTCTCGAAATCTTTCTCGATAAACATATGTAACATAAATTCTATACAATATTCCTAATAAGTCAAATGACGTAATTTAAAACAACAAACGCTGATTCACCAATTAAACGACCAACTTTTTCTTATTATATAAATTTTCCCCAAGGCTTTTGCATTTTGCATTTTAAACATCCATCGTTGACTTAAAATCGCTGATATCCCCCCTCATGGTCCTGATGATGGTTCAGTAGAACCGAAACACTATTATGTCGACATCAATAAATCTCTCCGTCCACTTGGATCGTTGTTATCAATTTTTCTACACAACAGACCTGACCGATAAAATGAAAAGCAGTTTCTTCCATGCAGCGGACGTATCTTAATTTGAAAAAGTGATATTAACAGCATGTCAACTTTTCTTTGGTTCTTTTCGCTTTATGGTCAGAGAATGGCGTCTCTACTGAAAGCGATATCAACATACGCAGGCGTAAAGTATGGACAACTATTAACTAGTTATCGACCATATGGAAATCTAATTTCTTTGATGAAATAAAACGAAAATCCTTTCAAGCAATAGCCGTGTCACTAATAAGGTACGGTTGCACCATTTGTACTTGAAGGAAAAGCAAGATGGGAACCACAAAAGGATGCTAGAAGTTATTTTAAACAAATTCTGGCAGCAGCACTCAACAAAACAGCAGCTGTACGGCTACTTACCTCACAACTCACAAACCATCTAAGTAAAACGAGTAAGACACATTGGATACTGCTAAAAGAAGTAAGGATAAAACCATATGCAGCGTCCTCCCATGGACTTCTACACATGGACACACCAATGTTGGCCGAACAGCAAGAACTTACAGTTCTGTTTGGACGCTGAACACCTTCTAGAAGACGAATGGGGAACATGAGTCCAAGAAATCCGTGCTGCCAGTATATCTTCATGATAATGATAATTCACATCCATATTTTTTGTATAGTTTCTTAAAATATGTTTTTGGTGCACAGTCATATCAAATAGGATAATATTTCAAGAGTTGGTTTTGGTTTTATGGTACATCAACCATTGTCGGTTATTGATGCTAAATCCATTTGTATACATATAAACACTTCTATTTCAAACAATACAGTTTAGCACAATTTGCATTTTAAATGTCAAAACATTCCTATTTCAAGCAATTCAGTTTAGCATTAGTACGCAATTTAGTTATTCGGCCCATAGATACGACCCTATCAGGTCCTACCTCTCTGGGCCAGAGTGAGCCTGCGAGCGATGGCATCGATGGGATACTCCGCATTCCCCAAAGCTCCAGAGTTACTGGAACCTCACTATCAGACTGTTTAGTGTCATATCGTTGGGGAGGGTGATCTTGCTCTTCAGCAGAGAAAGAGTCGGTGTATTCTGGGTAAAACTCGAACCCTCGAGTGATTATAATGTATTCCCCTTCCCCCTTCACCAATTTGATCATGGAGAGTGACAACATAAAATCAACCACGAGAACTCTCGAAGTAAGTGGGAAGAAAGTTGATGATTTTCAAAAAGGAATAGTCAGGCAGTTATTCACCGACAGAGGATAAGGAATGACTTAAATTTCAGGGTTAACGGGACCTCTCTCTCTCTCTCTCTCTCTCTCTCTCTCTCTCTCTCTCTCTGGGTCAGGTTATGGTCAAGCAATTCCTTTACAAACTCAAAAAAGAGCCGATTTCTCGTCTTTCAGATTTTTGTGACCAGTCAAGAGGCAGGTTGAAACACAGAGATAAAGTGAGTGGCATTTTTTTTTTACTACCTGTATGGCGTTTTCCTTTTCTACCAACTCATCCATATCCCTTCATATCGTGAATACTAGCAATATTACTGCAACACGACTATTACTAATCCGCCGAGGTTCCCTGTCTGTGTACAGTGATTCTCTCGGTTTAGTTCTCATCACGTGAGAGTTGTAAGTATGACGCTCAATGTCTGATGTGGGACATACTGTTTACGCTGCAAATGCTCTACCGTGTTTTTTTTTTATGAAACCTGCGCTTTCCAATTCTGCACCCAACGATGTTGGAAATATTTCCCAGTTACTACACCATCTTCATCATCATCCAGCGACGTCGACATCACAGATTCTCTCTCTCTCTCTCTCTCTCTCTCTCTCTCTTTCTCTTGCACAAAAACACACACACACAAACACACACTCTCTATCAGCCCTTATCAGCCATCCCTCTACACCAATTGTTTTTAAAATATGGTCCGATAGCTTCAGGGTAGGGTGGCGTGACGTCAACAACAAGGGGCTGCAGATCCAGCCACGGAGTGTTAAGAATTTATAATATCCCGTCTATAATTATCCAATCAGTGATAGAGCAACAAATTAGTATTTCTAGTAACTTGTAATTAAAGTAAAAGTAAAGTTGGCGACCATAGTCAAGGGTGACCGGAAGGTTCCCCTTTCAATAGCTACTACACTGAGGTGTAGGGGAGGGCACTACTCCTTTCCCCGGATTGCTCCACTTTACCCTCGATACGTACCTCATAATGCTGAGCGTTAAGCAAGGAGGTATCAAGTACCATTTTTAAAGTCTTTGGTATGATGCGACCTGGGATTGAACCCAGGTCTCCCAGCCCATTGGTGAACACTCTACCCACTAGACCAATGAGCCGGTCACAGTTACTTGTACACACCTATGAATATTCAGTTTAAATAAAGTCCAGGCGGCTGGGGCTACAGAATACACCAATTGTGTATCTACAGAGGGGTAACCCTTCCGAAATGAGTGTCCTGGATATGACATTAAACCTTCTAATATCCAGGCTCCAGCCATGGTGCTTTGGGAAATATGGAATACGCTTCCTTATCATTAACCGGAGGGGTAGCACTTGATAGGGACCAATCTAAGGGTCAGATAGAAATGTTTGACATTTATGCGGAGAGCAAACAAATAGCTTACGTTAAATAGAATCGTTAGCAATAGAACCGTTTGACAGTTTAACAGTGTGTAAAGAAGTGACTGATGTTTAATTGAATTGTTAGTGTTACATAACAATACTTGAAACAAATTAACGAATAAGTAATACTGATTAGAAATATTAGTGTTGATTAGTTATACTTGAAACTCGTTAGCTGTTTGCTTAAATTGAATTGTTAGTGTTTCATAGCAATAGGTGAAACTATTTCACTGTGTGCAAATAAAACTATTCATGTTAGATTGCACTCACGTAAATGGTTTCAAATAATGCTACCAAATGATTAATACTAAATAGAACTATTTGTGTTAGAATATTTGAAACCAATAGTAATGCTAGAGTGCAAATGAGCTCTGACTCATTTTAAAATAAAATTACCAGTAAACTACAAATCATATGTACAACCATTTAACTGTGTGCAAACAAATAATCTCTGGCTTGTTTAAAAATGTTACCTACAAACTATTCGTTTACAACTCATATACCTGTATAAAGATGATTCGGCATTAAATAACCCACAATGGTTGATATGCCATAAAACCCAACAAAACCAAATCCTATATATTTAATATATCTGGTATTAAATAATCTACAATGACTTGCCCAGTCGGCTGGGGGTGTAGAATACACCGACTGCTTTTCTGCCGAGGGGTAAGACCCCACCGAGTTTCCTAGATATGACACTAGATCTGATCGTGAGATTGTAGTAATGATGGAGTACCCATTCATTACCATCACTCCGAGATCCATTCTGGCCCGGAGTGGTAGCACCTGATAAAGGTCCTATCTATGGGTTAAATAGAACTAAACCGTGGTTTAAGTTTACTGTTTTTGGCATTTAAACCACATATTTATGCTAAATTAGGTTGTTTAGAATAGAACTGTTTTGACAATAAAGCTGCGTACATATGCTAAACTGAATCGCTCCAAATAGAACTGTTTTTTACCTCTAAACTATGTACTTAAACTGAATTATCTGAAATAAAACAGTTTTAACATTAATTCTGTGTATTGGCTTGTCGGCTGAGGCTGTAAAATACATTGACTACACCTCCGAGAGGGGTAAGACCCTACTAACGAGTGTCCTGGATATCGCACTAAACAATCCAATGGTGCGGTTCCAGTGATGTTGGGGCTTTGGGGAATGCAGAGCACCCCTTCATTGCCATTGCTCCCAGGTCCACTCGGTCCCGGAATGGTAGCACCTGAGAGGGCCCTTTCTATGGTTTAAATAGGACTAAACTGCATACTTATGCTAAACGGAATTGTTTGAATTAGAATTGTTTGACTAAACTGAATAGCTTGAAATAGAAATATTTTTAACAATTAAACTGTGTATTAATGCTAAACTGAACTGCTTGAAATAGAACTGTTTCTAACATTGAAACGGTACTTATAATAAACTGAATTGTTTGGAATGAAACTATTTTGACATGAAACTGTGCGTGGAGAAAATCTATACTAATACTAAACTGAATTGTGTGAATTAGAATTGTTTGACTAAACTGAATAGCTTGAAATAGAAATGTTTTTGACAATTAAACTGCGCACTCATGCTAAACTGAATTATTTGAAATAGAGCTGACTATTTGTATAAAAAATGGATTTGGGGTTAAATAACCTACAAAGGTTGATATGCCATAAAACCCAACAAACCTTCAGTGGTTGTTATGCTATAAAACATAACCAAACCAAATCATATATATCTAATGGATATGTATAAAGAAGATTTGGCATTAAATAACCTATAATAGTTGATATGCCATAAAACCCAACCAACCTACAGTAGTTGTTATGCTATAAAACATAACCAAACCAAGTCATATATATTTAATGGATATGTATGAAGAGGATTTGGCATTAAATAACCTATAATAGTTGATATGCCATAAAACCCAACGAAACCAGACCAATCATTTTAAACAGAAGGTATTTCCATAATTTTGGCTTAGAGTCGTTTCTGAATGTCCATTGTTATTTCAGAAGGAGGTCACGATCCTGTGACCTTTTGAAATAACATTTATGCAAAATAGCATTTTTACTATTTACCAATAGGATGAGCAAATAGAGATCTAGACTCGTTGTGTAAAGTGAATTGAATATGTTTGCCAAAAATATCACGAAGAATTGATGATTTCCAAGCAAAGCAAGCATATCGGTCTCACTAAATCTCATTACACAGTGCAAATATTGGATGCAATTTTCGTTAAACATTTTTCATAAATTTCATTTTGTTTATATATGGATTCACGTGATTTCATTTTTATTTATAAGGGAAGGTGGTGTCAACGAGATGGATGCTGATGTAGAAAGGTTTCCGGTTCCAAATTCTTTGAAAACCACTATTCTAGATGGCATGCAGTGTTTTTGGTGGTATGCCCTATTTATCGATACTATAGTAACTATAATATTCAAATATTGCAGCCAGTAAATACGTGAGCATTAACTACGACTAAGACCAACATTGGTGTATCCATGTGATGGAGTCCCTTCGAAAACTGGGTGTGTTCTTGTGGTGTAATGGTTAAAACAATGGACTGCGGAATCGGAGTAAGCGAGTTCGAACTCCAGCCGCGCTATTACGTCACTTTCGGAAAAAAAAAAACTTGGGAAAGGTATGAACCCCCTTATCCTCCCAGCTATGAGTTAAATAGTACCACTACTAGAAGGATTCATTTGGCATTAAATAACACAAGAAGGTTGATACTCCATCAAACAAAGGAAAAGAACCCTTATAAAAAGTTTACCTCTGATTTAGGCCTTTTTTGAGAATCGTACATCAAATATGGGTTCTGAATTCAGAATTTTTTCTTCTCCTTGACAAGAGTCATAAATAATTATATATATATATATATATATATGAATTCAACTACAATTGCTTTCATACAGGATAAAGATAAACGTAGAATACTTGAAGCCTGTTTAATATATTCTCATAACACAATTTTCCAAAGACCAGGATTTTATAAAATATCACTTTTTTTAAACAAAAAGCATGCTAAAAATTTTCAAGATATATTAACAATAGCAGACTGGTTTTCTGAATTTTTGAAATTGTTCACCGTATAAAAAATTTCTCAAAACCATGAAACAATGTTGCCTTTTTCAGAAAAAGAGATTCCGTTTTATAACCAAATCGTTTCCGAATATATTGTCTGGTATTACTCGTTTTTTTTATTCAAAACATTTGCACTGGAGATTACTTTTTTACTTGCATGCTAAACATATTTTCTAATATCATCATTATTTTATTTTTATATTTAAAACACTTTTATATACAGTGTAACCCGGATATAAGAGAGTTGTCGGGACCGGAGAATAAGTATCTTGTACCCTATTTTCTCTTATATACGGGTTTGGTCTTTTTTGTTTTGGTAACACAGGCTCTAATTTGGGACCAGATAAAATCTCTCTTATATCCGGGTTACACTGAAAACTTGTATGTAGGCAAATATTAAAGTCGAAACATGTGTCGGCAAAAAATTGTCATCCACACAAAGTATATTCGCTATTCCGTTTATTTTTCAGCATATTTGATTCATTTCATTTTTTCTCTTACTTATGTATATATATATATATATATATATATATTGACATTTAGAGGCGCTCCTGATATAATTGTTATCATCGTCGGACATGAAAATGGACACGACGATCGGTGTTCAAATCCAGGACTAGGTTGTTTTTACATTTTACATAGCATTAATAACCTTGGGAAAAGTATACATCTTAATGTTCTCCCTACAGCTATGGATAAATAGTAGGAAAGACTGGACTCTTTAATTTTTTGTATAGAAACCGTTTTAGAAAATGGAAAATTGGAAAATTCTGAATTGAAACCTGTTAAACTCCGCTTAAAAGTGACCTTGTCTACATCCAGCGAGTGCGGAGAGGTTAGTATATATCATCATCATCATCTCACGCCACCCAACACGGATCTTCTTGACCTTCTCTCGCCACCCGTTCCTATCGTTCATCGCTCCCGGGAGCTCTTCAAGGCTACATCCCGTATCGGCACAAGGCTGTTGTATATAGTTTCTAGCAGGTCATGCTGCCTTTGCTCGTCCATTTGAAGGGGTCCACAGGAGTAAGTCCCTTATGAGTTCGTCCCTACTTTTCCAGCAGTGTCCTGCACGTTTGATTCGTCTAACTTGAATAGTTTTCGTGATGGGTGGTAGGTGGCTGCACAGCTTCTATTTTATGGGGTGCTGCCTCCAGGACTTATTCAATATTGCTAGCAGCATTCTTGTATAGTTGCCGTCAGTCTTTTTTTGTATATATATATATATATATATATATATATATAATGAAAAAAGTTTTTGCATACGTAGGTGCAAGCATTCCGTCCCGAGATCCGATTGATTCATTTTTAAAAACTTTCAAGTGAAAGATATATACCTGATAGAATATATATATATATACATATATAGAATATATATCGAGAGAATATATATGTATACCTCATACTTTCAAGTGAAAGATATATACCTGATAGAATATATATATATATATATATATATATATATATATACCTGATGCTTTCAAGTGATAGAATATATATATATATATATATATATATAGAATATATATATATACCTGATACTTTCAAGTGAAAGATATATACCTGATAGAATCACCAATCTCTGTTAGGAAGCGATATCCAGTATTTTGGTACTAGAAAAATCTTGTAAATAATATATAGGTTCCAGATGACAAATTGGATTAAAAATCTGAATTTGAATATAATGCCCTTATATATTCAAGAGAATATGTGCAGAGTTTCTCAAAATTGATGTAACCCATCAATATGATTATGATTTATTACTGAGACGAGCGCAATAGCAGTCATTTGGAACATGTCTTGTAAAAAAATCCATCCTTTGAACTGATAACATCAAATCAATGTTGTTTTGTTTTTTGTTTTGTTTTTTGTTTTTTTTAATTGCTATAATATCAGCTTCCAGGACATGCAATATTTTGGGGGTTTCTTGTCTCGGTAATAAATCATTATCATTGCATCTGTTTTGAAAGACTTTTGAATGATTTTGTCTTCAAATAAGTAGTGAGACAAAATATGTTTTCCTCTCTTGTCCAAGGCAGTGTGATTGAGGATTAATAGTTGTTATAGTACAAATCTTAAACAAAAAAGAATAAAAAATTATTATTAGTAGAGTTATTAGCACTCACATGGTTCCCATCTATATTGAAACATCCTATATATGGAACACAAGTTCAATTTTTAGTGTGTGATTCTGGGTTTGGTTGGTTGGTTGTTGGGCTTTATGGCCTATCAACCATTGTAGGTTATTTAACGCCTAATCCATTTTTATAAAAATAGTTCTATTTCAAACAAGTTTCGCATAAGTGAACAGTTTATATGTAAGTACAGTTTAATTGTAAAACATATTTCTCTTTCAAGCAATTCAGTTTGGTCAAGCAGTTCGAATTCGGTTAATTCAGTTTTGTATAAGCACAGATTTTGTTTACACACAGTTAAATGTGAAAACAGTTCTATATTAAACAAATCACTTTAGTGTAAGTACAGTTTCAAAGTCAAAAGCAGTTCCACTTTAAATAATTCAGGTTAGGATCAGCACACAGTTTAAATGTAAGTACGGTTTAATTATAAAAAACATCTCTATTTCAAGCTATTCAGTTTAATCAAACAATTCAGTTTATCATAAGTATACCGTTAGTTCTATTTAACCCATAGACAGGGCCCAATCAGATGCTACCATTTCGGGCCAGAGTGGGCCTTGGAGCAATGGCAATGAAGGGGTACTCCGCATTCCCCAAAGCTCCAGCATCACTGGAAATTAACCATCAGATTGTTTAGTGTCATATCCAGGACACTCATTGGGGGGGGTCTTAGCCCTCGGCAGGGGTGCAGTCAGTGTATTCTACAGCCCCAGCCGACTGGGCAATCTGTGTTTGGACATGACTCTCGTCTTCATGCATAAATGTATTTACCTAACCCCTACGCACAGCAAGATTTGACATAAGGTCAATATTTGAACGGGGTTTAACTAGTTTGAATTTAGAGTTTTCTTCCTCCGAGACTGGTTGCCATATCACTATTAAAATGCTCAGTCTGCCCAACTATTTACTCATAATAAATAGGAGAGAGGAAAAAGAAGGATAAATGGTTTTCCCTCGGGGCAATAGTGAAAAAAGGGAAACGCAAACAGTTACCGTTTAGGATTTGAACTCAGGTCACTGCGTCTATTTCTTACAACGATAACCATGTCACCACGAGCGCCTCTTGTTTATGTTTGTGCATTTCATATGCTTCTGTAATACTTATGAATTTGTATATGTATTTTTATTTGTATATGTAATATTCTATTCTCATTGTGTGTGTGTGTGTGTGTGAGACAATGTGATATTTTGTTTGAGTTCACGTATTTTTGTGATGCTCTGTTTAAAGTGTGTATGTGTATGTGTGCATCTCTGTGTGTGTGATACTGTTGTGACTCCGGAAAGGGTCACTAATGAAAACACAAACACGGATATTAGATAACAGATTATATTACACAAGAAAGATAGAGTTACATAGAAAAGGTAAGAAGTCTCGTACTGTTCAGATAACACTGAAATTGATCTGCCCTCTGGCAGCGAAATCTCTAGTACTAATAACGGTGAGAAGAGTCCATTATGGTAAGATGGGTAAGACTCCCACAACAGATACTCAATATATGCTGATCAGTTTTGAGTATGCGTGGATGTGGTACTCCATTTTTGAGTGTGAGAATGTTTAAAGATACTGCATTTTAATGTTTAACTTCAAATGATACATTGTACTTAGCGTGACTTTAAGTGGGTGTCACCTTAAACTTAGACGCTTTCATTGTGTGATTTTCTGTTCTGCGTTTGGTTAATTAAAACAGTGTTTCAGTCTGTCGAATTATTATCCCTGAACATCTCTGCATTTCTGGGGATGTCTCCGTGGTGTAATGGTTAAAGCGCTAGAGTGCGAAATCGTAGTACGCGAGTTCGAACTCACTCTTGCTATAACGTTGACTTCTTGGAAAAATACACTTGGGAAAAGTATTAACCCCCTTATCCTCCCATCTATGGATTACATAGTACTACTACTACTACTGTTCTTCTAAAAGAATGGATTTGGCTTTAAATAACCCGAGAAGCTTGATACTCCATTAAATAACAAACAAACTCTGCATTTCTGTCATTGATTAACAAGATTATTCATGCCTATACTACAAAATTCTCAAAGTTTTAATACCAAGAAATCTCTAAATTTAGTTTCTACTTCTCTTTTGGAACCGAAAGTTTTCTGGTGCAAAAAAGTGTCCAGATGCTAGAAAAAACTATTGTGGTTGGGTGATAGATCAGGAGAAAATGGTGGATATGGATAAAACTCACAGACTCCCTGCCTTCTTTGAATCTCTTATGCCACTCAAAAACTGATACTCGATTCATGCAAGATGCTCCAAAAGCAATCTGAAGCATTCCATACGTTTCTGTGGCATTTTTTCCAAGTTTAAAACAGAATTTTATTGCATATCGTTCTTCTAAAGTGTCCTCACGTCCAGATTGCATTTTTGAAATTCACCAGCTGTGACAATCAGACTTTAGTAGGGTGTATTCCAATTGCTGCTGTAGCTGTTTATTTGAACCTGAAATCATAAAAATTGGTCTGTCATCTCATAAGATGTATAGCAATAACATAGTGAATTTTTCAGAGTCTACGATGACTTTAAATGCTCATACGAAAAAAGTCTGGAAACCTATCGTATGCACCTTGTATATTAGTGTCATCCTGGCAACATGTGAGTTATGGAGATATACTGCATGGACCCTCCCTGACACAATAAATAGTGACTGGTTCGATAAACGAAGCAAAAGAATCTAGTCTGTTACCAGTAACCGTTACTGTCTGTATTTCTGTAAATATATACTGCTATAAGCCTTACACCTCTTTGAGTTATTCATTTTTGGCTCTTCAAGGCCATAACAATGTGGCCGAGCAGTGTCATCCAGGCAACATGTGGCCGGACAATGTCACCCTGGCAACATGTGACCGAGTATTTTCATTAAGCAAAATCATGACCCAATTTAAGAAGTAAGAGGGCAGTCGGTGGAAACAGTAGAATACTCTGACTGCATCTCTGCATAGTGTTAAGCCCCCCACCCCACCCAATGAGTGTCCTGGATATAAAATTAAACAATCTGATTGTGAGGCTCAAGCCTTGAGCCTTGGGGTATGTGGAGTACCTCTTCATTGCCATTGATACGCAGATCCACTCTGGCCTGGAGTTGTAGCATCTGATTGGATCTTATCTATGGTCACATAAAACTGTTTGATGTTTAAACTGTGAGCAAACAAATGGCTTATATTAAACTGAATTGTTAGAAATAGAACTGTTTGATCGTTTAACTGTGTGGGAACAAATTACTGGTGTATGAATGAATTGTTAGTGATATATAGCAATAGTTTGAACTATTTAACAGTCTACAAAAGAATGAGCACTGGTTCATTTTAAAAGGTTTTCAACAAAATATGTTTACAAATCATATATATATATATATATATATATAAGTAAAGTTAGCGACCATAGTCGAGGGTGACCTGAAGGCTCCCTTTTCGATAGCTACTACACCAAGGTGTAGGGGAGGGCGCTACTCCATTCCCTGGATTGCTCCACTTTACCCTTGAACCGTACCTTATAATGCTGAGTGTTAAGCAAGGTGGTATCAAGTTCCATTTTTAAAGTCTTTGGTATGACTCGACCTGGGATTGAACCCAGGTCTCCCAGGCCATTGGCGAACACTCTAACTGCTGGGCCAATTAAAAAATGATTACAATGATTAATATGCGTTAAAACTAAACCAAACCAAACCATTGGGAAGTAAACGTGACACTTCTTTTTTATATTTATGATTTGGAGCATATAATCTCCAAAATCAAATTCTAAAAAAAGTGATTAAAAATTAAAAAAGAGGACACTTCAGTCATTAGAAGTGGGATTTTTTTATGTAACAACTATTAAACTAATACGAGAATTCAAACAATTTATATAAAAATCTCACAGTATTTCCGAACGAATTAGTATACATATATATATATAGGGGTGGGGAGAATTCATTTATATATATATATATATATATATATATATATATATAAAGGAATTCTCCCCCACCCCTTCACGATGGACAGGGTACGACACAAGGTCAACTTCTCAGCGCAGTAAACCTTAGTTGAATACAAAATTTTCATTCTCCAGGGAAGGTTGCATAAACAAATCAAAAGAACTTAGTTTCTTCTATTACTTACCGATAAATAGACAGAGAATTGATAAATATATGCCTTTTCAAAGGGCATTAGCGCAAATGTAAAAGGCAAACATCCTGGTCGCTTATTTTCTTTTCTATCATAACCGTTTCGCTAAGTGCTTATGCGTGTGCACATACGAGTGTGTGTGCGTATTATATAAAGGTTGATAATTCTAAGTTGATGAAGATGACTCAATACACGTTGATACTTTCATTGTTATTCACTTAATTTATCTATGTTCTTCCGACGGCAAAAATGGCCAAAATCTTTCAAAGATTCATTTGTACATGTTTTAGTGAGGTATGTGAATTCCACCCTTGAAAAACTTCATTTAAAAGACTGGATTTTACTCGTACACGTCCAGTAACGATTTTGTTATTTTAATATCGCAATCCAATAATTATATAGTAATTATATTGGGCTGAATTTTAATGAAAAAGTGCTTGAATAATAGATCTAATCATGAAAATTTAGATTCATTGCATTTTTTTTCAAAAACTTGACAAATCATTCTAAAAATACGTTATAAAGATTCTTCCATATTTTGCTTCCTCTCCTTGTTCGTTGTTTTAAAGTGTGAACTGGTGTGACACTGTGTGTGTGTGTGTGTGTGTGTGTGTGTGTGTGTGTGCACGTACATACCAGCCCATTAGCATAAGGGTGAGAGTGTTTGCCAGTGATTCCCATCCTAATTGACGCTTTCAAGGTCAAAGACAAATTCGAAGCCGAATAGTCCCCCCTCCGGCTTCGGCTGGGCCACCTGCAGATGGGCGATGGTGTCATTGACAAGCATCGCATAGCACTTGACTCTTGGGTCTAGTACAAGCCATGAGCAGGCATATGTGCTGGATTCTCGTAATATATCGAGTGATTCCAAGTCCAGCAGTAGGCTCATCTGGCTCACATTGCAGTAAGTTAGCTGATGACCAGCATACGTTCAACAGGACTCGAACCTCGGTTCGTACCTGGCCTCCCCTCCCTAAATCCTCACAGTAAAAAGACCTTGTGTGAAGTCCAGTCGGCGCAAAGCAGAGACAAATATCCAGGATTCAATCCTTGGTCGAGTTGTACGAAAGACTCAAAAAATGGCACTTGATGCCTCCTTGCTTAACACTCAGCATTATCATATCATATTTACAAACCCCTCCGCTCGGGCAGGATATGACACAAGGTCAATTTTTAAGCGGAGTTTAACAGGTTTGAATTCAGAGTTTTCCTTCTCCTAGACTAGTTGCCTCACCAAGGCTGAAGAACCTAGTCTGTCCTACTATTTACCCATAGCTGGAGGGAGAATAATTGGATTCATACCTTTCCCAAGGGTATTAGTGCAATGTGAAATGCTATCAGTCTCGTCCAAGATTTGAACTCGTGTCGCCGTGTCCATTTTCTACGACGATAACCATTACACCACGAGCACCTCCACAAACACCACGAGCATTATAAGGTACGGATCAAGGGTAAGTGCAGCAATCATGGGAATGGTGTTGCGTTTTCCCTTAAACTTTGGTGTAGTAGCTTTTGAAAAAGGAACCTTCGGGTTGCCCTCGACTAACGTTGGTTAACTTATGTATGCATAAGACATTGTTTTAATGCGTGAACTGGTATAATACTGTTGTGAATGTGTGTTGGGGAAGACACGGTTTTAAAGGTTTGATAGTATATTTGAAATACGGTTAAAATGTGTGTGTTAGTGATATATTTATCTGAGGTTGTGTGAATAATGACTAGATTTAAAGTAACCTCGTGTGTTATTCGCTTTTTGGTGTGTCTGTCTGTCTGTCACTCTCTTTCTCTCTCTCTCTCTCTCTCTCTCTCTCTCTCTCTCTCTCTCTCTCTCTCTCTCTCTGTGTGTGTGTATGACACGGTTTTAAATGTTTGATTGTATATTCAAAATACAGTTTTAATGTGTGTGTTAGTGATATATTTATCTGAGGTTGTGTGAATAATGGACTGGATTTAAAGTAACTTCTTGCGTTATTCGCTTTTTGCCGTGTGTGTGTGTGTGTGCGTGTGTGTCTGTCTTCTCCCTCTCTCTCTCTCTCTCTCTCTACCTCTCTCTCTACCTCTTTCTGTGTGTGTGTGTGAGTGTGACACACGGTTCAGAGAGTTTAAAAGTATACCTGCAGTTCTGTGAGTCCATGGAGTATATTGCTTTTAGTTTGTGTATGTGGTGGTTTGAGTCTGTACTGTCTTCCTATGTTATTCTTTTTGTGTGTGTGTGAGTGCGTGTGTGTATGTGTGTGTGTGTGTGTCTGTCTGTCTGTCTGTCTAAGAGAGAGAGAGGGTGGAGAGCAAGAGAGGGGGAAGAGAGAGAGAGAGAGAGAGTGGGCGAGTGTGCTTATGCGTGTGAATGTGTGTGAGTGGATGCGTTATATTCTGTTGTGCTCAGGTGCATTTATGAGATCCTCCGTTTTTAGCCCGCATGAGTCATATTCAAACCTTAGTGAGCTTGTGTGTACACGCATGCTTAAACAAATGTGTGTGTGCATGCATGTGTATGTGTGTGTGTGTGTGTGCGCGCGCATGCGCGAGTTAGTGCCCGTTTGTTCTGAGATTAATTCTTGTTCCGGTCTTTTGTGAAAGTCTAAAGATTTTTTTCTGTGTCTCTGCATTTCCACGCTGAATAACAATGATTTACGGCTCGGAATTATTAGGCGTGGATAATACAGCGGCTTTTTCTAAGTTCACTGACTTACTAGGACGAAGAAATATCTGTGAATACATCCATATAGCACATTGATTTGATCGCTAGATAGATAGATAGATAGATAGATAGATAGATAGATTCATATGTACATACATATTCACATACATTCATACATACAATTGAACAATCATGTAGAAAAATAAACTTGTAGAGCATAACACAGATAGATAGATAGATAGATAGATAGATACATACATACATACATACATACATACATATATACATACATTTGAATATACTGATAATAATTGAAATAGATAGATAGATAGATAGATAGATAGATAGATAGATATGAATACACTAAAATAATTGAGATAGATAGATAGATAGATAGATAGATACATACATACATACATACATACATACATTTGAAAACTCATTTCAGTTTTAGAGGGCTGAACACATAAACAGCCAGCCATATTGAGAGAGAGAGAGAGAGAGAGAGAGAGAGAGAGGGGGGGAGGGAGGGAGAGAGAGAGAGAGACATACATACATAAGTTTGAACACATATACATTAACTAATTTATAGAGCAGAACGCAAAAACAGACAGACTGAAAGTTTGAGATAGATAGATAGATAGATAGATAGATAACGTTATAATGTAACATTATTCCACCTCATTTGGTACACTAAATTCATTAAATAATTTCAATGCATGCCAATACTGACCCAAACCAACTGTACTGTAATAAAAGATCAATCAAATCAATTATATTCTTTATCAATAATCTGCCTCTGATCGATAAATGATACAATCGCTTTGGTTACATTACAGTGAAGCTAGTCAGCAAACTAATCCCCCAGACTCAAACAAATGCACCGAATTTGATCCACACCGGTTGTGCAACATTTGTTGTCGTGTATGGAATTAAGCTAAGCTTTGTATCTTTGAGGACTTTGCATGGAGCAGTGTTTAGGGTGAGTCCTTGGGGCGTATTGGCTAATGTACTGGACTACTGTATCGTAGTTGGTGTGTTCGATCTCCAGTCGCTCTATTACCTTCACTTTCTGAATAATACATTAGGGTAAGGCATGAACCTGCTTACCTGCTACCAGTGGGATAAATAGTATAATTATTGTTCTTCTGGTATTTGTATAAGATTTAACGAGGTGTTGATTCGTAGATAACACCCCGTTTCTTATAATTCATTAGGTTATCCAAAAAAAAAGAGTTACCTAACACATAATATTCGGTAGGAAAAAGTACAGACAAGCCAATAAACAATATATAACATTTAATACAACAACATACAAGGAAAGAACAGAGTTCCCGTCCCAGAATCTGTTCAAGAGACATGCTTTTTGTTTGTTTGTTTGTTTGGGTTTTATGGCATATCAACTTTTGTACGTTATTTAAGGCCAAAGCCATTTTTATAAAAAAAAAATAATAATAATAATAAACAGCGCTATTTCAAACAATTCAGTTTAGTTTCGTCAATGGTCCCGGAGACCTGAGTTCAACCCCAGGTCGCGTCATACCAAAGACTTTAAAAACTGTACTTGATACGTCCTTGCTTAACACTCAGCAATATAAGGTACGTATCAAGGGTAAAGTGGAGTAATTCAGGGAATTGGTGTAGTAGCTATTGAAAAGGGAGACTTCTGGTCACCCTTGACTACGATCGCCAACTTTACTTACTTGTCAAAAACATTTCTATTTCAAGCTACGCAGATTAGTCAAGCCTCTAATTCAAACAATTCAGTTTATTATAAGTGTATTTTTTTGTTTACTCACAGTTAAATGTCAAAACAGTTCTATTTCAAATAATTCAGTTTAGTGTAAGAACAGTTTCAATGTCAAAAAGATTTCTCTTTCTAACAATTTAGTTTAGCATCCAAAAACTGTTCCATTTCAAACATTTCAGTTTAGTATAGGTACGCAGTTTTAATGTCAAAACAGTCCAATTTCAAGCAATTCAGTTTAGCATAAGTGCACAGTTTAGTTCTATTTGACCCATAGAGAGAGCCCAGTCAGGTGCTTGCCCTCCGGGTCAGAGTGGACTTGGCAACGATGGCAATCAAGGGGTACTCGGCATTCCTCAAAGCTCCAGCATTACTGGAACCTCAGCTTCAGAGTGTTTAGTGTCTTATCCAGAACATCCGTTTAGGGGATCTTATACCTCTGCAGAGAAGCAGTCGGTGTATTGTAAAGCCCCAGCTGACTGAGCAAGGAACATGAATACAAGTCCATACAACGTAAAGGTGGAAATCACTAACACTTCTTAGTTCTGGCAGGTACTTTAGGGAAACCACATGTTCTGAGGAGCAAAACGACAACATCTATAACTTCTCAAGACCTGTTCATAAAAGAGGCGGTTTCCCCGATTCACCTTGTCACAAGACTAAAAAGGACCTATGACACAGTAGAGCTCCTCATACACTGTGACTAGGGAGACCACTCCGTTTATTCTCCCAACATTGGCATTAATAAACCTATGAAGTTTGATATTCTAATAAATAAAAACCAAAACTGTTGACTAGTAAGTATGTATTGAATTTGATCAAAACTGAGGGTCAAACGATCAATTATCTTTCTTACACGAACTGTAGATTCACATTCTATTATACTCAGCTTTGTGTTTCTTTACGGTTATCGCTGTAGGAAGTGAAATCAGCGAAAGACGTTCAAAACCCTGTACGGGACTGTTTTCAGTTCACTTCACGCTTGTACCACTGATAAAGTCATGAATCCTCGTCCTCTCAACTATGGGCAAATATTACAGCAGCCTGGGTTTTTCGCCTTGGTTAGGCAGCCAGTCTAAGAGAAGGAAAATTTTTAATTCAAACCATCTGTAGTCTAATAAAAAAAAAGCCCCTGTGTCACATCCTGCTCGAGTTACGTAAATACATGTATAGAGTTCTATCTTTGCTGGGTGCCCAATGCTTGCGGCCTTGTGCCACAGAAAGGTCGACTTTGTAAATATCGCTATTAATTTTTGCTTAGGGTGCATTGTTGAGGTGTAGTGGTTAGCATTTTAGTCTGATATATCATTATTAATATTCTTCTGGTGTGCTTGTTGATTTTAAGGGCATGTCAACCAGTTTGGGGTTATTTTATACCAAGAATTTCGAGAATTGTGCAAATTGTACGTTTATATCTACATTTTCTTGTGTTGTTCTTTCTAAAAAGTGTTTTTCACACAGATAAATGATATCAAGTATTTATTTGTAAAATAAATTAATTCGCATTCAGACGTGTTGTTTCAAGTAATCTTACAAATACTAATAATTATTCCAGTACTAATATGATTATAAGTTACTATTTCCATTTAATAAGAGTCATTTATGTCATCATCATCGTCATGTCGTGCTGATAGCACAGATATCCCTGAACCTCTCTCGCCACTTTTCCCTATCGTTCATCGCCTTAGGCAGGTCTTCTAGACAACATCCTGTATCCTCACATAGTTGCTGAATGTATGTTCGTGCTGGTCGTCCTGCTTTTGCACGGCCATGTGTGCGGGTCCATTAGAGTACATCCCTTATGAGTTCGTCCCTGCTTCTCCAGCAGTGTCCTGCATGTCTGGTTCGTCTAACTTGAATAGTTCTCGTGATAGGAGGCAGGTGGCCGTACAGTTGGTGTCTTGTGGGGTGTTGCCACCAGGACTTGTTCAAGATTGCTCGCAGCATTCTTGTGTAATTGCCGTCTAGCTTCTTCTCCAGCCGTTTTGTTAGAGTCCATGTAGTGCATCCATATAGCAGTATCGATGCGACCGCTGCCTGGAAGAAACTGTGTTTCATTTTATCGGTTATGTCTGATTTCCATATAATCGATAGCCTATTGATAGCTGTCCATGCTTTCGTTAACCTCGTGTCGATGTCCTTTTCGGTTGATGAGACGCTGCTTCCTAGGTAAGTGAATTTGTCTACCAGTTTAAGAGGGGTTCCGTCTAGAGAGGAGAGTCCCCCGTTTGATTATAGCACATATATTTCGTTTTGTGTTCATTGACATAGAGGCCTATGCCTGCGGCTGCTCGTTCCAAACTATGCAGTAGTGTTTCGGCTTGGTTGGGTGTATTTGCCAGTATCGCTATGTCATCGGCGTAGTCGGCGTCGGTAATTGTTTTTGCGGGGTACCTTCTACTTCTTTTCTTTGTCAGCTCGAAGCCGTTCTCTCTGATTTTGTCAATCGCAGTTATATGGTTTCATGTTAATAATAATAATAAAAACATGTTTCATGCGTCAAATAATGAAAATGTTTCCTGTAACTTATACATATGGTTTTACACAACTAATAATAAGATATGTTTCATATAACTAATATATATGGTTTCATGTAACTAATAAAAAAATATTATTCATGTAAATAATAATAAAAATATATTTCGTGTGACTAATGATAAAAATATTTTTCGGGTAACTAATTATAAAAATATGTTTCATTTAACTAATAGTAAATGTGTTTCGTAGAACTAATAATAAAAATATTTCATGTAACAAACATATATAGTTTCATGCAACAAATAATAAGACGATGTTTCTTGCAACTAATAATAAAAATATGTTTCATGTAACTTATGATAAAAATATGTTTCATGTAACTAGTAATAAAATGTTTCTTGCAACTAATAATAAAAATTTGTTTCATGTAACTAATATATATGGTTTCATGTAACTAATGATACAGATATGTTTCATGGAACTAATGAAAATTTTTATGTAACTAATACATTTGGTTTTATGCAATTAATAACAAAAATATGTTTCATATGACTAATATATATCTTTCACGCAACTAATGATAAATATATGTTTCATTTAACGAATATATATAGTTTCGCACATATAATAACAAAGATGTTTCATGTAACTTTTATATATATATATATATATATATATATATATATATATATACGAGGATCATTAAATAAGTTTCCAGAGTTTTTTCGTATGGGCACTTTTATTGATAATACACACATGAAACTCTAGTCCCTTTCGAAATAATCTCCACCGGCTGCAATGAACTTGTTGTAACGTTCCAACAACTTCTGGAAGGCCCCATGGAAGTCATCTTGTATGAGCGTGTCAATGACCAAAAGTCACAGGGAGCAAGGTCTGCACTAAAGGGAGGCTGGGGAACTGTCTTGATGCTCATTTGGTGAAATAGTCTATGACAAGGATGGAGTTGTGGACTGGTGCATTGTCCCGGTGGAAATGCCACTCACCCGATTTCAAGAGTGCTAGCCTCTTCCGATGGAATCTCTTCCTGAACTCCCTTAAAACCCTAACATAGTATTCCTTGTTAACTGCCTGTCCAGTGGGAACCCAGTGCATGTAGATATGCCAGTACTGTCAAAAAAGGGATCATCAAAAGTTTGTGGGTGGATTTGCTCTGTCTGGCCTTCTTGGGTCTGGGAGAGCCAGCATGCTTCCACTGGCAACTCTGTCTCTTGGTCTCTGGGTCATAGCAGTAGATCCCGCTTTCATCGCATGGCATTTTTTCCTGGTGTAAAACAGAATTTTATTACATATCGTTCTTCCTCACGCCCAGATTGCATTTTTGAAATTCACCAGCTGTGACAATCAGGTTTTAGTAGGGTGTGTTCATATTCCTGCTGTAGTTGTTCATTTGAACCTGAAATCATAAAAATTGGTCAGTCATCTCATAAGATGTATAGCAATAACATATTGAATTTTCAAGAGTCAGCAACAATTTTAAATGCCTGTACAAAAAAGTCTGGAAATGTATTGAAAACTCGACGCATATATATATATATATATATATGGTTTCACGCATCTACTAATAAAAATATGTTTCATATAACTAATATATATGGTTTCAGGAAACTAATAATACAATATGTTTTACGTAACCGATATATATGCTTTTACGCAACAACTAATAAAAATGTGTCACGTAACTAATATATATGGTAACTAATAATAAAAATAGTCTCATGTAAATAATAATAGAAATATGTTTCGTGTGACTAATAATAAAAATATTTTTGGATAACTAATAATAAAAATATGCTTCATTCAACTATGTTTCATAGGACTAATAATATAAACATGTCTCATATAATTAATATATGTGCATTCAAGGAACTAATAAAAGAAATATGTTTCATGTAACTAATAAAAATACGTTTCATGTAACTAATAATATAAAAGTTTCGTGTGACTAATAATGAAAATATTTTTCGGGAAACTAATAATGAAAATATGTTTCATTTATTAAATAATATGTTTCATTCAACTAATAATAAAACGATGTTTCACGTGGCTAATAATAAAAATGTTTCTTGCCACTAATAATAAATATGTTTCATGTAACTAATATATATGGTTTCAAACAACTAATAATACATATGTGTTTCATATAACTTATAGTAAAAATGTTTCCTGTAACGAGTGATAAAAATACGTTTCATGTAATTAATTATAAAAATATATTTCATTTAACTAAAAATAAAAATGTAGTACTAATAATATAAATATGTCTCATGAAATTAATATATGTTATTTCATGCAGCTAATAAAAAATATTTATATTATTAATATATAGTTTCATGCAATGAATAAATAAATATCTATCATGTAACTAATTTGTAAGGTTTTATGCAACTATTAATAGAAATATCTTGGATGTAACAAATATTTAGAATATGTTTCATCTGACTAATAATAAAAATATGTTTCATTTAACTAACGATACAAATATGTTTCATGTAGTTAATAATAAAGATATGTTTCATCTAACTAATATATATAGTTTCATGCAACTAAAAATAAAAATATGTTTCATTTAACTAACGATACAAATATGTTTCATGTTGTTAATAATAAAGATATGTTTCATGTATCTAATATATATAGTTTCATGCAACTAATAGTAAAAAATGTTTCATGAACTGATTATAAATATGTGTCTCATGCAACTAATTATAAAAATATTTTTTTCATTAAACTAATAAGGAAAATATGTTTCATGTAACTAACATATATATAGTTTCATGCAAATAATAATAAAAATGTATCTCGTGTAACGAATATATATGGTTTTATGTAACTAATAATACAAATATGTTTCATGTAACTCATAAAAATGTTTCATGTTACTAATAAAAATGTTTCATGTAACTAATATATATGGTTTCTTGCAATTAATAACAAAAATATGTTTCATGTAACAAATAATAAAAATTCTTTGTATAATATAACTTTGCGTACGTATTTTTGATAAAATTATTTGTACGCAGTTATATTGATTCAGTTATTCTTATATAATAATTTGCAAACAGATCAATTTGAAATACTGATGGGGCCCTAACTGGGTTGACCTAGGAGTAAAACCAATGAAAGAGAACTCCACACACTACAGATCTCCGGAAATGGAGCTTCGCCAGCAGACACAGTTAAGTGTCGTACCCATGTTCCTTCTTTTTTTTTTGGTTGGAAATGGACATCTTACCCCCTTACATGAGATACAATTATTATATTCTAAGCCCGACAGAGCCATTGTTACAAATAGAGGTGCCCGTGGTGTAATGGTTATCGTCATAGGAAATGAACACGGCGACACGAGTTCAAATCCTGGACGAGACTGATTGCATTTCACATAGCACTGATACCCTTGGGAAAGGTATGAATCCAATTATTCTCCCTCCAGCTCTGGGTAAATAATAGGACAGACTGGTTTCTTCAGCCTTGGTGAGGCAACTAGTCTAGGAGAAGGAAAACTCTGAATTGAAACCTGTTAAACTCCTCTTAAAAATTAACCTTGTGTCATATCCTGCCCGAGCGGAGGGGTTGGTAAATATGGTTACAAATAGTTTCTGCATTCAGTTTAAAACTCAATCGGCACTTCTGACGGTATTATTTACGTAACATTAACACTAGAATCAAAGTGAAGCATCTGTACCCTGGGAAATATCACTGTCCTTTTTCTGCAATGTGTTTGACTCTAAGCAGCAATTGTATAGAAGCAGATTCTATGTTTGTTCAAATATTAATGATCAGAGTTGTTAAAGATAAAATTACTTTGTTCTTTAGAGACATGTCTTTTTTTTTTATTTAGCTTAACTAAGTTTAGCATAATGCCAACTTGTATGGAGCAACCAGAGAGAATCAAACTCACAAACAATAGTTTATATATATATATATATATAATTTTTGTAAACATTTTTTGTTGATGCACAGTTAAATGTCTTCAGAGATGAAGTCGGTTTATTCTACAGCCCCAGCCGACTGGCGGTCACAAACAATAGTCGATTCGTCTATCCTATAAATCGGTAAACTGAACCATACCGTTCTGTTGACTGAGGCTGTCAAAGACATCGACTGCACTTCTGCAAAGGGATAAGACCGCTGCCCTCAACGAAGCTTTGAATTAGCCATGGGTAGGGACTCTTACTGCTTAAGGATAGGATTCTGGTGGCTTGCAAGTCTGTGGCCTGGCAGCTAAAGTTGTCCCGTATCCCACAACACCCCACTATGGCCCTTACTGAGCTTGATGGGCAGTGGGAGAGGTCTGATTCGACATGCCCTAGCACCAATGTGATTATCCCATTCGTATTCTTTAAATTTCTCCGGTGGCAAACATATAATACAATGTTATTTTAAAACAAATAGAAGGCGATGGATGTGGGTCAATTGCTCTGAAATGACAATACTTGAAACCATTTATACTTTGTGCAAATGTTTTATCTTATCAACTATGTGATAAAAATGATTCAACAGAGTCCATGTAGTGTAGTGGATAAAGTGCTGATCTATGATCTCGTAGTAAGTGAGTTCGATCTCCAGTCGTTGTATTATGTTCACTTTCGAGCAATACCTGTGTGAAAAATATGAACCCTCTTTACGCGCACGACTATGATTTAAATAATACCACAACTGTTCAACTACAAGGATAGCTTTGCCAAGAAAAATCCCTCAAAGGTTAATATGCCATTGAACAAAGAAACCAACCAGCAAATTATTTATATTAAATCAGATAAGAATACTTGATAAAAAAAAAGATTTCGAATGTTAAATAGCAATATTTGAGGCTATTCAACTGTATGCAAACAGATGTTTACAATATAGGAATACTGTTATATTTTGAGCTTCGACCCAGCCCAAAATGCCATTCAAGGTGATGCACCGGAAGGAAGTGACACATTCCAATGGCAGTTAGGAGAGGAAATCGCGTGGGCGGAAATTGGCTAACAAAATGGGACAAGCTAAAAAAATCCCATGATACTCTCATAGACTGACGCATCGGAAGAGAGTGACCTCTGAACTGCATGACAGATATTTCCGCTTGATGACGATTAAACATGCGATTTCAAAGATCGAGTGGGCGATCGAGCCGACGTTGAACTATTATATAACTCAGTTGAGTTCGAGTCCCAGTGGGAGTTGCTGTAGAGTTGAAGACAGTTATAGACGAGATGTGGTAAGGAAAGCCACACCCGGCCGAAGGGGCCCTCGAGAAACCCTGATGAGTAGGGGTCCAGAGAAGATGCTGATAAGATGCAGTAAAGGAAGCCATCACCCAGCAGAGTGGGCCTCTGGACCTCCGGTTGAGCTTCAGGAGAATAAGCAAGACACAACTCCAGCTCCCTCTCACACGCAAACTTTGAGTAACCCCTTTCGAACCCTTACAATAAAGTGAGAGGTAAATATTTTGTTAAAGAGGTCTTCCTGCGTCTGTTTATTTATTGCGTCAGTATGTATCCTGCATGAATCGATATATATGTATATAACAATACTTGATAAGGAGAAATACTTATGTTAAATAGCACTACTGTCTGCAAATTAATGAGTTCTATCTTGTTTTGAAATAAAGCTACCAACAAAATATTCGCTTATAAGCAATTTTTGTTATTGGTGTAATGGTTACCGTCCTAAGAAATGGACACGACAACATGGGTTCAAATCCTGGACAAGCTGATTACATTTCACGAAGCGCTAAATTGGTTTAAATTCAACTGTTCTCCCTCCAGCTATGGATAAATAGTCTTGTAGACTGGGCACTTTTACTTTGGTATGGCAACCGGTCAAAGAGAAGAAATTCAAACCTGTTCAACTTCACTTAAAAAATAGACCTTACATCTCATTCTGCTCATGCGGAAAGGTTAATATATATATATATATATATATATAGCTTTAAATAGCCATCAAGAATTCGTATACTGTTAAAGAAAATTACCAAACCGAACAATTCAATTTTATATTGCCGTAATATTGGCCTGAATCATTGGCTAAAACAAATGGTGTCAAATTTTGTTACGGTTCGGTTTCTTTGGCATCTCATCCTTGGTGGGCTAATTAATGCCTAAGCCATCTTTGTAGAAGAAAAGTATTGGTACTACTTAACCCGTTGCTGGGACTATAAAAAGGCTGTGTCGTTTTTAGAAGAGAATACGATTCAATGTGTGCGGATGAAATACTCTCGCATAAAAAAAAGAGAAAAAGAATAAGAGGTAGCTCGTGAACTCGGTACCCGCAAGGAAATCTAGCCTGGTGAGCAGAAGAATTTCAAAAAGCATTTTGTAATTTGACGAACCAAAGTAAAAGTAAAAAGAAAATAGAATAGCAAGAAAAACGTACTAAAAGATTCCGTTTCAAAATAGCACTAATGTACCCAGACGGCTAGTGGAAAGATCAGAAAATCTTGAGTTTAAATATATAGATTCAAATATAGTGAACTGTAAAACCTAGGATAAAGTTATGGAATTAGCAAAGAAAGAATATTCATGTAGTTTGTTTTTTTGTTGTTGTTTTTTTTGGGGGGGGGTGTTTGTTTTGTTTTTATATTTTTGTTTTTTTTTGGGGGGAGGGGTTCTTGTTTGTTTTGTTTTTTGCTTTTTTTTGTTTTTTGGTGGGAGTGTTTTGTTTTTGCTTTTTTTTTTGTTGTTTTTTGTTTTTTTGCGGGGGTTGTGGCAGTAAATAATCTAATAGAAAAGACAAAAAATATTTTCATTTAATAGCTGAACATAATGACTTCATAAAAACAAAATAGATTAAGTTATCTTAGTTAATACATATTCAAATCTTAATAAGTAATTTTGATGTCCCCTGAGTGCCTCATTCATTCGTCTTTTGTGTCGCATCGAAGCAAAAAGCTTAGTTAATTACTAATGGCACCATTTTTTCCAAGGCAAGCGGAGAACAATATGGTAATTTTTCTGTGACCACGTGTCTGAATGTTTTCTTTTTTCCTGATATCAGTCCGTTGTAAACTTCCCTCATCTTTGTCTCAAGCAACTTTTTCTCGAGATCACGCAACGTGACTTATAGTTGGTTGGTTGGTTTTGCTTCATTATTTAATAGCATACCAACCCTCAGAAATTATTTAATGCCAAAGCCATCCTTACAGAAGAACAGTTCTGATACTATTTGACGCGTAGGTAGATAAGGGGGTTCATGCCTTTCCATTACTCCACGGAGATATCTACTGGGTTAGTTGGTTTATTTGTTTAATGGCATATCAACCTTTGTAGGTTAGGAATATGATAGCTTACTTCGAGACTGCAATCTAGTGCCTTAGCCATTACGCTACGGAGATTCCCTCTCATTTAGCTGGTTTCTTTATTTAATGGTATATCAACTTTTGTGGGTTATCAAAGCTTAAGCCGTTCTTCCAGAAGAACGGTATTTGATGGGTTGTTGTTGGTTGAGATTGTCACAAACGAAATCATAGATGTTATTCTAATTTCAAAGTTAAGTCAATTGCCCTTCTCAGTCAGTTTCAACTTTTTCTTGATTTTTTTCTGAATGAAATGTTGACAGTCTATTAAAGAAAGAAAAAAAAGTGTTTTATGAGCGGAAAATAGTCGGCTATATTTCTTGTTGTGAGCTGGCAGACTTCTGATTGAGAAAAAGAAAATATCCGTCGCTGTTGGACCAAAAGTAGTATTCCGAAAGCTGACACGGCCTGCTTCACTTTTTGAGCATTGATTAACGATCGTATCCTGCCAGCCTCTCCCCATGCATAATGGCTCAGGAGTTTTTGTCTCCAATGAACAGGTTATAGATAATAGGAATCAGCGCAAGGTCTTGGAAAACTAGAAATGGTAAATGTGTCCCAAAATAACGCACGTAACCCGAGCATAAGTCGAGATTTTTCCAAGCAAATTTTCAAGAAAAATATTAAAGATCAGCAATTGATTGGTTAGATTTAACGGCGCGCCAACCTGTGCAGGGTTATTTTATGCCTATGAAATCACGTTCATTGTAAAGTGTGTAATAGAAATATCTCTTACATTTATACTATCATCTGCGTAGGGCAAATGAAATTAGGCTCGTCATAATGGTAACTCCATCTAGTCAATGCCTTACTATTTTTGTTTTTTTGCCCAGTTGAATGACTGCATCTTTGCAAAGGGGTAAGACCCCCCCTACAATGAGTGTCCTGTTTATGACACTAAACAATCTGATGGTGAGACTCCGGTAATGTTATGTCGGAAAGATGCTGTTCCGGATAGAAAATCGATACTGCTATTGGGTGAAATTTCTATCCGGAACAGCATCATCCCGACGTTGCACAAAATAAAGACAAACATTTCTGTGTGACAATTACAGATCCTGCAGTCTTAAAAAAAACGTTTCAACAGCAACCACGTGGTGTGCATCGGTTGAACTAATCATCATAATTGATCCTATCCAAAAAATAATAAAAAACACCTACAAGATGGAGCTACAATTACCACTAGCCAAAGATCACTTACCGTATTTACCAACCCCTCCGCTCGGGCAGGATATGACACAAGGTCATTTTTTAAGCGGAGTTTAATAGCTTTGAATTCAGAGTTTTCCTTCTCCTAGACTAGTTACCTCACCAAGGCTGAAGAACCTAGCCTGCCCTACTATTTACCCATAGCTGGAGGGAGAATAATTAGATTCATACCTTTCCCAAGGGTATTAGTACTATGTGAAATGCAATCAGTCTCGCCCTGAATATGAACTCGGGTCGCCGTGTCCGTTTCCTACGACGATAACCATTACACCACGGGCACTTCCAAAGATCACTTACACCACACAGATGATAGTTTACAATGTGGGAGGAAATTTCTGTCAGAGCCTGTGCGTTAAAATTTAGATTTTTTGAAATTGTATCTTTAGATGGTTCTTTTTATTGATGGGGTGTCGGGAAATACGCAGCGCTGTTTTATACGAATAATATTAAAACAGATCTATTCGACCCATAGAAACTAACAGATGTTATAAAGCAGAGAAAGACGTCAACGCAGATGTATAAATGAGAAACAAACAAATGTTTTGAAGCAGAGAAAGACGTCAACGCAGATGTATAGATGGAAAATCAACAGATGTTATAAAGCAGAGAAAGACATCAACACAGATGTATAAATGAGAAACTAACAGATGGCTTAAAGCAGAGAAAGACATCAACGCAGATGTATAGATGAGAAACTAACAGATGTTATAAAGCAGAGAAAGGCGTCAACGCAGATGTATAGATGAGAAACTAACAGATGTTATAAAGCAGAGAAAGACATCAACACAGATGTATAAATGAGAAACAAACAAATGTTTTAAAGCAGAGAAAGACGTCAACGCAGATGTATAGATGAGAAACTAACAGATGTTACATAACAGGGAAAGACATCAACGCAGATGTATAGATGAGAAACTAACAGATGTTACATAACAGGGAAAGCCGTCGACGCAGATGTATAGATGAGAAACTAACAGATGTTATAAAGCAGAGAAAGGCGTCAACGCAGATGTATAGATGAGAAACTAACAGATGTTATAAAGCAGAGAAAGACATCAACACAGATGTATAAATGAGAAACAAACAAATGTTTTAAAGCAGAGAAAGACGTCAACGCAGATGTATAGATGAGAAACTAACAGATGTTATAAAGCAGAGAAAGACATCAACACAGATGTATAAATGAGAAACTAACAAATGTTTTAAAGCAGAGAAAGACGTCAACGCAGATGTATATATGGGAAACCAACAGATGTTATAAAGCAGAGAAAGACATCAACGCAGATGTATAGATGAGAAACTAACAGATGTTACATAACAGGGAAAGCCGTCGACGCAGATGTATAGATGAGAAACTAACAGATGTTATAAAGCAGAGAAAGCCGTCGACGCAGATGTATAGATGAGTAACTAACAGATGTTATAAAGCAGAGAAAGACGTCAACGCAGATGTATAGATGAGAAACTAACAGATGTTTTAAAGCAAAGAAAGACGTCAACGCAGATGTATAGATGAGAAACTAACAGATGTTATAAAGCAGAGAAAGACATCAACACAGATGTATAAATGAGAAACAAACAAATGTTTTAAAGCAGAGAAAGACGTCAACGCAGATGTATAGATGGAAAACCAACAGATGTTATAAAGCAGAGAAAGACATCAACGCAGATGTATAGATGAGAAACTAACAGATGTTTTAAAGCAGAGAAAGCCGTCGACGCAGATGTATAGATGAGAAACTAACAGATGTTATAAAGCAGAGGAAGACGTCAACGCACATGTATAGATGAGAAACTACTAGATGTTATATAAAAGAGAAAGCCGTCGACGCAGATGTATACATGAGAAACTAACAGATGTTATAAAGCAGAGAAATACGTCAACGCAGATGTATAGATGAGAAACTAACAGATGTTTTAAAGCAGAGAAAGCCGTCGACGCAGATGTATAGATGAGAAACTAACAGATGTTATAAAGCAGAGAAAGACGTCAACGCAGATGTATAGATGAGAAACGAACAGATGTTATAAAGCGGAGAAAGACATCATCGCAGATGTATAGATGAGAAACCAACAGATGTTATAAAGCAGAGGAAGACGTCAACGCCCATGTATAGATGAGAAACTACTAGATGTTATATAAAAGAGAAAGACGTCAACGCAGATGTGCGAAAATATAGTCTATTTCTTTTCTTTTCCTTTTATTACTCAAAATGTACGATTAGGTTGAGTGATTGAGACTCGAAGACGGTTGAGCTGCAAAAACAGGGGTCGAGGTATTAATCTTCAGTGAACTGCTTTCCTCATCCTTCTATTTGGGTCGAAATCACTCAAGTCATATAATTTACGAGACGCTCACACAAATTCTCTTGCTCACATCTTCTTCAGCCTGGCGCTTATATGTTGAAATAGGACACGTCACCTTCTAGCATGCCACACACGCAAATTTAAGTGGTCACACCTCCAGCTTGCCGCCTACACAACGCTCGTGATCATGCTTATTTTTAGAATGCCGCCCACGCAATTTACGTAGTATTTCCGCCTAGGACACCCACGTCCGGTTTACTTGAGACACCTGGAGCATTTCCTCTTATTTTGATTCCCAATCTCCACCTTCTGCAAGTGCATCGACCGATGCCAAAGGGGTTTTCAAGTCAAAATTCAACACATCTACTACGATTGAGTGAACCGGGGAATAATGCAGATGTTCAGTCGATGTATAATACAGCCCCATCCGACTGGGTTAAATAGTACTGTTACAGTTCTACAACAATGGCTTTGGCAATAAATAACCCTCGAAGGTTGATATGCCATTAATGAAACGAAGACAAAGTTGATAAATATTATACATCTTCAACTGAATAATCCTCTCAAAAACTAATTATTGATAATTCTATTTTATTGTATTGAATTAATTTAGAGGGCTATTGCAATGCGAAATAATAATTATTTGAGTCTAATTAATTTTAAAGTAAAAAGTTCATCGTCAGAGCCTTTTTTGTTATAAAGGAACACGATGTTGGAGTTTTTGGAACAACAACATCGTATTTATTTATAGAAAAAAAAAGTCTGACGATGAAGTTTTTCTTTGAAATTTATTAGACTCAAATAATTATCATTTCGCATTTCAATAGCCCTCTAAATTAATTCAATACTATAAAATAAAATAATTGGTGCAATGTTTCAAGCAAATTACGAAATACTTATTGGTAAGTATTTATATGGCTGTCAGTAATTATTCCTAACATAAATTATTTTCGCACAATTAAATAGTTTCAAATATTCTACTGTAAGTATAAGCTGCAAGAATTCGGTTGGTTGGTTGGGTTGGTTGGGTTTTATGGCATATCAAACTTTGTTGGTTATTTAACGCCAAATCCATTTTTATGTAAATTATTAGTTCTCTGTCAAACAATTCAGCTTAGTATAAGTCCAGATTTTGTTTACACATAGTTAAACGTCAAAAACAGTTCTATATTAAACAAATCAGTTTAGCATAAGTACAGTTTCAATGTAAGTACGGTTTCAGTTTAGCATAAGCATGCAGTTTAAATGTAAGCACGGGTTAATTGTCAAAAACATTACTATTTCAAGTTATTCAGTTTAATCAAACAATTCAGTTTAGCATAAGTATGCCGTTAGTTCTATTTAACCCATTGATGGGGCTCTATCAGGTGCTACCACACCGGGCCAGAGTGGATCTGGGAGCGATGGCAATGAAGGTGTACTCTGCATTCCCCAAAGCCCCAGCATTACTGGAACCTTACCATCAGATTGTTTAGTGTCATATACAGGACACTCGTTGGGGGGTCTTATTCCTCTGCAGAGGTGCAGTCGGTGTATTCCACAGCACCAGCCGACTGGACAATACACAGAGTTAAATGTCGAAACAGTTTTATTTCAGGTAATTCAGTTTAGCATAAGTACACAGTTTAGACGTCAAAACAGTTCTATTTTCAACAATTCAGTTTAGCATAAATACGCAGTTTAAATGCAAAAATCAGTATTGTGAAGGAAGCACGGTTTAGTTCTATTTAACGCATAGATAGGACTCTTATCAGGTGCTACCACTCCGGGCCAGAATGGACCTGGGAGCGATGGCAATAAGGGGTAGTCCGCATTCCCCAAAGCTCCATCATTGCTGGAACCTCACCATCAGATTGTTTAGTGTCATATCCAGGGCACTCGTGGGGGGGGGGTCTTAACCTCTGCTGAGGCGCAGTCGGTGTATTCTTCTGGGCAAGCAAAAATTTGAAAACAAGTAAACTCTTCAATCATTGTTGCAATGTTTTAAAATGTTTGTATTGATGTTTCCTTCTTTATCATCAAATCTAGCCCACTCGGCTGGGGCAGTAGAATATGCCGACTGCATCTCTGCAGAGGGGTAAAATCCCCAACAAGGAGTGTCGTGGATATGACGCTACACAATCTGATGGTGAGTCTCCAGTAATGCCAGAGCTTTGCGGAATGTTGAGTACTCTTTCCTTACCATTGTTCCTCGGTCCACTCTATCCTGGAGTAGAGACACTTGATAGGGTCCAATCTATGGGACTATGTGTATCTACAAAATATGTTTATTAATCATATATTTATTATATCAGTAAAAACATGATTTGGCATTGAATAACCATGTGCCATAGAAACGAACAATAAAATCTTTTCTGGGTTTTGGATTTATAATGTTTGAATCCTTGGTTTCTGGTTTCTTTATTTTTGTGAGCAATATTGAACAAGTCCTGGAGGCAATACCTCACAAAGCAGCAGCTGTACGGCCACCTACCGCCAATCACGAAAACTATCCAAGTTAGACGAACCAGACATGCAGGACACTGCTGGAGAAGTAGGGACAAGCTCATAAGTGATGTACTCGTATGGAACCCTTCACATGGCCGAGCGAAAGCAGGGCGACCAGCTCGAACCTACCTACAGCAGCTCTGTGAGGATACGGGGTATAGCACGGGATACCTACCGGTAGCGATGAACGATAGGGAGAGGTGGCCAGAGAGGGTCATGGATATCCGTACTGATGGCACGACAAGATGATGAGATCAACCTTTGTGGGTTATTTAATGCCAAAGCAGACCTTGTAGAACAACAGTGGTAGTATTTAATCCCTGGCAGGGGGATAAGAGAGTTCATGCCTTTCGCTTGGTATTAGTCCGAAAGCGAACATAATAATGCGACTGGAATTCGAACCCGCTTACTATGAAGTCACAGTCAAGCACGTTAGCCACTACACCACGTGGACTCCCTCATTTGGATCCCTTGAAATATCATTTTTCTTGCTTGGTTATATGTTCTTGTCTAATATTGTGATTCTTTTTAGGGTTTTTTTTTCTAAGGTGGGGGTCACTTGTTCATTCTTTTTCTTTTCTTTCTCCTTTTTTTATATTTTGTTCTTGATGTTGGGGTTTTTCTGGATTGAGCCTATGAAGGGTTTGATATAAACAGTAGATTTTGTTCTGTTGTTCTATGCGTGTGTAAACGTACAAGTAGAGCATATATATATATATGTATGTCTGTGTGTGCTATATATATATGTACATATGTGTGTGTGTGTGTGTGTGTGTGTGTGTGTGTGTGTGTGTGTGTGTGTGTGTGTGTGTGTGCTATACTTATGCATAGTAGTAAAAGTAATTAAAGTTGGTGACCTCAGCCGAGGGTGACACGAAGGCTCCCTTTTCAATTGCTACTACACCAAGGTGTATATATTATTCAACGCCAAGTCAAACGATGTGGAGAACGATTCTATTTTCGGATTTTCTATCTACAATACCCATGTAATTCAAAATCCAAATGAGAGCTCAATGTAAAATAATAATAAAATAAATTACAGAGCAAATAATTCCATACAAAAGAAAAACCTTTAAAAATAACTCATATTTTTTGTAATAATATTTATTTCAGCAGACCTTACATTTTAAAAAATATTAGATCTGCATCATATATATATACTCAGAGGTCATTTAATGCCAAAGCCACCCTTACAGAATAACAGTAGTGCTTTTATTTAACCCGTCGCTTGGAGGGATAAGGGTTTCAGGCCTTTCCCAAATTTAAAATGGAGCATGATGACCTGACTGGAGTTCCAACTCACTTACAAAGATGTTGCAGTTGAACACATAAGCTACGACACCACAGGTAACTCCTTGCACCACCAACCAATGTTTTGCACAATTTGATTTTGTGTTTGCAATATCGTGATACATTTAACCTAACTTGGGCACAACTGGTGGTGTAAAGGTTAGCAAGCTAATGGTGCCCCATTCATTCGGCCTTGTGCCACATCGTAGCAAAGAGCTTCGTAAATTACTACTACACTTTACTAAAACCACTTGTATGAATCCAAAATTATATATATACTCCGAGGTGTAACGGCGAAAGGTAATCTTTCAAATAACATTTCGCCCATAGACTTCTGAATCAACATCTAAGCTAAGCTAATAAGGCCTTAGTGATATATATATTTACATTCGGTGAGGTGGGGTTGTTGTGCAAATAAAACCGCTAAGAGGAAGGCTTCGAAATGGTGCACATAATCTCCTGATGACCCGTAATACGATTTTTCGGAAAAGAAACAGATTAAGGCTGAAACTTTCTTTCAACGAAGAAAATCCCATTATGTAGAGTTACTATGTGGAATGATAATGGCAAGAGTAGCATCTGTCAGTCCGCTCACTTTTTGGTGAGGATCAGTTACTTATTAGATAATTTCCTTCTTCATATATATATATATATATATATATATATATGTGTGTGTGTGTGTGTGTGTGTGTGTGTGTGTGTGTGTGTGTGTGTGTGTGTGTTATTCGGTCCAGCTAAACCGGGATCGGGAATAATTCCGTCAGGATAAAATATCATTCAACTATGAACATTTAAATTTTCCTGGTAATGAGCTCAATGTAACTGACATCACAGAGCAATAATTTCTTTAAGAAAAACAAAAACCGGTCACATTATGATCATCAGTTTTTTCCATCCTGTTATGGGTATTGATATGAATCAATAACACCAAAAATATCAAGAAGAAGTCCTGTTATTTTTGGTGTCATTGGTTCATATCAATACTCATAACAGGATGGAAATAAATTTATAATCCTAATGTGAACGGTTTTTGCTTTTCTTAAAGAAATATATATATATATATATATATATATATATATATATATATATATATATATATATGCATTTTAATCCACCGACTTGCCCAGTCGGCTGGGGCTGTAGAATATACCGACTGCTTCTCTGTAGAGGGGTAAGACCCCCCTCCCCCCAACGAGTGTCGTGGATATGACACTAAACAATCTGATGGTGAGGTTCCAGCAGTGCAGGAGCTTTGGGGAATACGGAGTACCCCTTCATTGCTATCGTTCCAAGGTACACTCTGGCCCGGAGTGGTAGCACCTGATAGGGCCCTATCTATGGGTTAAATAGAACTAACAGCATACTTATGCTAAACTGAATTGTTAGAGTAAACTGAATGGATTGAAATAGAAACGTTTTTGACAATTAAACCGTACTTACACTTAAACTGCGTGCTTATGCTAAACTGAATTATTTGAAATAGAACTGTTTTTCGACATTAAAACTGTATTTACACTTAACTGAATTATTACATATAACTGCTTGAATAGTTTTAAATAGAAATGTTTTTGACAATTAAACTGTGTACTTATGCTAAACTGAATTGTTTTAAATAGAACAGATTATTTACATAAAAATGGATTTGGCGTTAAATAACCTACAAAGGTTGATATGCCATAAAACCCAACAAACAAACCAATCATCCACCGACAGACTCTTTTGTTGTATTACAACTTATTAGTGTGGCTAGACACGTGAAATGCTTCAAGCTGGGATCAAAACCCGGCTGATTTTACGCCAGTCGGATGTTTTTCTGTACAGCCGTCAACAAAATTCAGCGTAAGCGAAGGGATTTTAACACATATGTATCATTTTTCTTTTGTTTACTTATACGCTTCATGGCTATCGAGTGCTTAGATCATTAGAAGAGCTTTGCATTACGCGAGTGGCGACTGGTAATTCCTTTGCGAGAAGGTTCAACCCCCAGAGAGGGAGAATATATGTGTGTGCGTGTGTCTGTGTCTGTGCGTGTGTCTGTGTGGTAGACGCAGTAGTAGTAAAGAGGTAGCTGAACAATCTGCGGCGAGGGGGTCTGTAAATTTTAAAGAATTAGGAGTAAAACAAAAAAAGGATTTCCTGATGTTAATAAAAATGGATATTGGTTTTGGTGCTTAATGGCATTTCAACTTTCATGGGTTGTTTAATGCTACAGCCATCCTTGTAGAAAAACATTTGTGGTATTACTTAATCTATAAATGGAAGGATGATGATGATGTTCATACATTTCCAAAGTGCATTTGCCAGAAAGTGATTATAATAACGCGACTAGAGTTCGAACTCAGTTGCTAAAATTTTGCATTCCAGTACATTAGCCACTACGCTACGGGATCTCCAACCAAAATGAAAGTGAGTATTAATTTTATTGCGGACTTTTGTTCTCATCTTGGTAGTTTTTTGGTTACACGACTCAGCATTCTTATCCGAGGTCGCGGTTAATCACCTGAAGAAGGCCAGAGGTGAAATTTGACCGAAACGTAGTGAGAAAAACAACAAAAAACTACCAAGATGAGGACAACAGTCCGCAATAAAATTAATACTCAGATTAAGAAGGCTCATCTCAAAAAGGATTCCCAATAAAGACAATTCAAAATGAAAGTATTCTTTTTAATGCCTTTTAAACTCTGGAGTCTTAGGTGCTAGTATTTTTTTTAAATGTTTTTAATTCTTGATTGGCAGAAGTGGAAAAAGCATATGTTTTTGTCCTGGTGTCAATCCAACAGTCTTTGGCAGAGTTAGGAGCAGTTTGCCGTTGGACACATGGAAAAAAAGGTAGCCAAGCCATATTGGAATCCTTCCTCTCTCCTCTCCATCCGTATCGATATTGGCTTTTGATGAAAAGCTCAATATCCCACATGCTGCTCAACCTGTAAAATAATTAGGGATTTTTAGTCAATTATTTTAGTGATAAATTGTTTTCTTGCTGAATTTCTTATGTGTGTCTAAATCATTTAAGTTTCATTAAAATTAATGGCAATGATAAAAAAAATTGGTAGTTTCTCACTGTCAGTTTTTTAAATATTTTTTTGTTTGTTTTGCTTTTTGTTGTTCTTTTTTTTTTGGGGGGGGGAGTCCAATACTGTAGGTACTTACGTATGTTCTATGTACGTAGATGAACACTGATGTGGGGAAAATATTAGTCAACTTAATACAAATTCAATATTAATTTATATACAGAAATCTGATACGGATTACTGTAGGCTTATAACTATTTCTTAGACAACCATAGATTTCTAATCATACCATAAACATGAGTGGGTCGACTATGATCTGATTATTCCTCGATTTTCCTTCAATAGAAAATATTGCAGAATACACACAACTTAAGTCTGCAACTTAAATACGTCCAAGAGCAAAACTGAACAAGAATTACAACGAATTCTTTCGATCGTACTAAAGCCATTTCTAGACGATTCTACTAAATTTAAATCAAATGTTAAACGAATTGAAAATTCAGTGCCCGTTTTTTGATGGTAGTGACATCTAAAACTGATGGCACTTGCCATCTCTCAACCTTCAAATTTGTTTTTATTTTGCAAAAAAAAAAAAAAAAAAAAAAGATAACTACCGGTGATATCAAAACGAATCTGTGTGATAATTTGATCTTTCCCACGAGAAAAAAACACTTTACCGTATTTTATTGGTAAGAGATGCACAAAATAATGTACCGGCAAAAGCATTTTTAATTTATCCCAAATTAGCTAATTGTCGGACTGTAATAAAATGTTCTGTATTCAAAGCAATAAAAGATGATTTCTTTTAAGAGATATTTTTTCCACAAAATATTGTTTGGTTGTTATGAGTCAAACCTCGCTAATCAATTCTTTTAATTGGACTTACTTAATGAAGATAGGAAAGTCAGGGAATTCTCTTGACAGGTTATCGATCATATACAAATCTCATCTTTCAGGTAAAATAAAAGAGGAATTCTTCCAAGCTGTGGCTGTGTCAGTACTATTGTTCGGTTGCACCACAATCTTCATCATCATGTCATGCCGCAGGCACGGATATCCCTGACTCTCTCTCGCCACTTCTCCCAATTGTTCATCGCGTCTGGCATGTCTTCAGGGCTATCCCGTATCCTCACATACCTGCTGTATGTATGTTCGAGCTGGTTGTCCTGCCCGGCCATATGTGGAGTTTCATAGGAGTACATCACTTATGAGCTCGTCCCTGCTTCTCCAGCAGTGTCCTGCATGTCTGGTTCGTCTAATTTGGATAGTTTTCGTGATGGGAGGCAGGTGGCCGTATAATTGGTGCCTTGTGGGGTGTTGACGCCAGCACTTATTCAATATTGCTCGCAACATTCTTGTGTAATTACCGTCTAGCTTCTTCTCCAACTGTTTAGTTAGCGTCCAAGTAGTGCATTGTATATAAGAACGCTCCACGCTATTCTGAACAAATCTTTTATTTCTTTTTTGATACTTTGTTATATTATTTGTGTTTTTTTTTTCTTTTGCTTTGTTTGTTTGTTTGTTTGTTATTTTGCTTTTTTGTTTGTTTTTTAAGGTGAACTTATTTAATACTCTTTCGTTTCCTCCTTTTTTTTATTATTCATCTCATTTTCTTTTCATCTTTTTTCTTGCAATTTTTCCTTTTTCTTGTCTTCTTTCTTTCATCATATCGCTTTTCTTTTCCTTCTCTCTTTTTACCTTTATTTTTCTCTTTCCTTTTTTAAATTTTCTTTTTTTATTTTAATTTCCTCTTATTCTTCTCCTCTCCTTTTTTATTTTCGTTGTTTTTCTTATTCATTCTTTTTTCCATCTACTTCGTTTTTTAAGACTTTTCCTTTTTCAATTTTGGTTTCTCTTTTTTCTCCCTTTCTTTCTTTTCTTCCCTGATATTTCTTTCTTCTTGTTCTTTGACTCCGTCCCTTATTTTAATCTTCTTCGTTGTTTTCTTTCTTTTGTTTTTATTTTCATTTTTTCACGGTGATTTTCTCTTCCATTTTCTTCCTTCGCTTCCTTCTATAATTTCTTTTTTTCTTTTTTATCTTTTGTTTTTTCTTTCTTTCCGTTTACTTTTCTTTCTTTTATCCTTTTTTGTTCTTTTTATTTTTCTTTCTTTCTTTCTGTTTACTTTTCTTTCTTTTATCCTTTTTTGTTCTTTTTATTTTTCTTTCTTTCTTTCTTTCTTTCCGTTTACTTTTCTTTCTTTTATCCTTTTTTGTTCTTTTTATTTTTCTTTCTTTCTTTCCGTTTACTTTTCTTTCTTTTATCCTTTTTTGTTCTTTTTATTTTTCTTCTTTCTTTCTTTCTTTCTTTCTTTCTGTTTACTTTTCTTTCTTTTATCCTTTTTTGTTCTTTTTATTTTTCTTCTTTCTTTCTTTCTTTCTTTCTTTCTTTCTGTTTAGTTTTCTTTCTTTTATCCTTTTTTGTTCTTTTTATTTTTCTTCTTTCTTTCTTTCTTTCTTTCTTTCCGTTTCCTTTATTTTTCTTTCATTTCTTACCAAGGTTTTTTTTTCCTTTTCTTTTTTCCTTTTCTGTTTTTCTTTCGTACTTTTTTCATATTCTTCTTCTTCTTCTTCTTCTTCTTCTTCTTCTTCTTCTTCTTCTTCTTCTTCTTCTTCTTCTTCTTCTTCTCTGAGAAGAAGACGTTCTATCTGGATTTCTACTCTCCAGCGAAAATCCTCTTCACCGAAAGAATATCCCGAGCCAATATTCGATTCTAGCTTTCTCTTCAGCTGACTTAATGAGTTTAAGTCAAATAATCGAATCGAAAAAGCAAAATAACAACAACAACAATAACAACAAAAAAGATTAAGAATAAATCAATCAATATATAATCAATACAAGAGATGAAGACAACCGTTCCTTAATGAGTATAAACAGACCCTACCCAACTGTTTACTCCTTCTTCCCACTATGCGCACAATATCTATCAAAAATGTACGAAATAACACGCACCGAATCGTCCCATTTACATTCAAGAAAAATCGATAATCAATAATTGATGTCATTTGTTATGTCGGATAATCAGTCTTTTTCAATTAAAGCATTGCTTTGAAAAGGAACAGAAAAAAAAAGAAATTTCAGAAAATGAGTTCTGTCAAAAAAAATCTCCTATTTCCTATATATAATGTGTCATCTTTTTTTCAATTTCTATACAAGTCCTTTCCTTTCATTTAATAACACTATGTATCATCTTATTTGTATTTACCAATTTCATCAAAGTCTGACACAAGGTTAACCGTGTAGAACATACAGTGAGGATAAAAATCGCTACAAAGATTCGTATATTAACAAAGTTTAGCTTAGTCTGGCACGAGGCCAGTAATGTGAAACACTCAGTGATAGACAAAATCACTATATATTGACTAACTTTCGTTAGTCTGCCATAAGATATCTGATATCGTGCAGAGTACTCAGTAAAGATCAAACACAAGAGTCTTGATTCGTGCGTTTTACCCATCACCATAAAATGACCTTGTGTCAAACTTGACCAGTTGGAAGGTCTGATAAGTATCTTGCTCCTCGGCAAACTAGTTCAGTTGAGTAATATTGGATTCATACAAGTGGTTTTAGTAAAGTGTAGTAATAATTAACGAAGCTCTTTGCTCCGATGTGGCACAAGGGGAATTTACTAAGCTTTTTGCTTAGATTTTGCACAAGGCCATATGAAAGGGGCACCCAATGAGACTCGAACTCACTTACGTAGATTTGCTTGTCTAGCTTGCTCACCTTTACACCACCAGTTGTGCCCAAGTTAGGTTAAGTGTATCACGACATTGCAAACACAAAATCAAATTGTGCAAAACATTGGGTGGTGGTGCAAGGAGTTACCTGTGGTGTTGTAGCTAATGCACTCAACTGCAACATCTTTGTAAGTGAGTTCGAACTCCAGTCAGGCCATCATGTTCCATTTCAAATTTGGGAAAGGCCTGAAACCCTGAAAGCGACGGGTTAAATAAAAGCACTACTGTTATTCTGTAAGGGTGGCTTTGGCATTAAATGAGCTACGGAGGTTGATATACCATTAAGCAAAGAAAGGAGGTGCCCGTGGTGTAATGGTTATCGTCGTAGGAAATGGACACGGTGACACGAGTTCAAATTCTGGACGAAACTGATTGCATTTCACATGGCATTAATACCCTTGGTAAAGGTATGAATCCAATTATTCTCCCTCCAGCGATGGGTAAATAGTAGGGCAGACTAGGTTCTTCAGCCTTGGTGAGGCAACTAGTCTAGGAGAAGGAAAACTCTGAATTCAAACCTGTAAACTCCGCTTAAAAATTGACCTTGTATCATATCCTGTCCGAGCGGAGGGGTTGGCAAATATGATTAAACAAAGAAAGAAAACAAGAACAAAAACTTGAGAAACATTTAACAAGTTAACACGCTTTTATGAGGATCAAGTTCCGTTTTGAACACAGCTGTTAAGGTGGCTCAAGTCTTCCTGAATAGTCGACAGACTAAGGAAGGTTATCCCGATTCTAATCAACCGGTCATCGAACCAAATGAAAATTCGACAGAAGTGAGGATACTTGCCGGATATATTCGACATTTAACGTTCAGAATGACTGGTGATGAATTGACGTTAATCAACTGATTTTCAATCAGGGTTGCCAATCCGAAAAATAAATAAATCAGTCACATTAGTTTCTATATAGACTCTCTGCGAACGCATTTTTGTGCAAACAGAATATTTCTATTCTGCCACAGCCGCCTTTACTCTCTTATCTAAGATTCAGTTTTCCGTATTTATATAACGGCCTATCAACTTCTTATGGGTTATTTCATGCAAAAGCTTGATTTCCAATAATTTACTAACATTCACAAGTATATTTTCAATGTCCCATTGTATCTGTGAATTTAAATTGCATTTTTTGTTTGTCAGTTATTATTTGTTTGCGTATACTTATGTGATATTAAGTATCCCTATTTGATAGAGATAATTTGCATGTACAGGGGACAGAAGAAAAATATGGAATAATTTTGGAATCTTTTTAGTCTGATATGTTCAGTTTTTGAAAAAAAAATCGATGAATCAAAATTTTCATGATTAGCTCTATTATTCAAGCACTTTTTATTCAAATTCGGCCCAATATGAGAGAGCATGAAAAGAAACGGCAAAGAATCTATGATTTGCTTAACGCCGAAACCAAGCCAAAGTTTCTTTGCTTATCGTATACAAAGCAAAGTTGTTGGGTTTTTTTGGTTTTTTTTTTTTTTTTTTTTTTTGCTGATAAAGAACTTTTTACGGAAAAGAGGGAGTGGAGGATTGAACCAAAACGAAAAGGTTTTTTAAACTGTCCCCACTACGGCGATTAAGAAGGATTCCATAACGTCTATAAAAAAAAGCACGCTAATGAATAAAAAGTCCACGAGAAAATTGTGACGACAGCAATTAAACAAGATTTAAGTCCAGACATTAACCTTCTTGATTACGCTATATGAGGTGATTTAGAAAACGAAACAAATGCAACTTCCCATCCAAATATTGGTTCGTTTAAGACTGCTATTGAGGAGGAATGGAATAAAATGTCTGAAGAATTTATTTTGAAGGCATGCAAATCGTTTCAAAGGCGTGTTTATACAATAATTGAAAAAAACGCGGCCATATTGGGTAAAAATTTACAGTTTTGTCTCGTCTATCTTTTTATTTTGCTGTTTCTATTTAAATTAAAATCAATTTTGTTTTATAATAGTCAGTAAAGTTGGCGACCGTAGTCGAAGGGGACCAGAAGGCTCCCTTTTCAATAGCTACTACACTCAAATGTAGGAGAGGGCGCAAATCCTTTCCCTGGATTGTTCTACTTTACTCTTGATATGTATCTTATATTGCTGAGTGTTAAGCAAGTAGGTATGAAGTAACATTTTTAAAGTCTTTCGTATGATGCGACCTGGGATTGAACCTAGGTCTCTCGGACCATTGGCGAACACTCTACCCACAAGGCCAATGAAGTCGTTTATTATTATTCTAGAATATTTCTACTTTTGCGTCCGCACTCTGTAAATGTTTGCTTGCAATTTTTCCTATCGAATATGAATAATTTATTCACAATTATATGATTTCAAGTAACTATTTCTATTTAAAGATCATTTATTTGCACACAGTTATAAGGTATCAAGTATTCCTACTCAATACTAATAATTTACAAATAGATCTTTTTGATCCATAGACAAGAGCTCTTACTACGCCAAGTCAAAGCAAACCAGGCACAAAGGAAGGGGTGATTCTATACACCTCAGAACTCCGGAACTAGAACATCTCCACCCGATATAGTTTACTGCCAAACCCAGAATACATCTGGAGAGGGTTTATTTCTCTGCCGAGGATGAAACCAACCTATTCAAAGCCTCCATAGACAGAATAATCCCAAATCTACGTTATTGTGTCATGTACCTATTCTTAAAACCAAACTCTACTTTCGTAGGAAAGTTTCAAAATATGCAATAGGTCACGACAAACCAACTGAAGATAGTCTCAGTTGAAGACTTCCCGTATTGTTTTCCAGAAGAGACAAAAAAAACGCCAGCGTGTGGGGTTTTTTTTCCAAAGGATATATTTTGAAGAAAATTAAGCTGCTTTGTTCATTAATTAATAAATGAAATTCAATCAATGGTGTTCCGAAAAATACTGAGCATATATGATTTTTGTATCTAATGACTAATCGTAATGTTTCTATGTAAACCGTTTATATACAAATAATTTTGTTCTTTTAATTATTTTTCAGGTGAGTCATAATTCTGGCCTTTGTTCTCTGAATTCCTTAAAAAGCTAAAAGATTTAATTTCTTTGAATAAACAACACTTTCTGGTAAGTAAATTCCACTTATCCACCTTGTGACTGAACTTCTTATTGAGTGATTCATGAAGCTGATATTATTTCCAAGATAGATAGATAGATTGATAGATAAATAAGAAAAGACTGAGATAGATAGAGAGAGAGAGAGAGAGAGAGAGGGAGAGAGAGATAGAAAGAAAACAACACAATGAAAAAGATAGATATGAACACACTGAAATTGATAGATATGAACATACTGGGATAGATAGATAGATAGATATTGTTTTACGGGATGACAACCCTTGCTAGATTATATAAGGCAGAGCTAAGTCTTTTTTTTTAATAGTTGTATGGTTTCAGGAAACTAACAATAATAATCCTTAGTGAGTAATCACGAATTCAAGTGTGTTTAAAGTAGTCGGTCAGACTGTATTTTGTAGCTTTACTAAGAAACTAGACGAGAAAAAGAACAATTTTGAATCCAGAAGCAGAAGCTGCACTCTCGAAGACAGTCCGGTGTTGTCTTCAAACTCGTTATGACATGACATAATTACTAAGTTCTGTGAGTCCTTGTCCTTCCCTTGGTCAACTTCAATGGCGCGGAGAAGGAAGATTCCCTGCATGGAGAAACTGCCTATCCCCCGTGTAATCTTTGTTGCAGTTTGCATTGACATACCAACGTAGATTTAGGGTCTCTAATTTTCATCCCTTAACAGATGCTACAAAATAACTTTCCGCTGTCATCAATGCCTAGAACATGCAGTATTGGAAGCTGTATTTCGGAAACCCGATGGCATCTAATCACACATTGATTACTATTTGATGTATATTGTTATTATACCTAAGATATTTTTAGCTAGGGTAAACAACTACATTCAATACAGTCAGTGTATTCAAGACCTGTCATGGACAAAGTGCGCCCCATAGGCCATATGCAGTTCGCAGCGCTTTCTAAATGGCCTAGCTAAGACACCATTTTTTTTATCGAAAACATCGTATAATTAAAAAGAAAAAAAATCAACTTTTCCCAGTTTCTAAATTAGATGTTCATGCACATAGCCTTCGGTAGTTAAAACTGTTGATTTACGTTCGACCTAAAATTATCATGAATTTTTTAAACAGTGCTGCCTGTTGCATTGTAAGCCACGTCTTGAAAAAGGTTAACAAAGCCTACTAGATCTTGCCAACAGAGCATTATTATAATTATTATTTACTCCTTTTTTTTTTTTTTTTTTTTTGGTTTTTCACACCAGCGTTAGCCGATGGTTTCTCACTGGAGTTTGAGTGACAGGTCTCCTCAAATCTCCAGGACTCTTTTTAGTATTCAGACCGATCTCAATAATGCTGTGGTTTGGATGGTCTCTACACATCCGCTTATTTCCAAGTTCTTCAGTCTCTGTATCAATCCTTTGTTGACTGTACCAAGAAAACCAATTACAACTAGTATAACCGTCACTTTCATGTTCTAGTTTTATCAATTCCCTAGCAAGGTCCAGATACTTATCTTTCTTTACATTTTTTTATTCAATTTTACTCCGTGGTCAGCCGGGACTGCAATGTCCACAATTTGGCAGGTTCTCTTCTTTTTGTTTTTGTTTTTTTTTTTTGTTTTTTTTTGTTAGTTATTATTAGGTTTGTCGTCTGATCTAGATTAGGTGATCCGTTTGTACCTCAAAATCCCAGTGGAGTTTGTGCGTCTCATTCTCTGGGACGGATTCTCGGTTGTGCATATACCATTTGTTTGCATGGTCAAATTTCAATTTCTTGCATAATTCCCAGTAAATCACATTACCCACCCAGTCGTGTCTAGTCTTATATTCTTTCCACGCTAATTTGCTGCTCTCACTTATTGTGTGATTGATCGTTTTGTCTCTATCACCACATTACCTACATCTTCTGTTTGTTGTACCTTGTCTTTTCTTGCTTTGATATGATTGGTTCTGATGGCGTTGTTTTGAGCTGTTATAAGAGGGGATTCAGTTTCTCTCTTATTATTATCATTATTATTTTACTCCTATCAAGTTTTTTCATGCGAGCGTTACCTCATGGTCATTTACAGGAATCTGAGTGATAGCAAGTCTCTTCAGATCTCAAGGACTCTTCTCAGTGTTCTAACCGATCTCAGCAATTCTTTGGGAACCATTTCCACCAGTTTTAACCAATAGTTTTTCACTGATGTCTGATTGAAAATAAAAGACCTCCAGGGCTCTTCACAGTATTCTAACCGATCTCAGCAATTCTTTTGGGAACCATTTCCACCAGTTTTAACCAATAGTTTTTCACTGATGTCTGATTGAAAACAAAAGACCTCCAGGACTTTTCACATTATTCTAACCTATCTCAACAATTCTTTTAGGAACCATTTCCACCAGTTTTAACCAATATTTTTTACTGATTGAAAAACAAAAGACCTCCAGGACTCCTCTCAGTATTTTAACCGTTCTTAGCAATGCAGTGGTCTAAATAGTCTCAATCCTCCAATCTCCATTTACCCCAGTCTTTTTTCTTGGTTGATTGATCCGTTTGTATACCACAAATCTTATTTTCTGGAAAAGATTATGGTTTGTGCTTATACCATTTATTTGAATAACTAAATTTTAAACCCTTGCGCAATTACCAGTAGTTCCCTTTTCCCACCCACTCGTGACAACGTTTGCATTTTTTGTATCAGTTTACTGTATCCACTTATTAACTGTTTCATCTTAGTCAACTACGCTTGCTATTCTTCTGTGTATTATAATTTTCTGCTTTGAAATAATTACTTATATGGGATTTTTTTGGTTGTAATTAGAAGAGATTCAGTTTCTGTCTTGGAATTTCGTCTTCTTAGTGATGTTTAGAAGATCTGGTGTGCAATCTTGCCAGTTGTTTTTATTAGTAACCTAAAATATTTTAATTGTTCGCAAAAAGAATGACTTCCACGTTAAATAAACCAGTAACAGTTAACGTACCGCAAAACCGAACAACCAACCAGCCTTGACATTTAAAGTATTGATTTTTGAATGGTATTTTGTATATAATATTAAAGAGGTAGACCAAAGAATAGTATGCTACCTGAAAACGCACGATAGTTTAAGATCATAACGCCCACACACTGACAAAAAAAGGAATAGAGAATAACGAAGTTCACAATTTCAAGAGTAAATGCACATTTCGATGGTTAAAAAAAATGAAATTCGTGTATTTGTATAAATGCTGACGTGAAAAAAGATTACTGACTGATTGTGAGGTTATCGTCTGCATTAATAATAGAAGGTTCTACGCATGCGCATCATTTAAATGATAAGCTAATGAATAAAAATACAAGCATAATGTTTACGAACGCAGGAAAATTCTACAAAAAAAATCTTGAATTGTAATCAAGGTTTGGTTTAGTTTCTTTTTTTAATGGTATATCACTCTTTGTAGGTTATTTAATACCAAAGCCATCCTTGAAGGAAAACTGTCGTGGTACTATTTTAGCCGGAAATATAAGAAGATTTGTACTTTTCCAAGGGTATTTCTCCAAAATTGAACGTTATCGCGTGACTGGAGTTCGAACTCGCTGACTACGAAGCCTTAATCCAGCACTTTAGCCACTACCCAACAGATCGAGAGACAGGGAATATAAAACAAATAAATTAAAAGTAGAATATGTTAAATGGATACCTGAGACATCACTCAAGTGGAAACCGAAGAAATATTGGAAATTTCTAAACCAACATTAAAAAAAGGAATTGTATTATCATATATACATATATATAGTAAATATTTTTAAACGAGCCAGAGATCATTTATTTACACACAGTTAAATGATTTCAAGTATTTCTATTTAGCACTAATCTTTCTGTTTGCACCCTGTCAAATATTTTCTAGTTTTGCAATCTAACACAACTAGTTCTATTTGGACACAGTCAAATGGTTTCAAATATTACTATCTAACATTAATAGTTCAATTTAAACACTGTTAAATAGTTCAAGTTTGGATAACACCAATAGCGCTATTTGGGCACTGTTAAATGGTTTAAAGTATTACTATCAAACACTAATAGTTCTAGTTGGACACTCTTAAATGGTTTAAAGTATTACAATTAAATGGTTTCAAGTATTATTATCTAACACTAATAGTTCTATTTAGACACTGTTAAATGGTTTAAAGTATTACAATTAAATGGTTTCAAGTATTATTATCTAACACTAATAGTTCTAGTTGGACACTCTTAAATGGTTTAAAGTATTACAATGAAATGGTTTCAAGTATTATTATCTAACACTAATAGTTCTAGTTGGACACTCTTAAATGGTTTAAAGTATTACAATTAAATGGTTTCAAGTATTACTATCTAAAAATAATTGTTCTATTTTGACACAGTTAAATGGTTTCAAATTTGGCTAACGCTAATAGTTCTTTTTGGACACTCTCAAATTCTTTTAAGTTTGACTATCAAACACTAATAGTTTTATTTGCACACAAGTATTACTATCTAACACTAATAATTTTATTTGGATATTATTAAATGGTTTCAAATATCGTAAATGATTGAATAGTTCTATTTTAGCCGAAGATAGGAGCTCAACATCTGTTCCTATTCTGAGTCAGCGTGCACCTTGGATTAAAGGCAACGAAGGGATATACTACATTCCCCAAAGCTTCTGATCCGTAGCCTCGACATCAGATGGTTTAGTGTCATATCTAGGACATTCGTTTAGTAAGCGGTTTACCAATCTGCAGTAATTTATTCGACCTATTCCACAGCTCCAGCCGACTGGGTAGTCTTCGTGGGTAATTTAATGTCAAAGCCTTCCTTGTAAGACACATGTGATACTACTTATCCAATCGCCGAGTGGATCAGGAGCCCATACTTTTCCCAAAGGTATTAGAAAAGAAATGAAGGTAATAGAGGGACTGAAGTTCGAATTCACTTACGACGATGTCGTAATCCAGCACGTTACCCATTACACCATAAGGACTCTCCCCGTCTGTTTTTTTTTTTTACCTTGGTGGGAGGTTTGAAAAATACTTTTGCTCTTCCCACTGCGCACTGGTTTCTCATCCTAAACAACGGGGGAAGATTCAAAATTAATTCCTCCAATCTATCTCTATGGAAACGAAGACACAGAGAGCACAATAATACCGTTTTTTAATTGACACTAAACTGCATCCGTTTTTGTTTGTTTGTTTTTTTTTTTTTTGTTTTTTTGTTTTTTTGTTGTTGTTTTTTTTGCGCTATTTAGAAATACTTAATCATCAAAAGTTACTTTTAAATGTCACTCAGTGAGGATCAAACCTATTGCAATAACAATGGTCTGCAAGACGTTGCTTTAACATTATACCCTTCTTCACCTGAGAGTCTATAAGTTTCATTTCGTTTGACATAGGACATAAGGGTTGTCTTTTAGTTTTGGGGTTTTAAGAAACCAGAAGTACTAGTTCCGGTATTAGAAATACTAGTTCCGGTTAGAGAAACAAAAATACCGCTTCCACCATTGTTATTTGTCAAAAAAAAAAGGTGTTTAGTGTTTCTCAAAGAAACAAACATGTCACTGGAGTCTTGTGTCAAATTTATCACAGTTACCTTCTGGAGTAATTTTGACAATAAGTGTAGGGTTCCCGATGAGAATTGATATGATGATGATGTAATATCCTCGGAAATTAGTTTGCAAGATATTGCTCAGCGATATAAATTTCTCAATTAAGGCCCTGCGTTTCAGCTATTGAGCTACAGTCGCAGTTTTTCGGGGATTTTTACACCTGCAAGTTTTATAAAATTGAAAAGCTATTCAATTTTAATCCTCTATTTCTTCATCAAATACTAAGATTCCTATGTCAATGTGAACGATTGATTTGGTTTGGTTTGGTTTGGTTTTATGGCATATCAACCGTTGTAAGTTATTCATTGCCAAATTTTGTTTATATCAATATATTAGTGCTGTATCGTGGCTCGAACCAAGTGACTTCGGTATCGCAGAAGTATAAACGATTCCGTGTTTCTGAAGCAGAAGCAGAAGCGACGTAGAAAGAGACGCTGAGAGACAGCTCTGAAAGTACGTCGGTCAGTAGTAAGACCAACTTCGGAAGTAACACCAACAGCGCGAGACTTATAATACTAGTCAGACTGTCCCACTTGAGTTAATGAATAATTAACTCTATTTCACTGTGTATCTTTTCCTTGCCACGATACAACAATTAGATATATATAATTCGTAAACACATTTTGTTGATAACATTTTTAAACGATCCTCAGCTCATTTTTTTGCACACAGTGAAATTTTTTCAGCAACAATTCAACAACAGTCTTTCGTTTGCACATATTTAAATATATATACATGACATGTAAAAGATTAGTTTGTCAGTAATTTCAATTTTAATGAGTTAGAACTAATTTGTTTGCTCACTAATATTGCTATTGTTTCTACACCGTTAAATGGTTTCAATTATTGCTAACACCTATAATTCATATAAATTTTAATCATTAGTTTTTGCACACAATAACGTGGTAACAAGCATTGCTATTCAACACTAATTATTCAATTCAACAATACTCATTCGTTTACACGCAGTTAAATGGTTCCAAGTATTGCTACGTATCACTGACAATTGAGTGAAACATCAGTCATTTGTTTACATACAATTAAATGATCAAACAGTTCTAATTTTAACAATTCAATTTAATGCAAGTCATCTGTTGCACATTGTTTAAATGTCTAAACGTTCTATTTGATCCATTTCGGACCAGAGTGGACCTGGGTGTGATGGCAATAAAGGGGTACTCGCAATTCCACAAAGCTCCAGCATGAATTAATCGATGCTTTTAGGTTAGTCTTCCTAAAGTTTCATGATTTGTACGAAGGACAATCCAAAAAACGATAATCTGTTACCAATTTTGGAGTTTATGCGAAAAAATAGCGTGTTTTGTTGCTGAAGAAATGCTATATCAAATGGTGTTTTTGTATTTCTGTATCTGTTGTAAGTTGGCGACCGTAATCAAGGGTGACCCGAAGTCTCCCTTTTCAATAGTTACCACACCAAGGTGTAGGGGAGGGCGCTATTCCTTTCCCAGGATTGCCCCACTTTATCCTTGATTCGAACCTTATAATGCAGAGTGTTAATCAAGGAGGCATCAAGTAGCATTTTTAAGTCTTTGGTATGACGACCTGGGATCGAACCCAGGTCTCCCGGGCCAAGGAGGCGTTAATTTTGGAGCAACTTTTTTACAGGTGCAGTATGGTTACTTTTGTACATCGCTGGCAAAAATACGTAGCCAATTGTAGCAGCCATGCAAAAAAAAATCAGAATTTTGTAGTTGAAAACTTGCTACATTTTAAAGCGTTATTGTGCTCAGTATAACTGTTCTTCTTTCTGTGGAAATAAATCAGAGGTATTTTTCTCGGAGCGAGCTTTAGATGTATTTACCTAATTCCCACCATTACGATGTGACACAAGGTCACTGTGCGGTGAGGAACATATGGATTCATGCCTTTCCCAAATGCAACGAGTGAGCGAGTCTTGTCAACTGTAACAACTCGATTTTTTCGGAAGAAAGAGTTATCAGTAGAGGAAGAGACTGAAAAAGAGAGGTCCACTTTAAGCAGTTTTTAACTTTCCACAACCCCAAATTGTTATGAAGTTGACGTCTCAAGATAAAAGGGGTTGACAGGAACAAGAATTAAGGATTAAGTTGAAGCGAAATGGGATTAAAGCAAACGGCTGGATTTATAAAGTTTTATGGGATCCGAAGTGACAATATGAACGACTTAAATAGACTAATCTGGACAGAATTTACTGCTCAAAATTAAACAAGGAAATCTTTGACAATATTGTCAGAATTCGGATTATATATTGTATATAAAAAGTCAGGTTGCTGTTTCAATGTATTTCATTTCAGTATACGACGCTGCTGTAATCGATTTTAAAGTCCTGTAAAGTTTTTATAAGTTTTATCGGTTTGCTCTCCTTTGAGTATGGACAGAGGAGTTGTTTTACTTCGCTAATTTTATTTTTGAGATATTTCAGGTGTGGAATAAGTCAGATACTTGTCGGGTATTACTCATAAAAATATCTTATATCTACCGTTGATATTTCAACCACTTCGAGTATAAAATAATTTAAGGTTTCGGTTAATTATTTTAGTTTTTAATTTTTTTTTCCTGTGGTACACCCCCAGCGGCCGACCCGGACTTATCGACTTCTTTAAACCAAGACTATTCATGGCCAGTGATTCATCCAGTGGTTTTTCTTTTTCATTTCCAACCAGGGGTATTTCACATTTCACAACGGCAACACAAAATCAACCGAGTGGGAGGGAGAAAAAGAACAAACGAACAAACACGGACTTGGGTCAGCTCCAAGCGCAAGAAAGGAGGTTTTTTGACACTCTGTAGACACGTGCATCTGTAGACTATCGCCGGCGTGTATTTGTCGCGAAACTTCAACAAAAGCCAGTAGGAATGCCAACTCATCTTTGACTGTCTTCCCTCACTGCCTCCTTCTGCTGAACATCCCTCCCCAGGACTGCTATCTCACGCCGACTGGTCTCTTCTCCCCGATGTCGACTGCATCTCCCCGTCTTCCTTTGTCAACTGACCCTGTGTCTTCTCAGGTACGTTCCTCTCCTCGTCCACTTCCGGTCTCGCGGGAGATCTTGAGCTCCAGCCCTTTCTTTGGGTTTTGCGCCAAAACAAAGTGATCGTCTGACCGGTGCACACACGCACACACACAACACAATGGCCATATAGTGTCACATTTCAATTAAACTTGGAATTTAGGTCCGAGTTGCAAAATTTCAGTTGTGATCTAAATTCAAGTCTAGAATAGGCACTTGTTTATGAGTCAATACTTAGGAATGCAAAACATACAATAATTAATGGGGTTTTTTTTTGAGAATTCGGAAATAAACAATTGCTTAGAATCAGCTAATAGTTGTGACTTGCAATAACATGTCCCTTTAAATACATAAATAATTTTGGGGGATAGATATAGAAGGATGGATTTTGAGACTAGAACGGGGATGGGACTCGACGATGTAGATTTTAAGGGAGACTCCGGAGAGAGGACACAGAAGGAGAGAGACGTTGAAAGCAGAGATTAAACACGTAAAAATAGCACAAAACAGCCGGTGAGCAGAAGTCATCTCTCTTTCGTCTCCAATTGTACACTGTCTCTCTTCTAGCTGACATAAGCTTCTCCTCGCAATTTCTATTTTCGGCAGACAACTGGAAAAGGTCGAACAATAAATAAATTTCCTATTTGCAAAACTAGCGGAAACGATTTGTGTTTGACTTCTTTTTACTACAGTCGGGTTACCACGGGGTCAATCTGATAATTAAAAGGTATCATTGCAACCCCTTAAACGGTGTCATATTGCTACACCCATTGAAGTTATGCCGGGACGTACTTTACACAAGTCTTAAAACAGGATGCTTATGTTGCCTTTTCGAACTAAAGTGCATGTATTTGACTTTAGGCTTTGAAAATTTAAAACAGTTTTTAGCTGCACATTAGCTAATCTCACTCAGTTACTGCTGTAGCTCATAATCGATAGCATGCATTTGTTTAGATTCGTTGTAAATGAGAACCTCGTTCACATACAGGTATTCTTCTAATCCAGGTGTCGGGCTCTTGACTATATTATTTATTTTTATACTAAACAGTGTTATTGATGAAATACTGCCGTAGAGCATAAACTCTTCTTGCTTTTTTTTAAGTCTGAGAGAGTTGATCCAATCCGTACTTTGAATCTTCTGCTATAAAGAAAGCCGTTAATGTATTTTACCAGTCTGCTTCTCCGATCCGAGGTATATAGATAAGCCTCTTCCAGTTCAAAGAAGATTGTTGTGAGGAATTCGCTTCGAACAAAAGCATCCTCTATAGTCGCCTCGAGGCAGACTAAATAGTCTATTGTGATTCTTTTATTTCTGAAGCTACGTTGTAACTTAGTGATTCGATTATTATTCATCAGGTAGCAAATCAATGTATCGTTTATCATTCGTTCCATTGTTTTGAATAGACAGCTGGTCGGTGAAATAAGTTTACGATTTTCTGGGTCAGAAAAGACCTTTCCAGATTTTGGAACATGGATAAAAGTAGTTTGTTTCCATATATTCGGAAAATGACCGTTCTTTCTCTGTCGGTAAATATCTTGAGAATACGTAGTGGACTCCATGATGTCATACAGCTGTGTTTTGACACATTTTTAAAGAAGGTTTCAATTCTGATAAAGTCAAAGAGTTACTGTATTTTTTTAAATTCAAGTTCAGTTTATATTTTCCTACGTTTTCTTTTAAACAAAGAATTTTCGTTGTCCATTCTATTTGAAGTTTTTTTGAAAAGCTTTCCGTTAGTGCATCCGTTTTATCTTTCTTGTCTTTATTGGGTTTTTTTTATTGTTTTTGGTTTGGTTAGATTTTGGGACATATCAAGCATTGTAAGTTATTTAATGCCACATCCTCTTTATACATATATATATTAAATCTATATAATTTGGTTTGGTTGGGTTTTATGGCATATCAAACCTTTTAGCTTAATGTCGAATCTTCTATATACATATACATTAAATATATATTATTTGGTTTGGTTGGATTTTATGATATATGAACAATATTAAGTTATTTAATGCCACATCCTCTTTATACATATATACATTAAATATATATTATTTAGTTTGGTTGGATTTTATGACATATGAACCATTTTAAGTTATCTAATGCCAAATCCTCTTTATACATATATATATTAAATATATATTATTTGGTTTGGTTGGATTTTATGACATATGAACCATTTTAAGTTATTTAATGCCACATCCTCTTTATACATATATATATTAAATATATATTTTTTGGTTTGGTTGGATTTTATCACATATGAACCATTTTAAGTTATTTAATGCCAAATCCTCTTTATACATATATATATTAAATATAGAATTCGGTTTGGTTGGGTTTTTATGGTATAACAAAATTGTTGGTTATTTAATACCGAATCCAATTTATACGTACATATAAGATATATTCGTTGGGTTTTTCAAAAAAACATTTTAGATTATTTTATGCCAAATCTTGGTTGGATTTTATGGCATATCAATCATTTTAAGTTATTTAATAACAAATCCTCTTTATACATATATACTAAGTATATATAATTTAGTTTGTTTTGGTTTGGTTTTATGACATATCATCTATTGGAGGTTATTTAATGCCAAATCCGGTTTCTACATATACATTAGATGAATAGGATTTGTAAACATGATTCAACAAAGTTAAATAGTTCCAAGTATTGCTATGTATCACAAATAATTCAATTGAACTTCAGTCATTTGTTTACACGCAAATAAATGATCAAACAGTTCTATTTCAGACAATTCAATAAAGCGTAAGTCATTTGTTTGCGCACAGTTCAAATATCAAATAGTTCTATTTGACCCATATATAGGAGCCTTTCACGTGCTACCACTCCGTGAGAGAGTGGGTCTGGAAGTGATGGCAATGAAGGGATACTCTACTTTCCCCAAAGCTCAACCATTTCTTAAACTGCACCATCAGATTGTTTAGAGTCAGATGCAAGACACTTTTTTTTTTGGTCTCACCTCTCTGCAGAGATGCAATCTAGTGTTATATAATTGCGGATGGATTTTTTTTTTATATTATCATTTTTCGTTTTGTATATCTTACCTTTCGGTTTAGTTAGGATGAGAACATTTCGGATTAGTGCATGGGTTAGTTAGGTGCACACATTGAGTGCAGATGTTCACGTGCGCGCGGGGAGGATGTGACAATCACAGATGTCACAATAAAAACCCCATATACGAAATGAAACCGAGGACGAGAATGACGTCATGCCCGGAAGCGATGGGCTGAGGATTTTGAAATTTGAAAAAAGGAGTTAGAGATTCGACGTTAGAGGAAGTTGATTTTCCGAAGCTCGCCGAGGCCAGACCAGTAGTTTTCGGCGGGTTGCCGCACGTGGTAGGGTCAGATGGAAAAGTCAGGATAGAAAGAAATTGTGTCTCTCTCTCCTCATGTCGAAAAACCTTAAACTCAAAAAGGTAATAAAAAGTTTCGTACGTGAACCAAAAAGAGAGTCGTAAGTGTTTCATGTTTTTCGGATTCCAGTGTTTATGAACATTTGTGAACGTTTTTACATATCCGTATAAATATGTCTATTTCACGTGTTCCTATCTTGGTCATATATTTTGGGACGATATGTTACAGCCGACGGGGCTCGTTATTGTTTTTGAAAAGGTGTTTGTTTGGAATTTGCAAGATACATTCGAAACTGTTTTTAATTTTCAGAAGTCTAACTTATAGATGTATTTTCGCCAACATTCTTTTTTTGGCTTCTTTCAATGTTCTGCTAGAGATAGGTCTATGTAATTTGTAATTGTTCAGACTTGCAGTTGTAGGTTCTTTGTTAAATTTTCGAAGATTTGCCTTCTGTAATTCTATTAATTTTATGTATTTGTTGTTGAATCATGGTTTGATGCTTCTGTTTGTTGGACAGTTTTTAAAGAATTCCTTTGCTATAGTGGTTAGTACATCAGTAAGATATTGTGCTAAATCTCTATCGTTATTATACTTTAATTTCTTTTCTTTTCTTTTCTTTTTTTTTTTTCTTTTTTGGCTGAGGTCTTTGAATTTGTCCTAATTGGATTGCTCAGTTTACAGAAGGATATATTTTTGTTATTGAATCTACTGTTTTCCGGGAGGATTGGGAAGAGGTCGCTTGGTGCGGGAGATCTGGGTTCAATCCCAGGTCGAGTCATACCAAAGACTTTAAAAATGGAACTTGATACCACCCTGCTTAACACTCAGCATTATAAGGTACGGTTCAAGGGTAAAGTGGAGCAATCCAGGGAATGGAGTAGCGCCCTCCCCTACACCTTGGTGTAGTAGCTATCGAAAAGGGAGCCTTCGGGTCACCCTCGACTATGGTCGCTAACTTTACTTTTTACTTACGTCCCAAAAGAATGTATACAATTGGAATGTATAGAGTCAGATCAAGGGCTGAATAGTTTCCTGAAAAACTGTTTAAATATGTATATGCTTCTTTTGTTGAGTAGACATAAGACATATTCACTCATAAATATCTTCATGGATCTTCCTTTTAGATTTATATCTTTATTACTATAATGTCGCTATTGAAGTCAACTGATAGAAGAAAAGACTTGGATTAGTTTAGTTTGGTTTGGTTTTTATGACATATCAACCATTGTTGGTTTTTAAATGCTAAATCCTGTGTTTACATATATGACTTGTAAATACTTTTTTAGATACACAATGTTAAAAGATCAAACTGTTCAAATTCTAACAATTCAATTCAGCATAAGATAACAAGGCTAAATGGTTCCAAGTGTTTGAAGAGCTGTTTTTCAGGTTTCTCGGTTGTAGATTTTTGTTTTTCAAGTGACCTTTCTGTGAAAGTAACAACTTCAGGAGAGAATGGTGGACGTATAGATCTTATTGATTTCCGTCTGGTTAAGTTAGGTTTTATGAAAGATTTGGGATTATTTTGAGTTGGGTTTTTTGGATGAAGAGTTGAAACTTTTGTTAATCTATTGGATTTTGGTTTAGGAATCTTTTTCTTCTTATAAGAATTTTGGCCAGTTTTGTTAATCCTCACTGTAGTATTTTCTCGATGAGAGTTTTGAATGTTTCCGGTTTACTTGTAATTTTTAAAATCTGATTACCGTGCTACGCTAGCTGCTCTATTATACAGGGTAGAACGATAAAATTGTCGCCCTAGAAAAGACTACATGATTCCATTTCCATTTAATGAAAACGTGTTTTCTTTTTTTGTTGCTGACCATCTACTAGTTGGCCAGTTGTGTACAAATCCCAAGACCGATAGGAGCCTTCTATCATGTCTGAAAGTGACACAATGTTCAACGAGCGAGATCGGAGATGCACTGCTGTACAACTCATGCTCTCTACCGATCCAAGTTATGACAACAGGACCATTGCCAGCACCCTCAAAATGCAAATCTGGATTGCCACGAATAACAGGGACGTGTCCAGGGTGATTAAAACAAAGTTTCCAGCTACGGTTATGGTCTTTGGTGTGGTTTCAAGTGAGGGTCACATCATGCCACCTCACATCTTCGAAGTCGGCTTGAAAGTCAACACCAAAGTGTACCTGGATGTGCTGAAGAGTGTGGTGATCCCCTGGTGCAATCAGGTGGCCGGTGGCCGACCCTGGGTGTGGCAGCAGGACTCGACGCCGGCCCACAAGTCCAAAGATATCCAGGCTTGGCTTCAGAAGGAGTGCTACGACTTTGTACCCTTCTCTCACTGGCCCCCTCCTCCCCCGACCTGAACCCACTAGACTACTTCGTTTGATCATACGTCGAGAACATCACCAACATGACCTCCCACAACACCAAAGCCAGCCTGATCGCCGCCATCCGCTGAGTATTCGCCGAGTATTCGCTAGCGCTTGTGGAAAAGGCATGCTCCCAGTTCCGGATCCGTATCGAGGCGGTGATTGAGGCTGAAGGCGGCTACATTGAATAGATGTCAGCTCTACTACATAATCAAGTTACCTGAATTGATTTTTTCAATAAAAGTTTTAAAATAAAGCTGTAGTGTTGCTTTCTTTAGGACGACAATTCTATCGTTCCACCCAGTATATACCCCACAGCATTCTCTGGATTCTGGGAATGAGATATTTCTTTTATATTTTAATTCCAATATATCTTTTTACTTTTTTTTTCAAAAGTTGCACCCGCAGGAGTATGCTAAGTTACTTTTAGAACAATTACTACATCTGTATTGACATTTTCTTTCTGAGTGGTCTGGTTTTTTTTCGCCACACTTCATGCATGTTGAACATCCCGAGTATCTGTCCTGAAGATGACCTTATTTTCATAATTGAAACATCGTAGATGATTCGGAAAATACTGTTCCACTCATTCTTTTGTATAACCTATTTTCAGTTCCTCCGGAATCGTAGAAGTGTTAAAAATGAATATGTAAATGTTTGTCTCTATAATATTTCCTTCTCTCCTTGTAAAACTTTGGATTTGTCGGACTTCCTGGCTTTCGAGAGAAGTCTTAGCTTCTTCTATAGAGCAAATTGCTAGTTTGCTGCTTCTCCCTATTCCCTGGCAAGGATGTATTGTCTCATGAGGATATGTACCACTAAGGGTCTTTAATAGACAGTTGTATTGTTACTGCGCTGAATAGGACATTGTAGCATTACATACCAAAAATACGGTAGTAATTTCGCCGTGAAAAAAGTGACGAATACACAAAAATTTTCTTATTTCACGAACGCAAATGTATATTCGCCACTACACTTTTTAAGCAGTCGTTGAGAGAAAGCAAGAGAGTATGAAAGCTGAGTCGCCCGCGTAAGCTGGACAGAGAAATAACATGTCAAGAGGAGAGGAAGAAAGGGCAGACACAGACCTTAAATTTTCTTTCTGGTTTTCCGTTGCAGTTCTAACGAACTTGTTCACTAGTTTCAGCTCCACTGCTGCATGTCTAATGTAAGCTCACTCCAAAATGGGGACCGCAACTTTCGACTGTCTTCACATTGTCCTGGCTTGTGTTCGCTCTCGTCTTTACCGCGTCACGTTTCGCAGCCAACTAACTTTCAAACCCGAATCGTCCTCTTACTTCATCCTCGTGTCAGAGGGAGAATATATCCGTTTCCGCTGGTTCCACACCTGCGCAGAAGACTTTGGACCTCCATTTTTTTCCAGTCATTTTTATTACCGTATTCCTTCATCCGTTACTGGCTGACCTACATCGAGTTCTTTGACTTAGCTCCTCTGGCCGTTACGTGGACTCTCTTTTCTTCTTATTATTATTTCAATTTCCTCTCTCTCTCTCTCTCTCTCTCTCGTTCCCCAGAAATTAGCCTCCCCTCTTCTTTCTATTATAGCACTATATGGGTTTCCCGCCAAGGCAGACGATTCCTTTGTCTGTTTTGGCGCGAAACCAGACAAAGGATTCTTGGACCTGAAATCTCGCCGTATCCGGAAGTGGTAAGGGGATGCGAATGAGAGTTGGCTGGACAAAGGAGCTAAGAGGCAGTTGGCGACTGGACAGCAGAGAGTTGGCGTGGAACCACGGACAGGAGCAGTCAACACCGGACTCCGGAGACAGTAGAGGAGACAAGATAGGGTCCAGCGAAGAAGATTGAGTCAAAAGATGTCGGCATTCCAGTGCTTGTGGAATTTTCGCTAGTAAGCCACGCTAGCGATAGTCCGCACACGGAAATGAAGTATTGCATACCTCCTTCTGCTCTTGGTTAACCCCAAGCTTTGTTCGTGTTTGTTCGTTGTCCTTCTATTTCCTCCTCGATCGTATTCTTGTAGCGGTAAAGAAATGTGCGTTACCCCCTCAGCCACTAGTTGATCACTGGCCGGCTAAGAAGTGGAATGGTTAGAAGACTGATCTAATGTGGTGTGGGTGAGGGCGTAACGTTACACTATCTTTGACTCTCATGTTACACACCTTCCTTAGGACAATTCTAAAATTTTTAACCCGAAAAAATTTTGAAAATTATTTTCTTAACATTGTCGGCTCCCAGATATACATAATTATTCATTTAGTCATTTATCCGTTGTTGTTAAGTTGGGTTTGTTTCAGCAATCCAATCTAACCGATAGTTCATTAAAGTTAAAGTAGTTCAACACTTACTTCTCTCGATGCGATTAACCCTTTGCGAATCCCGTCTAACACCTTTAAGATAAAGGCGTTTGAATATCTGTTTGTCACAACAGCAATTTAAAGAATATTTGTATTGGTGCTAGGGCATGATATGAACAGCTGACTGTTTGCATCGGGTCTCTCTGACTGTCTGTCAACCCCAAGTACAGGTGAAGTGGATCACTTAGCCACCTGGATCCCGCCCTCAAGCGTTACAGGTCACCATCCACGGCCTACAAATGGCTCCATTCAATAAAAGTGCAGTCTGGGTGTTCTACACCCCAGCCGACAATAGGGCTGTCAATATCTCAGCTTTGCTCAAATCATTCAACAACTTTTCAATGTCTTTGGAAAATTTGTTCTCTGTCCGGGAGATTTGGTGTCATTTATTTAACGTCATTTCAACCACTTCTGTGTTATTTCAATCTGAAATTTGATTAATTTGTAAATGTTTAATTATAATCATAACAATTTATGTTCTCAATGTTCCATTCCAATGATTTTTTTTTAATCGAACTTTTTTGCCTATTATAAGGATCTTTTGTCTGCACACAGTTTTATGGCTTTATCTAATACAAATAATTTGCTCAAAATTATACGATTTTAAGTATTCTTATCTAAACTAATAATTTATACATGATTATGTGGTTTCAAGTAACTATTTCCTATGTGATAATAATAAGCATATATTTGCACACAGTTATCAGGTTTCTAGCAACCATAACGAAAACTAATAGTTTTCGAATAAATCAGTTTGACATATTGTAATGAATACAGAAATATTTCGGCGATTTTTATACAGAATGGAAATAAAATTCGGATACAATTTCAATGTGATACATTGCATTGAAATTAAAAATAATTTGATGCCAAAGTACAAGATGGGTGATAATTTTTTTAGATGGATCTCGTTCTCTCTCTCTCTCTCTATATATATATATATATATACAATCAAATGAAAAAAAAATTAATTTGGTAGTTCTATGATGAATTTATTTCACCTATATAAAGTAACATTCTTCAAATGGACGAAATTATCATTTATAACTGTATTTCGTCCATCTGAAGAAGTTCATTTTATATGGTTGAAATAAATTCATAATGAATCTACAAAAATGATTTCCCTCAACACGTGAGTTCCGATTTATCTTTAATCTGAAATTCATTCGATAGCCATTGACACTGACTACTCAACTGGACATTCCTATACTCCTTTGGTTATTACTTAATAGTCTAAGAATTAGACTACTTTCCTCAAATTATATATATATATATATATATAGCAAACTTATCGATCGAACATTTGAAACAATGAGTTGTGAATTGTTTTATACCTTTAGATATTTAATTATTATTTTATTAGTATATATATATATATATATATTAGTTGGCGACCCTAGTCGAGGGCGACCCAAAGGCTGCCTTTTCATTAGCTAATACACAAAGGTGTAGGGGAGGGCGCTACTCCTTTCCTTGGATTGTGCCACTTTACCCTTGATACGTAATGCTTAGTGTTAAGCAAAGAGGTATCAAGTACAATTTTTAAAGTCTTTGGTATGACCCGACCCGGGATTGAATCCCGGTCTCTCAATTGGTTGGTTGTTTGGTTGGTTGGTTGTTTTATGTTGTATCAACCTTTATAGGTTGTTTAACGCCAAATCCTGTTTATATATTTTGGTAAGCAAATAGATTTTAAGAAACTTTATTTTTAAACGGTTTGCTAAAGCCCATTTGTTCGCTCACAGTTAAATGGTTTCAAGTATTCCTATCTAACACTAATAATTCAATTCAATATTAATCATTTGTTACCACACAGTTAAATAGTTTCAAATATCACTATTCAACATTAGTAACTTTATTTAACAAATATCCCTAAGTAGACTTGTACCCTACCCTGCTCTATGGATTCATTTAACAACAGCAGCAATAATAGTAATAATAATAATTATTATTATCCTGAGTAAAATATTAAACAGTTCCATTCGACTCATACATGAGACCCTAACAGGTTCTACCAGTCGGAGTCGGAGTGAAACTGGAGGCAATGGCAAAGAAAGGCTTTTCTGCAATATACATATATATATATATAGTACAATTAAATGGAGACTCAAACTCGGTTAAGTCGTCATAATAAATTTATTTCGGCGGAGAATATTGCTGGTATATTTTTCCGTCTCGTCAGATGACTCTTTTTACATGCTCTGTATTGTCCCAGAGATGCGAATGAGGAGTTACAGTTCGTATTCAGAAGATGAATAGGAAAATTAAAGAAATTAAAAAATAAATTAAAAATCAGAAAACAAACATAAAGATAAAAATAAAAATAAAAAACATAAAAATAAAAAACATAAAGTGGAACTCAAATTACAAAGCTACAAATTCTTTCGTTCATAGGCATGAGCAGAGGGTGTGAACATATTATATGTTAGAACGATTAAGAAACAGAAGTGGAATTAATCTACTGGTCAGTCCCTTCTAATTTTGTGTTCTGTTTGTGGTTTCTTCTACTTGGCAGGTGTGCTATTCTAAACAGACTAAGATCGTTTAACTAATGGCTATCTCCTATATGATTTATATTTATTTCTGATATGTCTGTTAATTAACCCAGCTGTTGCCATCTTAGGTGTTCCTCTAGTTTCAATTAGGATCGAGATACTTAAACCAGATAAGGTGGAGACATTCATTATAGTCGTCAAGTGTATTTTTTAAATTTACCCTATAATGGTCAAGGGGAATTAACCACTCTAGAATCGCCGGCCCTATTTTTGGATTAATATTCCTTGTTCATCTGGCCCTTATCATATTTACCAACCCCTCCGCTCGGGCAGGATATGACACAAGGTCAATTTTTAAGCGGAGTTTAACAGGTTTGAATTCAGAGTTTTCCTTCACCTAGACTAGTTGCCTCACCAAAGCTAAAGAACCCAGTCTGTCCTACTATTTACCCATAGCTGGAGGGAGAATAATTGGATTCATACCTTCCCAAGGGTATTAGTGCTATGTGAAATGCAATCAGTCTTGTCCAGGATTTGAACTCGTGTCGTCGTGTCCAATTCCTAAGAGGATAACAATTACACCACGGGCACCTCCTTTGTTCATCTGGCCCTTATCTATCTTTATCTTTCCCTGTCTTGGTGATATCTGCTGTTGGGTTGATCTCTATTATTTACTAATATTTCTTTATTATTTAAGATAATTTAAATTTTCCTCTATGTCTACACTTAAAGACAAGCTCATTTCTTTCGTTCAATAAAAGTTTTCTATTCTTGAAATTAATTATGCTAATTTTTTCGTCTAAGCATAGGTTACATCTACCGTTGAAGCTGTTGGCGGCAGATGAGTGCCTTAATATTTTCCACTAAATTTGTGGGGATAGCCCCTGATCCTTTAGGCCCCAGAAGTATTTCGATAAAGCAATCTGATACCTAAGTTTCGGGTTGGAAAATGAGTGTCTATGGCTGTACCATCTTTGCTTCCAGCTTCCCGCGGAGATCCCTATATAGACTCTCTCCCCGTCTCTTTGCTGTTCCATAGGAGAAATGCATGCTTGGTATACGACATTCCGCATTCTTCCTTATTCCTACAGTTACAAGACTCCACGTTTGGGTTCCTATCCCTCGTGGTAAGCTCATTGAGTAGCCTCCTATTATGGTTGCTTAGTATGTTGTACATATTCTTAGTGCAGGAGTAGCTAATTTTCACTGTATTTCTATTAAAAATCCTACTCAATGGGTTGCCTCTATTAAAATGTTTATCTAGTAGGTGTTTGATTTCGCTAGTTTCCTCGTGGCTGAGTGGTAGAATATTGGATTGGCGTTTCTGTCTGCCAGGTTTCGGTCCCACCTTTTGGTTACTATACTATTAAAGATACTCTTTCTATCTATCTTCCTCTCTATCTTCATCTCTCTTTCTGTCTCTCTCTCTCTATATATATATATATATATGTGTGTGTGTGTGTGTGTGTACCTATTTATTTTTGCTATTCCTTACGCTATTTCACTCTTTGATTTCTTCTTCCTCTACTTCTTTCTATTCCTAATAATTCATTTTCGTCAACCTCTTTACCTCCTACTCTTTCGTTGGCCCAGTCGGCTGTAGCTGTAGAATACACCGACTGCTTCTCTCCAGAGGGGTAATACCCACCTCAACGAGTATCCTGGATATGACACTAAACAATTTGATGGTGAGATTCCACTCATGCTGAAGCTTTGGGGAATGCAGAGTACCCCTTTATGATGAAGCTCCAATCTGTATGTTAAATAGAACTAAACCGTCGTTTCTTGACTGTTTTTTGCATTTAAACTGGAAATTTAAACTAAACCGAATTGTTTAAAATAGAACTGTCCTGACATTTAAACTGCGTACTTATGCTAAACTGAATTGATCGAAATAGAACTGTTTTGACATCTAAAAAGTGTACTCATACTAAACTGAATTATCTGAAATAAAACTGTTTTGACATTAACTCTGTGTATTGGCCAGTTGGCTGGGGCTGTAGAATACGCCGATTGTACCTCTGCAGACGGATAAGACTTTCATTACCATTGATCTTATGTCCACTCTGGAGTGGTAGCACCTGATTGGGTCCTATCTAAAGGTCAAATAGATCATCATCATCATCATATCGCACTGGTAGGACGGATATCCCTGACCCTCTCTCGCCACTCCTCCCTATCGTTCATCGCCCTCGGTAGGTCTTCAGGACAACATCCAGTATCCTCACATAGCTGCTGAATGTATGTTCGTGCTGGTCGTCCTGCTTTTGCACGGCCATGTGTGGGGTCTATAAGAGTACATCTCTTATGAGTTCGTCCCAGCTTCTCCAGCAGTGGAGAAAGGTCAAATAGAACTAACTGCATACTTATGCTAAAACTGAATTGTTTGAATTTGAACTGTTTGACTAAACTGAATAGCTTGAAATAGAAATGTTTTTGACAATAAAACCGTGTACTTACATTTATATTGTGTACTTATGCTACACTGAATTGCTTGAAATGGAACTGTTTTTGACATGAAACACTACTTTCACAAAACTGAATTGTTTGATATAAAACTGTTTTGATATTTTACTGTATAAACAAAATCTGTACTAATACTGAACTGAATTAGCTGAATTAGAATTGTTTGAATAAACTGAAGAGCTTGAAATAGAAATGTTTTTGACAATTAAACTGTGTACTCATTCTAAACTGAATTGTTTGAAATAGAACTGACTGTTTGTATAAAAATAGATTTAGGGTTAAATAACCTACAAAGGTTGATATGCAATAAAGTCAACCAACCAACCAACCAACAACAACTTTTTATTTTTTTATTTTTTTTTTCTTCTTGTTTTTTTTCTTTCCTTTTCTTAACTTGTTTTCCATCACGTTTTTCTCATTTTACTATATTTTCCTACTACTACTCCTTCCACTCCTCCACCTACTGTCCTCTTTATTATCTTTCCTCTCTGTATTTATTTTGGTTATTACGCCATTAATGATACCCCCTCTCTTCCTTTCTCTATCTCTATCCCTTTCTCTTTTCTTTACCGACCTCTCTCTCTCTCTCTCTCTCTCTCTCTCTTGCTGTTTCTAAAAATAAAAATACCTTAAAATTCCCTTAGCCAACGTGGCCCGCTTAGTGGACGAGTGGTCTGAAACACAGTCTAACGTAAAGTTGGACGGGTTTCGATCCCGGCTTCGAGCGTCCTGCGTGTCTAGCCACACTGAAGAGTTCTGATAGAACGAAGCAATCTGTCTGTGGATGACTATATATTTCCCTACCTATCTCTTTCTTCCCTTCTCTATTTGAATATTCTATCTATTTATCCATTTTTATCTCTATGTCTTTCTCTTTCTCCCTCTCTCTCTCTCTGTCTCTCACTCTATCTATCTATATATCTTGCTTTCCTTTCGCTAATTTACTCTTAGATTTCTTTTTCATCTTCTTCACACTCTTAGTGATATATTTTCTCACAAAAATTCGACTTATTCCCGTATTTCACTCTTCTGTTTATTCTTCTATCCTTTTTCACAGCTTCTTTCTTTCTTTTCGTTATCCTCTTCTTGCTTTTTAAATAAAGAGAAAAAAGAGAAGGAAAATCCTTCTCTTTTTTCTCTTAACTTTTTCGATCCCTCTTTGTCATTAATCGTACCCCTCTTTCTCTTTCTCTTTCTCTCTCTCTCTCTATGTATATATATCTCCCCTCTCCCTCTCTCTCTCTCTCTCTCTCTCTCTCTCTCTCTCTCTCTCTCCTTCACTCTCTCACTCACAATATCGATCTGTTCTTCAAAGACACTTCTTTTTATTGCCCTATTTCTCTCTTCGATTTCTTCTGTCTCTCACTCATACCGTTACTTTTTCCTCCTCATTTTCTCCAAATCACTCCTACTCACTCCTATTCACTCCTTTTCTTTCTTTCTTTCTTTCTTTTTTATTGTCTAATGAATAACAAAACGCGAAAACATATTTGTCTCCGACTTCGTCAGACGCTTTTTCACAGAAGACTGCATCTTCCAACAATACGCAATAACCATTTATCAGAAAATACCATTTATTACACTAACTGGGGTAGAAGCGTACCATCCAACTTCATCACAGCCATTGAGCCGACCTGGGAGATAGCCACTGAAGCCTGCACATATACAAAGCATTCGTTCGAGCACTTTCCCGCCACAAAGTGCCACTATTGTTCACGGTAAAACCGACGCCTCCTCGTTTTATATCTCTTTTCATTCAGCGAGATACTCTTTGAATATTGGCAATGTCGCGCATTTTAAATGTGAACTACGGTATTTAAAAAAATAGATCCTATCAAATTGCAATAGACAATAAACACTTGTGTGGTTTCATCATCTTTTTCCAATCAACATAAACTGAATAGAAACGTGTACTGATTTGAATAGAAACACCAATATTGGATGTCACTGAATTTATATATATATATATATATATATATATATATAGGATAGTTGTTAAAAAATACTAAGCCACACCCACAATGATTTGGAGAGTTGGAAGTGTCCTGAAAATGTCAACTATTTCAGTTTGTGTTCTGGCCTCAGGATTTTGGGTACTCATCTTCCAGATAGCTTACTCATCCCCAAGATTTCAGTTTAAAAAGTTCAGCCATCACTTTTCTTTCTGGTTGAGGTCTAGAACTTTTTAAATGACCCAAGAACATATATATATTGTAACGTTGCATAGATATTTATCTCGGGACGAGAGTTTATTTTATGCACATGAGACGTCGGGGCAGTCTGGCATTTGACCCTCCGCAAAATAAGTCCTAGTCAAGATTCCTGTTTCGGGCATAAGGTAACTGGCAAATAATGTGGGGGTTAATTTGGGGCTAGACTCATCTCGACGCTGGCGAGAGGGTTTCCAATTTCACTTTCACATACCCCACCAAGTCCTTCATTTTTTACCCCCTCGGATAACGGAAAGCATGGACTTCTAGGTTAAACAAAATATATTTCACTGGAGTCAAATTTCCATAATTCCCTTGTAATGTTTTTAAGGTGAATAAGACATTTAGCAAGAATAAATCAAAGCGATACGAAGCTGAAAAAGATATGTGTAAAAGAAGGCAACTCGATAGATAAACAATATAACGAATAAATTTCAACACGAGGGAGCATTTAAAATGTAACAAGGCTTTAATAAGCGACGACCAAACAAATAATTATGAGATTTAAGAAACAGTTCCTTTATTTTCTTTACTCCTTTCCTTTTAAACTATCGGCTTTTTTTAGCCAAGTAGGCAGTGTTAAATAAAAATGTCTCTCTCGACAGTTATTTTCTTCCTTCTCCTCTTTTTCTTTCTTTCTTTTGTTTTCTGATCTTTCTTTTTACTTTTCTTTCTTTTACTTGAGAAAGTATCTACGTCCACTCATTCATTTACGGTTTATGAAACAAATCTTTTCAGTTTGTTTCTTTCCTTTTCTGAAAATATATATATATATACAATTTCCAATATTTAGTAAGGGTAGAAGGGAAAAGAGTTTTAAGTTGTACTTATCTTTTCGAAAGGTTTTCTTCTCAGGTTTCTTTCTTTTACGGGCGAGCAGCATTTCTCTATAATCTGGCTGAAGGCCCTTTCTGCTATCTTCTGTCCAAAGATTCTATTCTACTCTTTCCCGGAGCTTGGCTAACTTGGCGCCCATCTCTTGCCAATGTCTGTCCAGAGCTAAAGATCCTTTTCCAAATTTCTTCTGACGAAAAGGTACTTTTTTTTTTTTTTTTTGGTGCTAAAGGCTCTGCCAATCATTTGGCTCTTCTTTCTCTATGTCATCCGGTCAAGCTACTACAATGACCTACATTCCCTTCTCCGTCCAACCAATTATAGGTCATGGGGTGCAGGTAGCGTTTGACCTGCATTCTGACTGCTTTAGCGGTCAGTTCTTGGGGCTTGTTAGTTCAAACACATATGATAGGGGAATTTATCTTCCCTTTTCCTCCCTTGGTGGCATACTACGTCACAATATATATGCATATATATATATATATATAGAGAGAGAGAGAGAGAGAGATAAATTGATCGATAAATACTCAACCCCTCCGCACAAGCCGGAGGCAAAACATAGCCAATATTATTTACCAGTACCTGGAGGAAAAACAATTATATTCATGCCTTTGCCAAGGGTATTAGCGCTTTGTAAAATGCAAATAGCTTCGTCCAGGTTTTAAATTCAGGTCGCAGTATCCATTTGCCACAACAGTAGCTTTACACTCTCTCTCTCTCTCTCTCTCTCTCTCTCTCTCTCTCTCTCTCTCTCTCTCTCTCTTGTATCATGAATAGAGTGTTTGCAAATGGCCCGGGAAACCGGGTTTCAATCCCAGGTCGAGTCAGACAAACGACTCAAAAAATTACACTTGATACCACCTTCCTTAACACTCAGCATTATAAGGTACGTATCAAGGGTAAAGTGGAGTGATCCAGGGAAAGGAGTGGCGCTCTCCCGCACATCTCTATGTTGTAGCTATTGAAAAGGGATCCTTCAGGTTGCCCTCGACGATGTTCGCCAACTTTATACATATTATCATCCAAACAGACTGGCCATACACCGATTGTTTCGTAGTATGACAACTCTTCCGTGTAGCTAGACACACGAAATGCTCAAAGCTGGGTTTGAAACCCGGCTGACTTTTACGCCAGCCGGAAATTCTACCGCACAGCCACAAAGACACTTAGCGTAAGCGAATTCATTTTAAGGCTTATGTATCACTTTTGTTTGGTTTACGTATATACACTTAACAGCTACCGAGAGCTCAATTCATTAAAAGGGCTTTGCATTAAGAAAGTGGCAATCGTTAATTCCTTCGCTAGAGAGTTTAACACCCCTCGGGGGAACTTTTATTGCCATGCACAGACAGACTGTTTCGTAGTATAACAACTCTTCGGTGTGGCTAGACACGCTGGGATCAACGAGAAACTCGCACCCACCAAGCGCAATGTGATTTAAATCCGCAAAATGTGGTAGAAATGTAAATTACTGATGGGTGTGCCCAGAGCTGGTGGTGATGATAATGCTTTTTATCCAGAAATCATGCATCGTCTCAGGGTCATCCTTTGATGCATGTATTGTCTGTTGCATCGCTATTGTTCTTGAGAAAGTACTTCTATAAAATAACTAACTTTGTTGTATGCATTAATGAAGAGACAACAATAATAGCTTATAAAAATATACCTATCTTCTTTATTATCTCGAAAGAGTCAAAATGCCAGCAAGTGAGTGAGAGAGGGAGAGAGAGACTAAGACTGGCGGATGACTGCTATCATTGACTCCACGTTGGATACATATTGTTATGATATTTGGACCCTGGGGAGAGGTAAATTCATATTGTACACATTAATATAGACACACACACACACACTCTCTCTCTCTCTCTCTCTCTCTCTCTCTCTCTCTCTGTTATTCTCGCAAACCGCCAGACGTAGAAAAGAAGCCTGAAGAGTTGAATTCGGATCAATGTTCGTGGTCAAGTTTCCCTAATACGGGGTTATGAACTGTCGAGCAGCACCTAGTAACAAGTGACCTATTTGAAAGCTGAATGCCGATTGGCCAAGAAGTCCACGTGATACGAGGAAGCGGGAAGGCCGTGGAAAAACCAGACGAGTCAGTTGGCCCAGAGATCCCATAACAGACAGACGTGTCTGTGGTGCAAAGAGTAAACTGTCTTCCCCAAGCCAGTTGATATGGGAAGATTAAAATGCCGTCAGGAAAGGATAAGAAACGAGTAAGTATTTTGTTCGTCGACTGACAACGGGAAAAAAATCAAAGAACAAGAAACGATTTAAAGAACATGTACAAAGAAAGAAAGAAAGAAAAAAAGAAAGAAAAATGGTTTGCTTAAGACGAGGGATGATGAAGATAAAGAAACACCAGTTGAGCATTGTATAGGAAGGAGGAATGAAAAATTAATGGTCGGTGAAACGCGACACCTGAAAAAAAATATATATATGTATATATATAAAAGAAAAAGATAAAAGAAAAGAAATACACGTAAAATATTGTCCGACCTAATACCAGCAATACGCTTGGCGTTGTCCGGGCGATAAGCGTAGATAGAATGATTGAGACTAAAAGCTTGTCACTTCGCGGACAGTTAACCAGTCGAAGAAGTTTCATGACAATATTCAGAACCTTACTTCTTCCTTGACGAGAAGTTCTCAACTTAGAGCCACTGCTCCCTAGGGCTAGTGCCTAAGGCGGCTTCTACTTAGACTTACCATCTCTACTGACTGACCGCCAGTCCGAATCTGTATGCCCTGACTGCGAATCTCTTGTCATTATATGATATTCATAACGACCACACATTTTCCTTCCGGACTACTATCACTGACACCGCGAGGAGACACGCATTCTTAATTCTTGCTTCTCTGCTTTTCGACCAGGACCTACAGCCTCCACGTGGTTGGCGCCCAAGACGGCGTGTCTTATATTCTTGCAGACTGCTCTTCGAATGTGACCAGTAGGATGTCCTCATGGTGCAATGGTTAAAGCACTGGACTGCAGAATCGTAGTAAGCGAGTTCAAACTCCCGTCGTGCTATTACGTTCACTTTTGGACAAATACTCTCGGGAAAGGTATAGACCCCCCTCCTTATCCTCCCATCTATGGATAAATAGTACCACTACTATCTTTTTAGCAGGATGGATTTGGCATCAAATAACCAAATAAAGTTGATATGCCATTATAAAACAAGAAGCCCCTCACAACCCAATCCGAATGTGACCGAATCTCTCTTTATTATCACTACATAATGTCCTCAACGCCCACGTATTTTTCCTTCCAGTTCTCAATTCACGTAGTTTATATTTTCGTTCTCCTCTTGTTTACACAGGGGTATATCTTGTTTAGAAATACATGACTAACATGCTGTCAAAGGTTAATATGCAACAACTTGCTTGTTATTCATTTGAACTTTGATTGTTTTCATGGCATATATATAAAGACAAGTTTTGTTGATGATATTTTTTAAGAAAGTCAAAATGTTTTTTTTTTCGTTTTATCAAGTTTTAATGAAGGACTGCAATTTACAATGTACTTTTATGTATACGCTAGTGCAGCTGTTATATAATTAAGGAATGATTTTTTTATATTTATCATTTTTCGTTAATTATATTTTATCATTAAGTTTAGTAAGGCTTTGGGTCATTCGGTGCTGTTACGCTCGCGTGCAAAGGATATGACAATCACCATTTGTCATAATAAACCTCCAGACGGTAAATGGGGCTGGGGTGTGGATGACGTCATGCCCAGAAGAGATGGTCCTAAGAATTTGAGGATTTTGAAAAGACGTCCGTTGGGTATTCGACCGTTGAAATATAGAGTTGTGTTTTCTACCGTTGAGGCATGCGGTTCAGTTTTTGGATCTCGACCGGCAGAGATAAATATAGATCTTAAACATCACAAGATGCGCCGCACGTCGGGGTGTGGTCAGCATAGTATGGTTAGCAAAGACTTTTAAGAGTTGTGTCTTTCTCCTGTTTGGACCAAAGTCAGAAATTAATAAACCGGTTCATGTCTGAAACGAAAGAGTCCGCCTGTATTTGTGTATGCATTTGTATTACTGTTGTTATTGATATCATTACGGTAATAGTATACTACACTGTCTATTTATATTAGTTGGTTGGTTGGTTGGTACTGTTTACGGCATATCAACCCTTGTTGGTTCCTAATATCGAAGATCCCCCCTCACCTTTCTTTTTTCATCCAAATCCCCCACTTTCCCAGCCCTGTTTTTCAGGATCTTTGGATTCTCATCTTAATAATCCATATCATCTTTCCCTAACTGGAACCGTCGCTGGTATTTCTGTCCGATTAGTGTAGCTTCACTCTCTTTATAGGGATTGTCTGGCTTGTTTCTGGTCCTAAAATACTGGAAAACAGTCGCCCTTCCAATCGTAGATAGGAGGATGAGGGACAACCAAATGGGGTATTTTTTTTTTGGTTCTCCTATTTATCTGATTTTTTTTCTTTTCCCCACCCCCTTATTTCAAAACAGCTGTCATATGTTATTTCATCATTCATTCACCGTGAATAAAAAAAAACTATCATTGTAATATATTGACCTTCGACTGAACCGTTTATCAAGAAACAGGTGCATCCGGTCGAAGATATCAGAATATCACCTTGACCTGTGGACGGGTTGAATTCGGTGCATATGCGACGCCCACAGGAAGCAGGTGGACATCAAACAATTATATAACCAGGTGCTACAGACGGTTTGAGTCAGTTGGAGTTCGAGGCAGGCAGAATTCAGTTCGAGGCAGGCAGAGTTCAGTTCGAGTTGCAGTCACAGTTCGAGTTCTAGTCGCAGTTGGGGACAAGATGCCGTAGTGAGAGCCAGCGCCAGACAGAGGGCTTGGGTCCTCAGGACCCCAGTTGAGCAGCCCAGCAGAATGAAGAAGTGTTGCTATAATACAGAGGAACTTGGGGTCAATGTGTGACAGTCTGTTCCGTCTCCAACTCACTTCTCACACATAACCAACATCAACCCTTTCGCAACCCTTTCGAGAATAAAGTGTGAGAGGTATATTTTTCTAAAGAAGTGTGTTCGTTCGTCATTATTGTTGATTATGTTTCCGCATCTATATGTATACGTATAGTTGTATCTTGGCTATACAACATCATCTCATTCCAAGGTTTTAAGTAAGGTTTCACAAAAGGGACATGGAATTTTCGTAAATCCGGCGTGTATGGTAAAGCACGGATGAAATATTATTATGAAAGAATGTGTCTAGCTAGGGAAGCTTAGACAAAGTCGGACCTTTTCCCACCCACTTTTTTAAATATCGGGATTTATCCGAAAATATCAATTGTATTTTTTTCAATTATATTTCAAATAAAATGAACCTTGTTGGTTATTTAATACCAAATCTTTTTTATACACATGTATTAAATATATACGGTTTGTGAACGAATAGTTCGTAACAATTTCTTTAACGAGGCATGTTTCATTTGACACAGTTAAATGATTTCAAGTATTTCTATCATACACTAACAGTTCTATTTGCCCACTGCAAAATGGTTTCAAGTATTGATAACGGGAGTATCCTCGTGGTGTAATGGTGAAAGCGAGGGACTGCGGAATTGTTGTAAGCGAGTTGGTACTCCAGTCGCGCTATTACATTCACTTTCGGGCAAATACCCTTGAGAAAGGTATGAACTCCCTTTTTATTTTACTCAGATATGGGACCCTAACATGTACTACCCGCTTAGTCAGAGTGGGCAATGAAGTGATACTCTATATCCTCCAAAGCTCCAGGACTGGAGCCTCACCAACAGATGGTTTCATGTCATGCCCAAGACCCTAGTTAGGAGGGGAATCTAACTCCTTCTGCATGTTGTATATTGACCTTCGACTTGGCCAAACATACCATTCCAAAGACGGCGGAAGTGACACATTCCGATGGCCAGTTATGGGAAGAAATCGCGTAGGCGGGCCCTGCTGACAATATGGGACAAGGTAAAATCCCGTGGTACACTCACAGACTGATGCACTGGAAGAGAGTTACCTGTGAACTGCATGACAGTTATTTCCGCTTGATGAGGATCAAACATGTCATTCCAGGGACGGCGGAAGTGACACATTCCGATGGCCAGTTATGGGGAGATATTGAGTGGGCGATTGAACTATTATATAACTCTGTGAAGACAGGGAGTCAGTTAGTTTGGTGACCAGACAAGTTGGTGACAAGATGCAGTAGAGGAAGCCAGCACCCAGCAGATTGGGCCTCCAGGCGTCCGGTTGAGCAGCCCTGGAGAGCGGGAAAGAGACGCTGATGGCCATAAGAGTAGGGGTCAATATGTTGCAGTTCTGTTCGGTCTTCAACTCCCTCTCACACACAACCCTTTCATATAAAGTGAGATGTATATTTTTCTAAAGGACCGTGTCGCTCGTCTTTTTTGGTGCCGTCGTTATGACTCTGCATGCATATACATATGTATTATGTGGCTATGAAACATGCAGAGATGCAGTCGGCGTATTATACGGCCCCACTTGACTGGGTTATGTTTATATTGTAAAGGAACTTATGAAACCATATAACTGTGAACAAGCAAATGCTTTTTAGATGAGAATAGTTATATGAAACGAGATAATTGCTTGAACTATTAGTTTTAGATGGAAATACTTGAATCCACATAACTGTGTGCAAATTATTTACATTGGATTGGAATACCGTATGGAATTGGAAATTTATCTCGTATTTCCAAGTGGGATTATGATAACAAGTCAGAATCCAGCTTACTCAAAGAGTGTTTACGTCATTAAATGAATAATTTCTTTCATTCTTGAATTCAAAATATTTCCCTATGGAACTCTGAATAACTTCACACGTTGAAACATAATGAAATCTTAGGGATTATTGCTGAGATTGCAAAAATGTGTTGTGCAACTGCCAATGAAATTTCATGTATAAGAACAAGTATACAGTTTATTAAAGAAGGAAAACTCCGCATAGAAATAGGCTCAAACCAACACTGATTGATGGTTGCACGGACTGGCTCGTTATAGCTGACGTACATCGGCAACTCACTTTTCCAACGGAAATAACATCAACTCGTCAACGTCCAGATCTCATCATTTGGTCAAAGAAAGTTATCATTGCTAAATTAACGATCTCTTTCGAGGTCAATATCAACTGGGCTCATCAGCGTAAACTAGAAAAGTACGAAGACCTGTGGGAGCAGTGTGTTAAGAATGGCTGGTTAACAGATATATTTCCTCTTGAGATTGAAAGTTGAGGTTTTATTTCGCACTCAACCACTACATTTCTAACCAAACTCGGACTTTCACCAGCAGAGAAGAGGGAATATATAAAAAAAAAGATTCAAAATAAGACTGTAACTACATCTGAGGGGATATGGCATTCGCACACCATCCAATAAAGTCTGGTAGTATTGTGAGATATTACTGGGGCGTCCTGAGTTAGTAGTAATGATGCTTCGACCCCGAAACCATGCCTGAACCCAGAGTCATCATCTAATGAAGACTTTATTGAAAGCAAAACTGCTATTTATCCGGCAGTTTTTGTATATAATTTTTCATTTTAGCTTCATAAGATAATGTTGAAGTTATAATTGGTAAATCTATTTTCTGTTATTGGAATTTATATTTTAAAAGATTTTGGATTTTTCTTGGACTCGTCAGAAAATTTAGTTCAATATTGGATAATTGAATTTGCACATCCAATCGACTACTGTTTCATTCATTCATTCATTCTATCATTTTTATATTGTTTAAAAAAATACAAATTCATCCAAATATATTATTAATAGCAAAACTCAAATAATCTATTTATGATGCCAGCATGACTTCGAATGAAATAGTTTCAAGTATTCATTTCTAACACTAATAGTTCAATTGCTTAAAAAAGCCAAATTCATATAAATATTTTATTCAAAACAAAACTCAAATAATCTATTTATCCTGCCAGCAGGTCATCGAAAATGCGGACGGTAACGCTGCTGAGGGCTAAGATCCCCGTTTAAATGAAGTTTGTTGGTTATGAAACTAACCTGCTTCTTAGTGATGAGACACTAAGTCCCCGTCTAAAGCCATTAAAAATTTATGTTTATATCCCCTGCTGAGGGGTAAAATCCACATAAAAAAGAGGTGTGTTGGCATGAATCTAACCAGCTTCTTAATGATGAGGAACAAAGTCCTTATCTAAAAGTCATAGAAAATTTGTTTGGATCTCTTGCTAAGGGATAAGATCCCCACAAAAATTAGATGTGTTTGGTCGGAAACAAATCTGTTTCTAGCGATGAGGCACAAAATCCTCAACTCAAAGCCATTGAAAATTTATGTTTGTAACCCTTGCTGAGTGTGTTGAGTATACACTAACCTGCGTCTAATGATGAGGGATAAAGTCCTCATCTAAAAGCCGCTGAAAATCTATACGTTTGTAACACCTTTCTGAGGGGTAAGATGCCCATTAAAATTGGGTATGTTGGGTATGAAACTAACCTGCATATAGTGATGAGGGTCAATGTCCCGATCTAAAAGTCATTGAAAATTTATATGTTTGTACCCGTGCTGAGGGGTAAGATCCCCACTAAAAAGAGGTTTGTTGGGCATGAAACTTACCTGCTTCTAGGGATGTGGCACAAAGTTCTCATCTAAAAGTCATTGAAAATTCATATATTTGTGGCCTCTTCTGGGGGTGAAATCCTCACTAAAATGAGGTTTCTTGGGTATAAAACTAACCTGCTTCTAGTGGTGAGGCACAAAGTCCTCATCTAAAAGCCATTGAAATTTTTATGTGCTTATTTAAAGAATTCTAGGGACGAGCTCATAAGTGATGTACTCCTATGGACCCCTTCACATGGCCGAGCGAAAGCAGGGTGACCAGCTCGAACCTACACACAGCAGCCCTGTGAGGATACAGGGTGTAGCCCTGAGGACCTGCCGGAAGCGATGAACCATAGGGTGAGGTGGCGAGAAAGGGTCAGGGATATCCGTGCCGATGGCATGACATGATGATGATTGTTATAAAGTACGTAGGTACGGCTACAACCCCCTGCGAAACGGTGCGTGTGAAAAACAGGACCAGCTTCGTAGGCTTGCAACGTTTCCGGAAAATAAAGCTCGGACGCTTAAACCTACCAACACTGCTTTTGAGTTTTCTCAACATCACGCTACATAACATGGTGTCGGAGGGATTTTTTTCTTTGGAACTAAACATACACACTTTGTGAACACTCTCGCCACATTCGGCAAAACTTACGCAATATTATACTCCAGATTCTAGTGTTTATGTACACTCTCTCATCTCCGTACAGAAGAAACATTTATCGGACTTTGTGGATTTAAACAAGCTCGGAATTTGGACAAAACCTCAACAATTTAACATGGCATACGCAATTCCACCACCAGCAAAAATGGAAATGCACGGCGATCTGCAAGAAAACTGGGCCCTTTTCAAACTAACATGGGAGAACTATGCAGCCGTGACGGATATTGGAAAAAAAGCAGCAAATGTACAGGTAGGCACACTTCTTTCGGTAATCGGCAAGGAATATCTGCAAATATACAAAAACCTGCCAATGTCGGCAGAGGAACGAGCAGACACACAAAATTATGATGATTTAAAGAAAAACAGAGACAGAAATTCTCCGAATTTAAAGTGAGTAAAAACTATTTCCATTGAATAATGGAGGAAAATACCTGTCTGTATGTGTAGTGATTTTAGAAAGAACTATAAAAAGCGATTAAAGACAACAATTGATTATAAAGCATACACAACTGATTATTAAGACCAAAGAAACAATAATTTTCTTTTTTGTTAAATGTTTGACACTTTTGCATTATTGTTTGACTTTAAATTAATATTTTGTTGTAGGCATAACACTAAATCCTTTTAAACTTCTGAGCAAAATTTTAATCGTGAAATTTGTTTCAAAAGTTTGGTTTCTATTCCCTTGTAAACTTAAAAATTTTCATACAATTAATTATGATATGAATTCAGTAGAAACGAACTGACTAGAAGATAAACTTTACCAGTACTCAAAATTTAAAAAAACAGGAATATTATTTTGAAAATGGTCAAAAACAAATATTCTTGGGGTCTCAAACACGCATCCGACAGGCTACATATCGCCTGTAAACTATTTTCCTATCACATGGCAAAAAAATTTTCGAGACTAATATCTTCCTAAAATTGGTAATTTTCCCTCCACCCAGATCATGTTTTCCCGCTAAAGTTGAGTAGAACATACTTTTATATTTTAGCTACTTCTACTTCAAGATCAAAAGCTGAAACGTAGAAGTAAATCCATTTTTAGTAAAAGTGGGGTGGTGGATGGTATGCCTTCTCAGCAACAAAAATAAAAGAGTCTCTCGTTAGTAATTGTACAACGGAAGGAAATGGGTTCTGTGATTTGTTTTCTCAACTGTTGTATCCTCAGACAATTGGATAGCTTCAGTTGACTAAAAATAACAACACCCGCGCCAAGCAGCCCTTCCCCAAGTATACCTCTGGTCAATTCGTTCGCTCCGTCAGTCAAAAAGCCGTCCACAAAGACCAACAACCCCACTCCTGCTGCTGGCATGCTCTTTTATGCAAATTCCGGCATAGGAAATTTACATGCGCGGTCTGTTTCTTCTCGCGAGACTCGAGATAGACCCACTATAACTTCTGCCTTCGGAAGTGAACATATTTTCTACTGTCCAACACGTAAGGCACAGTCTTGCGCAATTTGATCCAGGAGGTAAATTTCTTCTCTCACTACAATATTCATTAAAAAAATCATGCTGCATCAGAAAATTTGTGAAATCTATACTGACTTGTTTCAAAAACCTTCGGTGGTTGAAAGATGTCTAACATTATGGTTTGGTTTAGTTGGGTTTTATGGCATATCAACCATTGAAGGTTATTTAATGTCAAATCCATATATATATATATATATATATATATATATATATATATTAGATATATGATTTCTAAACACATTTTGTAGACAAATCAATCATTTGCATACACACAATTAAGTGTAAAAAATTGTTCTATTTAAAAAAATTTAGTTTAGTATAAGTACAGTTTTGTTTACACACAGTTAAATGTCAAAACAATCCTATTTCTAACAATGCAGTTTAGCATAAGTATAGTTCAAATGTCAAACAGTTCTATTTGACCAATAGATATGACTCTAACAGGTGCTACCACTCTGGGCCACAGTGGACCTAGAAGCGATGGCAATGAATGGGTATACCAGATTCAAAATTTCAGCATTACTGGAGCCTCACCATCAGATTGTTTAGTGTCATATCAGGACACTCATTGGGGAAGGTTGCAGAGAAGTAGTCGGTGTATTCTGCAGGTTGCAGAGAGGTAGTCGGTGTATTCTGCAGCCCCAGCCGGCTGGGCCAACTAAGATTATAGAAAATTGACTCACACAAGAAAATATACGTCTTTTTAATAAAATGAGGAGGAATAGATTAAACAACTTATTTTAGCGTGGAGGGTGTACTTGAGATGACAGAAAACTAATATGCGCTACATAACACAAGGAATTTTTTTTCTTCCAAAGCTATAGAAGAAATAGATTTATCAACTCATATTGACATGGGGAAGGTGTACCTAAGGTGACAAACAATTCACACCAATAGAAAATCATTGAAAATATCTGAGAGCAGAGTGTTAAATAAACAGAAATTATATCTGCTATTTCTTTAAAGGTTATAAAACCTTGAAATGTGTCTTACTTTTCTCTGTTTTAAAAATATTTATCGTACTATTGCGTTAGTATAGTGTTCATTATAAGGCTAACAGCAACAAATAAATGAATTAATACTTCGTTTAAATCAAACAATTTATTAATCAACTCGTGAAACAATTAATAACAATATACAGTCCTCCCTGTGTATAAAGTTGAGTTTAAGGGACTTACCGGCGCGCTGAAGAAGATATATATAGTATCTTAGGGTTGTCTTTCTGAGAGCTTTTAACGTCTCTGCCTCATGGAACGTCTGGTGGAATCTGTCTCTTTGGATTTTGGATTTTTGCGCAAGGGCTTCTGGGCTCATCACGTGATTAGTCTATCCAATCACAGCGAGCCCCTCACTCACTCACTCCATACACAGTAATTACCATTTTACTAACCCAAAAGTACAATTTAATGCAATTTACCTGAAATAAAATGCAATAAAATGGAAAAAATAGAATTTATCTAGAGGGAAGTAGGAAAAAAAGAAAATTACGAAAAGTAAAAACAGAATTAAGGAATATTTGAAACGAAAAAAATTGCCCCTAAGATTTTGTAAAAATTCACATATCCCACTTATTATCAGGAAGTTTTTTCCAAGCAGCGACCGTGTCAATACTGCTATATGGATGCACTACATGGACGCTAACTAAACGTTTGAAGAAAAAGCTTGACAGATATTACACAAGACTGTTGCAAGCAATATTGAACAAGTCCTGGAAGCAGCACCCCACAAAGCAGCAACTATGTGGCCACTTACCACCTATAATGAAAACTATCCAAGTTAGATGAGACAGACATGCGGGACACTGCTGGAGATGTAGGAAATAACTCATAAGCGACATACTCTTGTGGACCCCTTCACATGGTCGAGCAAGGCAGGACGACCAGCTAGAATGTATATACAACAGCTCTGTGCCGATACAGTATGCAGCCTTGAAGACCTACCGGGAGCTATAAACGATAGAGACGGGTGGCGGGAGAAGTTTAGTGAGATCAATGCTGGCAGCGCAACATGATCATGATGATGACTTATTAACATTTGAGTATTCATTTTGAAGAAAAAGAAAATCCTTCCAAAATGCAGCTGTGATAGTACTACTGTATAGCTACACTACTTGAACTCTAACGTAACACATAAAGAAAAAGCTAGATAGTAACTATACGAGAATGCTACGTGCAGTTTTAAAACAATCCTGAGAGCAACAGCCAACAAAACAGAACGTGTATGGCTTCTCATCTCACAAACGATTAATTAAGACGATAAGACCTGCGGAGCACTGCTGGAGGAGCAAGAACGAACTAATGAACGATGTTCTTCTAGGGACTCCTACACAAGGACACACCAATATTAGCTGACATGCAAAAACTTGCATTAACCCATTACTGTGAGGACACTGGATGCACTTTTGAGGAACTACTATGAGTGATCGCCGTTTGGGTCAAATGGCGAAAGAGACTAGGGAACCCATGCTGTCAGTACGCCTTGATGGTAATGATTTTCGTTGTGGAAATCACCCCACCCTTATCTTATGTTTGGCCCACTATGCCACTCCCCCATAATACAATACTATTTACCAACCCCTCCGCTCGGGCACGATATGACACAAGGTCAGTTTTTAAGCAAAGTTTAACTAGTTTGAATTCAGAGTTTTCCTTCTCCTAGACTAGTTGCCTCACCAAGGCTGAAAATCAGTCTGTCCTACTATTTACCCATAGCTGGTGGGAGAATAATTGAATTCATACCTTTCGCAGAAGTATTCGTGCTGTGTGAAATGCAATCAGTCTCGTCCAGGATTTGAACTCGTGTCACAGTGTCCATTTCCTACGATGTTAACCGTTACATCACGGGCACCTCCATAATGTAATGGCCCTTTTGAGCCCTCGAGTTTCAGACGTCTAATCTCGGATATTTCAGACGGTATAGAATTTACTGATTAGGGTCGGAATGTTGACTGATGATGTTATTAGTATCATGTTCAGCCACTGAGACCGAAGGCGAATGATGAAAGACATGTGCTGTAACCGCACGCATGCGTAGAGAGAATGTCTGTCAGCGGTCATCCGAGTGAAGTCTTTCTTTCTGCGCAATCAATCTGTAGAAAATTTGGCACTGCTTGTGTCTTTGACCAGAGCATGTTTTGTTTTTATGGTTTTTTCTTTTCTTTTTTATTTCTTTTTTTTTTTTTTTTTTTTTTTTTTTGTCGGAGTGCCTATTAATCTCGAAGCCGATATCGCTGGTTTCGTTTAACATCTAATTGCCCAGCTGTTGTTAGCGATGAAGTCAACTAAAGAGAGAACAAACGCACACGCACATACACACATAGACACAGACGAGGAAACACACGCATACAGCTCATGATCAAACAAAACTGGCAGACGTAAACTGACTGTCTATTCATTAAGCACTACAATCGTGGGTGTGGTTCAATAAAGGGCATCAAGTCCAAAATCAAATTTTCGACGTAAAGGTCATCTTGAGAGTCCATTAAGCTCGCTTTTTTTTATAACATCCTGTTTATAGAATTTGTAAAATCTTAGGATTCACCCAACTCGTGATTACACAGCAAAAATATCATAAAATAATTCCTATATATATTGGCATAATGTTAACAGACACCAGGATTCAACTCCAGATATCAAAGACTCAAAAAATGATACTTGCTGCTTCCTTACTTGATACTCGACATTATAAGGTAAGGATCAAGTGTAAGTCAAGCAATCTAGGGAAAGTAATAGCGCCCTCCCTTACACGTCAGTGTAGTAGCTATTGAAAAGGGATCATTCGGGTCACCCTCGACTATGGTTGGCCAACATCTAATATATAGCGAAAAAATGTGCAAATGATTAAATAAAACACCGATCTACAAATCTAATGATTTGTTTCTTTAACTTGAGTGAAAAGTTTATAGAAAAACATCAGTTACAGAGGCTTTTCTTGTAAGAAAAGATACTATTAGAGCATAAATATTCTTCAATATTTGCATTACAAGAAAGAAAAGCTTATGCATTCAATATTGCAGTTTGAGTTGTCTAAATATAAATAATATATTTTGTGTGTGTAAAAAATCCTTGTGTGAGTATGTCCCTATGTAAGCGAGAAAACATATTTAAACACTATTGACTCGGATACACCTAAAAAGTTAGCAAGGAAAAGAACGTAATGGTACTACGATTATGAAAAGTAAACAGTATAATTTCGTCCAATTTACGATAATTAAACGATGTTGATATTAAATGCAAACTTGAAGGGACAGAAGGTTAGGTTTTTACTCTAAAGAAATTAAGTTGAAAGATTTGTGTAGATTTACAGAATGAATCTATAAATCTACTAAAGATTTATCTTTTTCATTGATTATTCATAAGATTAAGGTAGGCTCGAAATTAGATTTGAAAAAGTTGATGTTTTATCTATTATTCTAATTAACTAAAAAACATATTGTAAAAAAACTAGGAGGGAAAAGATTTCTGATATCTGCTTTTTAGGTTTTGATTTATCAATTTGTGCGTGGCAAGTCAAATATTGTCGTCAGTGAAAATTCTAAGAATTTTTTAAATCGAGAGCCTAAGCGCTGATTGGTCAATAAATGTAAAAATACAAATTAAAAAATCATAGCTTCTCGACCTGATTTTTGCACTAATATTAACGCTTTTCTTTTGTATGGATTTTCCATATATATATATATATATATATATATAGTAGCATGAATTTCTCTTATTGTGTGTTACGAGTTCGAAATAAACTAGATATTGATATTGTTACAGAGGAAATTTCTGGGTAATGAGATGAAAGGTTATTTCTCTCATGAAATATAGAATAAAACAAACAAACCAGAAAACAAAGGAGGCTGAGTTGAGCCAATATTGTCTTTTTATATATTATTTCACAATAAGTAATAATTCACAAAATATCTTTTTCTGTGAGTATAAATTTTGTGTACACGTACAGAATGCATAAAGAATTCAAGTTTTATTTCTAATTGCTTATTTACATGGCAGTCCTGAATTCCTTTAAGAATAAAATTTGATTATCGTCATGAAATTCGAGACTAATATTTTTTCAGCCTGGATAATCTAATGTCTGGTCTCTTCGACTACTGGACAGCTACTGACATGCAAGATGGATACCTTTTAGGCGGCAAAATAGAGAATAATAATTCTTGAAAATTACGACTGACGTTAGTCTTTTTCTATTTTTTGTTTTTTTTTTTTAGATTTAATGAAACCTTTATGTAAGTTTAGGATCGTATTTGTGTGACATAACGGTACCGAATAAATGTTTGTACGTATTCGAATAGTTAATGGCCGTATCGCTGACCCTGTTATGATTCCGTCGTAGGAAAAGTTGACGAATACAAGAAACTCTGTCTTCGTTCACTACACCAAGTTTTATTCACTACGGCAATTTGTATGTAGTGGTCGGGAGAAAGAGAGTATAAAGTTGAGCCGACCGCGTTAACTAGACAAAGAAACGACATGTCATGAGGAGAGGAAGTGGGAGCAGATACAGCACTTGAATTTTTATCCATATTTTTTGTGGTTTTAACAAGCTTGCCCGCTGGCTTTGTCTTCTCAAGGTTGCGTCTGGTTTAAGGCCGCTTTTTCAGAGCCTACCCCCTAAATTTGTCTCCTTACATTTGGCTCTTTACATTTTCGTGGCTGTTTAACTGACTCTGTCGCCCCGTCACGTCTTCTTGCCAACACCTTCTAACTGTGTCGACTCCTTAGTTCCGCCTGGTTTCTAAGGGAGGACCACATCCATTTTCGGTGGTTCCACACCTGCGCAGAATACTTAGCAACTCCGGTTTTTTTCTTTACTCATTTTTAGTTCAAGTCGTCACTCACCCTTGACTGGCAGACCTAAAATTGCCTTAGCCAACGTCATTCAGACCCATGTCTGCCCATTTTTCATCTTATTTTTCTCTTCTCTCTCTCCTTCTCCAGAAACTAGCCCCTTGTTCGCTTTATGACTTGGAACCACCATATCACGTTACCAGTAATGAATTGAATTAGTGTTGGATGGCATTAGTTTTAACCGGCCATTGGCCTAATGAGTAGATTGTTCGCCAATGGTCTGTGAGACCAGGGTTCAATCCCAGGTCGAGTTATCCTATCGGCAAAAAATCTAGTTGACTGGACCGAAAACTGATTTTTTTCAAAAAGAATGATTTTCACCATACAAACCTGACGTCATTCTCAACCTCAGGTGGGAGGGATTGCATAGATACTACTGATTATTCTCTGACAATTACCCACCCACCATCTATCTCGATGATAACCTGCAAGCGACTTAAAACTTAAAACTCCAGTCGACTCTTTTATGCTTTTTATCATTCAGTGTTTTCAGACTATTGTCTTCATCTTTATTGTTATTTCTACAATGTTTCAGCCGATTTATTCTCCCGCCTCTTCAGGTGTTTGTCGAACTCGTCCTTTATTGGATCCACAGGGGTCGTCTATTCTGATTCCGTTAGCCATAACCGGGTACAAGTGTTAAGTATTCCTGTATTGTTGCTCACCTGCAGTCATATTGAACCTGCAACCTCCAGATGATTGTCTCCTTAGAAGCTTAGGAAACCAACGCCTATAACTGTTACGCTATGTGTCCTGCTGGACAATATAGTGTGTATTTTGGGGACTTATAAACCTAATGTTCTTTTATGTTTTATATACAGGGTGTCTCAAAATTGATATAACTCCTTAATATGATTATGATTTATTACTGAGACAGGCGCAATGGCGCTCAGTTGAAACCCGTCCTGTAAAATTACATCTTTTGAGCCAGAGACATCAAATAAATGTTTTTTTGTTTTGTTTTGTTTTGGGATTTGGGTGGGTATCATATCAGCTTCTAGGACATGCAATGTTTTTTTGAGTTTATTGTCTCATTAAAAATCCTTATCTTATTTATGGGTTGCGTCTATTTCGAAACAGTTGGATGATTTTGTCTGCAAATAGATTGCGACATAAAATATTTTCCCTCTCTTGTCCAAAACAGTGTGATCGAAGATTAATAGTTTCTTATAGAACCCTATTTTAAAATCTGAAACAAAAAAACACACCATTATTATTAGTAGAGTTATTAGCAATCACATAGATCCCATGTATATTGAGAGTCTCTATATATAGATAATCTAATTCTAAGTGCAATTTTAGCAATGCCCTAATTTTTATCATTTCTCTGTTACTTTTTCAATATTCATAACGTTTCGTCACTCTTTTAATATGTTACTCTTTTGATTCTAGGGGAGAGTTCTCGTTGCGTAGTGGTTAATGTTCTGAACTGTAACATCATAGTAAGCAAGTGCAAAGTCCTTTGACGCTTTTACGTTCACTTTCGGACTAATGCCCACGGAAAGATATGAATTCCCTTATCTCTCCCAGTCATTGTTTTAATAGTACCACTACTATTCTATAAGGATGTTTTTAGCATTAAATGACCCACGGAGGTTGATATGCCATTAAATAAAGAAACCAAACCAAACCAAACATTTTAATCATATTGTTTCATGTATTTCTTAATATTCAATAATTGTACGTATTTGTTTCCAAGTAATTAATAATAGTCTTTATTGGGAATCCTTTTTTGAGGTGAGGCTTCTTAATCGAAGTATTTATTTTATTGCGGGCTTTTGCCCTCATCTTGGTAGTTTTTGTTGTTTTCTCACTACGTTTCGGCTAAATTTCACCTCTGGCCTTCTTCAGGTGATTAACAGCGACCTCGGATAGGAATGCTGAGTCTTGTAACCGTATCCCCAGTAATTACTACCTTCCATAGTTGTCTATTGCACCACGTTTTTGACCAAGTAACCCTCTGGCCGGCTTGGGTAGGAATTGAAACCGCTATCTTCTGACAATGCTCACCTGGAACCGTAGAGACTCAACGCCTATATCTGCTGCGCCACAGACCCTGAAGGGCGATTAAGGTAGGATTTTTGGGTCTTATAAATCCAATTATTTGTTCTCTTCTGGTCTTCTATAGTCGGGTCTGCACCGATTTTGTAATTGTCTTTATTGATCCATTTTCTTGATTAAAGGGAAGTCCTCTTGGTGTAGTAGCTAATGGGATGGACTGGGACATCGCAGTAAGTGAGTTTGAACTTCAGTTGTGCTATAACGTTCACTTTTAGACTAATACCCTTGGAAAAGATATGAACTCACTTGTACTCCCAACTATGGTTTAAATAGCACCATGGCTGTTCTTCTACAAGGTTGATATAGCATTAAACACAGAAACGGAGACTGATCGTGAGCTGTACTCAGCAATTCACCGAAAGATAAGCCAGTACATTTCCGGATGCTATCTTCATACCTCTTCTCTCGTTTTCCTATCTTGTAGGATAGTTTTTGCCAGTTTGATGATCTTGTCACATACATGGTGCCTTCAGTTGGTTTCCAGACTGTTTTTGTACAGGTATTTAAAATTGTCGTCGACCCTTGAAAATTCAGTATGTTCTTCCTGTACATCTTATGAGATGACTGGCCAATTTTTATGATTTCACGTTCAAATGAACAGCCACAGCAGCAATTAGAATACACCCTACTAAAGCCTGATTGTCACAGCTGGTGAATCTAAAAAATACAATCTGGACGTGAGGACACTTTAGAAGAACGATATGCAATAATATTCTGTTTTAAACTTGGAAAAAATGCCACATAAATGTATGGAATGCTTCAGGCTGCTTTTCGACCATGTTGCATGAATCAAGCATCAGTTTTTGAGTGGCATAAGAGATTCAAGGAAAGCAGGGAGTCAGTCAGGGATGATGAGAAGTGTAGGACGAGTAAGGAAGTCAATACACCAGAGTTGATTGACCAAAGGGTTAGGGTTAGGGTTACTATGTTGAGGATTTAAGGGAGTTCAGGAAGAGATTCTGTCGGAAAAGGCCAGCACTCTTCAAGTCGGCTCAGTGACATTTCCACCAGGACAAGGCACCAGTCCACAACTCCATCCTTGTCGCAGACTATCTGACCAAGATGGGCATAAACACAGTTCCTCAGTCTCCCTATAGTCCTTATCTTGCTCCCTGTGATTTTTGGTTATTCCCTAAGCTCAGAGGCTGTCGTTATGAAAGATGAAAGATGAAAGAGGCTGTGACGAAGGTCATTGATACGCTCACACAAGAGGACTTCCGTGGGGCCTTCCAGAAGTTGTTGGAATGGTATAACAAGTGCCTTGCAGCCGGAGGATATTACTTCATAACTTTTTTTTTCTCTGTTCAAGGTTAAGCAGGCTGTCATGTGACTTAAAACCTATCAATTGATTCAAAACTATTCGCTTAAAAAACCATACATGCTTCTAAACAGGATTTGGCTTTAAATACTCATTAGTGATTATTCTTTTCTAACCTCCTAATTTGTGTGTGTCTCTGTGTGAGATTTTCAAGATCTGACGGTAACAGTTCATCTTAAAGGAGTCAGTGTACAGTTTGGTGTTCAGAGTGTGTATTGAAGCCTTTAAGATGAAATGCAGTGAGTGTTCAGAATTCAAAATGACACAGAAAAATTGAGATAACAAACGTGTGCATGAATTTCATTTTAGAAATGTTTTTATTTTGCATATCAATTTAGTTTTATGACATACCAATTATTGCCGGTCTTTTAATTCAAAATCCTGTTCATGCATATATATCAAATATATGATTTGTTACCGCATTTTAATGATAACATTTTTCACACTGTAAAATCGTTTCAAGTATTTCAATCAAACACGAACAATTCTATTTACTACTAATCACTTGTTTGCATACAGTCAAATGATTTCAAGTGTCGCAATCAAACACTTTATTTTGCTACAGTAAAGAGATTAAAAGTAAGTAAAGTTGGCTTCCTTTTCAAGAGCTACTACTCCGAAGGGTAAGGAAGAGCGCTTGTCCTTTCCCGGGATTGCTTCTCTTTACCCTTGATCCTTACCTTATAATGCTGAGTGCTAACCAAAGTGGTATCAAGTACTATTTTTTGAGTCTTTGGTATAACTCGACCTGGAGGTGCCCGTGGAGTAATGGTTATCGTCGTAGGAATTGGACACGGTGACACGAGTTCAAATCCTTGACGAGACTGATTGCATTTCACATAGCACTAATACCCTTGGGAAAGGTATGAATCCAATTATTCTCCTTCCAGCTATGGGTAAATAGTAGGACAGACTAGGCTCTTCGGCCTTGGTGAGGCAACTAGTCTAGGAGAAGGAAAACTGAATTCAAACCTGTTGAACTCCGCTTAAAAATTGACCTTGTGTCATATCCTGCCCGAGCGGAGGGGTTGGTAAATAGGATAACTCGACCTGGGATTGAACCCTGGTCTCACAGACCATTGGCGAACACTCTACTCATTAGGCCAATGACCGGTTAAAACTAATGCCATCCAACACTAATTCAATTAGTTCTATTTCAAACAATTCAGTTTGGAATAAGTCAAAGTTAAATTGTTCCAAGTATTACTATGTAGACAAATTCACGTACCTAGGAAGTAGCGTCTCATCAACCGAAAAGGACATCGACACGAGGTTAACGAAGGCATGGATAGCTATCAATAGGCTATCGGAAATCAGACCTAACCGATAAAATGAAACGCAGTTTCTTCCAGGCAGCGGTCGCATCGATACTGCTATATGGATGCACTACATGGACTCAAACAAAACGGCTGGAGAAGAAGCTAGACGGCAATTACACAATAATGCTGCAAGCAATCTTGAACAAGTCCTGGCGGCAACACCCCACAAGACACCAATTGTACGGCCACCTAGCTCCTATCACGAAAACTATTCAAGTTAGACAAACCAGACATGTAGGACACTGCTGGAGAAGCAGGGACGAACTCATAAGTGATGTACTCTTATGGACCCCACACATGGCCGAGCAAAAGCAGGACGACCAACACGAACATACATTCAGCAACTATGTGAGGATACGGGATGTAGTCCAGAAGACCTGCCTGAGGCGATGAACGATAGGGAAAAGTGGCGAGAGAGGATCAGGGATATCCGTACTACCAGCACGACATGAGGATGATGATGATTACTATGTATCATTGAAATTTCAATTAAACATCAATCATTTTTACACACAGTTGAATGATCAAACAGTTCTATTTCAAACAATTCTGCTTAACTTGTCAACTAAGTTAATTGGTTCCAACTATTGCTATATATTACTAACAATTCAATTAAACATCAATCATCTTTTTACACTCAATTAAATAATCAAATAGTTCTATTTCAAATAATCCAATTTAGAGTAAGTAATTTGTTTACACTCAGTTTAAATGTCAAACAGTGCTATCTGACCCATAGAGAGGACACTATCAGAAGCTACCACTCCGAACCAGAGTGGGCCTGGGAACAATGGTAATGAAAGTCTACTCCGCATTCCCCAAAGCTCCAGTCTCACCATTAGATTGTTTAGTGTCATATCTAGGAAATTCGTTGGGGGATGTCTTACTCCTCAGCAGAGATGCGTTCGGTGTATTCTTTAATCCCTGCCGACTGTTCCACTCGTTGAGGGAGTCTTACTCTTCTGTAGAGATGCAGTCAGTGTATTCTACAGCCCCCGCCGACTGGGCCAGGAAAACTCTGAATTCAAACCAGCAGTAGTCCGCTTAAAAATTGACCTTGTGTCACATCCAACTAGTGACGGACTATTTTGGTAAATACCTACATCCTTCCTGCAGAAAAGTTTCAAACTAAGTTATATAACAAACAGGTCCCTTTCAGTGATAGCTTTCCGGTGATGATAAGAATATATGTAATTTAACAATATCGAGGTATCGAAATATTTCTGAACCTAGGCAAAACCTGCAAACGGAAAGTTGATCGTGAAATTTATAGGCAAATGTCAAAGCTTTGAAATTCTGAGCGTGACTTGAAGTTCCCGTTTCACAGAGAAAGAAACAGGATTTTCTCCAAGTTCATGCAGTATAAACTATTCGATTAAATGTGTTACAACAAGCTACAAAGGCAGAGGTTTGCTTGAAGCTTTCGAACAAGGCCACGACTTACAGCAGAAGATTAAAGATGCAGGAAAGGAAGCTGGCGTCACCTCTTAAAATCAGCGTCTGACTACCGATTTTTCTTTATGTATATATATATATATATTTAAACGAATTTGATGTTATCCATCAAATCATATATGTATATATATATATATAAGAAACATTGGTTGACAGACTGTTTTAAGAGGAGTCGCCAGTCTCCTTTTCAGCTTTTGTATATATATATATATATATATATATGGTGGAAATGAGGCTGATGATACCTCTTATACATACATACATACATATATATATATATATATATAGTAAAAAAATAAAAATGATGACCGTTGTCGATGGCAACCAGAAGGCTCCCTTTTCAATAGCTACTATACCAAGGTGTAGGGGGCGCTACTCTTTTCCCTGGATTGCTCCACTTTACCCTTGATACGTACCTTACATTGCTGAGTGCTAAGCAAGGAAGTATCAAATACCATTTTTAAAGTCTTTGGTATGACTCAACCTGGGATTGAACCCTGATCTCCCAGACCATTGGCGAAAACTCTACCCACTAGGCCAATGACCCAGTATATCTACCTTACAGAAAACTTTAGAGTGAAGAAAAAATGAATCTGGAAATAAATAAGTATATTTTACGTATATCTTTTTATTAATCTGTTTTTTGATTAGTGATTGTTTTGGGATAACTTTTAAAACTATTCTTCGTTATTGAAAATCTTATGCCAAAGAGTAACGTTAGCCTTATTGTAAATCGAAAAAAACACCGTAAAAGTAATTTTTAAATAATTTGATATATTTGCCTACAAATATTAAAACCTAATTTTCAGTTATTCTATTTAATCTAAAAACCATTTTTTATTATTGTAAGGTCATATTTAATCTATTTTTTAGTTATGTGTTTTACTGACTTCTACTGTAGTAAATGGAACAGCTTATGGTAGTTTTCAGTCTTTCTTCATTTGAAGCTACTCAGTCTTTCCTTTGCGATGGCCCTTAGCTCACTCAGCCACTTCCCAGATCTTAAGGCTCTTTTATATATATAAATATAAGAGGTGTCACCAGTATATATATATATATATATATATATATATATATATAGGAAAGGAAGCAGAGGCGTCTGCTAACGGATTTTTTCTTCTGATAGGGTGCCTCAATATACATGGGACTCATGTGACTGCTAATAACACTACTAATAATGTTGTGTTCTTTTTTGTTTCAGATTTGAAAAGAGTATACTATAACAATTATTAATCGTCGATCACAATGATTTTGACAAGATAAGAAAAATATGTTGCGTCACTATTTATTTGGAGAAAAAATCATTCAAAACTATCTCAAAATAGAAGCAACCGAGTTAAATGATAATGATTTATTACTGAAAGAAGAAACTTAAAAAAGCAATGCATGTCCTGTAATCTGATATAATAACAATTAAAAAAACATGATTTTATGTCTCTAAAGATGGAATTTTTACAGGCCGTGTTCCAAATGACCGCCATTGCGCTTGTCTCAGTAATAAATCCTTATCATATAGATAGGTTGCATCTATTTTGAGACACCCTGTATATATAATGCTTCACACACACACACACACATGCATATATATGCAGGAACAGAGGCTGCGGACACCCCTAATCCTATTTACCACCCCCTCCGCTCGGACAGGATATGACGCAAGGTCAATTTTTAAGCGGAGTTTAACAGGTTTGAATTCAGAGTTTTCCTTCTCCTAGACTAGTTACCTCACCAAGGCTGAAGAACCCAGTCTGTCCTACTATTTGCCCATAGCTGGAAGGAGAATAACTGGATTTGTGGACACCCCTAATACACACACACACACACACATACACGCACACACACATATATATATATATGTGTGTGTGTGCGTGTGTGTGTGGTATCGGTAGCCTTATTTCCTGTCTATATATATATATATATATATCCAGGAAAAGAATCTGGTGACACCTCTTAGAACACCGTCTGACAACCTTTTATTCCTTTTATATATATATATATATATATATATATGTAGGTATATATATATATATATATATATATATATATATACATATATATTACTTCACACGCCATCATCAACTTTTTCCGAAAATGTAAAAAGTTCGACACACATTTTGAACCAAATTAATTGAGAGCAAATCAAGGACCACAATTGACAGAACAATGAAAATTGTATCTATAAAAAGACATAAGAATAACATTGTAAAATGAGCAAACATTTCATCTAAAACAGGAACCACCAATGTCAAGAGGAGTCCTTAAGTACATGTTGCCGATATCCTCCGTTCAGTTGAAGACAGTGTTTAATGCGGCATGCAAAGTTGTTGATAACGCGCGTACACACCTCCCGGGGAATCGGAGGTCAAGATGGTGAACAACCCTTTAATGTACAATCTTTACAAGTGTTATAAGCTTCAAAGTTGTTGACCAACTTGAAATTTGACTCCTCTTTGGAAATGTGTTGAAATTGTTTGAGCAATCTTGAAAGACTCAGTTGTGTCATATGTCTTCACACAAAAGATATCCTGCACCATTGTTTAAAGTATATTTTGTTAAATATATCAAAATGTTAACTGTTTCCCAGCAATAATCTAAAAAGTGAAAAAGAATAAAATCAACGGTGAAGATCTAAGAAGCAGCTGCTTTAGCTCACTAATTGCGAAGCACCTGGCATATATATATATAAGTAAAAAGCAAAGTTGGCGAGCGTAGTCGAGGGTGACCAGAAGGCTCCCTTTTCGATAGCTACTACACCCAGGTGTAGGGGAGGGGGCTACTCCTTTCCCAGGATTGCTCCACTTTACCCTTGATACATACCTTATAATGCTGAGTGTTAAGCAAGGAGGTATCAAGTACCATTTTTTGAGTCTTTGGTATGACTCGACACGGGATTGAACCCAGGTCTACCAGCCATTGGCGAACACTCTAACCATTATGCCAATGTCCGGTGAACATATATATATATATATATATATATATATGCATTCACTATATATGTTGATATAAATATACTAATGTGTATTGTTTCTGTGAGAAGAATAACTGCCGATTATATGGCTAATCGTTTCTCACAGAAACAATCAAACAAAAATCTGGAAAATTTCAGTTATCTCTAACTCTGGCTTAGTTGATCATCACGGAACTTAAAATTAACAAACATTGACGTTAAATCAAACTAAATTGTTACCAACAACAACATACTATAAAAACAAACATTCCTTTTCACACTTACCGTTGAAAATGCTATGAAATATTGCGAAACATGTTCGGTAAATAATAAACATCTTTTACCAAAAATCTTTCAAGTTTGTCATCAATACAACACAACGTACAGTTGGAAATATATATTTTCATATAATACACACACGCACACGCACACACACACACACACACACACACATTCGTACAAATAAGGTGTCGCGCTAAACTATACTCCAGCTGATGGTGAAGCTCCAGTCCGATAGCTTTTGCTTTCTAAGGTGCACTAGAACACCAAAATTCATTATACATGTAGATATAAATATACAAATGTATATTTGTCCACATATTCTCTCTCACACACACATTCTTTGTCTCTCTCTCTCTCTCACACACACACACACACACATATATATATGTATATACATACAAGGTGTCTCGGTAAATTAAACTGCATCTAATGGTGAGGCTCCTGTCCCAGAGCTTCGGGAAATGGGAACTACCCTTTTATAATCATCATTCTTTGGTCCACTTGATAGAATTGTTCAATCATTTACTAAGGAATATTTTTGTTTATTTCAAACCATTCTGCTGTGTATAAGTTATATATATTTGATAAGAATACTCAGTAAATAGAATTACTCATGTTAAGCTGCAATATTTGAAACTGGTAGTAAACAAATGATTGATATTAAATAAAATTACTAGTGTTAGAAAGAAATACTTGAAACCATTTGACTGCGCATAAAAAATGAGCTCTAACAACTTGTTTGAAAATAAGATTACAGTTAAACTATTCGCTTACAAATCATTTATATATAAAACAGGATTTGGCATTAAATACCCCACAAAGATTGGTATAGCATAAAACATTAATTAATCAACCAACCAAAAATCTGTCATGATTCTACTCCAAAATTTGAACTCGGGTCGCCGGTTTCATTTATTACGACGAACTCTGTTATCCGAAGCATGTCTGAGTGTGGGTATGTGTCTGAGTGTGAGTATGTGTCTGAGTGTGGGTCTATGTCTGAGAGTGGATATGAGTCTGAGTGAACTTAGATGGTAGTCATTTTCGCCCAGTTGTTTAAGGCTGTAGTATATGCGGACTGCATCTCTGCATATATATATATATATATATATATATGTGTGTGTGTGTGTGTGTGTGTGTAAAAACAGGATCTGGCGTGAAATAACCCACAAGAGGATGAGTCCACTTGGCGTAGTGGCTAACGTATTAGACTGGGACATCCTTGCAAGTAAGTTCGAACTCCATTCACCCTATAACTTTCACTAACTGACTAATAACCTGAAAAAAGCTATGTACCCACTTATCTCTCCAGTTATGGACTAAATAGCCACACTTCTACAAGGATAGCTATGGCATAGAATAACCCACGAAAGTTGATATGTCATTAAACAAAGAAACTGAAACCGAAAGAAAGCGGGCGTAATTTTTAAGCTTAGCTTCGTCCGAAACAATCAGTACATCCACTGAGAATCGAACTCGCTACCGATGGTCTTCACCTATCTCGTTAACAACTTAACCACTCGAGAAGCCCAGCCTTATTATAGCCTAGATTTTTGTTTGGAGGAGGAAACAAAGCCATTTATTTTGAAGTGAGTTAAAACATAGGCTTTGAGCTTAATGAAACATGACAGCCGTTTTCCATAGGTGAGGTCCAATTTGCGATCTGTCCGGCCAAGATGGCACATCTTGATAGCACCGGCAATAGATCGACGCTGGAAAAGTTGCGTTTTCTTCTGAGTTGTTCAGTTTTACGAATTTAATTGCCAATTACCGTACATGGTCCTGTGAAGTGTGACCGCTGAAGCTAAACGGCCGAAACACCTCAAAGAGGAATGAAACAGCTAGAACAACTCACTGAGCCTGGTTTGTGCTAAGTAAATAGTTGAAAGAAACGTTTCAAATTTCCTTTCTAGTGAATATATATATATACATTTCAAGACACATTAAGTCATATGGTCGCGTATTCTTACCATGACAAGTTGATTTGGCATCGCTTATGTGTGGCATGAACTAGTGGCCCAGTCGTAGAGTTTCGGTTTCTGCATTCTGTGGTTGGTGGTTCGATCTACAGTAGTGCTCAGGGTATGTACTGCTGATGAAACCCAATAAGGTCGAAACAGCTGTTCAGTGTTCCGTATGTCGCATGTAGGTGTTTGCCGAATTTTCTAGTTATGGTAATTTAATTAATATATATACATATATATTTATCCCAGGTCGAGTAATATTAAAGATTCAAAAAATGGTACTTGATGCCTCCTTGCTTAACTCAGCATTATAAGGTGTGGATCTAAGAAAAGTGGAGCAATCCAGGGAAAGGAGAAGCGCCCTTCCCTCCACTTCAGTGTAGCAGTTATTGAAAGGCAGACTTCGGGTCGCCCTCGACTATGGTCAGTTAACTATATATATATATATATATATTGTCATCCACAGACAGACTGTTTCGTTCTATCAGAACTCTTCAGTATTGCAAAAAGACTTTAACAGAATGATGAGTTTATGCTGAACTTTAGAAAAACCCATCATTCAGATGAAGTCATCTTGAAATAAAGACGAAATATCAGTTTTAATCCGTTGTCAATATCTCAGTGTATCCACTTTTCTACTTATTTTTCTCATCTTATCGCATTTACCAAATCTATCATCTCTCTCTGTATATATATATATATATGTGTGTGTATAATATGTAATGAATAGTGCGTTGGTAACTTTATATTTAAATGAGCAAATGCTCATTTGCTTGTGCATAATTATATGACTTCAAGTATTGTTATTAAACTCTATTAATTCTGGGCCCAGATGGCTGGGGCTAGAGAATACACCGACGGTATCTCTGCCGAGTGGTAAGACTCCCCCAACAAGATTGTTTCGTGTTTCCAGAGGATATAACACGAAATAATCTGATGGTGAAGCTCTGGTAATGCTGGAGCTTTGGGGAATGCGGAGTACGCCTTTACTGCCATCGCTCCCAGGTCCACTCTGGCCCAGGGTGGTATCACCTTATTGGGTCCTATCTATGAGTCAAATAGAACTAAACAGTGTACTTATGCTAAACTGAATTGTTTAAAATAGAACTATTTTAACATTTAAACTGTGGACTAATGTTAAACTGAATTGGTTGAAATAAAACTGTTTGTATGTATAAAAATCGATTTGGCATTAAATGACTTACAATGGTTAATATGCCATAAAACCAAACCAAACCAAACCAATCTTTTAATTCAATCCTTGGGCGAGTCATACCAAATACTCAAAAAATAGTACTTGATGCCTCTTTGCTTCACACATCATTAAAAGCTACTGATTAAGGGTAAGTGGAGCAATAATTTGCACACTGCTGTATGGTTTCAGATACCATATGATAATAATCTTCAGTAAACGTTTAAACAGTTCTATTTGACCCACAGATGGGACCCTAACTGGTACTTCCTCTTGTGGAGGGTGGTATGTATTTAGTTATTTCAGTAGATATGCGTCCGTATTTTACGGGTATTGCTCTCTATATTATTTCCTCCACAAATACAACACAAAACTTTACAATCGCGAAAAAGAAATGGAATAGAACACAACGAATATTAAACAACAAACAATTTAATATACATAAAACAGAATGTGAAAACAAATAAAAAACATGATGTGTAAATGGCCTTTTGGAAAATAAAGTTTGGCAAGAAGAAAAAAAATTGTTTACACGCGTATTTATGTTTAGATGTTAACGGAGTCCGTAAATAAGTCGTTCTTACTTACATTAAGTTCATATCGTGTTTTATGATTGTGGCGACAGCGTGTCGCGTTGATGAAAGAAGGTTTGCCGGTTTTTTCTTTTGAACGTGATTCGCGGCCATCTGTAGCTAGGTCATGAACTTTGGCTGTTGAAGAAAAGGAATTTGCCGGATAGAGTATCGGTTACTGCCTTCGTGGCTTATTGAATGGCTCTCTGACTTGTATGTTACTTATACCCTAATAGTGGATCAAAGAATCGTCCTAAAATTTAGGCGCGTAGACATTTATTGACCAATCAGATTTGTATTTTACTATTTTATTTTAAAGCCTAAATATTTTCTGTAAGTTGACTTCCGATCCTATTTTTCTAGAATGTTCTGATTCTATGTTTTAGCTGATTGGTTGAAAAATTTAAAAATGTAACTTAAATGCTAATGCAGTTTTGATCCTAAATTTCTAGAATGTTCTTAAGTATGTTTTTATTGCTTATTTTAAGACTAGAAAAAATGTGTATCCCATACTCTCCAGATCAGAATGGACCTGGGGGTAATACTAAAGAAGAGTTACTCAACACACTCCAGGTCTTCAGAATTGGAGCCTCACCATCAGATGCAGTTTAATGTCGTACCCAGGACGCTCCGTTGGGTTTTTTGTGCAAGAGATCATTAGTGGATATAGTAAACGAATTCTTATCCCTGCCGACAGGGCGGTTATTTTTTTCTGCCAGGCGTAAGGTGAGGGAAGAGATTTTGCCGACTTGTGGTGGAATCAGTGTAATTGGATATTTAAATAGATATGTTCTTTCCAATTAGTAGTGGGTGCATGTCTGTAAGTTCTCGTCCGTATTTTACGGGTATTGTGCTCAAGTTTAGTTCCACCACAAATACAACACAAAATTTTATAATCCCGTAAAAGAAATGGAACGACACAACGAACTTTAAAAAACAAACAATTTGATATTTATAAATAAATGAAAAACATAATGTGTGAACGGCCTTAGTGGAAAATACAGTTTGGCCAGTTAAAATAAAATAACATTGTTCACACGTCTGTGTTTGAATGTTAACAGTCAGTTAAATAAGTAGTTCTTTACCTACATTAAGTCCACACCGTTTTTAATTGTGGCGACAGAGTGTCGTATTGATGAAAAAAAGTTTGCCAGTTTTTTCTTTTGAACCTTAATCGCGGCCATCTGCAGCTAGGTCATGAACTTTGGCCGTGGAAGAAAGGAATTTGACTGACCGACAGCTGACTATATGCTACTGAAATACTTAGTTGATTAAATTTGTTGTTACTTATACTTTAGTAATGGATCAAAGAATCGTCCTAAAATTTTAGCGCGTTGACATTTATTGACCAATCAGATTCGTATTTTTACTTATTTATTTTAGAGCCTAAATATTTTCTGTTAATTGACTTCCGATCCTGTTTTTCTAGAATGTTCTTATTCTATGTTTTTAGCTGATTGGTTGAAAAATATAAAAATGTAACTTCAATGCTAATGCAGTTTTGATCCAAAATTTCTAGAATGTTCTTATGTATGTTTTTTTTTACTTATTCAAAGGCTAAAAAATGTGCATTCTATAGACTAAATAAAGACGCTATGAATTTATATCAAATAAAGATTTGGTCCAAAAATGCAAGAAAAATGTTGTATCGGTTAAATGAATACGATATCAATGTGCCTAATTTAGTTGAGTTCATTTTAACAGGATTGGAAAAGAAATCTCGTTTTCATTTATCTCCTTTCTCTTAAAATCGGCGGTCAGTCTAGCGAAAAGTTGTCTTCTCTATCATGAGCTAATTAAACTTGGATAACTTTTACCTTATTGCAAAATTTTCTCCCCTTCTAAACACAATTTATTTGTGTTTACGCCTTCAGGAACATCCAGCCACCCGCACTCCACTCTTCATCAACCCTCGACTGGCTCCGTAAAAATCACAGGTTCAACATTTAAATACGCTGAAAATTAAGAATATCTTTAATTAAATTTGCTCCGTTCACAGGAAATCGATATTTCATATCTAAGGACAATTCAAAGTTAAGATAAGTTTTATAAAATAAAAAAAACATTTAATAAAAACACATCTTGGAGAAATGAAATTCATTTATGTATTTTTCTTATTTTTCTTTTCTTTTCTTTTTTTTTTCTTTCAATTCGAAAATGTCTTTGATTTATAAATCTTTCCGAAATACTCTCCCTTTTTTTAAAATTCTTTCTCTTTTCATTCTGGTTGGCTCTTTCATTATTGTTATTGTTTTCTTAATAAATTACTTTCTATTAAACGTTTCCTTAAATCGACAAGAAACTCTTTTCAAAGAGCTGAACTTTTCAATTCGTTACCAGATGTAACCAACACAAAATGCTTTTGACTTTGCTTGCTGCAAAAAACAACAGAATGTTAAGTGATGGTTGCCGGCAGGAAAAATGAGACCGACAAGCCGAATGAAAAATTTCTGTCCAATCATTTCGTATTTTCGTCGCACTAATGAACTTAGAAAAGGCATAAACCTATCTTTTCTCCAAGATAATGGGCAGAACAGTAAGACTAACTGGGCTGATAAACTTACTATACATTTCGTCAGTCACTCTTCTATTGAAAGGATGCGATATAATGTCAATGATAAAGAGGAGTACAGCTGGCTTGAATAAAAATTTCCCTTCATTTAGACTGATTGTCATACGAAGGATAAAAACCAAGGTGTCGTATTATTTACCTTGAGTTTTAGCGATGATATATATATATATATCGTAGTCAAGTAGAGCAGACATGTTTTAGTTTCTCACTCACTCTCTCACTCACGATCCGTTTCTATCATCCATCATTCCTGACATATCTTCTAGACGGCACCCAGTGTCCACACAAGGTAGTCCCAGTTGTGTAATAGCTAAAGTGCTGGACTTCAGCCTTGAATTAACCGAGTTCAATTTCGAGTCTTGCTATAACGTTCACTTTTGGACTGATACCCTTGAGAAAGTTATTAAACCCAATTATTCACCCCAATGATGGGTTAAATACTGTCACTGTTGTTCTTCTACAACGATGGCTTTGGCATTAAATTACCGACGAAAGTCAATGTGCCATTAAAGAAAGAAAACAACCAAAACCAGTGTCTGCACAGAAATGATGTATCTAAATCCTTGCCGATCAACTTACACTGGTATGTCCATGTGCAGTAGTCCATAGAAGAAAGTCGCTTATGAGTTTGTCCTTATTTCTCCAACAGTGTCCCGCGTGTTTTTGTTTTTTTGTCCTAATTGGATGGTTTGTGTGATGGAAGGCAAAAATCAATCCAGCTGCAGTTTTCAGGGTTCTTGTTTCCAGGTTTTGTTCAAAACAGCTCGTAGAATTCCGGAGTACAGGGTGGAACGATAAAATTGTCGCCCTAGAAAAGATAACATGATTCCATTTCCGTTTTATGAAAACCGGTTTTCTTTTTTTGTTGCAGACCATCTACTAGCTGGCCAGTTGTGTACAAATCTAAAGAGCGATAGGAGCCTTCTATCGTGTCTGAAAGTGACACAATGTTCAACGAGCTAGATCGGAGATGCGCCGCTGTACAACCATTACTCTCTTCCGATCCAAGTTATGACAACAGGATCATTGCCAGCACCCTCAAAATGCAAATCCGGACGGTTCAACGCTTGAGGGCACAGCTCAACACATTGGACGACCCTTTGGAGGTGGTAGAGCGGAAGGACACCGTCAGGAAGACCCGGACCAAGGAGTTCATCGAAAAGGTCCAGGCAATCATTGATGAAACTCCCCAGCGGCCTATTCGGCAGATTGCCAGAGATTTAGGCGTCTCATACACAACTGTGAATGCATGTGTGAAGGAGGACTTGAAGTGTAGGTCCTACAGGCGCCAGACAAGCCAGATCGTGACTGAGAAGACAAAGAACCTCAAGCTAATCAAGTCCGTCACGCCCACCTCCTCCTCCGACCTGAACCTCCTGGACTACTTCGTGTGGTCATACGTCGAGAACATCACCAACATGACCTCCCTCAACATCAAAGCCAGCCTGGTCACCGCCATCCGCCGAGTATTCGCCGAGCTCCCGCCGGCGCTTGTGGAAAAGGCATGCTCCTAGTTCCGGATCCGTATCGAGGCGGTGATTGAGGCTGAAGGCGGCCACATTGAATAGATGTTAGCTCTACTACATAATCAAGTTACCTGAATTGATTTTTTCAATAAAAGTTTTAAAATAAAGCAGTAGTTTTGCTTTCTTTAGGACGACAATTTTATCGTTCCACTCTCTAGTTCTCGTTTACCTTTTCCGCTATGCATTTTGTTTGTGTCCATGTGGTGTATCCATATTGTAGTATGGATACAGCTTCAGCTTGGAAGAATTCCCGTTTTGTTTCATAAATTAGATCACATTTTCGACATGATCAATAGTCGGTCAATGGTATTCCAAGCCTTCAATAGATGAAATGTTGCCTTTGAAATATTTTGTCTGGACAAATAATTTTAAAGGTTTGTTCCTTAGAGTGCAGATGGCTGCTTCTTTAAAATACAGGAACAAGATGCTAGGTTGGTTGGTTGATCGATTTTATGGCATATCAACCATTGTATGTTATTTAATGCTAAATCCTCTTTATACATATATTTTAAATATATATGATTTGGTTTGGTTGGTTTATATGGTATATCACTCCTTGTAGGTTATTTAATGCCAAATACTCTTTCAACTTACTAGATATATATAATTTGGTTTGGTTGGGTTTTATGGCATATCAACCATTGTCGGTTATTTAATGCCAAATCCTCTTATATATGATTTGGTTGAGTTGTGTTGGGTTTTATGACAGATCAACCATTGTAGTTATTTAATGCTAAATCCTGTTTATACGTATATATTAAATATATGATTTCTAAACACATTTTGTTGATAACATTTTTAAATTAGCCTGAGCTCATTTTTTTGTCATACAGTTAAAGGTTTCACTTATGTCTATCTAATACAAACAATTCTATTTACTATAAACCATTTGTTTTTAAGAATTGCTACGTCTCATTTACAATCCAATTAAAAATCACTCATTTGTTTACATACAGTTAAATGTAAAAACAGTTCTACTTCAAACAATTCAGTTTTACATAAGTAAACAGTTTAGTTGAATATGACCCATAGATAGGATCCTGTCAGGTGTTACCAGTCTGGGCCAGAGTGGACCTAAAAGCAAAGGCAATAAAAGGGTACTCAGAGTTCTCCAAAGCTCCAGCGTTGTTGAAGCCACACTGTCAAATTGTTTAATGTCATATACAGGATGCTAGTTGGGGAGGGGTCTTACCCCTCAGCAGAGATGCATTCGATGAATTCTACAACCCCAGCTGACTGGGCCAAAAGATATTCGACGAAGGAACCTTTATATATATATATATATATATATATATATATATATATATATATATAATTCATGGAATTTGTATATGTATGCGATCCTGAAGAACTGTTTTAGTGAAACTTTGGTAGACTCGCTTTTACCTATGTAGAAATTATTTTCATTATATATATATATATATATAATTTCCTATCCACATATATTTATTATCGGCTGTTTGAAGAACGTCATCCATCCAAGTAGGGAACAGGTTCAAAGTCGATTAACTTCGATGATTTGGCAGTGACTACTGTTTGTTTACTAAGACTGGCATACAGGCCTTGGTTCGCTAACAGTATGTGCTTTGATCACCCATCTAAGTACTGAATAGTGTCCTTGATGCTTAACTGAGTACACTACATGTTAGAATCCCACCTATGGGTCAATTAGATGCTTGAAACATGTTAGTATAAGATAGGAATACGTAAAATCATATAACTGTGCGCAAATAAGTTGTTATTATGTGAGTTTTACCGACTAGTGCTCGCTGGTGGTCTTTTATTATTATTATTTACTCCTTGAGAGTTTTTCACATCAGCGTTAGCTGATGGTCTTTCACTGGTGTTTGAGTAACAGCAAATCTCCTCTCGTATCCAGGACTCTTCTCGGTATTTTGGCCGATCTCAATAATGCTGTAGTTTGGATGGTCTCCACTCGTCTTGTTATTTCCAAGTCCTCCAGTCCTTGTATTAATCCTATTTACCAACCCCTCCGCTCGGGGAGGATATGACTCAAGGTCAATTTTTAAGCGGAGTTTAACAGGTTTGAATTCAGAGTTTTCCTTCTCCTAGACTAGTTGCCTCGCTAAGGCTGAAGAAATCAGTCTGTCCTACTATTTACCCTTAGCTGGATGAAGAATAATTGGATTCATATCTTTCCCAAGAGTATTAGTGCTATGTGAAAATGCATTCAGTCTCGTCCAGGCTTTGAACTCGTGTCGCCGTGTCCATTTCCTACGACGATAACCATTACACCACGGGCACCTTCAGTCTTTGTATTAATCCTTCGGTGATTGTACCAAGAGAATCAATTACAATTGTTTGTTTGTTTGTTTGTTTGTTTGTGGCATATCAACCTTTGTAGATTATTTAATGCCAAATCCATTTTAATACAAAAAACAGTTCTATTTCAAACAATTCAGCTTAGCATAAGTACACAGTTTAATTGTCAAAAACATTTCTATTTCAAGCTATTCAGTTTAGTCAAACAGATTGTTTAGTGTCATATACAGGACACTCGTTGGGGGTGGGTCTTCCCCCTCTATAGAGAAGCAGTCGGTATATTCTACAGCCCCAGCCGACTGAGTAACAATTCCAATTGGTATATTCGTCACTTTCATGTTCCACATTTTTTCAATTCCCTAGCAAGGTCGAGGTATTTATCCTTCTTTTCACTTTCTTTCAATTTTACACAGTGATGAGCAAGGGACTGCAAAGTCCACAAATCGGCAACTTCTCTTTTTCTTGTTGATTATTATAAGGTCTGGTCGTCTGTCCGAGATTAGGTGATCCGTTTGTATCTCAAAATCCCAGAGAAGTTTTTGTGTCTCATTTTCCAGTACATATGCTTGGTTGTACATTATTATTATTATTAGTAGTAGTAGTAGTAGTAGTAGTAGTAGTAGTATCTACTTAAAACGATATAACTTATTACTATTACATAGTATTACTTGAAACAATATACCTGTGTACAAACTACTTGTATTGTGAATAATTCGTTGAAGCTATAACTGTTATCTAAATATTATCATTACTTAGTTGAAACCATGTAAGTGTGAGCAGACAAATTATTATCAAACAGAAATAATTACTTGACACTATATAATTATTTGTATTGAATAGGAATACTTGAAACCATAAAAATGTGTGCATATTATTGTATTCAATAGTGCTGAGTTGCGACATTGGAGTAAGTTAGTTCGAACTACAATCATGAACTTATATTCACTTTCGGTCTTATACTCTAGGGAAAGGCATGAACCACATTATCTCCCTCGTCTATTGGTTAAATAGTATTACTTTTGTCCTTCAAAAAGGATTGCTTCAGCATTAAATAACCCACAAAATTTGATATGTCATTAAGATAAAAAAAAAAAAAACCAGACTATCGGAATCGTAAGTAAAGTTGGCGACCGTAGTCAAGGGCAACCAGAAGGCTCCCTTTTCAAGAGCTACAACACCGATTGCTCCACTTTACCCATGATACGTACCTAATATCGCTGAGTGTTAAGCAAGCAGGTATCAAGTACCATTTTTAAAGTGTTTGGTATGACGCGACCAGGGATTGAACCCAGGTCTCCCAGACCATTGGCGAACACAAGGTCAATGAGCTGTGAGCAATTCCTTCTATTCATAAAATAACTGTAGACAAGTTGACACGCCGTTGAAGTCAATAGAGAGAGAGAAAGAAAGTGAGAGAATGGGAGAGATTATTATTATTATTATTATTATTATTATAACAGCCCAGTCGGCTGGGGCTGTAGAATAGACCGACTGCATCTCTACAGAGGGTTAAGATCCAAACGAGTGATCTAATTATGACATTAAACAATATGATGGTGAGGCTCCAGACCAGGTGCTTTGAGGAATACAGAGTACCTCTTTATTATCCTTACTCCCAGGTCCACTCTGACCCAGAGTGGTAGCACCCTACAGTGTCCTATCTAGGGGTCGAATACAACTTTTTGATATTTAAACTGTGCGCAAACAAATAGTGTATATTAAATAGAATTGTTTGACCATTTAACCGTGTGTAAATACATGATTGATGTTAATTGAATTGTTAGTGATATAAAGCAATACGGGGAACCATTTAACTCTGTGCAAACAAATGAGTAATGAAGAATAGGAATATTAGTGTTGATTAGCAAAGCTTGAAACTCTTTAACTGTGTGCAAATAAAACTATTTATGTCAGATTGCACTCGCTTAAATGGGTTCAAATATTGCGAACTGATTAATTTTAAATAGACCAATACGTGTTACTGTCGTGGACCAGTAAAGGGTCCGGAAAAAAGACACGACTCGGGTTTACATGGAACAAAGTATATTAATGAAAGTATAATACAACATATATAAAAAGGTGTTGAACGTCAGTCTGACTGCCAATGTGTTAGGCTGGGGAGAACTTCGGTATTTGTTTTCCGTTCCACCACCGGAGAAATCTGGCACAAGGCCATTTTAAGGCGAGTCCGGTCGCAGGGCCAAAGCCCACACGCTTCCGGCAAGGCCAAAAATACCTTCGACCCTGTCGGCATTCTCCTTATTAGGGGCGCCTCAGGCGCCAAGCAATAAACCCAACTCCCCAAAGGGAGTAAAAGCTTGGGGGGATAGGATGAAATGGTGAGTTAACCAGCCAGTACTCGGCCAGATCCGTGCCCTGAGTCAATGACGGCAGACCGAGTCTGGGGAAAACTTCCGTCCGAGATGAATAGTCTCCCGATATTAATAGCAACTGGAAGAGTTCATTACAGTCCGCGGGTTGGGTACCAAAACAGTTAAAATGTTTGGAACCATTTAACTGTGCGCAAACAATCGTAACATTCATATGCAAACAAATTAGCTCTGACTCAATAAAAAAAAAAGATTGCCAAGAAACTGTTGACTTACAAATCATACGTTTACCCATTGAACTGTGCGCCAAGAAATGAGCTCTGGCTCATTTAAAAACTTTATCGACAAATTATGTTTACAAATCATATACAGTGTAACCCGGATATAAGAGAGTTGTCGAACCAGAGACAAAGTCTCTTATATCTGGGTTTGGTCTGTTTTGTTTAGGTAACACAGGCTCTAATTTGGTACCATAGAAAATCTCTTATATCCAGGTTTATCTTATATCAGAGTCTCTTATATCTGGGTTGTACTGTATATGTATAAAGAGGATTCGGCATTAGATAACCTACAATGGATGATATGCCATAAAATCCAACCAAACCAAATTATATATATTTAATAAGTAAAAAGAGTATTTGGCATTAAATAACCTACAAGGGTTGATATACCATAAAACCCAACCCAACCAAATCATATATATTTAATATATATGTATGAAGTGGATTTAGCATTAAATAACCTACAATGGTTGATATGCCATAAAACCCATCATAACCAAACCATGCATATTTGATATATATATATATATATATAGGATTCGACATTAGATAAATATCAAGGTTTGGTATGCTATAAAACCCAACCAACAAATCATATATGATATGTAAAAAGAGGATTTGGCATTAAATAACCTTGAAGGGTTGATATGCCATAAAACCCAACTAAACCAATAACTAAAAACAGGAACTTAAAAGAAGTTATAATTTTTAACAAATGCTCAAAGTTGGTTAGACAATCGCCGGCAAAAATGACTGACATCGGCATTAAATGACACACCAAGATGCCTTCAGCGTGTCTTGACGATAAGTCTTGCTATTTCTTTTTTCAAAATCAATTATGGAAAACAGAAACTATTTTTGAACCCCCTGCGTCAGATTTAAATTACCTGTGGTGTTTTTCATAAGCCTCTCATACTCTTACCCTTCAAACTGAGACAACAACATTATTCCTGCAACGGTCTTGTCATGTAAACGCCATCTTGTCGCAGCACTACTTTAATAAAGAAAAACTGAAAACTGACATTGACAGGGCATAAATACATTAGAAAACTAATGGTTTGGTGATAAATATTTTATACTTGTTTCTATTAGCTACGAAATGACGACAGCAAAAGAAACAAAAAGCTAGTAACACCAAGCTTTTAGACGCAAAATAAGGAGAGAAAAAATGCCTGTAGAAAATAAACACAGTGAAAAATATGAGACCTTTAATAATTAATCGGATTGTGTTATTGATATTTATTAAGTCTATCTTATAACACCATAATGCTAAATGGGAAAGGGTTGCGAAAGATTGTGTAACGCCAATCATTTACGTACCCTTGTGTTTTGCCTGAAATTTCTTATTCAAAAGCTTTGTGAACTATTACGACAGTTTTAGTTCTTGTTTTCTTCTTTAAAAATAATAAGAAAAAGAAAGAAATCTTCATATACACCCTATAGTCTTTTTGTTTTCACTGGCGAGAGAAAAAAAAAATTAAAACGTGCTTGCAAACCGCAGAAAACGAAACGTGGAATTCCTATGGCGAAGTGGCTAACGTGCTGAACGGTGACGTCGTAGAGAGAGAGTTCAATCTCCACTCATGCTATTTCGTTTAATTTCAAACAAAAACTCTCGGGAAAAATATAAACCCCCTTCTACCCCCCCCCTGCCAGCTATTGGTTAAATCGAATCACCAATGGTCTTCTACGAGGATGGCTTTGGCATCAAATAAACTACGAAGGTTGATATGCAATTAAACAAAGAACAAATTAAACAAAGAAAACAAACCAAAGAAAGAAGAGTTTTGGGGCTATTGTCTTCATCATATCCACACCACAACGTTTCGGCCGATATGTCCTCCGGCCTTCTTCAGATGAAGCTTTGTGGAAATAACGATAAAGATGAAGACAATAGTCCGAAAACCCTTAATGATAACAATCAACTACCTACGTCTCAGAAATTTAGACAACAAACACCTGAAGGAGGCCGGGGGATAACAATCAACAAGCTTCGTCTCAAAAATTTAAACAACTAACACCTGAAGAAGGCCGGAGGACATATAGGCCGAAACGTTATGGAAATAACAATAAAGATGAAGACAATAGTCCGAAAACCTTTAATGATAAAAATCATCAAGCTTCGTCTCAGAAAATTTAAACAACTAACATCTGAAGAATGCCGGAGGACATATCGGCCGAAACGTTGTGGAAATGATAATGAAGATGAAGGCAATAGTCCAAAAACCCTTAATGATAAAAAATCATCAAGCTTCGTCTCAGAAATTTAGACAAAGAAAAAAGCTACAAGAGAAATAGGAGAGACGTTTAATCCAACACTCCGAGAAAATCGAATCAGTAATCCGAGTTTCAATCCTGTACGTTTCCATTCCTACTCATGCTCTTGAGAAAGGCATGACTCCATTAATTTTTCCTTCAGTTATATGCAAATAGTAGAGCTGACTTTGCTTTCTTTAGCCTTTGTTTCGGAAACAATCTAGGAGACCGGAAACTGTGAATTCAAATCACCGATACTCTCCTTACAAATTGACCTTTTGTCACATCTTGACCATGAGAAAGGGGTGGAGTACTCAACTCGTGATATCTAATGGTCTAACGAGCGATTTTTTCCTATAGTCTAATTGAATAATTTTGCAAAGAGAAGACGTTTGGGAGGATCTTACTTCACTGCATAAATAGAGTGGAACCTCAACGAGTCTCCAGGGTATGACACTAAACCATCTGATGGTGTGGCTCCAACTGTGTGCTAGGTATTTGTATTAGAAATACTTAATATAATTAAAAATGTTTGCAAACTATATATATATATATATATATATTATAACAGTGTTGCTAGTCACATGCAATGATGATGTTTTGTTCCTTAGCTATAGTCGCCTACTCATACAAAAATAAAATAATGTAGCAAAAATAAGATACACCGACGATTTTATATCCGGTTAAAACAACGGGCTGCGCTTGTACCTTCACACACACTATATGCCATCCATACATACACACAATAATACGTAACTACAACCCATACAAACACACGCACACACCCACACGCACTCACACACTTACAATCCCACGTAAAGATTCCTACAAAATTCCATCGGTTTTTTTTATTGTATTTTTTCGATTTTTGATTCATTTCATTTTGCTAACTGCCAGATGATTCTTGTTTTGTAAAAACTCATGAAACTCAGGGTTCACAGTCTAAATTCCATCAATTAAATATATATATTTGATATATATTTATTATATATATTATTATATATATATATATATATATATATAAACAGGATTCAGCAAAAAATAACCAACAAGGGTTGATATTCAATAAAACCAACCAGAAAGAAACAATCCTGTTTTTTCGTGTTTTTCTTTTGCTTTTTTTTTTTTTTGCTTTTTTTTTTTTTGCTCATTTTTTTTTTTTTTTTTTTTTTGGTAAGGATACTACTCCATCGTATATCTACCGCAAACATAGGGATACGAAACCCTGACTTTTTTTTCTCTTTTTGGCTGGGTCAAATCGCTATCTTAAACACAGACGGAAAATACTCAACTATGTTAATTACAAAGTTTGCACTAGGAAACTGTATTATTCACTGCTAGACGACTCGTGAATCTGTTGGTTCTCTTGTGTCACCGTTGTCTATAATATAATTAAATCACCCTTTTATATGAACTGGTTTATTAATTTCGGTGACTTACCATTTCATGAAGAGATGGTAGTATCTGTTAGAGTCTCAACTATGGATTAATTAAAATTGTTTAATCATCTAACTCGATGGAAACAAATGTTTAACATTAAATAGAATTGTTAATGTTATATAGCTATACTTGAAACCATTTAACTGTGTGCAAACAAATGATTAACATTAAATAGAATTATTAGTGTTAGGAATACATTAAACCATTTAACTGTATGCAAACAAATGATTATCCTTAAGTGTAATTATTTGGGCAAGATAGCAATTCTTAAAACCATTTAACTGTGTAAGAGCTCGTGTGCTCTAGCTTGATTAAAATGTTACCTATAAACTATTCGTTTTAAAGTAATATAGGTTTAATACATATGTATGAACAGGATATGGCATTAAATATTCTTCAAACGTTGATATGCCATAAAACCCAACCAACCAAGCAATCTCTTTTATCTGAGTTTGTATAAAGACCAATGCCCCACGCTAACTGCCCCAGGTTATGTAACAGAGAGTTGGCTTGAGTACCATTGTTTCCAAGAAGCCAAAGATCATCTGTGTAGACTGACTCAGTTATAGTTTTCTGTTGGATATCATCTGCTTTTCCTTTTTTGTGTGAAACCATTTTTTTAAATCAAATCTAGTGTTACGTAATCTAGGCATACTATTAATAGAAAGAGTAATAATGTATCTTAACACCCTACAAAACAACAGCTGTACGGCCACTTACAACCCATCAGACAAACCCTTCAACTAAGATGAATAAAACATGCTGGGCACTGCTTGAAAAGTAAGTTACGTTCTCCTATGGATTCCTGCACATAGACACTAATGTAAACCGACTCGGAAAAACGTGTATTCCTCAGCTCTGTGTGAACGCTGAATGCCGTCTAGAGGACTTATCAAAAGTGATAGTCAACACTTACAAATGGTGAAGGGATCGGTGCTGTCGGCACACTTTGATGACAATGATATCGATTATATATATATTTATATATTTACCTAATCCTCCGAATGACTCAGATTCGACAGAAGTTGTTTTTTTAAGCGGAGTTTAACTGGTTTAAATGCAGAGCCAAGTCTACCCAACAATTTATCCATAGCTGTAGGAAGGATCATTGTATTCATATCTTTCATTAGGATTTTAGCGCTATATGTATATGTATTTATGAATATATATATATATATATATATATATATATATATATATAGGTAGTAGTACTTGGCGACTGTACTCGAGGGCGACCAGAAGGCTCCCTTTTCAGTAGCTACTACACCAAGGTGTAGGGGAGGGCGCTACTCCTTTCCCTGGATCCCTCCACTTTAGCCTTATGTACCTTATATTGCTGAGTGTTAAACAAGGAGGTATCAAGTACCATTTTTTAAGTCTTTGGTATGACCCGACCTCGGATTGAACCCAGGTCTCCCTGACCATTGGCAAACACTCTACCCACTAGACTATTGAGTCGCTTATGTATATATATATACTTATATATAAATATATATATATATATATATATGTTTCTTTATATATATATATATATATATATATATATATAATGGTCAAGTGGTTAAAGTGTTCGCCAATGGTCTGGGAGACCTGGGTTCAATCCGAGGTCGAGTCATCCCAAAGACTTAATAAATAGTACTTGATACCGTCTTCCGTAAAAATCAGCATTTTAAGGTACGTATTTAGGGTAAAGGGGAGCAATCCAGAAGAAGGAGTATCACCCTCTCCTACACCTTGGTGTAGTAGCTATACAAAAGGGAGCCTACTACAGTTGCCGACCTTACATTTTTATATATGTATATAACATATCACTCAATAAGTCCCGAGCCTGACATATAGATACGCCACTAATAAAAAGTCTATCCGATTTTTTAAAGTACTAATCTTCAAAGGAAACATGTCAAAATTTCAGCCCAGTCGGATAACTAGTTTACAAATTACAGTTATTTGAGTGAAGCTACCGTTGCAGATTTTCAAAACAATGGGAAAATCTGGATTTCTTGTGTTAATGAAGCATTGCCTTCTGATGGGAAAAAGTACTGTTTAAGCAAAGCAATGGCATGATAAGTGTTATTCAAACTCTGCTCCGTCGGAAACAACGGTTAAGAGGTGATATGCTGACTTTAAACATTGTCGGACAGACACAAATTCAGCAGTTGTCCCGGAAAAAGACCAAAAAAATCCACAAACTGGTTTTGGCCGATCGTAAATTGAAGTTGCGTAAGAGTGCAGAGGAGCTGAAGATAGCAGAAGGCAGTGCATTCACCATTTTGCATGAACATGTGTCAATAAGAAAGCTGTGTTCAAAGTGGGTGCAGCGTTTGCTCACAGTCGATCAAAAACAAGAATGCATCGACAATTCAGAGCGTTGTTTGCAACTGTTTCAATGCAACAAAAATGAGTTTTAGCGTAAATATGTGACAATGGATGAAACATGCATCCAGCACTTCACTCTGCTGTCAAATCAGCAGTCAGCTGAGTGGACAGCAGCTGGTGAAAGCCATTGAAAGCAACCAAAGACACAGACACCAGCAAGCAAGGTTTTAGCCTCCGTATTTTGGGATGCGCAATGTATTTTGTTCATCGATTATCTTGAGAAAGGAAGAACCATCAGTCGCAAATGTTATGTAGCATTACTGGTGCGTTTGAAGGAAGAAAGAACTCACGATAAAACAGCCACAAATGAAGGAGAAAAAGCACACTTTCACCAAGACAATTCACCGTGTCACAAGCCCATCGCAACCATGGCAAAACTATATGAATTGCACTTCGAATTACTTCCACACCTACGCTATTCCTCAAATCTAGCCCCCAGTGACTACTGTCTGTTTGTAGACCTCAAAAGAATGCTCCAGAGAAAGAGATTTGACTCCAATGAAGAAGTGATATCAGAAACTGAGGTATTTTGAGGCCAAAGACAAATCGTTCAACAATAAACGCATCGAATTGTTAGAGAAACGTTGGAATCAGTGTTCACCCTAGAAGGAGATTATGTTGATAAATAAAGTAAAATTTTGCCAAAAAGTTGTTGTTTTATTAGTTAGGCCCAGGACTTATTAAGTGATATGTTGTATATATGTATATATATGGGTATATATATGTATATATATATATATATATATATATATATATATATTGATACTCATACGTATATACATATGTATATATATATGTGTGTGTATATGTATATATATGCACATATATCTATATATATATGTATATATATGAATACATGTATATATGTATATATATGTATATATGTAAATATATGTATGTATGTATTTATATGTATATATGAGTATATATATATATATATATATATATTTCTGCTTGATGTTTGTCGTATAAAGATAGCAAGAAATCAGTGGTCTCACATAAGCATTCATGCAACTGAATATATACAAAAACTAATATCTATCTATCTATCTATTATATTATATAATAGTTCTATCAGAGATATTGAGCCCTCTCCAAATTATACCGCATTTGGACAGCCATAAACCCACTGAGTGAGATAGTGACAACCGTACACTGTTGCAATATATATATATATATGTGTGTGTGTGTGTGTGTGTGTGTGTGTTTGTTTGTTTGTTTGTTTTGTGTTTTGTGTGTGTGTGTGTGTGTGTGTGTGTGTGTGTGTGTGTGTGTGTGCGTGTGCACGTGCGTGTGTGTGTGTGTGTGTGTGTGTGCGTACAGAATTGGAATATATAAAGTTGTCCCCAAATTCCAAAGTGCATCTGAGTTACTCGTTTTTTCTCTCTCTTTGCGCAGCTAAATAAACAGTTTTGAATAAAACACAATCCGGATAAATATCCAATATTGATCTTTCTATTCAGTATCAGCTTAACAAAAAATTGATTCCCAATATCCTCCTGAACGCCCGACATAATCGATCCCAGCGTGTCGATTTGCAAGAAACGATAGCAGATATTCGAATTTTACTTCCACTCAACTGTTTCAGTGTGCGCATGCGTTCTCAGTTGATGAGGAGGCTTTTTTTTTAATCGATTGGTTGTACCACTTACCATATTTTCTTTCTGAATTGAATGGATAGTATTAATTGTCCACTTTTATTCTCATAGGTATTGACAAGATTACACCCATCGTTGGCTACTTTAGACAAAATAACGATATCTTATTTTACGCATTGTCAGTTTCTCACACCAGTTAAAGCTTTTTCACGAGAGTCTGGGACATAACAAGTCTCCTCAGGTCTCCGAGACTCTTCTCAGTATTCTGGCCGATCTAACCAATGCTGTAGTTTGGATGGTCTCCACATGTCCTCTTATTTCCAATTGTTCCAACTCCTTTTACAAGTTTTTGTGGACCGTTCCAATCACACAAATTACAATTAGTATCTCTGTCACCTTTATATTCTACAGGTTTTTTTTTTGTTCTCTAGCAAGGTCCATGAAATTGTCTCTCTTTTCGCTTTCATTGATTTTCACTCTGTGGTCCACCAGAATGGCAAAATCCACTATATAGCAGTTTTTTTTTTCTGGGTTTTTTTTTTGTCAGTTATCAGTAGGTCTGGTCTTTGGGTCGAGGTTAGGTAATCTGTTTGTATCTCAAAATCCCAGAAAACTGTGAGCGCCTCATTCTCTTGCATAGAGTCTGGTCTGTGCATGTACCATTTGGTAGTATGGTCAAAATTTAATTTCTTACACAATTCCCAGTGGATCCACCTTCCAACTCAGTCGTTTTTATCATTATTATTATTATTATTATTCACTCATAAGAGCTTTTCACATCAGCGTTAGGCGATGGTTTTTCACTGGAGTCTGAGTGACTGCAAATCTCCTCAAGTCTCCAGGACTCTTCTCAGTATTTTGACCGTTCTCAATAGTCCTGTCGTTTGGATGGTCTCCACCCGTCCGCCAACTTCCATGTATTCCAGTCCCTTTAGTAATCCTTTAGTTACTGTTCCAAACACACCAATTACAATTGGTATAATTGTCACCTGCATGTTCCATAGTTTTTTTAATTCCTAGCAAGGTCAAGGTTCTTATCCTTCTTTTCACATTCTTTCAGTTTTATTCTCTGGTCAGCCGGGATATTATTATTATTATTATTATTATTATTACTATCTCCATTGGTGTTGTTCACATCAGCGTCAGCTGATGGTCTTTCACTAGAGTTTGAGTGACAGCAATTCTCCTGAAGTCTCCAGGACTCTTCTCAGTATTCTGGCTGTTCTCAATAATGTTGTTGTTTGGATTGTCTCCACTCCTCCACCAACTCCAACTCCTCCAGTCCCTTTAGCAATTCTTTAGTTACTGTTCCAAACGCACCAATTACAATTGGTATAATTGTCCCCTGCATGTTCCATAGTTTTTTCAATTCTCTAGCAAGGTCCAGGTACTTATACTTCTTTTCACATTCTTTCAGTTTTATTCTGTGGTCAATCGGAACAGCAAAGTCGACAATTTTGCAAATTCTCTTTTTTTGTTGTTGATTATTATAAGGTCTGGTCCTCTGGCCGAGATTAGGTGATCCGTCTGTATGTCAAAGTCCCATAGAAGTTTATGTGCGTCATTTTCTAGGACAGGTGCTGGGTTGTGCATATACCATTTGTTGGTATGGTCAAATTTGAATTTCTTGCACTTCTCCCAGTGGATAATCTTGCCAACCCAATCGTGTCTACTGTCATACTCCTTCTGTGCCAATTTGCTGCATTCGCTTATTATGTGATTGATGGTTTTATATCTGTCACCGCATAACCGACATTTGCTATTTATTATTATCATTCACTCATTAGAGCTATTCACATCAGAGTTAGCCGATGGTTTTTTACTGGAGTCTGAGTGACTGCAAGTCTCCTCAAGTTTCCTGGACTCTTCTCAGTATTCTGGCCGTTCTCAATAATGCTGTCGTTTGGATGGTCTCCACCCGTCCGCCAACTTCCAAGTATTCCAGTCCCTTTAGTTACTGTTCCAAACGCACCAATTACAATTGGTATAATTGTCACCTGCTTGTTCCACTGTTTTATTATTATTATCATTATTATTATTATTATTAGCGCGATTTTTAAGTACTATTTTTCAATCAAAAATACTTTGATGTACTTGTAAGGTGGTTTTAAATAATTACGCATTTGTTTTACAAGGTGATGTAACAGTTATTAACTCTTTTTTTAATTTCCTTCTTTTTTTTATAACCTATTTTATTTTATGGATATTATAATCCCTAAATAGTTTAAATTAATTTCCAAGAATCAAAATAAATATAATTAAATTAAAAATATCTTTATCTTCTTTTTATTCAAAATTTGTTGAAATTTTAAGAAAGAGAGAAAGAAAGAAACAGGAAAGCAAATAATGATGAAGAAAAATCTAAAGGAAAGAAAAAACAGGAAAGCAAATAATGATGAAGAAAAATCAAAAAGAAAGAAAAAAACAGGAAAGCAAATAATGATGAAGAAAAATCTAAAAGAAAGAAAAAAAAGAAAAGCAAATAATGATGAAGAAAAATCTAAAAGAAAGAAAAAAACAGAAAAGCAAATAATGATGAAGAAAAATCTAAAAGAAAGAAAAAAAAGAAAAGCAAATAATGATGAAGAAAAATCTAAAAGAAAGAAAGAAAGAAAGAAAATGATATTAAAGAATGACCCTGTTTTAAACAATGCACGAGTGCAAAAGGTCTCGGTGATTTTTTGATTAACAAGTGAGATATATATAATTACAAAGCGACTTTTGGTTAAAAACTTATACAAAATAAAATAAAGATATCTACATTTTTGTAATTCGTAGGGATACAGAAGTTACCTTTCTTAGGGAAGGAAAGGATGCAACCTTTCTTCCAGTTCTCTACTGTATTTTGTTTATTGACTGCATTGCATAGTCAGAAAAATATGTCGTCAAATTTTCTTGTACTCCAAACTTCAAGAAGTATTTCCTCGAGGCCAGCAGCTTTTCTGTTTTTAATTTTTTGAATACTGGATCAAGTTCTTTCACCAAAAAAAAAATTATATATATGTACATATTGTCATTCACAGACAGACTGTTTCATTGTATCATTACTCATTAGTGTGTCTAGAAGCGCGAGATGCTTCAACCTGGGATCGACTTTAAGCCAGTCAGATATCTTACCGTACATCGATCAGCAACCTCAAAGTACGCGAAGGGATTTAACGTATATGTATTATATTTTTCTTTTGTTTACATATACGCTTAACGGCTACTGAGTGCTGAATTAACTAGAAAAGCTTTGCATTACGCGAGTGGCAACAGGTAATTCCTTCTCGAGAGTGCTCAGCTTCTGAGGCGGGGAGTATGTATATCGTCATCCATAAACAAACTGTTTCGTTGATTATAACCCATCAGTGTGTCCAGACACACAAGATACTTTAAGCTGTGATTGAAACCCTGTCGACTGTATGCCAGCCGTGTATCTTACCGCACAGACATCAGCAACCTAATATATGTGCTGGGATGTTGGGAGAATAATGTACAATTTTAGAATTACATTTATTTCTGAATGAATGAATTTAAAGTGTTTTAATCAATCAAATATGATTGCTGAACATCTTTGCATTTCAGCAATAGATTAACAAATGTTGTATAGCCACATACATATACAAATATATGCGGAAACATAGTCAACAATAATGACGAACTTCAATGAACGAACGAACACGCTTCTTTATAAAAATATATCTCACACACTTTATTCTCGATAGGGTGATGTTTCTGTTGAGTGTGAGATGAGCTGGAGACAGGGACGGACAGCTATATTGACCCAGTCGTACTTCTTTCTCATCTTGGCTGGGTTGCTCAACCATGAGTCACTGAGGGCCCAAAACCCTCTGTCTGCCGCGGGCTCTCATTTCGGCATCTTGTCTCCAACTGACTCGAACCGCCCCGGGCACCTGGTTATATTATTGTCAACGTCCACCAGCTTCCGCTGTTCTTCCGCTTATTTACACAGGTGCATTTCTTGATTGACAGCTCGGTCGAGGGTCAATATATGACACAAAGTTATTTATGCCTGTACAATAAAACTCTAAATGTTCTTACATAAAACAATCTCAAAATGTTCTACTTCTCCTGAGGAACGGAATATTTTTGGCTTAAAAATGTGTCTATATTCTTGAGCAAATTGTAATTGGTGCATGAGTGATCAGAAGAATATGGTGAATGTAGACAAGTCTTATACCCTAAATCAGTGAGTTTCTGCAGTGTGCTCCAGGTGACAAGGAAGTGAGTTCGAGTCTCATTGGGTGCCCCATTTATACGATCTTGAGCTCCATCGAAGCAAAAAAAAGCCTAGTAAATTACTGCTCCAAGTAACAAGTAGCTAAATATGGTGATAAAGCAAAGTTTAATTAAACAGGCATTTCTACTCTCTTGGCCTTCAAGGTTCGAATCCCCTCTACGGAACTTCTGAAACCAGTGACATAAATAAAATTACTTAGACTAAACTGAATTGTTTTATATAGAACTGTTTAAGCAGGACGACCAGCTCGAACATAAGTACAACAGCTATGTGAGGATACGGGATATAGCCCTGAAGAACTGCCGGAGGCGATGAACGATAGGGAGAAGAGGCGAGTGAGTGTCAAGGATATCCAAGCAAGCGGCACGACATGATGATTGTTCAAAACAAAGAACTCAGACTATAACACTCTGTATACGGAGACACCTTTATTACACCCTTCTTCTTACACTCTTTCCTAAACCAATATGGCCGTTTGTTTTCTTCCGGTCCTAGCAAAACACTTTCTTTTCTAGAGAGTATCAGGGGAGATAACTTGCATGCTATAACAGTTCTTTTCCTTTCTGTAGGGCATAAGTTCTGCAAAAGAAAATAGTAAAGTGTAACAACATTAAACAGAGGACTCTTTCGACTCAGACAATGATGATAATGATATGTTATAAAAATAGATTTGGCATTAGATAACCTGCAGTAGTTGATATGCCATAAAACGAAACCAAACAAAAACAAAAATATTCTAGTATTATCCTAAACTTGCTACATATCGTTCTACATTCAGAAAAAAAGACAGTATTTCACAATCTGCAAGTTTTTCCCACGAGTGTTAATTGTTGGTCGTTCATTGGGTCCTTCATCCTAAGCTTTGTTGATTTTAATAACTGTTTGAGGGACACTGTGACTAAACTTATGCAAAAAATTTAAACACATTACTTCTTTTTTCATATTAATATATAACATTTAAAACCAAATTCTGAAAGAAGAGGATACGTTTATCAAAAGAAATAGGAATTTTTAATAGAGCTACTATTAAAATAATCATCATCATCATCATCCTGTTGCGCGATCAGCCCAGATATCCCTGACCCTCTTTCGCCACCCCTCCCTATCGTCCATTGCTTCCAGCAGGTCCTCAGAGCAACATCCCTTATCGGCACCGAGCTGCTATTTGTAGGTTCGAGCTGGTCGTCCTGCTTTTGCTCGTCCATGTGAAGGGGTCTACGGCAGTACATCACTTATGAGGTCGTCCCTACTTCTCCAGTCGTGTCCCGCATGTCTGGTTCGTCTAATTTAGATAGTTTTCCTGATCCTATTTACCCAACCCCTCCGCTCGGGGAGGATATGACACAAGGTCAATTTTTAAGCGGAGTTTAACGAGTTTGAATTCAGAGTTTTCCTTCTCCTAGACTAGTTGCCTCACCAAGGCTGAAGAACCCAGTCTGCCCTACTATTTACCAATAACTGGAGGGAGAATAATTGGATTCATACCTTTCCCAAGGGTATTAGTGCTATGTGAAATGCAATCAGTCAGGTCCAGAATTTGAACTCGTGTCGCCGTGTCCATATCCTTAGACGATAACCATTACACCACGGGCACCTCCCAAGATAGTTTTCGTGATGGGTGGTGCGTGGCCGTACAGCTGCTGCTTTGTTGGGTGCTGAACAACTATTAAAATAATGTCTTAGAACAGAACGAAAAGCGTTTATACAAAATTAAGACAATACTTTCTGAGCAAACCATTATATATCTCCCCATTGGCGTAATTGTTAGAGTGTTTGCCAATAGCCCGGGAGACTCGGGTTCATTCCCCGGTCGAGTTATACCAAAGACTCAAAAACTGGTATTTGATACCTTCTTGCTTAACAATGACTCGGGTTTGCCAATAGCCCGGGAGACTCGGGTTCATTCCCCGGTCGAGTTATACCAAAGACTCAAAAACTGGTATTTGATACCTTCTTGCTTAACAATGACTCGGGTTTGCCAATAGCCCGGGAGACTCGGGTTCATTCCCCGGTCGAGTTATACCAAAGACTCAAAAACTGGTATTTGATACCTTCTTGCTTAACAATGAGTATTATAAGGTACGTATCAAGGGTAGAGTGGAGCAATCCAGGAAAAAGAGCAACGCCTTCCCCTACACTTCGGTGTAGTAGCTATTGAAAAGGGAGACTTCGAATAATCCTCGATACGGAAGGCCAACTTATAAATTTAATTATACATATAATTTTTTACCGCATGATCCTGCTATAGAAGAGATAACATTTAGGCGATCTCTATCTTTCAAATGAATGTAATTCCTTGACCCTTCCGCCACAAGCAAGAAGCGACTTTTTTGACGAAGTACTGCAGATTTCAATTGTTTTCCTTCTTCTAGACTGCTAATCAAACGCTACAGGACCCACTCTGCCCTATTTACCCATAATGCTGATGTAAGAGACGGAATCATGCCTTTCCTGTGGGCATGAGCGTAAAGTAAGATGCAAACAGCTTCGCCGAGTATTTGAGCTCGTAGTGCCGCTATCAATTCCTCTGACGATAATCTTTAAGTACGCCTCCTTTCAATTATAATTAGTCCAGTTGCGTCCGTCGATGTGATATTTATCTCTGCCACCCACTAGACAGGACTTGACACAAGGCATTTTTATAGGGGGGGTTACGGAAGAGGGACGTCGGGCTGGAGTCTAGACTCATGCCTTGCTAGACTATGTTGGTCATAGGTTCACAGGGTGCAATGTGAGCCAGGTGACCCAGTTGGACTTTGACTCACTAGATGTAACGTGAGTCCGACACGTATGGCTGTTCATAGTTTGAACTCGATCCGAAGGTCGAGTGCAATGTTGTGCTAACACTGAAGTTCGCCCACCCGAAGGTCATCCAACCGAAGTTGGGACCATTTGGCCTCGGATCTGACATTGATCTTGGTCTTGGGCCTCGTTCCGGCTGTAGAGGCATCTCATTGGTGTTATGGCTAAAGGGCTTTGCTGTGACATCATAATAAGCGAATTCGATCTCCAGTCACGATATCCTGTTCACTTTCGGACTAATACCCTTGGTAACGATATTAAAAAAAACCTTATCACCCTAATTATGGGTTAAATAGTACTATTTATGTTCTTTTACAGTGAAAGCTTTGGTATTTTATAACCTACGAAGGTTGATTTGTTATTAAACAAAGACATTCAACCAAACCAAATTTTGCCCACTCGGCTGGGACTGTAAAATACACCGACTGCAGAGGGGTAAGAACCCCAACGAGTGTCCTGTATATGACACAAAACAATCTGATGGTGAGGTTCCTGTAAGGCTGGAACTTTGGGGAATGCGGATTACCCCTTCATTGTCATCGATCCCAGGTCCACTCTGGTCCTGAGTGGTAGCACCTAATAAGGGTCCTATCTATGTGTTAAATAGAACTAGACTGCATACTTATACTAAACCGAATTGTTTGAATTAGAACTGTTTGACTAAACTGAATAGCTTGAAATAGAAATGTTTGTGACAATTAAACTGTACTTACATTTAAACTGCGTGCTTATGCTAAACTGAATTGTTTGAAATGGAACTGTTTTTGACATTGAAACTGTACTTACACTAGGCTGAATCGTTATATATAGAACTGTTTTGACATTTAACTGTGTGTAAACAAAATCTGTACTTATACTAAACTGAATTAGCTAAATTAGAACTGTTTGAATTAACACCTGATAAGGTTCCTATCTATGTGTTAAATAGAATTAGACTGTATAATTATGCTAAACTGAATTGTTTGAATTAGAACTGCAAGACTAAACTGAATAGCTTGACTAAACTGAATAGACGTTTTTGACAATTTAACTGATGACTCATCTTTAACTGAATTGTTTGAAATAGAACTGATTATTTGCAAAAAAAATGAATTTGGCGTTGAATAACCTACAAAGGTTGATATGCCATAAAAACCAACCAACCAACCGAACCAAATTATCATCTGTACAACATAAGAAATAGTAATAACTTTCTCGCGAGCTGTAATTAAAACGGTAAAAAAATACACTTCATTTTCAGCTTTGCAAGAGACCACCTATGTTTGTAGTTAGTTTCCTACATTTTTTTCTAAACATTTTATTCTTTTGGTTTTGATTTGCGTTTTTTTTTTTTTATTTGTTTTTGTTTTTTCTTGAAAGGTGTAACTTTTTTGATCGTTTTTCCAGGAATGTCCTTGATGTGGAAACAAAACAAGCAAAGAGTTAATCCAATAGCTAGCTGCTATTTGATGTACACAAAGAAGGGCGTGCAGCAAATAACATGTGCCTACAAATGACAGACTCAGCAAGTGTTCCGGGTCGATCCAGCAGCAATTAATTCCTTCACTTCACCCATCTTGACCTCTCGAATAACGTGTAGCGTTCATTTCCTCTGACTTTTGCGCTTTTCCTTTTTCCTTAATCAATTACGCCTGAAAATTGATTTTTCATTTAGTTTCGATGGTAGTCCTACGACTTGTCAATCAACACCAGACTCTTAATTGATAACAAAAGCAAATTGTTCTCGGAGCAAAGAGCAAAACAACATTGACCAATTAATTGTTTCTCGGTTAAAGTAATGCTTACGCTAAGACGACTTGTATATTTTAACAGAGGTTTAGTTTGGTTCGGTTTTATGGTATATCAACCATTGTAGGTTATTTCATGCCAAATCCTTTTTATTCATATATACTAAATATAAACCCTTTTTGTAGATAACATTTTTAAAAGTGACTGAACTCACTTTTTGCACATATTTAAATTGTTTCACTTATTTCGATCAAATACGAATAATTCTATTTACTATTAATCATTTGTTTGCACAGGGTTAAATGTTTTCAAGTATTGCCATTTAACGCTAACAATTCAGTCATTTGTTTATACACAATTAAATGATAAAACAGTTCTATTTCAAACAATTCAGTTTGGCATAAGTCAGAGTTAAATCGTTCCAAGTATTACTATGTATCATTGAAATTTCAATCAAACATCAGTCATTTTTACACACAGTTGAATGATCAAACAGTTCAGTTTAGAATGCAAACATAGTTAATTGGTTCCAAATATTGCTATATATCACTAACAATTCAATTAAACATCAGTCATTTGTTTACACACAGTTGAATGATCAAACAGTTCTATTCAAACAATTCAGTTTAGAATGCCAACATAGTTATTTGGTTCCAACTATTGCTATGTATCACTAACAATTCAATTAAACATCAGTTATTTGTTTACACACAGTTGAATGATCAAACAGTTCTATTTTAAACAATTCAGTTTCGAATGCCAACATAGTTAATTGGTTCTAACTATTGCTATGTATCACTGACAATTCAATTAAATATCAATCATCTTTTGACACACAATTAAATGATCAAACAGTTCTATTTCAAATAATTCAATTTAGTGTAAGTAATTTGTTTACACTCAGTTTAAATGTCAAAACAGTTTTATTTGACCCATAAATGAGACTATCAGGTGTTACCACTCAGGGCCTGAGTGGACCTGAGAACGATTGCAATGACAGGGTACCCTGCATTCCCCAAAGCTCCAGCATTACTGGAGCCTCACCATCAGATTGTCCTATCCAAGACAATCGCACCACGTTTTAGACAACAACTATGGAAGGTAGTAATTACTGGGGATACGGTTACAAGACTCAGCATTCCTATCCGAAGTCGCGGTAAATCACCTGAAGAAGGCCAGAGGGGAAATTTGGCCGAAACGTAGTGAAAGAAGAAACAACACAAAAACTACCAAGATGAGGACAAAAAGTCCGCAATGAAAAAAAAATTCTCAGATTAAGAAGCCTCATCTCAAAATGATTTCAATTAAAGACAATGAAGCTGGAAGTCTTGTGAATATGATAAATGCTGCTCTTGTACAATTCTGTATTCACCGACAATGTATGTATGTAAAAATGTTAAGAATTGCTTCGTTTATTTTTTCAATTGTCTGTAGACATTAAAACTAGTTTGATGAACACGGGAGTCTTATTAATGGTTCATTTCTCTCTTCGCAAATACAGCCTCAGTTTCAGCACCTTTTTAACACACCTCGTATTTTAAAGAAAATTAACGTTTTAATCATTGTTCTTTCTGTCTTGGTAAATACAGTTTCAGTTTCAACACCTATCTGAGCACACCTCATATTTTGAGGAAAATTAACGTTTTATTCATTGTTCATTTCTATCTTGATAAATACAGTTTCAGTCTCGATACTTTTTGAACCCACTTTGTATAACTGTAGCCATTGAAATATTTCAACTTTTTACCAACGCTGATATTCGAGACTTTGAAATTTTGTTTATCAATAAAATAACTTGTTTCCATACTTTTTAAATCAATTTGTTATTTTTTTCGACCAAATAAAAATGTCTAACGATTTTTAAACAAGAAAACATGTTTCGATTTTTTAAGAATTAAAAAAGAAAACCTTCAGGCGTTTTATTCCAATTAAAATTCATGGAAGGAAATATGCAATGCACTTTATATAATTCTTTTGTGTGCTAGTCTGGTCTTTACAGAGGACAACTTTCCTGTCAAAAGTCAGTCCTTTTTAACTCATACATTTTTTTCATTAACTTTTAGACAACTTTATTTTTATGTATTTACCGAGCCCATTAGCAACGGGCAAGATTCTTGACAAGGTCAATTTTTAAGCGAAGTACTGCTGATTTAAATTCAGAATTTACCTTCTCGGAGAAAAAAAGAAGAGGGTGATTGATATTTTTTTCTTGAAATGGGGTTATTTTGTGTTATCTTTATAAGCATAACTTGGGAAAAATTATCTCTTTAATTTAAATAATTTAATCTAGTTTGTTTATTGAATATTTAATGAAGCTAGAAAGTTTAGCTATAGGATAAAAAAAGTTTTGCATTTTAGCTGTTCTTAGTTTATTTACTACTAAATAAAAAACCTAAGTAAACATCTTATATGCGTGCTAATTCCATAATTTTGGCCAGAGGTAGAATATCTAAATCTTTAATATAATGTCAGAACTCATATTATCTTCAAAACTATCGAAGAAAGATTTAAAGGGAGTGTTATCGTGCATATCACAAGGGAACGGAGGGTTTTAACTCTCTCTCTATATATATATATATCTATCTCTATATATATATCTATCTCTATATATATCTATCTCTCTCTCTCTATATATATATATATATATCAATCTCTTGCTTGATCCTACCCAGTTGGGTGGGACTGTAGAATACACCGACTGCATATCTACAGAGAGGTAAGATCTCCTCACGATTAAATGTCCCGTTTAAGATACTAAACCATCTGATCGTCAGGCTCCAGTCAAGGGGAAGATAGAGTATCCTTTCATTGCCGTTACTCCTAGGTCCACTCTGATCCGTAGTTGTAGATCCTGTTAGGATCCTATCTATGGGGTAAATTGAACTATTCAACCATTTAACCGTGTCCAAACGACTAATTAATATTTAATAGAATTATTAATGTTGAATAGCAATACTTGAAATTCTTAAATTGTTTGTAAAAATTGAATCATTGATATAAGAGGGCAATATTATACTCTGTACAAATGAGTGAATAGTGCCGAATAGAATTATTAGTGTTAGATAGCAATACTTGTAACTTCACTGCTTGAAAACAAATGATTAATATTTAATAGAATAATTTGTGTTAGATAGCAATACTTGAAACTTCTCTGCTTGAAAACAAAGGATTAATATTTAACAGAATTATTAGTGTTAGATAGCAATACTTGTAACTTCTCTGCTTGAAAACAAATGATTAATATTTAACAGAATTATTAGTGTTAGATAGCAATACCTGAAACGTTTTATCTCTGTACAACAAATATCCATGCGGAAACAAATTAGCTCTAACATTTTTATATATAAAATTACCTACGAACAATTCCCTTACAAATCATAATAAAATACATTAATGTTAGATGGGAATACTTAATACACTCTAAGAAAAAGAGAAGATGACCACTATATAAACCCATAACTAACTGAAAATCATTCAAAGTGCAAACACGAGTGAGTTCAAGTCTCATTGAGTACCCCATTAACAAGGCCTTGTGCCATATAAGTTTTCTGATGAAAGCAACAAGCTGGAAACATACACGTATGTTAGAACAAAATAAATAAATTCAAAAATACAAATCTCTTGGTGGACCTACCTATTTTAAAGTATTTTTATTCTGTCTTTGGACCAACAACAAAAAATTATATATATATATATATATATATATATATGATTACCCGGATATAAGAGACTCTGATATAAGATACCCTGGTATAAGAGCGATTTTCTCTGGTCCCAAATTAGAGCCAGTGTTACCTAAAAAAAATAGACCAAACCCGGATATAATATACTTCTCCGGTCCCGACAACTCTTATATCCAGGTTACACTGATATATATATATATTTCTCTTCAAAAAAACTTCAAAAATTTGAAAAAATCGGTCACATTACGATAATAAATTCATTTCCATCTTGTCAAATGCATTGATATAAATCAGTGCTCAAAAAAAATCAACAGGACTCTTTCAGATCAAACAAGAAATGGGTTAAAGTATATTTTTCACATTTACAACCAGACTGAAAAAAAAATTTATTTCTCCAATGTATTGAAGCAAGCCTAAACTTTAAAGTAACAATAAGCATCAAATAAATTGAAATAAATTTATTATCTTAATGTGACCGAATGTTGGTTTTTTTAAGAGAAAATTATTCGCTCTGTGGATTGTATTTATATTGAGCTCTTTACCAGGATTATTTAAATTTAATATTCCATTTTTGAATATTTTATTGGTCCTGATTGGAATTATTCCCTACTTAGGATTAACTGGATTGAATAATATCTTATAAGGAAAACTCTTATGAGGTGCATCCGATAACTTTCCGGACTTATTTCGTATGGCCACTTTTATCGATAGTACACACATGAAACTCTAGTCCCCTTCGAAGTAATCTCCTCCGGCTGCAATGTACTTGTTGTACCGTTCCAACAACTTCTGGAAGGCCCCATCGAAGTCCTCTTGTGTGAGCGTGTCAATTACCTTCGTCACAGCCTCTTTCATCTCAATTGTCTTATAACGACAGCCTCTGAGCTTAGAGAATAACCAAAAGTCACAGGGAGCAAGGTCTGGACTATAGGGAGGCTGAGGAGTTGTCTTGATTCCCATCTAGGTCAAATAGTCTTTGACAAGGATGGAGTTATGGACTGGTGTATTGTGCTGGTGGAAATGCCACTGACTCAATTTGAAGAGTGATGGCCTCTTCCGGTGGAATCTCTTCCTGAACTCCCTTAAAACCTCAACATAGTATCCCTAACCCTAATCCTTTGGCCAATAATCTCTGGTGTATTGACTTCCTTACTCCTCCCACACCTCTCATCACCGCTCACAGACTCCCTGCTTTCCTTGAATCTCTTATTCCACTCAAAAACTGACGCTCGATTCATACAAGATGATGGAAAAACAGTCTGAAGTATTCCATACATTTTTGTAGCATTTTTTTCCAAGTTTAAAACAGAATTTTATTGAATATCCTTCTTCTAAAGTGTCCTCGTGTCCAGATTGCATTTTTGAAATTCACCAGCTGTGACAATCAGGCTTCAATAGGGTGTATTCCAATTCGTGCTGTAGCTGTTGATTTGAAGCTGAAATCATAAAAATTGGTCAGTCATCTCATAAGATGTATAGCAATAAGATAATGAATTTTCAAGAGTCTACGACAATTTTAAATGCCTGTACGAAAAAAGTCAGGAAACTTATCGTATGCCCCTCGTAACTATTCTTTTGACGCATGTCCACACTAAAGTAGTGATCAATTTAGAAAATACCTATCGATATATCGGTCTATCTATCTGTCTATCTATCTTACCATTTGTAAGAAGTAAAATATCTTCAGCCTTTTTCATTGGCTCTTTTGTTCTTTCACTGCTTGTTTATTTTTGCATAGAGCTAATTTAAAATCAAAGCTCTTTCGCTGATTTTATTTATTCATTGTCTTGTTTTGTTTTGTTATGTTTTCATAAAGATCTCTCAACCTTTTCGATGAGATTAAGAGTCATGAGTAAGCACGCATGAGCTAAAAAAAATAAAAATAAAAAAGATAACAAGCTTAAAAAATTGATTACCGCCTACGATTGTAGTCTATTGCTTGACGAATCCAATCTTTGTCATCATCATCATCATCGTCATCATCATGTCGCGCTATCAGCACGGATATCTTTGAACCTTTCTCGCCACCATTCTCTATCGTCCATTGCTTCCGGCAGGTCTTCAGGGCTAAATCCCATATCTTGCTTTATTTTGCTTTATTTTGCTTTGCTTTATTTCTTTTGCTTTATTTTGCTTTCTTTTTCTTTGTTTAAAGAAATAAACGTGAATATTACAATTTCTTCTCCGTAAATGATCAGGTTTTTTGTTTTTGCTTGTTTTTGCTTTCTTTTTCTTTGCTTTATTTTGCTTTATTTTTATTTTATTTTTATTTTATTGCTTTATTTTGCTTTTATTTTTATTTTGCTTTATTTTGCTTTATTTTGCTTTGCTTTATTTTACTTTATTTCTTTTGCTTTATTTTGCTTTCTTTTCTTTGTTTTATTTTTTTGTTTTGTTTTTTGTTTTGTTTTCTTTCTGCCTATTTTGCACTTTTTTGTTTTTTGTTTTTGTTTTTGCTTATCAGTGCCCTTTAAAATAAACCCAACCATAAATGTTTGTCTCTCTACATATGCATTCAACACGCTCGCAAAACCTGTGGTATATATATTATCATCATCAGGTCGCGCCGCCAGCACGGATCTCCTTGACCCTCTCCCGCCACCCGTCTCTATCGTCCATCGCTCCTAGTCTGTCTTCAAGGATACATCCGGTATCGGCACAGAGCTGCTGTATATAGGTTCTAGCTGGTCGTCCTGCCTTTGCTCGTCCATGTGAAGGGATCCACTGGAGTATGTCGCTTATGAGTTCGTCCCTACTTCTCCAGCAGTGTACCGCATGTGTGGTTTGTCTAACTTGGATAGTTTTCGTGATAGGTGGTAAGTGGTCGTACTGCTGCTGCTTTGTGGGGTGCTGCCTCCAGGACTTGTTCAATATTGCTCGCAGCATGCTTGTGTCGTCGCCATCAAACTTTTTCTCCATGCGTTTCGTGTAGTGCATCCATACAGCAGTATAAATTACATCTATCTATCTAAACTAATCTTTATCTATCTATCTATGTGCATATATGTGCGTATGTGTATGTACGTATGTATGAGAAGAAGAGGGAGAAATAGAGAAGAAGGGAGAAAATAGAAGAGAAGAAAAGAGAGAAATAGCGAAGGAGAGAAAATAGGAGAAATGAGAGAAAAATAAAGTAGGAGAGAAAGAGAAGTAGAGGCAAAGAAGAGAGAGTAATAGACGAGAAGAAGACGGAGAAATTGATAAGAGAGAGAGAGAGAGAGAGAGAGAGAGAGAGAGAGAGAAATTGAAGAGGGGGGAGTCCCCGAAGTATAATTGTTATAGTGTTGGGCTGCGACATCAGAGTAAACGTGTTCGAACTCTACTGACGTTATTATGTTCACTTTCGGACTGATACCTATTGGGAAAATTATGTACCACCTTATCTCCCGCCAGCTTTGGATTAAACAGTACCGCTACTGAACTTCTACAAGGATGGCTTTAGCATTTAATAAACCCAGAGAGATTGATATGCCATTAAGCAAAGAAACCAAATAAAATCCAACCAGAGATAAAGGAGAAAAAGAGAGAGAGAGAGAGAGAGAGAGAAAGAAGAGGACGAAAGAGAAAAACAGAAGAAAAGAAGAAAAGTAAATAAAAGAGAGAAAGAGAGAGAAAAAGGGAGAAGAGAGAGAAATAGAAGAGAAGAGAGAGAGGGGAAGAAAAAGGAAAGAAGAAGAGATAGGAATAAATTAGAAGAGAGAAAAAGAGAGAGAAAAAGAGCAGAAAGAGAAAGAGAAGACGAAAGAAGAAAGAGAAAGTGATAGAAGAAGAAGAAGAAGAAGAAGAAGAAGAAGAAGAAGAAGAAGAAGAAGGAGGAGGAGGAGGAGGAGGAGGGAGAAATAGAAGAGTTTGAAGAGAGAGGAAGGAAAAGGAAAGAAGGGGAGGAATAGAGAAGAAGCGGGTGAGAAAAGGAGAAGAGAGAGAAAGGGAAGAGTAGAAAAGAGAGGAAGAAAAATGAAAGAAGAAGAGATAGGAATAAATTAGAAGAGAGAAAAAGAGAGAGAAAAAGAGCAGAAGAAGAAGAAGAAGAAAAAGAAGAAGAAGAGCAGAAGGAAAGGGAAAGAAAGAGAGGAATAGAGGAGAAGCGGATGAGAAAAGAGAGGAAGAAAAATGAAAGATGAGTGGGGAGTTGAGATGAAAAGAGAGAGGAAAAAAAGGAAAGAAGAGAATAAAAGAAAGAAAGAAGAAAGAAAGAAGAGAGAGGAGTAAAGAAGAGAGAGGATAATTGAATTTGGGTTAGCTTTATTTAACGACATTTCAACTCTTTATGGGTTATTTAGAGCCGAAATTTGATTCATCCTTAAATGTTTCTTTGTAATCATTATTATATTTTCAATATTCTATTGCATTTTTTAATTGCACTTAATTGCCACTGATAGGGTTGGTAAATTTATGGCAAATATTGATTTTATTGATAGATAGCTGTGAATAGACTGAAATAGATTGGTTTGGTTTCTTTGTTCAATGGCATATCAAGCATCGTGGGTTATTTAATACCAAAGCTATCATTGGAGAACAGCAGTGATAGCATTCAGCCAAAACCTTGGGGAATAAGGAAGGACATACGTTTCCCTAGAGTATTAATCTAGAAGTGAACTTATTATCGCGAATGGAGATCGAACCTTCTTACTTCAAGGCTGTAATGTAGCACTTTAGACACAACGCCACGGAAACTTCATAGATAGATAGATAGATAGATATGACCAAACAAGTAGGAATAGCTAGATAGCTAGATAGATAGATGTGAACAGTCTGAGATAGATAGATAGATAGATATGACCAAACAAGTAGGGATAGCTAGATAGCTAGATAGATAGATGTGAACAGTCTGAGATAGATAGCTATATATATATATATATATATATATAGAGAGAGAGAGAGAGAGAGAGAGAGAGAGAGAGAGAGAGTATATTGATTTCTCTTAGCAAGTTCTATCCATTGGGTTATTCACTGTCAGAATAACTAACTATACCCATTCATAATTCTATTACATATAAATGAGCTGTAATGGGAAAAACTACTTAACTGTCTTCTGACTTGCGAAGAGAAAATTCATTTACTCATTTATCTATTTACTCTTTGACTATAGATGAAAAGTCGTCACAAATAGCGTATAATAATCAGGAACGATAGTTCAATTAACTTTTTTTTAATACTGATTTTACTAATTTTATAAAGTGTATACCTTTACCCACACTCTTTGACAAGTACAGGATGAGACGCAAGATCAATTTTCAGACAGAGCACAGCTGCTATTTGATTAAGAGTTTTTACTATTCCTAGCTTGGTTTCCTAAGCAAGGCTAATGAATCCATTCTATTTACCTACGTACCCACAAACGAGAATAGAAAAGAAAGATTCATACCTTTCTTTTATATATATATATATATATATATATATATATATATATATTGTCATCCACAGACAGACTGTTTCGTTCTATCAGAAATCTTCAGTGTGGCGAGACACGTAGGACGCTCGAAGCCGGGATCGAAACCCATCCAACTTTACGTTAGACTAAGTCTCCGACAGCTCGGCCAACAAGAGTACCACATTGGCTAAGGGAATTTTTAAGGTATTTATGTAGCAACAGCAGCAACAGCGTCCGTTTGTTTACATTTTTATACCCTATCGGCTACCAGAGTACTCAATTCTTTCGAAGAGCTTTGCATGATGCGAGCGGCGGCCGACAGTTATAAATATATACATGAATGAATTTTCGTACCGTAGTCTCCATATTTACCCATCCCTCCGCTCGGGCAGGATATGACACAAGGTCAATTTCTAAACGGAGTTTAACAGGTTGAATTCAGAGTTTTCCTTCTCCTAGACTAGTTGCCTCACCAAGACTGAATAACCAGTCTGCTCTACTATATACCTATAGCTGGAGGGAGAATAATTGGATTCATACCTTTCCCAAGGTTATTTGTGCTATGTGAAATGCAATCAGTCTCGTCCTGGATTTAAACTCGTGCCGCCGTGTTCATTTCCTACGACGATAACCATTACACCACGGGCAGTAGTATTTATCTCTATGACAACTGCACCTGGCTGCAGTTTCGAAGCAGAAAAATTTAACTTGCTTTGAAGATGGACGTTTCTGTATGTCAGGCAAGAAATAATTTGAAGCATGCGCACATAGTTATTCTAATGAGATTTCCCAGTGTTTTTCGTAATTTCGATTTGCAGTGTCTGTTTGACGTGTTTGTCAGTTACAAAGCAAAACGCTTTTTACGACTTTTGAAATCTTGTTGTCGGCTGCTAATTAGCAACAATGTAATTTTCTCTGAGTAAATTTTTGTGTGTGTCTGTGTGTGTGTGTCTGTGTGGTGGGGAGTTTGTGAGCGAAGAATGAACGAATATGTGTGAAATAAAAACAATTTATATTATGCCTTATTGGATTCATTAATATAACCACATATCAGTTATTAAAAAGAAGAAAGATTGTTCCAAAGATCAACGAAAACAAATAATGATAAATAAGCCTTATTAATGAAGGTAAAAAAATTCTTCTAAAAGTTATTATCATGATTATTATATTTCCCACAAGTTTTCACACCAGCGAAAACAGGTGGTTTTTGACTGGAGCCTGAGTGATAGCAAACCACCTCAAGTCTCCAGGACTCTTCCCAGTATTCTGGCTGATCTTAATAATGCTGTAGTGTGGATGGTCTTAGCTTTTCCTCCAATTTCTAACTGCTCCAATCCCCTTATCAAAGCTCTGGAGATCGTCCCAAGCGCACCAATTACAATTTGATATCACCGTTACCATCATGTTCCATAATTTGTTTAGTTCTCCGGCTAGGTTTGAGTACTTGTCTTTCTTTTAGTTCATTTTAGATTTTTACTTTATTGTTCGCCGGGACGGAAAAAAACGCTATTCAGCAGATCTTCGTTTTTTGTTTTTGTTTTTTTTTTTTTTTTTTTTTTTTTCTTTCTTTTTTTTTTTCTTATTTTTTAACTATCCCCAGGTCTAGCCTTCTGGCTGCGAATAGGTAATCCACTTGTGCTTCAGAGTCCCAGAAAATGTTGTATGTATGGAGTATTGTATAGGATCAGATTCACAAGACCCAAGAAATCGACGGAACGAAAGACTTAAGAATATTTTCGAGACAGATAGATAGATAGATAGAAAAAAAATTGACCATGTGTCACATCCTGATCATGGTGGAGGATTTGGGTAAATAACTGATATTAAATTGTTACTGTTCCATAACAATAGTCGAAACCATTTAATTTTGTGTACAAAAATGAGCTCAGGCTCGTTTAAAAATGTCATATAAAATGTGTTTACAAATCATATATTCAATATATATATATAAACAGGATTTGGCATTAAACAACCAACAAGACTTGATATGCCATAAAACCCAACCCAACAACAACCAAGCGCACCAATTACAATTTAGTATCACCGTTACCGTCATGTTCCATAATATGTTTAGTTCTCCGGCTAGGTTTGAGTACTTGTCTTTCTTTTAATTTATTTTAGATTTTTACTTTATTGTTCGCCGGGACGGAAAAAAAACGCTATTCAGCAGATCTTCGGTTTTTTTTTTTTTCGTTTTTTTTTCTTCTTTCTTTTTTTCTTATTTCTTATTTTTTAACTATCCCCAGGTCTAGCCTTCTGGCTGGGAATAGGTGATCAACCTGTGCTTCAGAGTCCCAGAAAATGTTGTATGTATGTAATATAATGGCCAAGGGATTTCGTTTTATAAATCTTGCCTTTGGGTTTAGTTAGGCTGAGAACCTTTCGGCTCAGTGCACGGGTTAGTTAGGTGCAAACATGAGCGCGGGTGTTCACGCGTGCGCAGAGCGGACGTGTCATTCAGAGATGTCACAATAAAAATCCCAGATAGAGGATATGACCAGGGATTTCTATTTCTATTTCTATTTCAAACTATTCAGTTTATTCAAACAGTTCTAATTCAACTAATTCAGTTTAGCGTAAGTACAGATTTTGTTTACACAGTAAACTGTCAAAACAGTTCTATATATAACAATTTGGTTTAGTGTAAGTACAGTTTCAATGTCAAAAACGGTTCAATTTCAAACAATTCAGTTTAGCATAAACATGCAGTTTAAAATGTAAGAACAGTTTAATTGTCACAAACATGCTAAACAATACTAAGTCACAATGTTTCATTTTACCTCTATTTTGCATACGTCTCTCTCTCTCTCTCTCGTTAGAAATGTTTTTGACTGTGTACTCATGCTAAACTGAATTGTTTGAAATAGAACTGATTATTTACATAAAAATGGATTTAGCGTTAAATAATCTATAAAGGTTGATATGCCATGAAATCCAACCAAGCAACCATCTAATATCTCAATATGTAAATATCTCTCTTTCTAATTAGTATATTAACTTCTATCTCAGAATGTTAACATTTATCTCAGTATGTTAATCTTTCTCTCTCTCTCTATATATATATATATCAGTATATAAAAATCAATCTCACTACGTTACCATCTCTCTATCTCAGTATATTTACGACTATCTTTAGTAGCACCTGATAGGGCCCTATCATTGGGTTAAATAGAACTAAACTGCGTATTTATGCTAAACTGAATGGTTTGAATTAGAACTGTTTGACTAAACTGAATAGCTTAAAATAAAAATAGTTTTAACAATTAAACAGTGTACTCATCCTAAACTGAATTTTTTTAAATAGAACTGATTATTTGTATAAACAACAACAATTACCGACGCCGACTACGCCGATGACATAGCGATACTCGCAAATACACCTGACCAAGCCGAAACACTTCTGCATAGTTTGGAACGAGCAGCAGCAAGCATAGGCCTCTATGTTAATGCACACAAAACGGAATATAGGAGCTATAACCAAACGGGGGACATCTCCACTCTAGAAGGAACCCCTCTTAAACTAGTAGACAAATTCACGTACCTAGGAAGCAGCGTCGAATCAACCGAAAAGGACATCGAAACGAGGTTAACGAAAGCATGGACAGCTATCAATAGGCTATCGATTATATGGAAATCAGACCTAACCGATAAAATGAAACGCAGTTTCTTCCAGGCAGCAGTCACATCGATACTGCTATATGGATGCACTACATGGACGCTAACAAAACGGCTGGAAAAGAAGCTAGATGGCAATTACACAAGAATGCTGCGTGCAATCCTGAACAAGTCCTGGCAGCAACACCCCACAAGACACCAACTGTACGGCCACCTGACCCCTATCACGAAAACTATTCAAGTTAGACGAACCAGACATGCAGGACACTGCTGGAGAAGCAGATGAACTCATAAGAGATGTACTCTTATGGATCCCCACACATGGCCGCGCAAAAGCAGGACGACCAGCATAAACGTACATTCAGCAGCTATGTGAGGATACGGGATGTTGTCCTGAAGACCTACCTAGGGCGATGAACGATAGGGAGGAGTGGCGAGAGAGGGTCAGGGATATCCGTGCTACCAGCGCGATATGATGATGATGATGATGATTTGTATAAAAATGGATTTGGCATTGAATAACCTACAAAGGTTGATATGCCATAAAACCCAAATAACCAACCAACCAACCAATCACTGTCTTTCTCAGTATGTTAGGGTTTATCTATCTTGAAATATTTACGCTCTGACTAAAATGATCTTTTCTTACGCGAAAAAAACTTTGTAACTTCTGCTTTTTCAACAAACTTTTTACGCAATTTAAAGAAATTGTTGTTGTTGGCGACCGTTGTCGAGATCAACTAGAAGGCTCCGTTTTCAATAGCTACAACAGCGAGATGTAGGGGAGCGCGCTACTCCTTTCCCTATATTGTTCCACTTTACCCTTAATACATACCTTATATTGCTGAGTGTTAAGCAAGGAGGTATCTAGTACCATTTTTAAAGTTTTTGGCATGACTCGACCTGGGATTGAACCCAGGTCTCCCGGGCCATTGGCGAACACTCAACCCACAAGGCCAATGAGCCGAAAATTTATAAATTTGTAGATTGAGTTTTTATTCAGTCTATTACACATTTATCCTCTACATATATATATATATATATATATAAGTGTATGTGTGTACGTGTGAGTGTTTATATCTGTGTATCTATTTTTCTAAGAGAGTCTTATCCTATCTTGTAATACAAGAAAAATTCGAGACCCGTTTTAATTTAAGTAAACTTGATCCGCCAAGATTCGAATTGCACATACTCTAATGTATATCTTATTGAGAATCGACACTCAGCGACCATAGATAATGATTACTGTTTCCAGGGTAACAACATCTTTATTTAATAGGTCTTTGTGCACCTTTTGTTTTTCTGTCTTCTGTCGCAATACAAGTGGGAAAATAGAATAAAGGCATACTTGCGTAGGAAGGTTGAAAAGACAGATAGAGACAAAGAGAGATAAGGAGTTGATACATAGATAGATATTAGAATGAGATAGATAGATAGATAGATAGATAGATAGATAGATAATCGTGTGCAAAACAGAAACTCCAGAAAAATGTATATATAAACGTACGATAAATATGATTCCCTAACCACAAGGTTTTAAATAACTCCAGACAGGTTGACTTACCGTCAAAATCCATCATTCACACACACACACACACACACATAAATATATATATTTTATATATATATATAATCCATTTGATCAGAAGAAGTTCTGTTAGTTTTTTTGGTGTTTTTGATTTATGATTTATATCAAAACTCATAACAGGATGGAAATAAATTTATAATCCTAATATGACCGGTTTTTGTTTTTTCTTAAAGAAAGTATATATATATATATATATATATAATCCATTTGATCTGAAGAAGTCCTGTTAGTTTTTTTGGCGTTTTTGATTTATGATTTATATCAAAACTCATAACAGGATGGAAATAAATTTATAATCCTAATATGACCGGTTTTTGTTTTTTCTTAAACAAAGTGAGTGTATATATATATATATATATATATATATATATATATATATATAATCGATTCCATTTCATATTTCGTGGTTTCCATGCTCCACTCTCTCGTAACACTTGTAATTTTTTTGATGATCTTGAAAATGTAAAACTATTTCTAATTATATATTATCTAAATTTATAAATATTCAATATATAAATGCCATATACATAACGGCAAACGAACACACCAGCATATATATATATATATATATACAAAACCACGAACACACACACACACACACACACGCACACACACGCACACACACACACACGCACACACACACACACACTCACACACATATATATATATATATATATATCGAGAGAGAAAGTGATGAATGAAGCAATTTGATTGCTATTATTAAATTTCCTTTCTCTCCACGTTTTGCAATCCTACAAACCTTAACATAATTCACAAATTTAGCATCATCATCATCAAGTCACGCTGTAAGCACAAAATTTTCTTATCCTCTCTCCCTTTCTCTCTCTCTCTCTCTCTCTCTCTCTCTCTCTCTCTCTCTCTATCCATCCCTATCATGTATGGCGCTCGGTAGGTCTTCTAGAAAGCATTCACTATCCACACAGAGCTTTCCAGGTCGGCCAACATTGGTGCGTCCATGTGTAGGAGTCCTTCCTTGCTTCTCCAGCAGTACCCCGCATGTCTTGCTCGTCTTACTAGGATGGTTTGTGAGATAGGAGGTAAGTGGCTGTATAACTGCTGTTTTGTGGAGTGTTGCTTCCAGGATTTGTTCAAAACAGCGAGTAGCATTCTTGTGCAGCTCCTATCTAGTTTTTTTTTTTTCTCTCAATGTTTCGTTAGAATCCAGATGATGTATCGATCGAAGGAGAAAGATAGAAAATGAAACAATGTTTTTAGACTGTTATTATTAGATTTCTCTTCTTTCGACATCTTCTGATTCGGCCAACCAAGATGTTAACTTAAAAATCATTCACGAGTTTCTAAAACCAAAATTGTGGAAAATGAAACAAAAAAAATTCTGAACCTGAATAATATCGGATATGCTAAATTAAATAAAATGCTATTTTTGAATTTATTTATTTATTGTTGTTTTTTGTTTTTCGTTTTTTGTTTTTTGTTTTGTTTTGTTTTTTTTTTTTGTTGTTGTTTTGTTGTTTTTATGCTGTTGTTTTTTTTTTTTTTGTTTGTTTTTTGTCTTTTTTGTTGCTGGGAGAGAAGTGCAATTGTAAAGTCCACTTTCTTTCCAGTGCATTCTTCTTTTTTCATCCTTCCTAATTTATTCCAAGTCCTATATTTTCTTCTTTCCTTCCTTCCTCCCTTCCTTCCTTCCTTTTTTTTTTCTTCCCTCCTTTCAAAATTCCTGTTTCTTTTTCTTCACTAATCAGCACTTGATATTTTTGCTGGAAGGCATAGTTTTTTGGGGGATGGGGGGTTACCAACACTCAAGACACTCACTCTTCTAAAATGCCCTAACCCAAAATCCTCAAATAAATAAATTAATAAATAAACGTGAATATTACAATTTCTTCTCCGTAAATGATCAGGTTTTTTGTTTTTCGCTTGTTTTTGCTTTCTTTTTCTTTGCTTTATTTTGCTTTATTTTTATTTTATTTTTATTTTACTTTATTTTGCTTTATTTTGCTTTGCTTTATTTTGCTTTCTTTTTCTTTGTTTTATTTTTTGTTTTTTGTTTTTTATTTTGTTTTCTGCCTATTTTGCGCTTTTTTGTTTTGTTATGTTTTTGTTTTTGCTTATCAGTGCCCTTTAAAATAAACCCAACCATAAATGTTTGTCTCTCTACATATGCATTCAACACGCTCGCAAAACCCTTGGTATATATATTATCATCATCAGGTCGCACCGCCAGCACGGATCTCCTTGACCCTCTCCCGCCACCCGTCTCTATCGTCCATCGCTCCTGGTCTGTCTTCAAGGATACATCCTGTATCGGCACAGAGCTGCTGTATATAAGTTCTAGCTGGTCGTCCTGCCTTTGCTCGTCCATGTGAAGGGATCCACTGGAGTATGTCGCTTATGAGTTCGTCCCTACTTCTCCAGCAGTGTACCGCATTTCTGGTTCGTCTCTCTTGGATAGTTTTTATGATGGGTAGTAGGTGACCGTACAGCTGCTGCTTTGTAGGGTGCTGCCTCCAGGACTTGTTCAATATTGCTCACAGCATTCTTGTGTAGTTGCCGTCAAGCTTTTTCTCCATACGTTTAGTTAGCATCCATGTAGTGCATCCATATAGCAGTTTTCACACGACCGTTGCATGGAAAAAACTGCGTTTTATTTTATCGGTCAGGTCTGACTTCCATATAACCTTTAGCCTATGGATAGCAGTTCATGCCTTTGCTAGTCACGTGTTGATATCTATCTCAGTTAATGAGACACAGCTTCCTAGGTTGGTGAACTTGTTCAGTAGTTTCAGAGAACAACCATTTAGTGTGAAAATGTCGGCTCTTTGATTAAAGCACTTGTATTCCGTCTTGTCTGCGTTGACATGATGGAGGACTATGCCAGCAGCTGCTCAGTCCAGACTATGTAGCTGGGTATATATATATATATATATATATATATCTTATTATATATATATACATATATATATATCTTATTATATATATATTTATACGCATACATACACACATATATATATATATATATATATATATATATATATATATATATATATATATATCTTTTTATATAAAAGCAAAGAGAAAAAATTAACTTCCTTGTTGTCATTATAAATCTATTTCAGATTAAACCTCATCAGATGTATTATCAAAATTTTTATTTGCGTTTTCTTGTATTGCTTCCGGCGAGAAAAAGATTTGAAAAAAAAATTTATTTTGATTTTTTAAAATTTAAAATAATTTTTTAATTAAGATAATTTTTTAGTATACTTTATCGTATTTTTTAATTAAAAAATAATGCAAATGTATATTTAATTTTTCTTGGTTTTGGTTTTTCTAATCTTCAGTATTATCTAAATTAGGGGCAACGTTTTATTTTTGTTTTTTATAGGATTGTATAAACATTGCATAAATGAAAAATAATTATAATATATATATCTTCAACGCTTAAAAAATATTTTTTGATTGAAGAATATGATAAAACATATGAAAAATTATTTTAATTAAAGAACTATTTTAAATTTAAAAAATAAAATAATTTTTTTTCAAATCCCATTCTTGCCGGAAGCAATATAAGAACACCCAAATAAAAACATTTGATTATTCATCTGATGAAGGTTTTAACAACCTGAAATAAATTTATAATGACACCAAGGAAGTGAATTTTTTTCCTTTTTGTTTCTATATGAAATGATTTTTTTAGCTCTGCACGTTGAATATTGATGTATTCCTAATCCCAAATTAATTATACATCAATGGCCGTTGGCATTGTGCACTCATATTGGACACTCCTCCCCCTTGGATTTCCTCCTCTGATCATATAAGAATATATATATATATATATATATATATATATATGAGGATAATGTGAAAGTTGTCAAAACATACTCTTATGCCTATATATGCATATGTATATATATCATCGTCAAGTCACGTAGACAGCCCGGAGTTTCTCTCTTACTCTCTCTCTCTCTCTCTCTCTCTCTCTCTCTCTCCATTTGTCTTTATCATTCTTTTCTCCCAGTAGATCTTCTAGACTACATTTAGTGTTTGTCTTTCACTATATACATTCAGGATGCTTTCAAAATCATTTTTCCGTATATATATATATATATATATATATATATATATATATATGTGTGTGTGTGTGTGTGTGTGTTGTCATCCACAGACAGACTGTATCGTTGTATCGCAACTCTTCAGTGTGGGTTGACACGCGAGATGCTTCAAACTGAGATCAAAACCCGGGTGACATCACGCCATTCGGTTACCTTACCGCACAGTTATCGTCAACCTCAACGTTAGCGAAGGAATTTTTTCGTATATATATTTTTTGTTTACATATACGCTTAACGGCTACCGAAGTGCTCAAATCATTAGATGAGTTCTGCATTATGCGTGAGTGGCAACCGAAAGTTCCTCGCGAGAGTGCTCAATTCCCTGGTGAGGAGCATATATATATATATATATGTGTGTGTGTGTGTGTGTGTGATTTTCTAAACTGCATGCATACACGTGAGGAAGTCTTGGGCCCATGGAGAAATGGGGACAGTCGGAGGAAATGGACGCTGTGAATCGCGTTCGAATCCTAGACGAGACTGTTCGCACTAAAACCCTTTGAGAAAACTATTCTCCCTCCAGCTATTGAGGGATTCTTTAGCCTTGGTTTGGCAACCATTTTAGGAGAAGGAAAACTGTGAATTCAAACCTTTTAAATCCGATTAAAAATATTGGCCTTGTACGGAGGGGGCTGGTAAATACATATACGGGTGGGGGCTCCGTGTCTCAGTGGTTAACGTGTTGGCTGTGACATCGTTGTAAGCGAGTTCGTTCTCTAATCACGGCATTACGTTCACTCTTGAACTAATACTCATCGGAAATGCATGAACCCTTTTATCCTTTCGGCTATGGGTTAAATATTATTTCCATAGTTCATTTACGGCATTAAATAACCTATGAAGGTTAATATGCCATTAAAAAAAAAAAGTATACTAAATAAGTATGATCTGTCTATTTTTCTAAGATGAGGTATTATGTAAATTATTTACATTTTTCGGACAATTTTCTTCATCTTTATCACCATGCTTATCACAACGTTTCGGCCGTTGTACGCTCCGGCCTTCTTTGGGTATTCTCAATTAACTTTTAATTACCGTAGTGCGTATGTTTTTGTGTGTATGTGTGTGGGCGTGTGGGTTTCTGTGTGTGCGCATGTCTGTGTATGAATGCATGTGTGTGTGTGTGTGTGTGTTTGTGCACTCGTGTGAGTGTTTGTGTATGTGTATATATGTCTGTGTGGCGTTTTCTCTATGTGTGTGTGTGTGTTTTGTGTGTGCATGTGTTTGTGTTTGTGTGCGTGCGGGCGCTTGTGTCTGTGTGTGTGTGTGTGTGTGTTTGGGTGGTGTGTGTGCGCACGCACATCTGTGTGTTTGTGTGTGTGTTTGTGTATGCGCACGTATGTGTGTCTTTATTTGTGTGAGTATGCTTTTTGGTGTGCGTGTGATGTATGTGTACGCTTGTATGTGTATGTGTGCCCGCGTTTGTGTGTGTTTATGTATGCGTGTGTGTGTATGTGTGAGTGTGTGTTTGTGAATGCGTAAGTTGTGCGTGCGTATGTGTGTGTATGTATTAATTCACATAAACAACATTTTAACACTTTTTTTCCTTTTCTAACATAAGTTTTCTTTTTCATCTCTGTTCTCTTTGCAGTACCGGACGTGTGCTGAGGGCTGCTGTCCCCACGAATATTGTGCCTATCACCGGATCTGCTACCCCAAAATCCACTGTCACTTCGGCTGCCCAGACGGCACCTGTCAACATGGGGTGTGCTTGCCCGACCCTCCTTGCCAGAAACGCGCCTGCGGTATGGGCAACAGTTGCACTATGAACTTCAATCTCGGCTACAACACGTGCCAGTACAACCTCGATATCGGCAGCACCCTGTGCGTCGACAGGTACGGCCATGCCGTGACCAATGCACCTTGACACTCACTGTACCTTCCCTGGCCTTAAGCAATCCGCTGGGTCAGGTGTGGAGATATTTTGTCTGTGTGAATGTGTCTTTGGATTGATTGCTGCGAATTTGATCCGGAAGAATGTGTAGCGGACTTGGGCTGTAAAAATGGAAGAGTGAGTGCAAGATGAAAAAAAAAAAGATGCAATTTTAAAGAAGATGAAGAAGAACGTAGCGTTTTCAACAGATTTTTTTTTTTTTTGAAAAATAGATGCGTAACTCTCACACTTTAAAAGTATATCACAACAAAAGATATTATTAAAATTAAATGTTAGCAAAAACAAAAAAAAAAAGAAAGAAAACGAAGAGAAAAATTCCCGACACAACACCTGGAAACTCGCAGCATAAAAAATCTCACGAAAAGTTTCCTAAAAATGAAGCTATGCTTAATGTATATTCTTGTGTATAAGTCGAGGAATATCTAAAACCAAATTTGTAGACCAAAAACATTAGAGGTGCTGCCCAAAAGTTGGAAGAACTTGAGATGCGAAAACTTGATATAAAATCAGGTCCATTATTTTCTGAAGGAGTGATTTCCAGAGACTATGAAATATCCGGCGAGACAAGGGAAAAGATAGATAATGGATATATTAATCAATCTGTTCAAATTTCCAGATATATGTCTATTTTTCTTTCAGAGGTAGCACCTCATTTATAGAAATTTCTGGTAGTGAAACACAAAAAAATGCGGTTCTTTCTCTACCTGCGGAGTGGTTTCGAGGAATGTGAGAAATATTCTACGAGACGCGGGAAACTTTGAAAATACTGAGAACATATGAGGTGCTTCCCAAAAGTTGAAAGAATTTAAAGAACGAAATGACTCCCTAAAAAAAAAAGAATTAATACAAAATCAATTTTTATTCTCTAAAGGAGTGATTTCGAAAGACTATGAAATATCCGGCGAGACAGGGGAAAAGCTAGATAATTGATAAATTGATCAATCTATTCAAATTTCTCACCTTTTTTTTTTTTAATGAAGGTGTAGCATCTCATACAGAGCAAATTCTGGTAGTCATATAAAAAACAAAAAATTGAAAAGTGGTTCTTTATATCCAGACGGAGTGGTTTCGAGGGATGTGAGAAATAACTGACGAGACGCGAGAAACGTTTGGTAATTTGATCGATGAACAAATTAATTAATCTGTTCAATTTCTCTGGGCTTTTGGGTCGCACCTTGTTATAATTTGGAGGAACCCGGATGGGAAGGGCTCGAATCCTCTCGGGGCTTCAAAACATGAAAAATATTCACCCATTACCATCGATAAACATTGAACACTTACATACCAGTTAGTAATTAAAAAAAGAAAAAATAATAATAAAAGCTGTGCAGTGCCTTCAGCAGGTGAATCTCACCAATTTCCGGTAGGCTAACTTACCGCACATCCTTATTTCAATTATCCACCGTAATTATTCGTGTACAATACGCACTTTTCCCAACGTTTTTTAAGCTTGAGAGTTAGAGACACTCATTATACATAAGAACTAATTATTAACTTTTTATCCAGGAATATGTTGTTACTATATTCAGGACTTTATGATCGTAAGTTATATCTATGATCTAAATAAATTAATGTATACCAAACGCATTTTTTATGTCACAACAGTGAAATGATATCTGGAATGTATTGGTTTATAATTTAGTTTCTCCTAGTGTGAGCTTACTTTTCCCCACAGGTTTGTTGCATTTTTGTGAGAACATGTACATGTGTTGGCTCTAAATTCTGCATAAATGTTTTGTTTCAAACCTGCTAGATCTCGGGTAGCTATTTTGTCCTCCGGTTGTGGAATGCTTAATACAAAAGATACGACTTGCCATCAGAGACTGCAGAACTTTAAGAGAACGCTGCATAATTTACCTCTCCTCTTATATACTTCAACGTGTCGCTGATAGGCTAATCCCTCTGCTGCTGCTGCTGACTGGCAAATCTATAAATAGGATGGATGATTCTCTTGTACCCCTATCTAAAAAAAAAAAAGTCCAAAAGAAACTGTGCATTTTTTAAATCTTTAGACAATTATCTCTAAAAAGTCAAACAAATCTTAAATAAAGCAAGAACTAATCCTAAAATGTCAGTGCATATTACTATAGTGAGTCTAAAGTTTTGCAATCTTTTAGTAGTATGTGAGGCACAATTGGGCAGCTCCAAATACTTTTACCGAGGTCTTAAAGTTGATGAACTACGCTGGACTATAAAATGCTGAGCTTGCCTGATACTCTCCCCGTGCTACTTACCGGATTTGCCTCTATGTCTTCGAAATCCACGGTTTTTTGGCTAACCTGGTTATGCCTGATTGTAGCGGTTCGTCTAAACTGAGCGAAATTTCTTGAACCATCTGGTTATTGTACTGTAACTAACTGCACCGCAACTTTTCGCACAAGAAATGTTTCGGGTTGCTTCTACGGTGTTATAGCTCAGTTCGAACTCACAAAGCATGTATCCGAATTAGACAACGTTTATCTGTGCGGCTTTTAAATCACACACGGAGTGAAGCAAAGCACAACATTTCAGCGCACCAACTACCACGTACTAGCTTCCACAGCAGGTATTTACCAGCGCTTGTTTCGATCACGTGATATACAAGCACGTATGCAAATATTACAAAACTTTTGACTCCCCCTAGTATCTACAAGCTACGGGTTTGTTTTTTTCTGAATTTCATAGCCAAAATTTAGGGTTGCTTATTATGTGCGAGTGCGTGTTAAACACGAATAATTACGGTATGTCGAACTTCTTAGCACAAACTAGTATATATCATGTACAATAAATATCACAGTAGATCTACGGAAAATAATTAAATCCATTCCAATATTTTCATTATTGAAATTCACATCAGCATCATATTATTGTTCACAGCAATACACGACTCACCAGCAAATATTGAGGGTCGGTCTTATTTTTACGGCAGACCCCTTACATCATCAGTAATGAATAGCTAACTTTAACTTACACTGTTAGTACCTGTCAATGTAAAAATATAAACTTTAGTGTTTCTCGAAATGTGTGTTTCATATGCCTTAAAATATGGTGTCTTAGCGTAAATCTATGTTCTGTTACCCTTTAAAACTGGGATCGACTAATGCACGATTCATATCACTAAATAATGATTTCTGGGCGAAAAGTCAAGCATCAATTTATACACGAGATCGACTTATACACCGGATCGACTTCTACACAAAGCCGACTTATCAACAGGATCGACTTATACACGAGGTCGATTTATATATCGTATATATGGTGACTAGTCGCACCCGCACGTAACAATTTCAAAGAACAAAAATAAAATTCCTCTGTGCGAAGAGCGTGAATTCTCGAAGAACCCCAAGAATGTGAGATGTTGAAAACGAGAATCATACGGAAAAGTCTATTTCAGAACACAGGTGCCTGGGGAATTTAAAAACATTCGACAATTCGGCGGGACCAAAATGTCTCCATTTGCTCTATCAACTGACATAGATTAAATGGAGACGCAACACGTCGCGTATCACACGATCCACTAAGGACCCATCACGAAGTGCTGAGGTGGATATGGCAATATTAAGCATATCTAAAGCGACTGGTAAGCATTCGCTGCAGCATTTCCTGATTTGGTCTTTCTTCAGTGATTTTTCATGTGGTCGGAGGTGGCAAGGCGATTTGGAACCAGAAAGCGCTTTTTGCTTTGTTCAACCCCCCCAACAATTTGAAACGAGGAAAACTTTTTGTCTTCTTTGGTCTCTCATTCTCCATTCTATGTCCTGAATAAACCATGGGCTGCTATCAACCATAGAGCAGCGAGTTGTTTTTGTTTTTGTTTTGTTTTGTTTGGGTTTTTTTTTTTCGTGGGAGGTCTTTTTTTATCTAAATCTAATATTCCTTCGATGACGTCGGAAGATCAGAGTAGATGAACTGTTTATATTGTCTTGTTTTCTTTTGTTTCAAGAGACCAGCTAGACGGTCCTAGAAAAATCGGTAACATCGAATGAGATTCTTTGAGAATTCAGAAAGGATGGAATTCTTTTTAAAAACTTATCTTCAAAACATTGTTCAACAATCTATGTTCTTAATGTTCCAAAATATTGATCATTGTTAAAGACAACAAGCCGATGTTTTGATGCTGTTTTCAACGATCTACAATCTACGTTTTAATTTAAAGTTACTTTCATTTGTTCCACATAATGGTTTACCAAGATTTCAGTTGATCAAATAAATTGGATCCGCTCAATAGGAACTGGTTCGAATTCTGCCTTACTCGAGCTATACAAGCTGAAGAAAAAAGAAATGGAAAAATATATATATATACTCCAGTTACTAGGGATTTTTTTTAAAAAAAGAATAAAGCAGGGCTAACTATTTGTTATCCTAGAGTAGGACACATGGTGACCAACGCTTTAAAATTGAAAATATGTATATCCTCTCTAATACGGTATATGATTCGAGATCACATTTGTTTGAAGGGTCAAAAATTGTCCATTCCCTTCGTTGTAGACATCAAAGAAGTGTCCTTGATTCTAATACTTTCAGTGCAATGAAGGGGTGCTGTTTAGAGAACAAATCTCTGCTCATCAGGCTTTTACGGCCTCGAAGATCGAAGGTTTACAAAAAATAACAGCACGATAATCTCTATCACCCCAGGAAGACAAAAACTTACACAACATATTTCTTTTTTAAGTGGATGAAGAATGACAAGTAATTGTCATTTACTAAAGCTTATTAGACACAAGGCCAAAAATATAGGACACCTTGTGAGAATCTAATTCACAATCTTCAGCAGGCAAACTAGCAAGCTAACCCATACACTTCGCTAAGCGTCTTTTTGCTAAGCCTGGCTTACGGACTACTTATGGTACTCGTGTTCTAGTCTCCCATCTGAGCACTAAAAAGGCTTATTCCTGCTTCGATGATCGAGCAGAAACCAGTACTTTCTGTGTGATCTGATCTTAAGACAAAAATGCTCTCAATAAATCAAAAACTCTCATAGAGATGACGTCATGATTGGTCATCATGAAAAATACTCTCACTAAATCATAGAAGCTAAATTAGAGATATGTAATTTAAGTGGTAATATTAATACTCGTTTTTTATTAGTTCGTTTTCATTGGTTGTTTTTTATTGTTCCCGGTTTCCCGCTCTTTTCATGTCTCGCTGTAGAGATTTATCAGGGTTAAATGAAGAGTTTGAAAGAAGGAGCTGTTCAGAAAATTGATGATTTGACATTTGCAAATACATCATACGCTTGGCATGCTTCCTTTTAGAGAACAACTGTTCCTAGCGGTATGTAGTGCCAAATATATTTATTACTTCCTGGGTGTGTGATAAGGTTGCGGAATCATCCAGATGTTTCTTATAGAAATCGAAGATGTAGCAAGCAAGAAACTAGGACTTTAAATCTCCTAAACACTGAATAACAATTAGTTCCATCTAGAATTGTAATGGTATTTCTTCACAGTCAACATCAAAAGACAAGGAGAAAAGTTGAGTAAAAGGCCACAGGGATAAGCCCCGAGGCCTGCATGTGGCCCGCGAGTCATGGGTTGGGAACCACTGTTACATATCAAATTTGGAAGCGATAATTTTTGGCAAAAAAATACCAACCCATTCACGATTAATTGAAAGATTAAAATTTAATTACAATGAAAAAGACTTGGAACAATACTTTGATTCAAAAATCTATTCCATAAATTAAGAATTTCGAGCGAAATATCGGCCTCGACACAAGATCTTCTCACATACTAGTATAGAAGGGTTTTTTAATATATATCACACAGATTAAAATTTCATTTTTTATGAATTCCCTCATTAGACAAAAAAATAAAATGTCGGGATGTTTTAGTCTATCTTTAATGAATTAAGTGTTTCATATTCTTCAAAATAGGTTTGGTTTCTTTGTTTAATGGCATATCAACTCTTCTTAGGTTATTTAATGCCAAAGCCATTCTCCTAGAAAAACAGTAGTGGTACTATTTAACCCATAGCTGGGAGGATAAGGGGGTTCATACCTTTCCCAAGGGTATTTGCCTGAAAGTGAACGTAATAGCGCGACTGAAGTACGAACTCGCGTACTACGATTCCACAGTCCATCGCTTTAATCATTACACCACGAGGACACCCCCTCTTCAAAATAAGTGCGGTTCATTCTTAAACATAAAAATATGATGGTACAAAATATTTCTTTGTCTGCAGTCTTAGAAATACGTAAGAGAAGGTCTAATTTTTTTCTTTTACAAAACGTCTGGAAGTTCCATTCAGAGATTAAAAAATACAAAATCAAAATCAAAAATTGTCATGACTACCGACAGTCATTTTCCTTTTTAACACTTGATGGTAATTTTCTTTTCAATCGGATAAAACCGTCTTTAAAATGGATCAGATCTATTATCAATTAATAAGAATTAAAAAATTGTCAGTTCGTGGATTATCCATATTTTCCAAACACCTCCGCTCGTGCAGGATATGACACAAGGTCAATTTTTAAGCGGAGTTTAACAGGTTTGAATTCAGAGTTTTCCTTCTCCTAGACTTGTTGTTTCACCAAGGCTGAAGAACCCAGTCTGCCCTACTATTTACCCATTGCTTGAGAGAGAATAATTAGGATTCATACCTTTCCCAAGGGTTTTAGTGCTATGTAAAATGCAATTAGTCTCGTCCAGGATTTGAACTCGTGTCTCCGTGTCCATTTTCTACGACGATAACCATTACACCACGGGCACCTCCTTGTGGATTATCACAAAGAGAAAATAGAAGATAGCGAAACGATAAACAGATACTTGGATCTTGCCAGAGGTCTGAAAAAGCTGTAATACATGACGGTGAGGGTAATATCAATTGTAGATGGTTCCTTTGAAACGGTTCCCAAAGGCTTGGAAAAAAGGCCGTTTTTACTCGAGATTCAAGGAAAAATTGAAACCATCCAACCCACAGCACTAGAATATTTAGAAGAGTCCTAGAGACCGGAGAAAAGATGGTGTCACTCAGACTTTCATTAAAAATCCCTTATCAGATCCTGTGTGAAAAAGTCGTGAGGAATGAAATAAAAATCGATGATCAGAAATAGTTGGGTGTTTCCTATAAATGCCAATAGCCGGGGATTGGCGCTCTAACGTCAAGATTCTGAATGTTGATTTTCAAGACAAGAAGGTGAATTGTCACCGGCGTGATGCAAGTGAATTCAGGCAAGTGGTAATAGTAGCTCTATCTAGTAAATGCCATACCATTTCATTTTCAGATACGATCAATTATGATCATGGCTTAGACCAGTGAACGCTGTGCGTTTACATACGCGGACTCAGATATCTTTGTTTTGAAATTTTGTAATACACGTTCTTGCTCAATGTCACGAGTATTAAAAGATATTTTTTAAAAATGAAAAATAAAATATTTATGCAAAAACAAGATGATACTGTTGCCTAACAGTACTGGATAAATTTTTTTCTTGCGGGAAACACACACACACACACATACATTCACGCACACACACATACATTCACACACACACACATACACGCATACATTCACACACACACACACACACACACACATAAACACACGTACATTCACACACACATACACATACAAATACACATACATTCACACATACACACACACACACACATACATTCGCGCGCGCACACACACACACATACACAAACACTCACGTACATTCACACACACACACACATACACACAAACACACATACATTCACACACATACACACAAACACACATACATTCACACACTCACACACACATACATTCACACACACGCACATACATTCACACACAAACACAAACACACATACATTCACACACACACATACATTCGCACACACATACACACACACACAAACACACATACATTCACATAAAAAACAAAGACGCAAAGACACATCAACATACGTGTAAACGTACTCGTAAACACACATGTTCACCCTTAAATGCATCCTTCGTGGCAAGAAATCAAATTCCAGGCGACCCTCTCACCAGGTTGTATTTTCGCATGGTGCGTAAAACGAGCAAGATTCAAGGTCTTGTAGCTTTGTAAGCTAATAGTACCGGGGTGTGAATGGATAAGTTATCAAAAAAAGCCAGCAGACGAAAGAAAAATGAGTTGCCAGTGATCAACATCTCATCCAGTAGGCTAAGTGTTATACGATATACTTGACCTAAAACATCAGACGTTACAAAGTCCAAATGGAGACAAGGGCGGTAAAATGTCACCTATCAACGCAGAATTTCGGCTGTTCTGTTATCTCGAGTATATATATATATATATATATATATATATATATATAACTAAGGAATAACGGCAAAGCTGGACAATTACTGAAATTACACGCACGTATGCACGAGGTTCCCCCACACTAAACGTAGTAACCTTGAGTTGAATTGGCCCTCAGAAAGAGGTGAACGTATGACATTCATAAACATGGCAATAAACGACACATACTCACACAAAAAATGCAAGAGAGACAAAGAGACAGAGAAACATACAAAGTAATAATAATAAAACCTAAACAAAACCTTGAAATTACCAAAAAAAAAAGGCCCACTACGGTACTTCATAGTTTTTGTTTTTTATTCTAAAAGTTGATTTATCTACCTTGAACAAAATTGCATATCAAAACGTAAAAAAGGGGAAGAAAAACGTGTTTTTTTTAATGTGTAAAAGAAACAAAACACTAATCGTCTGTTTTGGTGAATTCTTTCTTTCTTTCTTTCTTTTTGTTTTTGTTTTAACAATCAATTAAACTTGATGATTCTGGACAACTTTTCGAGCTTACATACATTCATACATGCATACATTTTTTTTTCCTCTGGGACAACACTATCCTTCCGGTTACATCCTTCCGATTACGCACTTCCTGCAAGATCATTCCGGTATCAATACAACATTCGTGTTAAAGAACTGTTCGTCATTAGCCTTTCTTATCTTATCAATCAATAGTAACATGACAGAGATCTGTTCGTTAAAGGTAAGCAAACAAAAACCATTGTAAATCATCATTTAAGAAGATCTCGTTGTAATAAAAAAAAGAAAGATTTTTTTCTAAAATGCCTGACTCTGAAAACGTCCCTATGATTATCCAGGACGTTAATCATTCAGATATCCGAATTGCTTAACTTCAATAAAGCACTCCCAGCAGATCTTTGAAAAGTTGTTGCATTGATTATTTTTTCTGGAGAGATATTTTAAAGTTGTACCGGAGCTAAAACTGACAAGAGAAAGAAATATGTACAAATGACACGTACCTCAAACACTTGACGTTATATATATATATATATATAATATATATATATATATATATATATATATATTTATATTTATATTTATATTTAGTAAAGTAAGTTGGCGACCGTAGTCGAGGGTGACCAGAAGGCTCCCTTTTCAATAACTACTACACCGAAGTGTAGGGGAAGGCACAACTCCTTTCACTGGATTGTTCCACTTTTACTCTTGATACGTACCTTATATTGCTGAGTGTTAAGCAAGGAGGTATCAAGTACCATTTTTAAAGTCTTTGGTATGACGCGCCCCGGGATTGAACCCAGGTCTCCCGGACCATTGGCGAACACTCTACTCATTTATTTATTTAGTAAAAGAACTACGTATAATTTGTGAAAATGTTATCTCTAAGTAAATACAAGAAAAGACTTGTTTCACTTCTGTATAGCTTCCTTATTTGATTGACACAATTCAGATTTCTATTGACATGTTGAAAAATAAAACAAACATAAAACAGATTGTTTTTCCTTGAACAAAAATTAATTTTAAGAAGAAAATAATCGTTTACGGACAAATCTGTCCGTGGGAATAAGAAATAAGATTCTTTGGGTCTTTGAAATGAAAACAAATCGCCTAATCTCGGCCAGAAGACCAGACCTTGTGCTGAGTAACAAAAAGAACTTGCCGTTTAGTGGCTTTTGCCGTTCAAGCGAACCACCGAGTAAAAATCAAAGAAAGCTAAGCAATAGGCAAGTACTCGGACCCTGCCAGAGAACGAAGAAAACTGTGAAGTATGAAGGTGATGGTGAGACTAATTGTAATTGGTGCACTTGGAATGGCTCCAAAAGGCATGGAAGAAAAGCTGGATGGAATTGAAAATTCGAAGAATCGAGACAATTCAGATTACGGTAATGTTGAGATCAGCTTGAATACTGAGGAGAGTTCTGGAGACTTAGGAAGACTTGTCATTAGTCAGACTCCCGTCAAAGATCAGTTAAAGATAGTGTGAAAAAAAGAATAAAATAATAATAATCATAATAATTATAATACAAAGACCTAGAAATGGAAATTGAAAAATATGGCTCCTTAGAACTACCTGCGTACCAGTAATAGATGGCTTTGGCATTAAATACTCTACGAAGGTTGATATGCCATTGAAGAAAGAAAATAAATTTCGTTCCCTCACGCTAGGTCTTGAGTAAAGACCTGGTGAAGTATTGAAAGAAACAGAAGATAAAAGTGAAAATTAAATAGCAACAATAATAATGCGCTCGATACAGTCACGGAGTGATTGATACAGGGACTAGAGGACTTGGAAATAAGAAGATTAATGAAGAGGGTCCTAGACACACACACACACATATATATATATATATATATATTATATACACCCATATATATATGATTTACAACTGAAAACAGTCTAAATCATATATGCACACACACACACACACATATATATATATTTCAATCATACATCCTAGATGCATCAAGGAGGTCTTCAGTGATGCCACTGTCTTCATCACCGATTTTGGGTTATTTTTGCATCATATTGGCTCCGACAGAAACCCCGGCATGACTCTGGAAGAGCCAAGCCGCCTCCTCGATAATATATATATATATATATATATATATATATATATATATATATATTACGACTAAAAACAGTCTAAATCAGTAAAATATAGCGATCTGTACACATTGGCATAATGGTCATTGTTTGCCAATGGCTCGGGAGACCTGGGTTCAATTCCAGGTCGAATCATACAGAACACCCCAAAAAATGGTATTTGATACCTTCTTGTTTAACACTCAGTTATTATAAGGTAGATATCAAGGGTAAAGCGGAGCAATCCAGCGAAAGGAGTAGCACCCTCCTCTAGCTATTGAAACGGGAACCTTCGGGTCACTGTCGACTACGGTCGCCAACTTTACTTACTTTTATATCCAAGAATGCAGAGTAATATCATGTTACCCTAACCATAAAATAAAATAAAACGGGTTAAAAATTTACAGCCAAGTTTCACCAGCCTGATCTTCAGGAGAGCTTGTATGGACATAACTGAAGCGAGTACCAAATATGAAAACATATCAAGAGACTCTAAGCCGAAACTACATCTGTATTTATCTGTTATATAATTGCGGAATGATGTTTTTTTTATATTATCATTTTTAGTTGATTATATCTTATCATTCGGTTTAGTTAGGCTTAGAACTGTTCGGCTTAGTGCACGGGTAGGTACACACATTGTGCGCAGGTGTTCACGCTCGCGCGGGGAGGATGGAACAATCACAGGTGTCATAATAAAAACCCCGGATAGAAATGAGACTGGGGATGTGAATGACGTCATGCCCGGAAGCGATGAGCTGAGGATTTTGGGTAATTTTTGAAAAAAAGCAGTTAGTTGAGATCTGAGGCTCGACGAAGCGAGTTGATTTTTAGACCTGGGCGAGGCGAGTCCAGTAGGGTCTACGAGATGCACCGCGCGTGGCGGGGTCAGATGGAACAGTCAGCATAGTAAAAATTGTGTCTCTCTCTCCTCGTGTTGAAAACCTAAAAGTCAAGAAGGTAATAAAAGTTTCGTACCTGAACAAAAGAAAGTCGTCAGTGTTTCGGGATTCCCTACGTATATTTCACTTATTCATATCTGGCTATGTTACAGATCATGTATTCCCACACTCTGATATAAACTAACAAAGCCTGGTGATATCATAAGGTACGACTGGGGTGCCATGGATTAGTGAAACCATGCCTGTCCCCAGAGTCATCATCTGACGAAAGCTTTGTTCGAGGTACTGTTGCAGTTGTTTTTGGAGTTGGATGAATTTATTTTTATGTACTAACCCATTCAAGTCATCACTCCATTTGTTTGTCATCTCTGCCACAAGGTTTGTAAGGCGACTGCAGCTGCTGCTGCTGCTGCTGGTTTGAAAAGTCATCTGAGAGAGCTCAATCGAAAACGAGGCGTCGGTTCTTATGATGCTCAAGGATTAAAAGATGGCAGCCATCCATGAAGGTGGAGTAATCATCATCATTTGCATATATTTCGAAACATAGATACACATATATCCACGTATTCAGACATGCGTTTGCGTAACATTCTAAATCAATTACAGCGCAAAACTTAAAGCAATAAAATCTAAGGGAGACCACTAGAAGAAAGTTACTTCCCTTGATTAAAATTTGTTTTCTTAAGTGTCAATAATGATAATGTTTACACTGTTTTGATAACCACATTTAAATCTCAGCGTTTCGTGTGATAGGTTTGTATGAAAAATCAAGAGAAAATATCTGAGTACACACCACAAATTCGCCTCGAATAGTGAGAGGGCAGAAGACATAAATATCTCGAACTTACTGGAAAAAATAGATAAAACTTTGCAAGGATTGATATGATTAAGAGATTTTCTTGTTAATCTTTGTCAAATAAATGAGAGCCCAGTTGGATGGGACTGTAGAATACACCAACTGTATCTTTTTCCGGTGTGGGGGGGGGTAAGATCTCCCCTCCGAACGAGTGTTCTGGATATGATATTAAACAATCTAATGGTGAGGCTCCAGTAATGCTGGAGCTTTGAGGCATGCAGAGTACCCCTTCATTGCCCTTATTCCCAGCTCCACTCTGACCTGATGTAGTAGCATCTAAAAGGGTCCTACCAATGGGTCAAATAGAATTGTTTGCCATTTAAACTTAGTGCAAACAAATGACTTATGCTAAACTGAGTTGTTTGAAATAGAACTGTTTGACGTTTAACTGTGTGTAAACAAATGACTGTTGTTTGATTGAATTGTTATTGATACATAGCAATACTTCAAACAATTTAACTTTGTTGACTTAAGTTTAGAAATCATATATATCTAATATATACGTATAAACCAGATTTTACATTAAATAACCTACAATGGTTTAAGTGACATAAAACCAAACCAAATAAAAAAAATCAGAAAGCCTTTTAAGTCATATCAATTGTTTTAGCCGTTTTTTTTTTTTTTTATATTGATATAAGTTTCTATTCACTAACAATCACATTAGTATTAATTACTTGAAACCATATTCTTCTCGCTGATATTATTATCAACAACAATATTGTGAAATACAGCTTGGCTGACAATATGAGACAAGGTTAAAATCCCACGGTGCAATCACAAAGTGAAGCACCGGAAGAGGGTGACCTGTGAACTGCATGACATTTATTTCCACTCGACGATGATCAAACATGCCACTGCAAGGAGGGCGGAAGTTGCATATTCCGTTGGCCAGTTATGGAAGGAGATTGTGTGGGCGAAGAGGCGTGTCCATATCTCCGCGTGGGAGTTTGATGGTAATATAAGGCCGACAATTTGAACGGAAGACAGTGAAATTCCGCTGTTCACGCAAGCTTGTCCCGTTGTTACCCTGTGTGCGTTTTCTCGGCCATCATCTAACTTACACCGAAGTGTCCAGGCCTCATAGACGAACGATTCAACACCTCTCCTGATTGCTCCGACTTCACACAAACGTCAGTCGTGAAAATAAATATGTATTTTTATATATATTACGTGTTGTCGTTTCTTTGGCCAGAGCGAAGCGTAACAATATTATTAGTTACCATATTGGTTTCAATGAGATTATTAGTTACTTGAAATCATATTGTTTTCAATGGCATTATTACCAGTTACTAAGAAGCATATTTGTTTCAATCCACATATGATTGAAAGAAAGGAAAAAAGGAAGATGACATTTCAGATCCTGGACAAGGCTGTTTGCATTTCACTTGGTACTAATACCCTTTGAGAAATGCCTGAATCCAACTCTTCTACCTACCGCCACACCTATGGGTAAATATCAGTGCTGATTAAGTTCTGTAGAATCGGTAAAACAGTCGAGAAGAAGATAAAGTCTGGATTCAAACCGCTTAAAAACGAACTTTGTATTATTTTGCGCAAAAGACAGAGAACTTGTATAAATAGATTTTTAGCGAGGAAGAGTTGTTACGTTAGTTCCTCGCTATATTGTTGGAAATAAAGGAGATAACGAAGATGCTGTAAGGTTTTCAAGAAGGTTTAATGGCAGCCAGAATAAAGAGTACCTTTCTGCTGCAAGTCTCATAGGAAGGAAGGAAGGAAGGAAGGAAATAGTTATTGAGTTGAAAAGGAATTATAGCAGCTAAATTCCAGAGCGGAATGTGCATCGCTACTGTCAAGGCAATGCTGAATGTCTGAACGGAATATGCGTCGCTATAGACATAGCAAAAGTCGTGTTTGCTGTTTAAGGATAGGAATGATGTAGTCACCTATAAATGTGTGGTCCTGGTTGCTGTAGGAGAGAGGCATGAAATATCTCCAGAAAAGGTTTCCCAGGAATGAGGTAACTGGATGTCTGAGTGAAATTGCGCGTCGCTATAGACATTGCAAAAGTTAGAGACGACATAAAGGTGTTCCTGTAAGTGGCGGATTAAATGCATCTAATTCATGTTCAACTAGAAACCCTTGGTCTAAGAGTGTAGACTCAGAAGGTCCATAAATCAGACGGCTTTCCTCGTGGTGTTATGATTCTGCTGCTATGAAGGGAGCAGACAGAAAGTACGTCCGTCCTGCTCAAAAAGTTCTGAGGAAGAGATAGTTTGGCGGGCTTTCACCATTTTATGTTGCCCGAGAAAATGGTCCGGGCTGAATAGGATAAGTCATCCTCATTGGGTGAAAATATGCGACGACCATTACGGTCAAATTAATTTACGCGCCAAACAAAAATACGAAGTTTTTTCTGCTACTGATTCAACTTAAAGCCTCTCAATCCTCTAACGAACCTCGAGAATATTCCAAACTAGGTTTCATACTCATTTTAATCAGTGAAGAAACAGAAACGCAAAAGCCAGCTAAACTGGTTGATTTACAAACCAATAAAGAAATGAAGTCCAAATTTACGAGCTATCCTCTTAGCTGGGACTGTGAAATATAGTTGGTTTGTTGGTTATTTTGTTTTACGGTGTATCAACCCTTTTCGGGTCATTTAATGCTGAGTTAAATTTCAAACAATTCAGTGTAAATATAGTTTTTATTTACAAACGGTTAAATGTTAAAACAGTTCAGTCAAACATCAAAATACTTCTATTTTAAACAATTCAGTTAAGCAATAGTACACAGTTTCAATATCAAAAACAGTCCTATTTCAAGCAATTCAGTTTAGCACAAGTACACAGTTTAGATCTATTTGACCCATAGATAGGACCCTATCAGGTGCTACCACTCCGGGGCCAGAGTGGACCTGGGAGTGATGTCAATAAATTGGCTGCTCCGCATTCCCTAAAGTGCCAGCATTACTGGAAACTCACCATCAGATGGTTTGATATCATATCCAGTACACTCGTTGGGATGTCTTAGCCCACTGCAGAGGTACAGCCCAAGCCGACTGGGCAACGTGAAATATACCAACTGCATCTCAGCAGAAGGGTAAGACCCTCAACAACAAGTATCCAGGGTATAAGCTTGTATTTGATGGTGTGGCTCCAGTCCTAGACTTCAGGGTAATTTGGAATAAGCCTTCATTGCTATTACTTCAAATTTCATTCTGACCAGGATTGGTAGAACCAGATAGATTCCATCAAATAGAACTGTTCAATCATTTACTAAGACTGATTATTAGGTATTTAAAGTCATACAGCAGTGTACAAATTATTCATATTATACAGGAATATTTGATTCATAGAATTACTAATATTTAATAGCATGGAGAAGGTTGAGTTTGATAGAGAGACTGAATGTTAGATTGAAGAGGGAATCCTTGCTACATGGGATGAAGACATGAGGACAGGAGTGTTACCATTCATGGCAGTGGTCCAGCCTACAAAGAACAAGGTCCAGCCAGTCCTGGATTATCGAGAGCTGAATATTACATATCACTCCAGTGAGGATGCAATCAACATGAGCAGAGAGACTCTGAGGAAGTGGAAGCAAATGACAGAGTCATCTAAGATCTTCAATCTGAAATCCGCATGCATGCAAACATATGTTGCGAGACATTCATGTCAGAGACGACTGTGGTTTTGTTTGTCAGGACAGTAGGTAAGTAAGTAACCGATTGTCAGAAATCAATCTCCAAATAGTTCAACCAGAAGCAATCTTTGAAACCATTTAACTGTGTCAAACAAGTCAGCTTAAATTCCTTTAAAAATAGTTTCCTACAAACTATGTGTGTGAAACGTTACCCCCTCACCCCCCCACATTATCTCTCTCAGTCTTCTAACCATTTCACTTCTTAGCCGGCCGGTGATCAACTAGTGGTTCGAGGGGGTAACGCACATTTCTTTACCTACACAAGAATACGATCGAGGGAGACAGGAGAAAACAAAAAGACGAACAAACACGGACAAGCTTGGGGTTACCAAGGGCAGAGGAAGGTGTTGCAACACTATATGCATGTGCAGACTATCGCTAGCGTGGGTTACTAGTGAAAATTCCACAATGCTACTGGGATCAGACATCTTGAGACTCTTCTTCACTGGACCCTATCTTGTCTCCTCGCCTCTCTGCTCGGTGTCTGGTGTTGACTGCCCCTCCATTCTTCCACGCCAACTTCTCTTCTGCTGCTTGCCTCTCTGCTCTCCAGCCACCAACTCTTCTCTCCCTGTCCAACTGCCAACTCTGTCTACTGGGTCGCGTCGTCAACTCTCATTCGCCTCCCTGTACCACTTCCGGGTACGGCGAGATTTCATGTCCAAGAATCCTTTGTCTGGTTTCGCGCCAAAACAGACAATTGAATCGTCTGCTTTGGCAGCCTACCCCCATAGTGCTACATTTGGTCATGAGTGAAGAATTGCCAGCAGCCACATAGCTATAAATGCAAAGCTCTTCTCATGAATTGAGCACTCTGGTAGCTGACAGCGTATATGTGAATATATTACTAAAAATTCCTTTGTTTACGCCGAGATGAAGATAATCTCAGCAGTAAGATATCTGACCAACCTAAAATCAGCCTGGTTTCAGTTCCAGCTTGAAGCATCTCACGTGTCTTGCAACACTGAACAGTTGGAATACAACGAAACAGTCTGCCTGCAGATGATAATATATATACATATATATATATATATATATATAGAAATACGTACAGAGATATACCTATATATATATATATATTAACAGGATTAGGCATTAAATAACCACAAAGATTTATATGCTATAAAATAAATCACCAACCAAGCAATCACCACTGAATTTATTTTAAAGTCATATACAGGACACTCTTTTTTTTGTTGGGGGGAGTTACCTTGTCTGGTACACAGCTTGATATACTCTAGGCCCTGCTAAGATGCCAGGTAGAAAATTATGTTTAGTACTGTTTTCTGAGTGTCTAAAAATATCGTCTGATCCTTGAATATCTCTATGTATCCAATCCCCACCCACCACAAACAGGTTATATTTGTAACCATTCAAGAATGAGCAAACAAATCATTTATATTAACTAAAATTATTAGCGTTAGATAGAAATTCTTGAAACCATTTAACTATGTGCAAACAAATGAACTCTAACAAATGATTTAAGAATAAGTTACCTTCAAGCTATGCACTTAAAAACCATATTTATAAATAAACAGGATTTGGCACTAAATAACCCTCAAGTGTTCCTATGCCATAAAAACCTGAATTAACAACCAACCAAGATTTAAGAGAGGTTGAAGCATAAATTTCTCATCTTTATCCTCGTATATTTTCAAAAAAAGATTTTTGTATGTTTTTCGTTTGGGTTTTATAGTTTATCAACTCTTGAAGGTTATTTAATGCCAAATGCATTTTTATACAAATAAACAATTTTATTTCAAACAATTCAGTTTAGTACACACTTTAATTGTCAAAAACATTTCTATTTCAAGTTATTCTGTTTAGTCAAACAGTTTTAAATAAAACAATTCAGTTTAGTATTAGTATAGTCTTTATTTACACACAATCAAAAACAGTTCTATTTCATCCAATTCAGTTTAGCATAAGTACACAGTTTAAATGTCAAAAAAAGTTACATTTCAAGTAATTCACTTTAGCCTAAGTAGGAACCTATCAGGTGCTACCATTCTGAGGCCAGAGTGGATCTAGGAGTGATGGCAATGAAGGGATACTCTGCATTTCCCAAAGCACCAGCATTACTGGAGTCTCACACCCCTCTGCAGAGAAGCAGTCGATGTATTCTACAGTCCCAGCCAACTGGGCAATTAAAAAAATTTCAATATATTTGTATAAAGAGGATTCGGCATTAAATAACCTACAATTGTTGATATGCCATAAAACCAAACCAAACTCTCTTGTATGATTATAATCATTACACAAAATAAATCTCCCTACTCATAAATGTAAAAAAAAAAAATCTCTTTAAATATTAAGTTTAATATTATTTATAATGAATGTATTTGTTTTAATAGAAGGATGAAAATCTTTAATACCAAAATTTCTTTTTTTCATTTTGATTTAGTTTGGTTTGGTTGGGTTTTATGGCATATCAACCATTGTAGATTATTTAATGTCAAATCCTTTTTATACATATATATTAAATACATATGATTTGGTTTGGTTGGGTTTTATGGCATATAAACCACTGCAGGTTATTTAATGTCAAATCCTTTTTATACATATATATTAAATACATATGATTTGGTTTGGTTGGGTTTTATGGCATATCAACCATTGTAGATTATTTAATGTCAAATCCTTTTTATACATATATATTAAATACATATGATTTGGTTTGGTTGGGTTTTATGGCATATAAACCACTGCAGGTTATTTAATGCAAAATCCTATATATATATATATATATCTCAAATATATATGATTTGGTTTGGTTGGGTTTTATAGCATATCAACCATTGTAGGTTATTTCATGTCAAATCCTTTTTATACATATATATTAAATATATAGGATTTGGTTTCGTTGGGTTTTATGGCAAATCAACCATTGTAGGTTATTTAATGCCAAATCCTATATATATATATATATATATATATATATGACTTGGTCCTGGCAGCAACACCCCACAAGACACCAACTGTACGGCCACCTGACCCCTATCACGAAAACTATTCAAATTAGACGAACAAGACATGCAGGACATTGCTGGAGAAGCAGAGATGAACTCATAAGAGATGTACTCTTATGGATCCCCACACATGGCCGCGCAAAAGCAGGACGACCAGCACGAACGTACATTCAGCAGCTATGTGAGGATACAGGTTGTTGTCCTGAAGACCTACCTAGGGCGATGAACGATAGGGAGGAGTGGCGAGAGAGGGTCAGGGATATCCGTGCTGCCAGCACGATATGATGATGATGATAATGATTTGGTTTGGTTGGGTCTTATGGCATATCAACCATTGTACGTTATTTCATGCCAAATCCTCTTTATACATGTGATTTGTAAAAGCATAGTTTGTAGATAACACCTTTAAATGAGCCAGATCTCATTTGTTTGCATACAAATTGTTATAAATATGATTTGTAAGTTAATCTTATTTCTAAATGAGTCAGAGACAATTTATTTGCACACAAGTAGTAATATTGTTTGCACAGTTAAATGCTTCCAAATATTCAAACACAAATAGTCCTATTTAGCAATTAGCATTTTTTTGCACTCAGTTAAATGGTTCCAAATATTGCAATCTAAAATAAACAGTTTTATTTGCACACAGTTAAATGGTTTCATGTATCCCTATGTAACACTAACAACTCAAAATAAGCACATAGTTAAATTGTTTAAAGTATTGCAAATCAACACTAATAATTCTACTAAATACTACTCATTTGTTAGCACGCTGTTAAATTGTCCCAAGTATTGCTATGTATCTCTAACAATTTAATTAAACACCAGTGATTTGTTTACTCACAGTAAAATGGTGAAACAGTTCTATTCGTAACAATAAGATTTACCATGTCCTTTGTTTGCACAGTTTAAATTGTCCAACAGGTCTATTTGGCCCATAGATAGAACCTTATTAGGTGCTACCACTCCAAGTCAAAGTGGACCTGGGAACAATGGCAATGATTTGCCAAAACTCTAGGATTGGAGTCTCTGTATTAGATGGGTTAATGTCATAAACAGGACACTTGTTGGAGAGGGTTTTATCCCTTGACAGTGATGCAGTCAGTGTATTCTAGAGCCCTAGCTAAATGGACTGATTTTTTTTTGTTTGTTAGGGTTTTCTTTTTTTTACAATAAGATGATTCTCCATAGAAAAAACTTTTCTGACCAGGTTTTTTTTTGTCTAAGAAATGAAAAAAATAAAGAAATAAAATAGAAGCAACTAGAATTTTTTTTCCATATTGGTCTTCCATATTTTCATTTTTTCTTTTTAAGTCAAAGGAATTTTAAAATAAAAGATAGAGACATGTATCTTAGAAGCCAAGAAGTAATTTTTTTATTTTTATCTTTATTTTTTTTACATTTTGGAATATGAAAATAAATAGAAGCAATTAGTGAATTTTTATCATTTTGTCTTCCATATAAGATGCACTTTCATTTTTTTTTAAAGGCAAAGAAATTATAAAATAAAAGTTAGTGACATCTATCTTAGAAGTCAATAGTTTTTCTTTTTTTTATTTTAGAATATGAAAATAAATAAAAGTAAGTAATTTATTTATTTACTTTCCTATAAAATAAACTTTCCTTAAAATAAATTATTACCCAGCATTCAATGACTTGGTATTATGGATTGAAGGACAAGTGCCAGAAGCCCAAGACATTCAATTTATGGTGCAGCAGGGAAAATCATCCATATAAATAAATAAGATCTTGTAGAAATATTTGCATCTTAGAGGCCATCAATATTTTTTTGGTTTTCCACTTTCAATTGTATTTTTTAATGTTTTACAGTTCTTCGTGGGCAGCTTTCTTTGGACTTTCAGGCAGAGAGGCAGAAACATCTGGCTTCTTTGGTTTTTTAATGCCTGAAATACAAAAAAGAGAAAAAATTGTTTTTTTGTTTTGTGTTTTCACTCTCTTTATTGCTTTTCAAGTAAATCACAGTATTTACAAAGAAAACAAAACAAAACTGACAAAAGATCGACTGACAGAAAATAAAAGTGAAAAAACTTGAAGAATTTTATTTAAGTGTAGTGAATTCTATTGATAAACCTTATTAATTGCATTCTTTCAAGAGACCTTCTTGAGAATAGAAAAATAAAAAAATTAATTTAGATTAAAAATGATCATCATCATGTCATGCCGCCAGCACGGATATCCCTGACCCTCTCTTGCCACTCCTTCCTATCGTTCATCACTTCTGGCAGATCCTCAGGGCTACATACCGTATACCCACAGAGCTGCTGTATGTAGGTTCGAGCTGTCATCCTGCTTTTGCTCAGCCATATGACGGGGTCCATAGGAGAACATCTTTTATGAGCTCGTCCCTGCTTCACCAGCAGTGTCCTGCATGTCTGGTTCATCTAGCTTTGATAGTTTTCGTGATGGAAGGTAGGTGGCCATACAGCTGGTGTTTTGTGGGGTGTTGCCTCCAGGACTTGTTCAAAATTGCTCGCAGCATTCTTGTGCAGTTGCTATCTTGCTTTTTTTTTCCATCCGTTTAGTTAGCATCCATGTAGTGCATCCATATAGCAGTATCGACATGACCGCTGCTTGGAAGAAACTGCATTTCCTTTTATCAGTTAGGTCTGACTTCCATATGATCAATAGCTTATCAATACCTGTCCATGCAGAAACTCCCAGAGGCCCCTGACAGGAAGAGGGGCAAAGCATGCGCAAAAGAAAAGGAAACATCCCGACTAAAGACAGAATCTTATTCTCTTTCAGCAGTGACCAACAGAGTGACAACACCTAAATCTTTCTTTCTAGAGGTGGAAGGCGCCATGCATCTGTCTATAGACAACACATTGGCTAACCTTTCCACTAGTAGCAGCTGCCTCTTTTACTAATGACCCACAACTAAAAATACCGAATAATGAACTCGTCAGAATCACAATTAAGACACCATACAACAGACTTAATAACAATAACTGAAAACACAGGATTTACACATATCTCCCAAAAGTGTCTAACACGTTGTTAACGCTTTATATACCCAAGAAATGACAAACACATTTTAACACCTTGACTGGGAGATTCAACCATTTCATTTGTATTCAGGAAGAATTTCCTCACCCACTGAATGGTTGTTGCACCCAGAAATAAAGGCAAAATATAAAAGATATCTTTGTCTCCTATCTTTTACTATCTTCTTTTTTCATACAATTCCTTTACAGTCTTCATATCCAAGAAGTTAAACCAGCAAGATAACGTGGGGTCAGAATAGAATAACCCAGAATGGAGTCAAATAGTAAACAATAACATGAATCACCTTGAAACCCCCATAACCTCATTAAATGCACAATGGAGGAACCTCATAAGTGCACTCAATTGATTAACCTCATTAAGTACATCCTTTTAAAAGAACTCATTAAATGCACTGTAGAGAGACCTCAGTAAATGCGCTGTTGATAGACCTAATTAAGAGAATTCTGTTGATAGACCTCATTAACTCTATTCCATTGATAGACCTCAATTAAGAGCATTCTCTTGATAGACCTCATTAACTCTGTTCCATTCATAGACCTCAATTAAGAGCATTCTGTTGATAAACCTCATTAATTCTATTCCATTGATAGACCTCATTAAGTGCATTCTTTTAATAAACTTCATTAAGCACATTCTTTTAATAAACTTCATTAAGTGCATACTGTTGACAGATCTTGTAGAGTGTATTCTTTTGAAAGACTTCAAAAAATGCATTCTGTTGACAAACCATAAACAGTGCCTTCAAATTCATTTAGACTTTTTGAGGACTTTGCATTATTCCCACATGATTTATTCAGACAGACTTACAGTGTGCTAGAAATTAAGAATAAAAAAAAAACTGCTCAGCTTTTTAATAGAATATGTGACTTCTAAAGTTCACTGAAGTAAAGATTTCGTACTTACTTTCCCAATGATCAAATGGGTGATGTTTTAAAAAGTCATAATTTTCTTCTTGAGGTTTCCAATCATTATGTTTCATTCGATCTAAAAAGAGACAGAAATAAAAACAGTCCAAATTCAGAAAAATTTAAAAAGCTAAAGATATGAATCTACTCCCTCTCAAAAGAAAGTGCTATATCCATCAGTAGCTATTTGGTTTCAAGTATTCCTATCTAATATTAATAATTACATGATTTCAAGTAATTATTTCTATTGAATTATAATCATTTGTTTGCAAACAATTATATCATCTAAAGTAACTAATAATAATCCTTAGTGACCAATCATAATCAAATTGGCTGACTCTAGTCAAGGGCAACCTGAAGGCTCACTTTTCAATAGCTACTACACTGAAGTGTAAGAGAGGCTGCTACTTCTTTCCTTGGATGGCTCCATTTACCCTTGATCCATAACTTACAATGCTGAGTGTTAAGCTAGAAAGCATCAAGTACCATTATTTGGTATGAATCGACCTGGGACTGAACCTTAGTCTCTTGAGACATTGGCAAACACTCTACCTAGCTTCAAGTAGCTATTCTTAATTCAAATAATCTAAAGTGATGCACTATCAAGTATTCCTATCAAATACAAATAATTTAAAGCAATATTATATCAAGTATTCATATGAAATACTGATAATTTGCCCACAGTTATATAGTTTCAAGTACTCCTAACCAATAGGGGGTGTCCTCATGGTATAATGGTTAAAGTGATACTATTTACCAACCCCTCCGCTCGGGCAGGATATGACACAAGGTCAATTTTTAAGCAGAGTTTAACAGGTTTGAATTAAGAGTTTTCCTTCTCCTAGACTAGTTGCCTCACCAAGGCTGAAGAACCCATAGCTGGAGGGAGAATAATTGGATTCATACCTTTCCCAAGGGTATTAGTGCTATGTGAAATGCAATCAGTCTCATCCAGGATTTGAACTTGTGTCGCCGTGTCCATTTCCTACGACGATAACGACTACACCACGGGTACCTCCAAAGTGATAGACTGTGAAATTGTAGTAAGCAAGTTTGTACTCCAGTCGCGCTATTACATTCACTTTCGGACAAATACCCTTGGGAAAGGTATGAACCCCCTTATCCTCCTAGGTATGGGTTAAATAGTACCACTACTATTCTTCTAGGAGAATAGCTTTGGCATTAAATAACTTACAAAGATTGATATGCCATTAAAAAAAAAGAAACCAAACCAAAGAAATCCTAACTGATATTACTCATTATATATCTTCATATAATTACTTTATACCTGAGTGAAATGATTATTTGTTTAGCACTATAGATTTTAGGCACACAAATGAATTACGAAACTTTGCTTTAACAACACAACAACGAAAGTTTTTTATTTGCAGCTTTGAATATGGTTTGCTCTTGGTGCTGCAAGACTCGCGGAGTTTAGGCTTGTTAGTGTTGGAGACGAAATGACTTAGCAGGATATTGAGATGGCAGCGTGCTGCTGGACGTGTGAGGGATTGTGTTTAGTTGGGCCTGTGCGAGGCATGTTGTATATTTCTAATTTATGTTCAACTGGGATTCCTCGTAGGAAATCCATAAATTAGATGGTTCCCTCGTTGAGTGTCCATGTTGCTGCTGCTAGTGTTAAAGCCACAGCAAGATGTCCACACTGGGTGGCTTGTCTAGTTAAAAAGCATCGCTAAGCAGGGACGACCAGAGGCACATCTGTTCTGGTCGCTGTCTCAAGCCGAAGAGACTGGGTTTGGTCGCTCACCCGTTTTGCTAGCCTCAAATGAAGGTCCGGGCTGAATAGGATAAGTCGTCCTAATTGGGTGAAATTCAGTGTTGAATTAAATTGCGCGCTAAACCAAAATACGAGATTTTCCTCTTCTCTACAACTTCTATCTAATAATATTTTTTTGTTCACATACTGTTATATCGTTTTGAGAAACTAATAAGAATCCTTACCAAGCAATTATAGGCTCATGTAGCCATTCTTAGTTCAAATAATTTCCATACAGTTATAGTTGCATATGCATTCAGGATATATACCATATATTGTTTAAATCCAAGTACAGTTTAATTGTCAAAAACATTTCTATTTCAAACAATTCAGTTTAGCATAAGTAAGCTGTTAGTTCTATTTAACCCATAGTTAGGGCTCTGTCAGGTGCTACAACGCTGGGCCAGAGTGGACCTGGGAGCAATGGCAATGAAGGGGTGCTCTGCATTTTCCAAAGCCCCAGCATCACTCGAACTTCACCATCAGATTGTTTAGTGTCATATCCAGGACACTCAGTGGGGGTTGGGTCTTATCTCCACTGAAGAGGTGCAGTCAGTGTATTCTACAACCCCATTCAACTGGATAAACAAACTGTCTGAGAGTGACCAGCATTTGTATAAGGTCTGAAAGAAATCAGTGGAGAAAAGTCTTGGGAGGAAAAAAATGGTACTTACATGAAGGTTCCATATTGTCTCTTTCATTGTTTAATCTTTCAATCCAAGTTTTTACCAATTCTTCAGTGATATGTTTTCCCTCAAAATTATACACAGCATTCTGTAATGATAGAATGGTTTTTTTAAAAAAAATACCAGAAACAAGACATTTTTAATATGAGTTCAAAAGAAAAATGAACATTCATTTTTAAGAAAGGCAAAACTGAAGCTACATTGTCTTTTTCAAATTAAAAATTTAGAATTAAAACAAAAAATAAGGTCACAGGTTGAATGTGCTCTAAGCTAGCAAAAGAAACCAACAGATAAGAAAATTTTATAAGTTTATAATAAGCACAACTTTTATCCAATAATACTAGTTGCATTTTCATATAAATTTTATACTCAAAATGTTCTGACTATTATGGAGCAGAGGAAGTAATAATGATACTTTTCTTTTATAATAGTGCTTACAAATGCTTATAAAAGCACAAAGGTTGAAAAGCCATTAAACAAAGAAATCAAAAGTTACAATAAAAAGAAATGAACAATGAGTAAAATTTACTGTTTAAGAGATGGAAAGGAAACTCAAATAAACTTTACTAAAGCATTCAAAACTATTGATGGTCGTTCTCTATTTTGAAGAATTATCACAAGTAGGCTTTAAAAAAAATGGAATTATATCAAAAATATGACCAAAGATGCCTTTGTTATCAGAAAAGTTTGAGTTTGAGTTTTGTTTAATGGCATATCAACCTCTGTGGGTTATTTAATGCCAAGAAAGGTTAGGCTGATTTTGTCTTGTATGTGGGTTTTAGGGTATGGGATTTGAAGATAGTATTTGACTATAATTGACCAGATATTAGTGAAAAGGTTGATTTGATCAGATTTTGGTAAAAAGGTGGGGGTTTTTTGGAAGACTCAGGATGTTCTCTAGTTTAATTTGGTTTGTTTATTTTGCTTTATGGCATATCAACCCCTGCAGGCCACTCAATGCCAAATTTCATTTATACACATATAAAACCTATGACTTCTTAACGAATATTTAGTAGATAATATTCCAATGGAGCCAGAGCCTACCTACCATCTTGTACACAATCAAATGGCTCCAAGCTCCACTACATAACACTAAAAATTCAACCCAACATCAGTAATTTGTTTGCACACAGTTAAATGGTTGGCCAGTGGCCCGGAAGACCTGGGTTCAATCCCAGGTTGAGTCATACCAAAGACTCAAAAAATGGTACTTGATACTGCTTTGGTTAACACTCAGCAATATAAGGTATGTATCAAGGGTAAAGTGGAGCAATCCAGGGAAAGGAGTAGCACCCTCCCCTAGACCTCGGTGTAGTAGCTATGGAAAAGGGTGCCTTCGGGTCACCCTCGACTACAGTCGCCAACTTTACTTTTATTTATGGCATATCAACCTTCTAGGGTTATTTAATGGCAAATCTACGCTTCTAGAAGAATAGTAGCAGTACTATTTAACCCATAGCTCTGAGGATAAGGGTTTTTTTTACCTTTCCCAAGGGTATTTGTCCAAAAGTGAATGTAATCGAGTGACTGGAGTTTGAATTTGCTCATTACAATTCCACAGTCCAGCACTTTAACAATTAGACCATGAGGATATCCCCAATTTTTTAGTATTCATATCAACTTCTCCTCAATGAATCTATAAAAATGATCCACAATAATTTTTACACTATTACATACATGAGTATATAAAAAGAAAATTTTTAAAATAAATAAATTGTAAAAATTTAGTAAAAGTTTAATTTTATTTTCCTCTCTTTTTAGAAATCATTTTTTTTTATTATTATTGAAGTGAACCTTACCTCAGAAAAATAAATCATTGATAATGCTGGAAGACTTGGAACAGAAAAGTATGTCTCCACCAGCTGAACTCCGAAATCTGTATAGGATGTCCTGGGGGTGAAAAAAAAAGATAGAAACTTATGGAGTTAGAAAATAAGTTATTGAAATATTTCTTATGCTGCATATTGACCCTTGACTGAGCTGTTAATCAGAGATTTCTCTGTGCAAGATGCACCAGTGTAAATAAGTGGAAGCAGACACATGGTTAAGTTGAAATGGTGAGCATTGTAAAATGATATATGCAGATGCCCACGTTAGATAGGGTGAGTCTCAGCTTGAAGCCAGAAGAGATTTAATCAGTCATACAGAGCACCAGCAAGTGGCTGGGCACCCCACTGGGGCAGTCTTGAAGAGTCTTGCAACACTCAGTGGTCAGTCTGCAGCCTCCTAGCGAGGACTGGTTGAGTACGTCTCATAAAGGAGAAAAAGACACATGGCCTGAATTTGAAGATAACACAGTGTGGTATGGTCAAGAGAAGAAGAATTTATGGGCCAATATAGCAATGTTCAAGTGGCTAAGTAATCTTCCATCTCTGTCTGTCTTTCACACACATCTAAAGAACTTTAGACCTTTCAAAAGAAATAAAGAGGCGTATATCTTCATAAACTAAATGTTGTTTATTCATTCATCTAGTCATCACAGCTAAACAACAATTGGAGTCGAATGAATATATATGAATAAAATATCCAATAAAATAGAGAAATAAGATATGAAAACCAATTTATAAAGTTTTATATAATAATGACATTTCACAGATAATGATTAGAGGAACTGACAATAAGATTGTCACAGAAATGTAATTAGGAATGCCAATCTTAATGAAACTTTAAAAAATGGAAGGCAAAAATGCCTTAAGTTGTGCTTATGAGTGTAATAACCTATGAATTAAAGGATTTCATGTTGAGTGTAAAGTGAAATATTCTTAGCAAAATATTAGAATTGGTATATCAAGATCAGTGAATTTTAGCAATAAGTTCTTCTTGAAATATCGTTTCAAATAACTAATAAAAATAATGCTTTAAAAACAATTACAGCTTCCACGTTAATCAGTATTTCATGGCATATCAACCCTTGTGGGTTATTTAACACCAAATCCTCTTTATATATATAACTGATATGTAAGTAAATAGTTTGTAGGTAACATTATTTTTAACCAAGTTATAGCTCATTTATTTGCACACTGTTAAATCGTTTCACATATTTCTACCTCACACTAATAAGTCTATTTAATATTAATCATTTGTTTACACACATTTAAATGGTTTCAAGTATACCTACCTAACATTAATCATCATCATCATCATGTCACGCTATCAGCACAGATATGCCTGACCCTCTCTCGCTATCCCTCACTATCATCCATTGTTTCCAGCAGGTCTTCAGGGTTACATCCCATATTGGCACAGAGCTGCTGTATGTAGGTTCTGTAACATTATGAGTTGGATATATGCACATACATGTGTCACGTGATATCCCACTAAGACGATGGAAGTGGGATGACTGCTGTTTGAATTAACAGTAACCTGACTAGGGTGACATCTAGTAGCCCTAACAAAATCGCCTGACCAGGGGAGGGGGAAGGTAGAAGCCAAATGATTGGCTGGGGCCCTAAAACGGAAGTGGCACCCTTCTCCCCGTCGGCAAAAAAAACGAGAAGAAAAATCAGTTATTGGAAGGGGCTCGTGGCAGACAGACCCATAGCCATTTACTCTGGGTGAAGAAGACAAAAACACATCTTGGACACGAGGGTCCCAAGTTCTTCAAGCCAGTATTAAAAATAGCATAAAGTCTATTAGCCCCGTAAAAGAAGAAAGATTCTCCAGAGGAACCCCGTCAAAAAATAAGTAACTTTGGGACTATTTCTCCTTTATACCCAAATTTTATATACCACCCTCTCTCTCTCTCAATTTTAAGAAACGAAAGAACAGAAAGGAAGAAAGACATTTATGTCCATGGACTGTTCAATTCATTATACATATTTGACACTTTGAAAGTGTATCTCTTTGTATAGTAAAGGATTCATGTATTTTTATGTTATCACGTGGTCTAAGTTGTTCTTTGCAGTTCTGCTACAAATTTGTTGAGTCACATTTCCTTTTCAGCTTCTATTCGCCTTATGTTATCTTGCTTAGAACTGTCCTATTAATTCCTTTAAAACATCACACGGGAAACTGGAGTTGCCGACTACTACAATATAATATTATTACGACTAAAACCTATAGGTCCATATCATCTGTCGTCTAGGGGAGGAAGTTGGTGGGTGTGTGGATAGTATGAAATTTGGAACCCCTTGCCAGCGGCGGTCAGTCTGGCCCTAAATTAATCCCTCACTAATATGCCAGGTCTTATATGCCTGAGAGAAAAACTCTGAACGAGGTTCAAGTGCCAACCTGCCCCGTCTTCACACGTGCAAAAAGTAAAGTCCCGTTTTGGGATTTTAGTCAATTTGCCGTCACACATGTATACACACGTGTGTGTGTGTGTGCACCCATACATGTGTGCGTTTGTGTGTATATATATAAATATATATACGCCTGCTCACATGTGTGTGCACACACACACCTACACACACATATACACACATATATATGTGGCAAGATGAGTTAGATTCGGCCTGGGTATCAAATTTCAAATATTAGGAAAACCCATTAACTAGATTAAGGAAATCTAGATAAGAAAATGTTTATACATATGGCTGCAGACGTGTTAAGTACTGGTCAAAAACTTAAAAGGGTCTGAATTTAATGTCCCTGTATCGGAGACGGCCAGTCTAGGAAATAATTTTACGTCCAGTTTTTTAAGAGAGAACTGGCTCCCAAAAAAGTTATGGGTTTATTCGTGGGTGTCCCATTACCCGGAAATAATAATGAAACATTCTGTATATATCCAGTTGCATTTTGGGTCCAAGAGTCAGACTTATTTTGGGTTCGAAGAAAGTTGATTTGGCCGGGACAAAGAAACAAGGAACAGCAACATTACCAGCCAGACCCAGTTAGTTAAGTCATCTTTTCCAGCCTAAACTCAAACTAGAATTAATTATCCACAAAGTGTTACACGCTCCCCATCTTCCCTTGACGTTTTAACCACAAGTTGTTGTGTTTTTGTTCTTTTCTCTGTGAACCTGCTTCTCGCTTTGATCCGGCCCACATAAGTTCTCAACGGGGACTTAGCAACTTATGTAACGAGCTGCAGAAGCGGGTATTATCACAGTTCGAGCTGGTCGTCCTGCCTTTGCTCGTCCATGTGAAGGGGTCCACAGGAGTACATCACTTATGAGCTTGTCCCTACTTCTCCAGCAGTGTCCCAAATGTCTGGTTCGTCTAATTTTTATAGTTTTTGTGATGGGTGGTAGGTGGCTGTACAGCTGCTGCTTTGTGGAGTGCTGTCTCCAGGACTTGTTCAATATTGTCCACAGAATTCTTGTGTAATTGCCGTCAAGCTTTTTCTCCATATGTTTAGTTAGCATCCATATAGCAGTATTGACACGACCACTACTTGGAAGAGACTGCGTTTTATTTTATCGGTCAGGTCTGCTTTCCATATAACCAATAGCTGTCTATGCCTTTGCTAGTTGCATGTTGATGTCTTTCTTGGTTGATGAGACACTGCTCCCTAGGTAGGTGAACTTCAACTAGTTTCAGTGGAGATGTTGCCTGTTTGATTAAAACACATATATTCTGTCTTGTGTGCATTGATATGATGGCCGATGTCTGCAGCAGCTCATTCAAGACAATGTAGCAGGGTTTCGGCTTGGGCGGGGGCATTTGCCAGAAGTACTATATCATTGGCATGGTCCGCATTGGTAATTGTTTTCAAGGGGTACCTTCTGCTTCTTTCTTTTGTTTTCTTTGATTTTATTGATAGATGTTTTAAGCATGTAATCTAGACAGATGATAAAGAGGTATGGAGCTAATGTATCTTCTTGCAGTACACCTGCTACAATGTTGAAGTAGTCTGTGTCTCCATCCTAGTAAGATACCCAGCCTAACACATCTGATGATGTACATATATCATCAACATCAATCAAAAACGTTTATAATAAATCCTAAACACCAAAACAAATTGAGTGAAAGAAGAAAAAGTTATACTCACAGATTGAGCCAAGTAAATATGACATTTTTGAATTCTCCTGATTCTACTAAATTCTTCATTGAAGAATATGAAGGGTCTGGTGACTTCCAGAAAAGTATCAAAAATGGTCGCTTTGTTCGGTAAATGAAAGGAAGCAGTTCTGGGGTCAATTCAGGCTAGATAGGATATAAAACAGTTTCATGGTTTATCTCAGATTACCAATGACAAAAATAGAAATAGCAAAATTTGTACCCCATGTAACTAGATCTTAATTACTCACCAAATGAGATACAAAACACAAAAAATATATAAATAAGATGCAAAATATATATAAATGGAAGATATAGAATCCATACTGACCATATATACACCCACAGACAACTCTTCAGGTAAGGAAAGATAGCATAAAGAAAATATAAAAGTCGTTCAGTCATTTGTGGGATTTTTTAGGGCAATAAGTTGCATAAATTTGAATTGTTACATATTGACCTTTGATAGGCCATGTTAGTTCAAGGATTTCAAAAACAGGATACAGTCATGTCTTAAGGTAAATGAAAGAGAGCGGAAATGAATTGTGTGGAAGGCATGCCAGAAGGAAGAATAGCCACAAGATGTGTAGGCATCCAAAAAATATACAACGGAAGTTTTCGACCCCAAACAGAGTCATCAGAGGGCAGAAAGCGGAGAACAAACATCATGCCACTGAGGGCATGAGCCCAAAGAGGGCCAGAAGACTCCAGGTTGAGAGATAGAGAAAATTCTAAATATATAAGACTAGCTAATGTCGAAAACGATCATGATCCCAGAATGAGGAAGAAATCAAATGTTTTAAGTTGGCCTTGTGCCAGCTTTGTAGAGGTAGAGCAAAGAAGTACAGTTCTCTGAATATATTGTATCTCAACCTGGAGTAAATCTTATCAGTTCCTGACACTCTCTCTCTCTTTCTTTGCTAACCATTTCATCTATTTTGTAACAAGTAAGTAAGTTAGCAACCATAGTCGAGGGTGACCAGAAGGCTCCTTTTTCTCTAGCTACAACACCGAGGTGTAGGGGAGGGCGCCACTCCATTCCCTGAATTGCTCCACTTTCCGCTTGATAGGTACCTTATATTACTGAGTGTTAAGCAAGGAGGTATCAAGTACCATTTTTAAAGTCTTTGTAATGACTCAACCAGGGACTGAACCCAGGTCGCCCGGACTATTAGCGAACACTCTACCCACTGAGCCAATGAGCCAGTTTGTAACAACAAAGAGAGATGATATTTTTAGAAATAAGTATCATCCTTTCCTTCCATCCATATACAACAAAATGACTCCTTTGAGATAAAACAGTTTAAAATGAATTAAGTTTGGTTTGGCTTGTTGGGTTTTATGGCATATCAACCTTTGTAGGTTATTTAACGCCAAATCCATTTTTATGTAAATAATCTGTTCTATTTAAAACAATTCAGTTTAGCATAAGTTCACAGTTTAATTGTCAAAAACATTTCTATTTCAAACTATTCAAGCAATTATATGTAACAATTCAGTTAAGTGTAAATACAGTTTTTATGTCGAAAAACAGTTCTGTTTCAAATAATTCAGTTAAGCATAAGTACAGTTTAATTGTCAAAAATATTTCTATTACAAGCTATTCAGTTTACTCAAACAATTCAGTTTTGCATAAGTATGCTGTTAGTTGTATTTAACCCAGAGATAGGGCCCTATCAGGTGCTACCACTCCGGGCCAGAGTGGACCAGGGAGCGATGGCAATGAAAGGGTACTCCACATTCCCCAAAGCTCCAGCACTGTTGGAACCTCACCATCAGATTGTTTAGTGTCATATCCAATACACTCCGTGAGGGGGGGAGGGGTCTTACCCCTCTGCTGAGGTGCAGTCAGTGTATTCTACAGCTCCAGCTTACTGGGTAAAAAATGAATTAAGAATCAGTAGACATTTTAAGCCTTTAACTCATATTGGGTGAACACTTTGATAAATTTGTTAAATTTAGCAGAGGTTTATATAAAATAAGATCTCAATGTGTACCGAAGTTTTTACATTTGCAACATACTTTTTGAAATAATTTCAAAAATAGTTTGGTTTTTTATTTAATCAAACCAGAAAATGCCATTGCAACACTGGATATATTTCAATTGACTAAAGACTAAACATTGTTGGTTGGTTGGTTGGTCGGTTAGTTTTATGGCATGCCAACCTTTGTTGGATTATTTAATACTAAAATCAGTCTTTTACCTATTTTTGGGGGCAAAAAATAAATTGCTTATAGTAACTAATGATAATGATCCTTAGTCCTATTTACCAACCCCTCCGCTCGAGCAGGATATGACACAAGGTCAATTTTTAAGCGGAGTTTAACAGGTTTGAATTCAGAGTTTTCCTTCTCCTAGACTAGTTGCCTCACCAAGGCTGAAGAACCTAGTCTGTCCTACTATTTACCCATAGCTGGAGGGAGAATAATTGGATTCATACCTTTCCCAAGGGTATTAGTGCAATGTGAAATGCAATCAGTCTCGTCGAGGATTTGAACTCGTGTCACCGTGTCCATATCCTACGGCAATAACCATTACACCACGGGCACCGCCTTTTTTTTCCCAACCCCTCCGCTCGGGCAGGATATGACACAAGGTCAATTTTGAAGCAGAGTTTAACAGGTTTCAATTCAGAGTTTTCCTTCTCCCAGACTAGTTGCCTCACCAAGGCTGAAGAAACCAGTCTGTCCTACTATTTACCCATAGCTGGAGGGAGAATAATTGGATTCATACCTTTCCCAAGGGTATTAGTGCTATGTGAAATGCAATTAGCCTGGTCCAGGATTTGAACTCGAGTCACAGTGTCCATTTCCTACTGTAACGTTACCGCCCTAGCCCCCACCCAACATTAGATCAGTCTTCTAACCATTCCACTTCTTAGCCGGCCGGTGATCAACTAGTGGTTCGAGGGGGGTAACGCACATTTCTAGCCACCACAAGAATACGATCGGGGGATAGGAGAAAATAAAACAGACGAACAAACACGAACAAAGCTTGGGGTTAACCAAGAGCAGAAGGAGGTATGCAACACTTCATTTCCGTTAGCATATATGGACTAACACTAGCAAGGATTACTAGCGAAAATTCCACAAAGCTACTGGAATGCAGACATCTTGAGTCGATCTTCTTCGCCGTGGCTGGACCCTCTCTTCTTTGCTACTGTCTCCAGAGTCCGGTGTTGACTGCCCCTGTCCGTGGTTCCACGCCAACTTTCTCTGCTGACCCGCCTCTCTGCTGTCCCGTCGCCAACTACTCTCGTCCGGGTCCCGTCATCAACTGCCTGCCAGCTCCTTTTTCCAGCCCACTCTTTTCGTGTCCCCTCACCACTTCCGCATACGGCGAGATTTCAGGTCCAAAAATCCTTTGTCTGGTTTCGCACCAAAACAGACAAAGGAATCGTCTGCTCGGGCCACCCATTAGTGCTACACTACGACGATAACCATTACACCACGGGCACCTCCACTGTTGAGAAGTTGAAGTCTGACCATGGAGTTCTGCAGATAATGATCCTTAGTAAACAATTATAACTTCAAGTAACTATTATTAATATTGTTGTATAGCCATATCAATCACAAACGTTATACATATGCAAAAATACAATAGGCAGGGTCAAAAACACAGGCGACTCCGTTGTTCAGGTACGAATGTTTATTAACTTCTTGACTTCTGAGTTTGGTTTTTCGACACAAGGAGAGAGAGACACAATTCTTAAAAGTTTTTCGCATCATACTATGCTAACAAAACTCAGCACATCTCGTAGTTAAGATCTCTGTCAGTAGAGATCTGCAGAACTCCATGGTCAGACTTCAACTTCTCAACACCATGGTCTTAACTCAACTTCAACTCTTGACATGGCCAAAGTCAACTCCCAACTGGACTGGCCCCAGTTGAGTACCCAACTCAACTGGCCTATAGTAAAACTCAACTGACTGGCCTCCAGTAAACTACCAACTCGACTCGCCTACAGTCAAGTACCCAACTGATGTGTTTTTCAAAATACCCAAATTCTCAGCCCATCGCTTCCGGGCATGACATCATTCACATTCCAGTCCCATTTCCTATCTGGGATTTATTATGACAATTGTGATTGTCATATCCTCTGCGCATGAGTGTAAACTGTACCCAATGTCTGTACACCTGAAGTAAGAGCCGAATAGTTCAAAGCCCAACCAAACTGAATGATAAAATATAATTAACGAAAAATGATTAATATAAAAAAATCATCCCGTAATTATATAACAATACAAATAATTTGCACATTGTTATATGGTTTCAAGTATTCCCATCTAATACAAATAATTATATGGTTTCAAGTAATTACTTCAATAGAAGTTATTTTTTAGCACATAGTTATAAGATTTCAAGTAACTAATGACCATAAACCTTTGCAAACAATTATAGCTTAAAGAAAATATTCTTAATACAAATAATTTGCACACAGTTATATAGTTTCAAGTATTTCTCCCTAATACAAATAATTATATGGTTTCAAGTATTTATACCTAATACTATCAATTTATACAGGATTATAATTATAAATAAGAATAAATACAATAATTAAAATATAATGAAAAATAAAAACAAAACTTTCTGCTTTCATTTGATTTGATATGTTTAATGGCATATCAACCTTCTTATGTTATTTAATGCCAAAACCATCCTTGTAGAAGAACAATAGGGATACTATTTAACCTATAGCTGGGGGGGTGGAGGGTTCATGCCTTTCCTAAAGGTATTAGTCCAAAAGTGAATACAGTAGTGTGACCAGAGTTTAAACTTGCTTCCTACCATGTTGCAGTTCAAGACATTAGCCTCAATGCCATGGGCATTCCCAACTTTATGTTTGGAAATATAAATAGGAGTCGACAAATGTATACTATCATCTCAGTTTCCAAATTTCTTTGTATATTCAATGACTATGGATAGTTATATTTATTAGCTTTCCTTTTTCTGGTTTATGTGAAGAAAAAGATCAAGTTTAATTTATTTTTATCATTCAGGGTTTTCCGACTATTCTCTTCATCTTTATTGTTATATTCCCAACATTTCGGCCGAAGTGTCCTCCACCCCTCTTCAGGTGTTTCAGGAGCATACACAAAACCAGGTCCTTTATTTAATCCACAGAGGTCACTTGCTCTGATTCCGTTAACCATAACCGGGTACAAGTGTTAAGTATTCCTGTATTGTAACTCACCGGCAGTCAGGATTGAACCTGCAACCTCCAGATAACTGTCAGCTTAGGGAACTATCTTATTTTAAGATACTCAATGGTAAAACTGGTAGACTAGCAGGATGTAATAATTCAAAGTTTTTCCTTCTCTTTAACTGGTTGCCTTACCAAGGCAAGAGAGCTCAGTCTGGGTTAATAGTTTATCAACAGCTGGCAAGAGAAGAGATAGTTTCCAGCCTTTCCTAAGAGCATTAGAGTGAAGTGAAATACCAACAACCATCTTCAGAACTTGAACCTGGATTGCTGAATCCATTTCCTTCAATAGTAACCATTACCCTACTCATGCCTTTACATACACAGGCACATGTGTATGTGTGTGTGTGTGTGTGTGTGTATATATATATATATATATATTGTTGAAGGCAACCCAAAGGTTCCCTTTTCATTAGTTACTAAACGAAGATGTAGGGAAGGGCACAACTTCTTTCCTTAGATTGCTCCACTTTACCCTTGATCTGTAACTTATGATTCTGAGTGCTAAACAAGGTGGCATCAAGTACCATTTTTTAAGCCTTTGGTATAATTCAATATGGAATTGAATCCCAGTCTTCTGGACCATTAACAAACTCTACCCACAAGGCTAATGGACCAGCAGAGTATATGTCTAAGTAAGTAAAGTTAGCGACCATAGTCGAGGGTGACCCGAAGGCTCCCTTTTCGATAGCTACTACACCAAGGTGTAGGGGAGGGCGCTACTCCATTCCCAGGATTGCTCCACTTTACCCTTGAACCGTACCTTATAATGCTGAGTGTTAAGCAAGGTGGTATCAAGTACCATTTTTAAAGTCTTTGGTATGACTCGGAGCCATTGGCGAACACTCTAACCGCTGGGCCAATGTCCCGGTATATGTCTAATGACATTTAATTTTTTACAAAAGCTAAACAAACGATAGTAGAATTTCATCACTTACAAACAATGGTATCTTTGAAGACTTGGAAAATTCAAGAATCGTTCCTTTGTTGATGGGTCCTGAAATATGAGACATTGGAACAAGTGGATCATCCCATCTCAGAGCCAACACGGTGGGTATCGTCAAACTATGTGTTTGGGCACTGGTAAAAGAAAATGAAAAATAAATTAAATTTCATTAATGACTTGCACTAAATACAAAATGAGCAACAGCACAGAAATGCATACATACACTATATATATATATATATATATATATATATATATATATATATATGAGGATCATTAAATGAGTTTCCAGACTTTTTTCGTATGAGCTCTTTTATTGATAGTACACACATGAAACTCTAGTCCCCTTCGAAGTAATCTCCTCTGGCTGCAATACACTTGTTGTACCGTTCTGGAAGGCCCCATGGAAGGCTTCTTGCGTGAGCATGTCAACGACCTTCGTCACAGCCTCTTTCATCTCCTCAATTGTCTCAAAACGACAGCCTCTGAACTTAGGGAATAACCAAAAGTCACAGGGAGCAAGGTATGGACTATAGGGAGGGTGGTGAACAGTGTTGATGCCCATCTTGCTCAAATAGTCTGTGACAAGGATGGAGTTGTGGACTGGTGTATTGTCCTGGTGGAAATGCCACTGACCCGATTTGAAGAGTGTTGGCCTCTTCCGACGGAATCTCTTCCTGAACTCCCTTAAAATCTCAACATAGTATTCCTTGTTGACTGTCTATCCAGTGGGAACCCAGTGCATGTAGATCATGCCAGTACAGTCAAAAAAAGGGATCATCAAAAGTTTGTGGGTGGATTTGCTCTGTCTGGCCTTCTTGGGTCTGGGAGAGCCAACATGCTTCCACTGGGAACTCTGTCTCTTGGTCTCTGGGTCATAACAGTAGATCCAGCTTTCATAGCATGGCATTTTTTCCAAGTTTAAAACACAATTTTATTGCATATCGTTCTTCCTCATGTCCAGATTGTATTTTTGAAATTCATCAGCTGTGACAATCACGCTTTTTAGTAATTTAGTATTCCAATTCCTGCTGTAGCTGTTCATTTGAACCTAAAATCATAAAAATTGGTCAGTCATATTATAAGATGTATAGCAATAACATACTGAATTTTCAAGAGTTTACAACAATTTTAAATGCCTGTACAAAAAAGTCTGGAAACTTATTGAATGCACCCCATATATCAACGATAAAAATAAGTGGAAAGACACTGAAAACGGGTTTAATAGAAATATTTCATTCTGTATCCAAGAATTTCTTCAGACAAAACATTTTTTTGAGTTTTTCTACATTTAAGCAATTGAGAAAATAGATAAAATAATAGAGAAAATATAAGTATAAAAGGGGAGGGAGAACTAATGACAAGAGGCACAAAGGAGAAGAAATAGAAAGGGAGGTAGATGTGGGTTTAAGTGATGGTGGTAGGGGTTATTGGTTTTGAGTGTAACTTATCAAATGATCCTTGTATATATATATATATATATACACACACACACACATTGTAATTATATCTTTGCAAAAACATTATATATCATCTACAATAGCTCTGTAAGGACACAGGATGTAGTCTAGAGGACCTGCTAGAAGCAATGAGTGATAGAGACGAATGGCAAGAGAGAGGGAAATCCATGCTAGCTGTACCATGTGGTGATGATGATGATGATTATATACATGTACACATATACAGTATATATATATATATATATATAAACACAAAACTGCTTGTACATTATATAAACACATGACACAAAATATGCATATACCTTTATAAATAGATGTATGCATATACATATATACATACACACATATTGTAAAAGTGGAAAATTATTGACAGAGGGAAATGTGATGAAATGCTAATAAAACAAACATCAAATTTTAAGAAAAAAATTTGTAACATGTTAATACTTACAAGGTGTCTGCCTCAGTACCTGTCATGAGAGCATACAGAGTGTTTCCCTTTTGTTCCTTCGAGGCAAAAGTAAAGTCTTCGATTTCTGAAAACAATAAAAAATATTTCCATGATTTTAAAGTGCTGACAACCATTTGATTACATTCATATTTGGTCATATAATTATTTTATTCATCATTCAAGAAGTGTCCTCTTAGCTGGGACAAGAATACACTGACAGTGTCCTCAGCAAAGGAGTAAGACTCCCCAATATAAAAAAAGTGTCCTGTGTTTGACATTAACATGATCCAGCAATGAGCTTCAAGTTTCTCATTGGCATTACTCCCAGGTCCACTCTTACTCAGAGTGGTAGTACGAGTCAGAGTCCAAGGTCTGGGACAAATAGATCTGTTTTAGAATTGTTAGCATAAGATAGAAATACTTGAAACCATATAACAACACAAATTATTTGTATTAAGAATAGATACTTGAAACCATAATTCATTACAAAGGATTACAAGTATCAATTACAACTGAAATACTCAAAAGCATATCATCATCATCATGGCATACCACCAGCATGGATTTCCCTGACCCACTCATCCCTATCGTCCATCACTCTTGGCAAGTCTTCCAGACTACTTCCTGTATCAGTACAGTGCTGTTATAGATAGGTTCAAGTTGGTTGCCCTACCCTTGTTCGTCCGTGTGAAGGGGTACACAGGAGTACATGGCTTATGAGCTCACCATTACTTCTCCGGTAGTGTCCTGCATGTCCCACTAGTCTAATTTGGATGGTTTTCAAGATGGGTGGAAGGTGTCCATAAAGCTGCTGCTTTGTGGGATGCTGCCTCCAGGACTTGTTCAATACAATTCGCAGCATTCCTGTGCAATTGCCATCAAGCTTTCTCTCCATACACTTAGTCAGCATCCATATGGCGTATCCATACAGCAGTACTGACATGACCACTGCTTGGAAAAAACTGAGCTATATTTTATCTGATAGGTCTGACTTCCATATGATAAAGAATCTATCGATAGCTGTCCATGCCTTCGCTAATCATGTGTTGATGTCATTTTTGGTAGATGAGATACTTTTACCGAGGTAAGTGGACTTATCCACAAGTTTTAGAGATCTTTCATTTCGTGTGGAGATGTTGCCTCTTTTATTAAAGCACATGAACTCTCTTTTGTTAGCATTGACATGGATTACTATGCCCCCAGCTGCCCATTCCGGGCTATGTAGTAAGGATTTGGCCCTGGGTAGGTGTATTTGCCAGAAGCTTTATGTCATCAGCATAGTCCGCATTTATGATCGTTTGTGTGGGGTATCATCTGCTTCTTGCCTTTGCCAAAGTAAAGCCATTTTCTTTCATTAAATCTATCGACGTTCAAAGCACATAGTCGAGGTAGATAATAAATAGGTATGAGGGTAATATGTCCCCTCGCAGCTCACCTGTGATGATATCAAAGACGTCCGTCTCTATCAGGTGAGCATACTTTTACTTTCATGTTTTTATATAGCGTCATTATTGCTGCAATGGGTGTTTTGGGGAGACCAGACGCCTTAAGTATTTGTTTCATCGTTTCTCTGTGATAGGTTAAATGCCTTGAAGAAGTCTACAAATAATAGTGTCACCTCGAGATTTTTTGCACAAACACCTAATATTCAACTGGTTCTTCATAAAAATTTTCTCAATTTCAATTTAATTATGTAAAAACATTACTAATAACAAGAAGAGTTACTTGATACCATATAACTGTATCGAACAACCGAAAAAGACATCGACACACGACTGACGAAAGCATGGACGGCTATCGATAGGCTCTCGATCATATGGAAATCAAACCTGACCGATAAAATGAAACGCAGTTTCTTCCAGGCAGCGGTTGTATCGATACTGCTATATGGATGCACTACATGGACGCTAACTAAACGGCTGGAGAAGAAGCTAGACGGCAATTACACATGAATGTTGAGAGCAATATTGAACAAGTCCTGGCGACAACACCCCACGAGACACCAACTATACGGCCACTTGCCTCCCATCACGAAAACTATACAAGTTAGACGAACCAGACACGCAGGACACTGCTGGAGAAGCAAGGACGAGCTCATAAGGGATGTACTCCTATGGACCCCCACATATGGCCAAGCAAAAGCAGGACAACCAGCTCGAACTTACATACAGCAGCTATGTGAAGACACAGGATGTAACCCTGAAGACCTGCCAGAGGCGATGAATGATAGGGAGAAGTGGCGAGAGAGGGTCAGGGATATCCGTGCTGGCAGCACGACATGATGATGATGATGATTATTATTAATATTAGTCACTTGAGACCATATAACTGTGTCCAAATTATTTGTATTAAGAATTATTACTTGAAGCTATAATTGTTTACTAAAGATTATATACTTAAAACCACATAATTGTTGGGGAGTCACTGTGGTATTATGGCTAACGTGCTGTACTTGAGACATTGGAGTAAGTGAGTTCAAACTCCAGTTGTGCTATTATGTTCACTTTCAGACAAATACCCTTGGGAAAGGTATTAACCCACTTATCCTCCGAGCTATGGATTAAAAGAGTACCATTGCTGTTTTTCTAGAAGGAGGCCTTTGGCATTGAATAACCTTAGAAGGTTGCTGGGTTCAATTCCAGGTCGAGTCATACCAAAGACTCAAAAAATGGTACTTGATGCCTCCTTGCTTAACACTCAGCATTATAAGGTGTGGATCAAGGGTAAAGTAGAGCCATCCAGGGAAGGAGTAGCGCCCTCCCCTACATCTTGGTGTAGTAGCTATCGAAAAGGGAGCCTTCGGGTTACCCTCGACTATGGTCGCTAACTTTACTTTACTTTATGTCATTAAAACAAAGAAAGAAAGAACACTTAAAACTATATACTTAAGTGAAAACAAATTATCATTAATAAAAATAGTTACTAGATACTAAATGATAGAATATGAATTATTAGAATTAGATAAAAATACTTGAAACCATATTACTGTAAAAATAAATTATTTGTGAGATTTTCATGCCAGCATTAGCTGATGGTACTTTATTGAAGTCTGAGGGATTGCAAGTCTCCAGGACTCTTCTCAGTATTCTGTCCAATATTAACAATGCTACGGTTTAGATCTCTGCTCGTCCTGATTTTCAGCTCTTCCAGCCCCTTTACCAAGCCTTCAGCGATCATTTTGAGTGCACCAATTACAATTATTATCACCATCTTGAGATATATGAAACCATATAATTTTTTGGTTGGTTGTGTTTTATGGCATATCAATCTTTGTAGGTTATTTAATGCCAAATTCATTTTTATACAAATAATCAGTTCTATTTTAAACAATTCAGTTTAGCATGAGTACACAGTTTAATTGCCAAAAGCTATTCAGTTTAATCAAACAATTCAGTTTAGTATAAGAACAGTTTTTGTCCACACACAGTTAAATTCCAAAATAGTTCTATTTCAAACAATTCAGTTTAAATGTTAAAAACAGATCTATTTTGAAAAATTCAGTTTAGCATAAGTACGCAATTTGATGCATATATAGGACCCTATCAGAGCCAGAGAGGACCTGGGACCAATGGCAATAAAGGTGTACTCTGCATTCCCCAAAACTCCAGCATTACTGAAACCTCACCATCAGATTGTTTATCTCATATCCTGGACACTTGTTGGTGGTGGGGGGTATTACCCCTCTGCAGAGGTGAAGTCAGAGTATTATACAGCCTCAGCTAACTGGACTTTTTGTCCTCATCTTGGTAGTTTTTGAGTTGTTTCTTCTTCACTACATTTCAGCCAAATTTCACCTCTGGCCTTCTTCAGGTGATTAACCGCGACCTCGGATAGAAATGCTGAGTCTTGTAACCGTATCCCTAGTAATTACTGCCTTCCATAGCTGTCGTCTATCGCACCACGTTTTTGACCTAGTAAGCCTCTGGCCGGCTTGGGTAGGAATTGAAACCGCTATCTTCTGACAATACCCACCTGGAACCGTAGAGACTCAACGCCTCTATCCGCTGCCCCACTGGCCCCAAAGTTTGAACTTGTTTACAACAGTGTTACAGTCTAGCACATTAGCCACTACACCATGGGGCATCTTAATACTGACCCTAACTTTGTTGAAAGAAAAGTCCAAGAAGGCAAATGATTATCATTATAAACCATATAATTTCTTGCAAAAATAGAAAAAAACTGACTTCAGCATTAAATAACCCAATAGGGTTGACATGCCATAAAACCAACGAATCTGAAGCAAATAAAAGCAAAAGACTCATCACTGTGTAACAAACAATGCCAAGACTTGGTACTTTAAAATAGACAAAATTGAAAAACTGTTTTTTTTGTATCGAACAATGCTAAGAGACTTATTGCTTGATAGCAAACAATTCTGAAAGAATTTTCGCTTTGTAGTGAATAATTTCAAGAGACTTGTTACTTTGTAGTAAAAAATTCCGAAATCCAAGTTGCCTTGTAGTGAACAATTTTGAGAGACTTGTTGCTTTTTAATGATCAATGCCAAGAAAATTGTTGCTTTATATCAAACAATGCCAAGAAACTAGTTGCTTTATATCAAATAATGCCAAGAGATGTGTTGCATTATATCAAACAATGCTGAGAGATTTGTTGCTTTATATCAAACAATGCTGAGAAACTAGTTGCTTTATATTAAACAATACCAAGAGATTTGTTGCTTTATATCAAACAAAGCCAAGAGACTTGTTACTTTATATCAAACAATGCTGAGAAACTAGTTGCTTTATACAAAACAACGTCGAAAAACTAGTTGCTTTGTATCAAACAAGGCCAAGAGACTTGCTGCTTTATATCAATGTCGAAATGTTGTATTGTGAACATGGATTCATACACCAGCTATGAACAGAACAGTGTGTAGCACAGTGTCAGCAAAGCAGAGCAAGTATGGTCACATACTTGTCATACATAACTAATGTATGTATTGTCAATCTATGTACCTCATGTGATTAAACCTTTTTTTTAGTGTTTCCTTGCAGTCTATAACCAGTGACTGTAGCATCACTATAGTGAGAACAACCACAAAGTCTGGTTCGTTCCATAACAAGGTTCTTTTCATTAGTCTCTCTCACAAAAGTTCTTTTTATGTGCTACAACTAAATGTCACTCTTGTTCTGGTTCAACAGTCATTCTACCAAGATTGCCACCTCTAACCCATATGTAGGCATCAACTTACGCATAAGTGATAGTAATATCAAGAACTCAAATGCATGCAAATCATATTGTGAATGGCCACTTATACAAAATACACACAAAACATTGCAACATTTTTGCTTCAGGTAAGGTTGGTTCATTGGTTGGTTTTGTTTAATGGCATATCAACCTTTGCAGGTTATTTAATGCCAATATTCTGTTTATGCATATACATTATATATGATTTGTAGTTGAACAGTTTACCAAAACATTATTTCTAAATAAACTAAAACTTATTTGTTTGCACACAGTTAAATGGTTGCAAGTATTGCTATCTAACAGTAATCATTTTATTCAACATTATTCATTCGTTTGGACATGGTTACTTGGTTTCAAGTATTGCTATTTAACATTAATAATTGTATTTTTCAAATATTCCAATTTAATCTAAGACTCATCATTTGTTTCATTAGAGTAAATGGTTAAATAGTTCTAAAAGGCCCATAGATGGGACCCTAACAGGTACTGCCACTCCAGGTATGAGTGGGCCTGGAAGTAATGGAAATGAAGGGGTATTCCACATTCCCCAAAGATCCAGAACTGGACCCTCGCCATTATATCCGGAACACTCCTGGGCAAGGAGAGGAGTCTTTCCTCTCTTCAGGAGTACAGTCAGCATATTCTACATGCCCCCCAGGTGACTGTGCTCTGCGCTTCAGGCACATGAAAATCATTACATAATGAAGAAAAAACAATTTAATACAAACCCTGACTTTGTCGAGGGAAAAGTCCAAGAAGGCAATGAGACGTCAAGTTGGCCACACCTCGGAATTCTCCACTTAAAAACTGGTTTGCATCATCAGCACCAATATTCATGACTCCATCCAATCCATATCTTTTTAATGAGAAAGAAAGAAAAACCAAAATGAATATGAAAAAGCTCTGTTTACTGTCTACGTCTATTATTCAGATGTGGCTCTTCTTACTAAGAGGGATCCATCATTTTGAACGGGCTTTCATTGCCAGTGTATTCCCTAATAACAAAACTTTACAGAGCACCCAGTGATAATCAAACTCATTATCAATGGTCTGCTAGCTTAGCTCGCTAAACATTATACCACCAAAGGTGCCCCTCTTATTTGGGAGTCATATATGACATTTTTTTTTTATGAGGGGACCTATAAGAGAAGTAAAGCTGGTTTGAATTCGGTTTTCCTTCTCCAAGGCTGGTTGCCTAACCAAGACTGACAAACCCAGTCTGCTCTTATATTTAGCAACAGCTGGGAAAAGAAAAGATGGGTTCATACCTCTACCAAGGGTATTAAGACAAAGTGATATTGCAAACAGTAATCTCAGCAGTATATAGATTACTAGGAAGATCAGAATAAACATGGCCCAAAATGTAATGTCCTAAATAACAAAAGCATTGATATTCAAAGTAAGTAATCCCAGAGGCATGTATTTATTGAACCTCTCCACTATGATGAAAATAGCACACAAAGTCAGTTTTTAATTGAAGTAAAGCTGGTTTAAATTCAGAGTTTTCCTTCTCCTAGTTCAGTTGCCTAACCAAAGTTAAAGAACCCAGTTTGCTCCTAATACTTTTCTAATAGGTAAGAGCAAGGTCAGATGCTTGGTCTCTGAACTCAATGTTATACATATCTCAGATTTCTCTTACTCTTCTCTTTGATGAGATGGGGAAGTGCTGCTCTTGAGTCAAGTTCACCAGAATCAAAATCACCTCTTTCTTTTTTCTATTTTGTTTTTGCCATGTCATTACCAAATGCAAGAATCCAGCTTAGAGAGATATACAGATCTGATGTTTTGCTTCTGCTGTATTTAATAAAATTCATATGTTTGATGGTTTGGTTTGGTTTCTTAATTTAATGGCATATCAACCTTTGTGGGTAATTCAATGCCAAAGCCATCCTTCTAGAAGAACAGCAGCGATGCTATTTAACCCATAGCTGGTAGGATAAGGGGGCTCATACCTTTCCCAAGGGTATTTGTCTGAAAGTGAACGACTGGAGCTTGAACTCACTTACTACGATTCCACAGTCCAGTGCTTTAACCATTACACGGCAAGGACACTCCCCTCACACGTTTAAGGACCCTTTTTATGTAAAATAAATTGCATATTAAAATCATGGGCTCAATCCCCAGGGATCTTCCATCTTGGAAACACCTCATACCCTACTTGAAAGAGGTAAAAGCTGGGATGACTGATTATATGAGTCATTAGTAAAGGAGAAAACCAACAGGACATGATCAATTTTTGCTCCAGCTTCTCAGGAGATATGCTTCCTGCAGGGCAACCCACAACCTTGAGTCACTTCCCAGCACTATGGACTGAGGGTGGTTAATATCTTGCATCAGAAGGTAGTATATTTAAACATAAAAAAGGTATCAATAACACTGCAGACATTTAGCTTTGGTTTCTTTGTTTAATGGCATATCAACTTTCTTGGGTTATTGAATGCCAAAGCCAGACCTGTAGAAGAACAGCAGTGATACTAGTTAACCTAGAGCTGGTCAGATACTATTTACCAAACCCCTCCGCTCGGGCAGGATATGACACAAGTGTTGAACTCGTGTCGCCGTGTCCATTTCCTACGACGATAACAACTACACCACGGGCACCTATAGCTGGTCAGATAAGGGATTTTATACTTTTTTGAAGGGTATTAGGCTGAAAGTGAATGTAACAGAATAATTGGAGTTTGAACTCACTTACTTTGAGGCCACAGTCTAGCACTTTAGCAATCACACTATGGGGAATCCCCCTATTTAACATTGAGAAAATATAAAGAACCAATACTATACGAGAGATCTTATCAAAGTTTAACAGAATTTTGTGGGAAACTTAAACTATGTCAACAATTAAAGTAAATACTTTTATGTCATTACGTGCTACCATAATTTTCTTTCATAAATAATTACTATGAGAATTAAGTTAAGTGATAAGTGAAAAAAAAATATGGAGGTGCCCATGGTGTAATGGTCATTGTCATAGGAAATGGACACGGCGACACGAGTTCAAATCCTGGACAGGACTGATTGCATTTCACATAGCACTAATACCCTTGGGAAAGGTATGAATCCAATTATTTTCCCTCCAGCTATGGGTAAATAGTTGGGCAGACTAGGTTCTTCAGCCTTGGTGAGGCAATTAATCTAGAAGAAGGAAAACTCTGAATTCAAACCTGTTAAACTCCGCTTAAAAATTGACCTTGTGTCATATCCTGCCCGAGTGGAGGGGTTAGTAAATATGATAAATAATTACTATGAGAATTCAGTTAAGTGACAAGATTTTCGCCTTACATGAAAAGATATGAAACGATGTCCTTCGGATTAAGAGCACCTTTGTAAGTCCTGTTCGGGTCAGTTCTGATGTCTTGCCCATGTTGGCGGCCTATCAAACGCACAGTAGGGGTATGAACGATTATCTGTTTGTTACACACATCAGTCCAATCAAAGCAGTTCACATATGCCAGGGATAAATCAGGAAACTGAGCAGCATTTTTTTCCCTCCATTCAGAAAGATGCTCCAGGAGAGTCACACCAGCAGGGTCACCTGGAATAAGGTAAAAAATAAAAAAGATAAGGCAAATTTTATTAGGTATTATTTATTACCAAACTCTAAAACAGAGCTTCTAAATTTTTTACATGTGATTTTACTCCTAGTAATCAAATTTAATTTCCATTCAACCAAAAATGAATTAATTGAATATTGTTGACATCTTTTCTCAGTTTCACTGGATATCGCAATGATAGGAAAGACTTATAAAAGTCAGGATAGAAAACTCAAAGCAATATGACTTGAAAATAGAAAATGTATAACAAAACGAATTGGTCGAAATAAAAGTCAACATTTGTGACATTACTGTAAGAAATAAGCTGAGTAAAATAGGATTCGACCATAAAGTAAAAGAAAATCAACCTAGTGCTACATCCTACAACTGCAGGGTTTGTAAATAATGCCAAAGAAAGAGACTATGTTGAAAAAATAAATATATTTGTCTAAAACTGATTTTCTTCAACATAAAGCCACGGACTTGATGTACCTTTGAAATTATCACTGTATACAACTCCTACCAAAAATTATTGAATAAGTAAACAAAGAGGATGTTTTCCTAGTTTTTTTTTTATTTAGCAGTAAACAAACTAATAGCAGATAAGACACCAAATATCTTTCTATTATTGCTGAACATTATAGCTACATAGAATATCCCTTAAACAAACTTGATTGAAATATTTGAATTAACGGTATAATTATTTGCATACCATTTAGAGGAAGATAAGGAACAAGAGAGAAAAATTATTGAATGATCTTGTAATTTGAACTCCTAAAATACATATCAGCAGAAGCTTTGATATACAAATCGGACAACAATTAAAAGACAGTTCTTGCCGACCTCAACATAATCAAAAAGAAACATGGCTCCAACAAGTTGAAACAATGGAAATTACCATGAAATTAATTCAAGAAAGCAATTCACAGTGAAGCGTTGCGAAAGACACAGGATGTTCCCAGTCAGCTGAGTTCAAAATTTGTTGCAATTTATTAAAAAAGAGAAAAGGTAATGGTCGACAACAACAGACATCAAAGCATCAGGATATAAAACTCAAAGTAATATACCATGAAAATAGAAAATGTACAACAAAATAAACGAAAAACAAAAAGGTCAAAATAAGAGTCAACATTTGTGAGAGAATTGTAAAAATTCAGCTGAATAAAATAGGATCTACATAGAGAAGAATCAAATGAAAATCAACTCCAACAGACAAATGGAAGGAAAGAAGGTTAGAGTAAAAAAAAAAACAGTGTATGGACTGTTGGATGAAAGTGATATTCAGGGACAAATCAAGAACCTGGCATTAGGCAAAGTGATGATACTGGAACTATTTTTTCCCTCCGCATAGAGTTATTCCATAACATTTTCCTTTACATGGGTCAGACAAAAATTATGCCAGTAATTTAGATTATCTAATCTAGTTCATTTAAGGAATATTTCATGAATCCAGGGTGTTTAGCTATTAAAGAAAAATTTTATGTATCTTATCTGTTATAAGTTTATATACTGTTAAATAAAAAACCCAAAGTAAACATCCTCTAAGAGTATGAATTCCATAATTCATACAAAGGGTAGTATATATATATAGTATATATATATATAAGTTGTAAGTTAGCCAACCAAAGTCGAAGGTGACCCAAAAGCACTTTTTCCAATAGCTACTACACCTTAGTGTAGAGAAGGGCACCACTCTTTTCCTTGGATTGCTTCACTTACCCTTGATCTGTACCTTATAATTATGACTGTTAAACTAGAAGGCATCAAGTACCAATTTTTTGGTATGACTTGACCTGGGATTGAATCCCAGTCTCCCAGACCATTGGCAAACACTAACCATCATGCCAATGAGCTGATATTATATATATATATATATAAAATTATATTGTGTTTGAAGGTTGTAGTGTCTAAAGAAAGTGGGTTCAATAAATGAGTAGAGTGTTCACCAATGGTGCGGGAGACCGGGGTTCAATCACAGGTCGAGTCATACCAAAGACTCAAAAATGGTACCTGATGTCACCTTGCTTAACACTCAGCATTATAAGGTAAGGATCAAGGGTAGAGTGGAGCAATCCAGGGAATGGAGAAGCATCGTTCTCTACACCTTGGTGTAGTAGCTATTGAAAAGGGAGCTTTCGGATCACCCTCAACTAAGGTCATCAACTTTACTTATCTGTTATACTGCCTATCTAAGCACTTACAGGGTTTACATATTTATCAACCCCTCTACACAAGCAAGATATGACACAAGGTCGATTTTTAAGTAGGGTTCAACTGGTTTGAATTCAGAGTTTTCTTTCTCTAAAACTAGTCAAGATTAAAGATTCCAGTTTGCCCAACAATCAATCCATAGTCTGAGGAAGAATTGTTGGATTTATAGCTTTTCCGAGGGTATGTGAAATATAAACAGCCTCATCCAGGTTTTGAACTCAGTTCACCATGTCTGTATCTTCAACGATAACCATTGCTCAACAAACACTTCATCTTACACTTACAGGGTTTATAGAAGAGAACCAGAGTGAGATTTGGTGATGTTTCTGCCTCTGCAAATGTTTTATCAGTCAAAGCCGTAATTGACGTGACATCAATATTCAAGTATCTGGACTCATATACAGAAGCAGCCACTTCATCATCGATTAAAACTGTAAAAATAGAAAATAAAAAATGAAACAAACCTGGAACGAAGGTAGCGTTAGATTTGCGATGAATTTTGTTTATGGAGTTCATCAGAAAATCTTTTCCAAGTACTTTTGTTTGTTTGTTTTGTTTTACGGCATTTCAACCTCATCGATCATTTAATGCTAAATCAAGTTAAAGAAAATAAGTTCTGAAAAGAAATTCAAAGGAGAGGTCTTAGGAATAAATGATAAACTTTAGATAATTAGTTGGTTATTTTTTTTTTTTTTTATTCGGAGTTTATTTGTATGGAATTGTGATCATAAAAAAAACAAAAAAACTGTGAAACAGGTTGGGGAAGGGATGAGTTTGTTAGAATATATCTAGTAAAGAAAGGGTTTATAGAAGTAATTTGGTCTTATTGTAAATTTCTTTAGATTTTTGTGTATAACTTCACTGTTTTTAGAAATGATATCACATTATTTATTTCAGTGTTTTGGAATAGTTCCTTTATAGTGTTTGCACAATAGAAGGTTTTTTTTTTATATGGGCAAGGTCGGTACATTTGATAAGAATGTGCTTCACAGTGTATTTGGTCTGGCATACATAACACATTGGTGGTTGTTGTTTTCCTCTGAGTACTATGATGAAAATGTTCTTGCTGAAACGAATCATAGATAAAACAAGTAAATAGTAAATCAAATAACAGGAGTTTGAGTTGAAACAGGTGATGTCTTTTTATACATCATTTTTGATAATGATTAACAGCTTATAAAAGATATACACATGTTTAGCGTTCCTTTTTAAATGCTTATAAGCATGGCAGTTCCAAAATTCCTAAGAGGATAAACCTTACTAATCATCAATAAGTTTTGGTTATGATACTTTTGATTCATCCTTAATCTGGATTTGCTAATCAGAAGTGCAGGGGATTTTGGTCTCTTCATACTCACTAGCTTTTCAGTGATAAAATAGGGACTTTCTGAAAATCCTAATATATGTGGGTATTTTTCTGTTTCTAGATTTCATGACACAAGTGGGTCTTTTTCGATTTGTAGAGTTGGTGATACACATGGGTCTTTTTCTATTTCTAGATTTCATGACACACATCAGTCTTTTTTTGTCTCTAGATTTCGTGACATACGTGGGTCTTTTTCTGTTCATAGATTTCATGACACATGTGCATCTTTTTCTGTTTCTAGATTTGATGATACATGTGGGTATTTTTCTATTTCCAGATTTGGAGACACATGCGCGTCTTTTTTTCCCTAGGTTTGGTGATACATGTGCATCTTTTCTGTTTCCAGAATTGGTGACACACATGGGTCTTTATCTGTTTCTAGATTTGGTGATACAAATGGGTCTTTTTCTATTTCTAGGTATGGCGACACACGTGCATCTTTTTTTTCAAGATTTGTGGGTATTTTTCTATTTCTAGATTTGGAGGCACATATGCTTCTTTTTTCTGTTCCTAGATTTGGTGATACAAATGGGTATTTTTCTATTTCTACATTTGGTGACACAATTTGGCCTTTTTCTATTTCTAGATTTGGTGACACACGTGGGTCTTTTTCTATTTCTAGATTTGGTGACACATGTGGGTCTTTTTCTATTTCTAGATTTGGTGACACAATTTCGCCTTTTTCTATTTCTAGATTTGGTGACACACGTGGGTCTTTTTCTATTTCTAGATTTGGTGACACATGTGGGTCTTTTTCTATTTCTAGATTTGGTGACACAATTTCGCCTTTTTCTATTTCTAGATTTGGTGACACACGTGGGTCTTTTTCTATTTCTAGATTTGGTGACACATGTGGGTCTTTTTCTATTTCTAGATTTGGTGACACAATTTGGCCTTTTTCTATTTCTAGATTTGGTGACACACATGGGTCTTTTTCTATTTCTAGATTTGGTGACACACATGGGTCTTTTTCTATTTCTAGATTTGGTGACACAATTTGGCCTTTTTCTATTTCTAGATTTGGTGACACATGTGGGTCTTTTTCTATTTCTAGATTTGGTGACACAATTTGGCCTTTTTCTATTTCTAGATTTGGTGACACACGTGGGTCTTTTTCTATTTCTAGATTTGGTGACACATGTGGGTCTTTTTCTATTTCTAGATTTGGTGACACAATTTCGCCTTTTTCTATTTCTAGATTTGGTGACACACGTGGGTCTTTTTCTATTTCTAGATTTGGTGACACATGTGGGTCTTTTTCTATTTCTAGATTTGGTGACACACGTGGGTCTTTTTCTATTTCTAGATTTGGTGACACATGTGGGTCTTTTTCTATTTCTAGATTTGGTGACACAATTTCGCCTTTTTCTATTTCTAGATTTGGTGACACACGTGGGTCTTTTTCTATTTCTAGATTTGGTGACACACATGGGTCTTTTTCTATTTCTAGATTTGGTGACACAATTTGGCCTTTTTCTATTTCTAGATTTGGTGACACATGTGGGTCTTTTTCTATTTCTAGATTTGGTGACACACATGAGTTAAGGTTCATTACAAAACCTCATACTTTCATCATAGGGAATTTTCTAGTTTTGGGTCTCGTTGGCAGTGATATGGAACTCCATACTCCCTGCAGCTCCAGAACTGGAAACTTACCATGAGATGCAGTTTAGAGTCAGACCCAGGAGATTTTTTCCTGTAGGGTAGGGTTTCCCCCTACTGCTGTGGATATAGTCAGTATATTCTAATCTCTGCCTACAGGGCATTTTTTTATTACATATCCGATTCATTGAACTATTTCCATTTGATTTCTAGTTTAATCCAATTTTCTTTTTTTTTTCCTTACATGAAGTATGGTCCATGGTTTCCATATCTTCCAAAGCAAGTTCACTTTCAGAGTTGTTTGGTGCATTCGCCAGACACTCATCAATAAAATTAAACAGATTTTCCTTGGAAATATTCTTCTTAAAATGATAATGATCATCCTGTAAAAAAAAAAAAATACAAAAATTATGATTCGTGGATATTGAAGATTTTAAAATAAAATAAAAAGTTAACCGATCATAGTAGGGAAAATACCAAAAAGGCTGAAAGATTAAAACAGTTCAGTTTGATTTTGCACAAGGGATCTACAGAGTATAAAACATACTCCAAATTGTCTGACAATTAGCCTGATACCCATTATTCTATAGCAAGCAAATCTAGGTATTTACTAAGTTTCGTTATACAAAGCTCTAATCATGAAATAGAAATTATAATGAATTTCGTAGGTGCATTTACAATAACAATTATCAGATCAATGAAATCAGTGATCCAAGTTTTGTATTGGGTAGAGTTTCCACCGCATCACTCGACTGCAAAAATCCACAATCACTAGCCAACACCTCCTTTTAGTATTCAATAATTCTCATCTCTTTAAACCGACCACCGCTTCTCCTCTAATTAATTTGTGTCCAACACAGGAGCAAAAAAAGCAGAGTAACAACGTCCGTTATTTTTATGTTCGTTTCTGCCTGCCCTCATTTGCATGTAAATTTTCACTCTCCATGGTTTTTATATAACTTCTAGCATGAAGATGTGTGACCATTTGCAAATAAAAGCTTGCTCAGGGCAGCCATGATTTTTTTCTAGTCAAAAAAACGGATCTTGCATGCAGAGCATATGCGCTGATGTTTGCGCTGGGGTGAGTGCCGTTTTCTTCCGAATTTTCACTCCAAGTTCAAATCCCTATTGTTGAATGTGGGGCATTATTTATATGTTTTTCGTGTGATCTAGACTAAAAAATTTGAAACTTCAGACTTTGGTGCCCTCTAATTGGTCGAAAAACTTATTTCCTTGTCACATGACTGTTTGCCACGACATCCATCACAGTCAGAGAAACCTTCAACAGCCGACATAGTGTTGTATTCTTTGATGACAATGAAGTTCATGAATCATAATGAAATTTGACTCAGAGCATATATATATATATATATATAAAGTGGTAAGGTTGGTGATCATTGTAGGGGGGCAACCCAAAGGCTCCGTTTTCATTAGCTACAACAACAGGGTGTTGGAGAGGGCACTAATCCTTTCTCTGGATTGCTCCATTTTACCCATGATCCATACTTTATAACACTGAGTGTTAAGCCAGGTGGCAGCAAGTACCATTTATTGAATCTTTGGTGTGACTCGAACTGGGATTGAACTCCAGTCTCCCAGGTAATTGGCAAACACTCTACCTACTAGTCCAACACACAATGTGCTATCTTTAAGTCCAAAAACAGACTATGAAAAAATCTGTCTTAACAGGTAATTTTCACTGTTTCCTTTTAAGTATTACTATGAAAAAAACAGTGAAAATAGAATTAGAGTACTGCTCATAAAGAGTAGTGGCAAAAGACCATACTTCTTTTGCCACCCTGTTGGTAGGGGCAATAAAATATGCCAACTGCACCTCTACAGAAGAGTAAGACCCCCACCTCCAACAACTTTCCTGATTAGGACACTAAACCATCTGACAGTGAAGCTCCAATTCTGGAGCATTGGGAAATGCAGAGTACCCCTTCAATACCATTATTCCTATGTCCACTGGACTGCTAATACCTGTTAGGGTCCAATCTATGGATCAAAGAGAACTATTTAATCATAATATACTTGAAACCAATCAACTGTGAGCAAACAAATGATTAATGTTGAATTGAATTACTACTATTAGATAGCAATACTTGAAACCATTTAACTTTACGCAAACAAATGAATAACATGGAAGAGAATCATTGATGTTAAATAGCAATACTTGAAACCATTTAACTATGTGCAAACAAATGAGCTCTAACATGTATAAAAATAAAGTTACCAACAAATTTTTACAAATCATATAATGTATTTATAAAAAAGATTTGGCATTAAATAACAATCAAGGGTTGATATGCCATTAAACCAAATAACCTAACCTAAGCCCACTACTTCAGTTCCTATGCAAGCTATTCAAAATCTTTAAACATTTGTATTGGTACCATGTAATCCTACAATCAGAAGTGGATTGAAATTGTTGGCTGGACTAAGGTTTACCAATTCCAAAAGTCAGCTGGAATACAGTACGGTTGGTAGCAGAGATGGAGGCTTTTTGCCACAATTCCTGCAGACCATTAGAGTGGATTACTTGCCATACTACAACACATAATCTTTGAAACAAACAGGAATTTTCTTTTCATGTTTTGATCTTCAAGGTTCAGTTGCAGAATCTCTGATTTGTTCAAAAGGGTCAGTAGTTTCATTACCTCCAATTGGTTTCGTAGGGCTGGCACAAACTTCTAATGATTTCAGTATATAGCTCGAATTCATCTCACCATCCACCTCAAAGTTTTTAGCCTGTTTGCTAACATCAAGTATAAGAGTTTCCGTGGTTGGAAGTTCAAAAGGTTCAACTCCTTGCAAATTCACTGTTGTCTCCACCCGACTAGAGAGTTTTACATCGGCACACAAGAGGTTTGCCTATAGTAAAGTAGCTGGAGTTACTGGGACATCATACTTGCTTTTGCGACCATGGTTTTTAACATAAACTGGACTTGGGACCAGCCATGATGGGATAAGTTGTTGGCTACCATAGTCGAAGGCGACCAGAAGGAACCCTTTTCAATAGCTACTACACCGAGGTGTAGGAGATGGCGCTACTCCTTTCCCTGGATTGCTCCACTTTACCCTTGATACATACATACATTATATTGCTGAGTGCTAAGCAAGGAGGTATCAAGTACCATTTTTAAAGTCTTTGGTATGACGTGACCTGGGATTGATCCCAGGTCTCCCGGACCATTGGCGAACACTCTACCAATTAGGCCAATGAGCTGGTTGATGATGGGATAGATTTCCCTAAGGTTGCTTTTTTACTAAAATTGAATAGCCTCTCATGTGGTGTGGTTTGGTGTTGGTAGCAATACAAAATAAAGATCTAATGGAGAGCCAGGTATCCAATAAAACCATCTCCCATTCCAACTGTTTCATTTTTCTTGAGTGCAAAGTCACTTCCAACAATTCATCCATCTTTAAAGCCATTGAATTTTAATGTTACTTGCTTATGTTACTGTAACAAGAGAAATGACTTACCATGGAGTCTGAAGCAAACACAAACATGTCTCGCAAAGTACTGTTAGGAAAGAAACATGGCTATTCTTGGAGGTACAATTTGTTGGATGCCTGTCTTGTCCCCAGCAAGACAAGAGTTGTGCTCATGTAAATTTTGGACTGGCACAAAAGCAGAAATGTCAGCAGTAGCTACAAATTTGTGGTTACTGTTCTTGCTGACAGTTGGACAAACATGGTGACACAGCGAGTGAGAAAAGAAAGTGAGAGAGATGCAACTTGAGTTTCTGTGATTGCCCTCTGTGACAGTTGAGAAAGAAAGTCCTGAAATCCATTTCCTCCAGTAACCTTGAAGCTACATATGAGATAGAAGGAACTGTTGGCAAGCATCGAACTTTTTTTTCTATAGTTTTTGAAGAATGTCCTTTCCAATGATAACATCGACAAACAAGCAGTTTAATACCTCCATCACCACAAATGAGAGTCCAAAGTCAAATCCACAACCACTTCCCCAATTACTTGTGTCTTACAACTTGGATCAGCCAGAGAAATGCTTTTTGATCTTGGTGAAACAATCAATTTCAGTTTTCTACAGCTTTCTTGTTGACGAATGTCGAACAGCTGCCGGAATCAATCACAGCTTTGAGAGGAGAGTTGGTAATTTTACAAGAAACATTTGTCATGTCAGGACCACAGAGACATGCAAGTAACATGTGCCAATTTTTCCAATCCTTCCATATAGGAATCTATACATTTTATTTGCTCCTTTTCACTAGTGATCAGCAAATGCCTATTGTAGATTATATTTGTTGGTTTCATAAAGGCTTCATCTAATTTCCACATTGCAGAGTTGAAATTATCTGCATCACATATCAGCTCAAACACATTTTCAGAAACACTGTTCATGAGAGCATGGTGCTTCTTTCTGTCTAGCAAGACAGGACTGTCCTCTTCTGATGTAGTACCTTCCAGGTAATTCTCAAAGGTTTTCTTCCAGTGTGTAATGGTAGCACCATGAGGCAAAAAATGAGGTAAAAGGCTTGACTGGTAAAGAAGTTGTCTATTCACAATGGGTCTTCAATCCTTCTTTAAACCCTTCTTTGACCGTGAAACTCTGTTTGCCTCAAAGAATGCCCCCTTCTCAAAGTCTAAAATCGCAGCTGTCAGGCAACACGTGTGTTCTGCTCGGAGAAATGGCAATAAAAGTCAACCCTTCTAACGGTGTCACGTGTGTGACTGGTCAGTGTACAATAGTAATGTGTACCCAACTCTAAGGTGCCCGTACCAAACAAGGGGGATAGCTCCCTCATTTACACAGTGTTTGTATTCCCTTTCTGCATTCAGAGTGTTTGTTTTAGTATCAAACCTATATGGTCTTATTAACTTGTTTATTTTTTAGGAATAATGGTCTGATTAAGAACATTCCATTCTGAATAACAAGTAAACAAAAAACTAAATAATCCAGCAGAGATTTATGAGAATTTTCGAATAAGTAAGGATATACTTACTTTTGCTGCATATGTCAGGCTGATTGAAGGCAATTCTTCCGATAAAACAAACAATTCTGAAATTTCACTGGATTCTCTGCAAATGATCAAAAATAATAAATGAATCAATAAAATTTCATGGCACATCAACTCTTCTACACTGGTCATTCAATAGCAAATAATCAAAATCTTTACTTTTTATAAACCTAATTACCAGCAAACAAGAGCAACATGAGCAGACTGTCATAGATAGAGAAAGAGAGATTCAAACACAACTTATATAAAGAAAGATTTGAAAAAAAGTGACAAAGAGAGAGAGAGAGAGAGAGAGAGAGATTCAAACACAACTTATATAAAGAAAGATTTGAAAAAAAGTGACAAAGAGAGAGAGAGAGAGAGATTTGAGCAAAGGGAAAAAGAGATGGAGAGAAAGTTGAGCAGACTGATAGAGGAAGAGAGAGAAAGATGTAAGCAAACTGAGAGAGAGAGAAATATAAGCAAACTGACATAGAGGGAGAGAGATTGGAGTAGACCAACAAAGAGAGAAAGATTTGAAAAGACCAACAAAGAGATTTGAGCAGATTGAGAGATAGACATTTGACCAGACTGACAGAGATTGAAAGAGGGATTTGAGGAAACTGACAGAGAGATGGGTAGATAGAGAGAGAGAGAGAGAAATTTGAGCTGACTGATATAGGTGGAAGTAAATAATGGATGGTAATCTAACAATATGTAGGGAAAAATTGATAACAAGACAATCCAAGTGGAAGGAGAGATTTATTGAGAAGTCGACACTATAGCGTTTCGGTTCTACTGAACCATCTTCAGGATCCTGAGGGGTGATATTAGCGATGTTAAGTCAACGATGGATGTTTCAAAATGCAAAATACAAAAATCTAGGGGAAAATTTGTATAACAAGAAAAATTTGGCCATTTAATTAGTGAATCAGCATTTCTTGTTTTAAATTAAGTCATTTGACTTATTAGGAATATTCTATAGAATTTATGTTACGTTTGTTTATCGAAAAAGATTTCGAGTCAAAAGGAAAAAAAAAAAGACAAAAAGAAAAATAGAAATTTTTATGCTTTCTATTTTTCTTTTGTCTTTCTTTTTCTGTATATAGATATTGTTTTCACTTACAAATTAACAAGTACTGTTGCCAATGCTCCTTGATAAGTGCTAATAATCATGTCAGCTACTTCTGTCATTTTTTCTTTTTTCGCTTCATCATAAAAAAGGTAAATACAAGGAACTGCTTGACACGGGATATTGGAGCCATCTTCAGGAAGATAAAACTGAAAAAGAAACAAAGCATTTCTAGTATTCGTGTTAATAAAAACTGTCTTGATTTATTATATATAACTGTGTAAGGAATAATTTTTAAAACCAAATTTTTACTTCAAAATCAAGGGGTCATTCATTACACGACTTACGTGGTACATTCAATAAGTCTCCAGACTTTTTTGTACGGGCATTTAAAATTGTCGTAGACTCTTGAAAATTCACTATGTTATTGCTATACATCTTACGAGATGACTGACCAATTTTTATGATTTCAGCTTCAAATGAACAGCCACAGCAGCAATTGGAATACACCCTACTAAAGCCTGATTGTCACAGTTGGTGGATTTCAAAAATGCAATCTGGACGTGAGATCACTTTAGAAGAACGATATGCAATAAAATTCTGTTTTAAACATGGAAAAAATGCCACAGAAACATATGAAATGCTTCAGACTGCTTTTCGACCATGTTGCAGGAATCGAGCATCAGTTTTTGAGTAGTATAAGAGATTCAAGGAAGACAAGGAGTTATGAGGGATGATGAGAGGTGTGGGAGAAGTAAGGAAGTCAATACACCAGAGCTGATTGGCAAAAGGGTTAGGCTTAGGGTTACTATGTTGAGGTTCTAAGGGAGTTCAGCAAGAGATTCCATCGGAATAGGCCAGCACTTTTCAAATTGGGTCAGTGGCATTTCCACCAGGACAATGCACCAGTCCACAACTCCATCTTTGTCACAGACTTTTTGACCAAGATGGGCATGAAGACTTGCTCCCTGTGACTTTTGGTTATTCCCTAAGCTCAGAGGCTGTCGTTATGAGACAATTGAGGAGATGAAAGAGGCTGTGATGAAGGTCATTGACACATTCACACAAGAGGATTTCCATGGGGCCTTCCAGAAGGTTTTAGAATGGTACAACAAGTGCATTGCAGCCGGGGGAAATTGCTTTGAAGGGGACTAGAGTTTCATGTGTGTACTATCAATAAAAGTGCCCATACGAAAAAAGTCTGGAAACCTATTTAATGATCCTCATATTTTTCAAATGTCAAAGCTTACCTAGTTTTTAGGCTTAACCTCACCATTACTTCAATTCAGAGGGTCCCTGTATAACTAATAGCCTATGTTTAGGAATAGGCTAAGATAATAAGGTTTTTACTTAGCATTACCTACTATTCCTAACACCTTTGTATATAATATATAAAGTAAAGTTGGCAACTGTAGTCAAGAGCGACCCAATGTCTTCCTTTTCATTAGCTACTATACCTAGTTGTTGGGGAGAGCACTACTCCTTTCGCTGGATTGCTCCATTTTACCCTTCATACATACCTTATAATACTGAACGTTAAGCAAGGACGTATCAAGCACAATTTTCTGGGTCTTTGGTATGACTCAAGTTGGGATTGAACCATGGTCTCTCAGATCATTTGTGAACACTCTACCCACTATGATTAAAAATTTCATTAACCTAACTAATAACCTTTGTTTAGGTAAAGGCTATGTTGAGACACTTTGGACTGAAGTTACAGCAAGGTAGGCTTTGTACATTTCAAAACCTCATTTTGTTTAAACATTTGATAAGCGATGAGGAAACATGTTGGGTCAGACTAATGGAAAATTAGACGAGATCATGGATACAATGGCCAATGTTTGTGAAATATTAACCAAGAGTAGTGACTATTTGCTTATATAATCCAGAACTGCCTAATTCTTTAGGTAAAAATTAATTTAAAACCAAATTTGTTGAATGTATACCGACAAGGTAAACAAATATCACTTTGTTTACCAATACATCAGACTAATTGGCCTAATAAGTAGAGTGTTCGCCAGTGGTCTGGGAGACCTCGGTTCAATCCCAGGTCAAGTCAAATCAAAGACTCAAAAATGGTACTTGATGCCAACTTGCTTAACATGTAGTATTATGAGGTATGGATCAAGGGTAAAGTGGAGCAATCCAGGAAATGGAGTAGTGCTCTCTCCTACACCTCAGCTATTGAAAAGGGAGCCTTCGGGTCACCCTCAATTTAGGTCGTCAACAACATTTTAAATTTACTTATTAGTTTTGAAAGAATGAATAAATGTTTGAATGTTTTTATGCCATTGGATATCAAATCAGTATCTTTGTCAGCTAGCATAGCCAAAAGTTAGGGGTCATTCATTACACTCAATATATGAATTTACCAAACAGAAGGTCAATTTTTCAAGCAGAATTTAACAGGTCAGAGTTTTTCTTCTCCAAGACCAGTTGCCATACAAATATTAAAGAGCCAAGTCTACCCTACTGACCCATAGCTCAAGGGAGAATAGAAGCATACCTTTCCTAAGGATATCAGCGCAATGTGAAATGCTAACTGCTTCTTCCAGGATTTGAACACAGTTTGCCATGTTCATTTACTATGATGGTAACAATTATAAAATGAGCACCTCCATAACTACACTTCATCATGATCACCACATTGCATCATTAGCACAGATATCCCTGACCCTCTCTCGCCACCCCTCCCTATCATCCATTGCTTCCAGCAGGTCTTCAGGGTTACATCCTGCATCGGCACAGAGCTACTGTATGCAGGTTCGAGCTGGTCATCCTGCCTTTGCTTGTCCATGTGAAGGGATCCACAGGAGTACATCCCTTATGAGCTCATCCCTACTTCTCCAGCAGTGTCCTGCATGTCTGGTTTGTCTAACTTTTTCAAGTTTTAGTGATAGGTGGTAGGTAGCCATACAGCTACTGTTTTGTAGGAGGTTGCCTCCAGGACTTGTTCAATATTGCTCGCAGTATTCTTGTGTAGTTACCATCAAGCTTTTTCTCCATTAGTTTAGTTAGCATCCATGTAGTGCAGTATCGACACAACTGCTGCTTGGAAGAAACTGCGTTTTATAAAAACTCCATTTTAAGGCAAGAAGTTAAAGGTCATTGATTATTTGAGTTTATATGGTGTTTATTTGTAGGAGGCACTCATAATGTAATGGTCACTTGTATTTACTCAACCCCTCTGCACAAGCAAGATGTGACACAAGGTCAATTTTTAAGTGGAGTTTAACAGGTTTGAATTCTGATTTTTCCTTCTCCTAGACTGGTTGCTTAATCAAGGCTAAAGAGCCCAGTTTGCCCTACTATTTAATTAGGGCTGGAGGGAAAACAATTGGATTCATATCTCTCCCAAGGGTATGAATGCTATGTGAAATGCAATCAGCCTTATCCAGGATTTGAACTTGTGTTGCCATGTCCATTTCCGACTATGATAACCATTATACCACAGGAATCTCCAAATATGATATAATGGTTAACATAGTTGGAAATGGATACAGCGACACAAGTTCAAATCTAGGATAAGGTTGTTTGCATTTCACATAGTGCTAATACCCTTAGGAAAGCTATGAATCCAATTATTCTCCCTCCAGTTATTGGTAAATAGTATGGTAGACTGAGCTCTTTAGTGTTGGTATGGTAGCTTGTCCTGGAGAAGGAAAATTCTGACTTTCAAACTTGTTAAACTCCATTAAAGAACTGACCTTTTATCACATTCTAATCATAAGGAGAGATTGAGTAAATATATATGAAATTTATTGGCTGACTTTAGTCAAGAGTAACCAAAAGGCTCCTTTTTGTGTAGCTACTACACCGAGGTATAGGGAAAGGTGCTACTCCTTTCCCTGGATTCCTCCACTTACCCTTGATCTGTACCTTGTAATGCTGAGTGTTAAGGTGGCATCAAGTACCATTTTTTGAGTATGACTCGGCCTGGGATTGAACCCCGGTCTCCCAGACCACTGGCAAACATTCTAACCATTAATTAAATCTTTTAATAATAATAAACCTCTGTCAGGAGAAGATTTCCAACTTACAAGAATTCCACCTTGCTAAATTCTTTATAGGGGAAGATGCTGTAATGTAGTGGCTAAAAAGCTGGCCTGCAACATTGTATGAAGCAAGTTCAAACTCCAGTCACACAATTTGTTCTCTTTCAGACAAATACCCAAGAGAAAAGTTTGAACCCCCTTATTCTCCCAGCTATAGGTACCACTAATGTTTTTCTACAAGGATGGCTTTAGCATTAAATGAGCCACAAAGTTTAATGCCATTAAATAAATAAAGAAATTCCTTATTAGAAAAAAAATCAAAAAAGTTTACAAAGCCCTATATCAGTTTGAGAAACCTGTGAAGATAGATTGATATAACATCTTGATATCCATACCCCAAATGATTTCACTAACAAAGCCACCTGAAAAATAATTACATTTTCATCATCATCATCATGTCATGCTGCCAGCACAGATATCCCCGACCATCTCTGTCCACTTCTCCCTATCATTCATTGCCTCCGGCAGGTCTTCAGGGTAACATCCTGTGTCCTCACATAGCTGCCATATGTAAGTTTGGGCTGGTCGTCCTGCTTTTGCTTGGCCATATGTGGGGGTCCATAGGAGTATATCACTTACGAGCTCGTCCTTGCTTCTCCGGCAGTGTCCTGCGTGTCTGGTTTGTCTAACTTGTATAGTTTTCATGAAGGGAGGCTAGTGGCCGTATAGTTGGTGTCTCGTGGGGTGTTGTCGCCAGGACTTGTTCAATATTGCTCTCAACATTCTTGTGTAGTTGCCGTCAAGTTTCTTCTCCAGCCATTTAGTTAGCGTCCATGTAGTGCATCCATATAGCAGTATCAACACAACCGCTGCCTGGAAGAAACTGCGTTTCATTTTATCGGTCAGGTCTGATTTCCATATGATCAAGGGTTCCCTCAAATATTGATTAGAAATATTAAAAAATTCATTATCAAAAAAGTGATTACATTTTAGATTGATCTTTCAACATAACATCTCCAAAAAATAAAAAAATGAAAAATATTAGAAATTATTTATAACAACATGTAAAGTCGAATGTTTAATTTTTTAAGTTTTCAGGTTCAAGTTTCATTCTCAAGTGAAGCCAACCATATACAATCATAAACCAACAGAGAAAAGAATGCATTAAAACTTTGTATATATTTAGCAGAAGAGCAAGTTTTCTGCTACAAATAACAAGTGAATAGTATCTCATTGGTTGATGGAGACATTAGGATTATAAGTCATGAAAATTCACTCGGAATTGTCCAGAAGGACACATGGCAAGATGGATGAGGTGTTTGGTTGAAAAGTGCTTTTGAGTGAAATGATCTGGTGGTTGCAGGTTCAATTCCAACTAGAGGTAAATAACAATGAATACTTGATAAAGCTTAGCACTTGTACCTGGTCAGGGTTAATGGAATTAAAACAATCTACCCCCATGAATTGAATAAAGGGTTCAGTTTGGGGTTCTCTGTAAGCTCACATGTTTGACATGAAACACTTGAAGAAGGCCGAAGAACATATCGGCTGAAAGGTTTTGAGTAATGAAAATGAAGACAATAGTCTGAATATTCTAAATGATGAAAAATTATAAAGATTCATTTCAGAAATTTAAAAAAAATACTTTTATCTTTATTAATTTCTTTAGTATTTAGTATTCCATTAGGAATTTTGTGAAGAATTGGAATTATAGTGTAAAAACATGGACATAGGTCGACAACAGAGAACTACTGGATATACTGTTCCTTATAGGATTTATTTTTTTTCTTTTATTTGATTATTTTTTCAATTTAAATTCCCTTCTCACACCAAAATTCTTGATTCTGGAAACTTACATGTTTTGGCCCATCAAGTAACTTCAGTGCCCAGAGGAGAGAATTCAGTGTGACATCTCCACGGTAAAGAATGCTGGGACAGTTTCCAACTGCTCTTTCTTCTGAATCTGAAGGCATGTCTTTGCATTTGAAAAACCAGATGATGGTATTATTGTCAGATGACGACATTCTAACAAAACAGAAAAACACAGAATAAAGCAAATGAAGAATGCCAGATTATGCAGTCGTTCAACCCACAGAATAAACAGCAAGATTCTAAAAACTGATAATTTTGATAGAGAAAAATTTATCTTCAGCCAAAAGAGTTTTGATTAAATGACAAAAAAATCTTAAAATACGAAGGTGCATGAAAGGTTTTCTAATATTTTGGCACATGCTAGTTTATGGCATGTATATCTCACAAAATACATGTGAAAATTGACCCAGAACCAGCGGAAACTGACAGCATGCTCTTAACAATGCCATGCCCACCTCTGCCCAACACCTGAAAGGGCAAATGCATGAAGAAAAAGGAGTGGGGAAAGCAAACCAACTCGTACTCCTTCCCCTTAAACACACCCAGTCACCCCAATACACAGGCAAAAAAAAGATGATAACATACAACCAAACCATTGGCAATGAACACGTGCAACCCAAGCCCCACCCTATGCTTACATGTCCAAATGCCAAATGGCTCCTGGATTCAGCTGGGCCACTTGCAGGTGGGTGATGACATCACTGACGAGCATTGCATAGTAAGCTATGAGCAGACAAAAATGCTAGACTCATGTGGTGCCTGTGATGTAATTGTTATCGTCATAGGAAATAGACACAGCGACATGAGTTCAAAGCCCAAGCCCCACCCTATGCTTACATGCCCAAAGGCCAAATGGCTCCTGGTTTCAGCTGGGCCACCTGCAGGTGGGTGATGACATCACTGACAAGCATTGCATAGTAAGCTATGAGCAGACAAAAATGCTAGACTCATGTGGTGCCTGTGATGTAATGGTTATCGTCATAGGAAATTGACACAACGACATGAGTTCAAATCCTGGATGAGACTGATTGCATTTCACATAGTTCTAATAATCTTGGGAAAGGTGTGAATCCAATTATTCTCCCTCCAGCTATGGGTAAATAGTAGGGCAAACTGAGTTCTTCAGCCTTGGTGAGGCAACTAATCTAGGAAAAGAAAAACTCTGAATTAAAACCTGTTAAACTCTGCTTAAAAATTAACCTTGTGTCATATCCTGCCCGAGTGGAGGGGTTGGGTAAATATATAAATGCTAGATTCATGTTATGTATCAAGTGAGTCCAAGTCCTTCATTTATGGGGGGAAGTAGTTCTACAGATTTAAGTAACTAGCAACAATTTCTAACTAATCATAACTTTAAACCAAATATTCTAAATACAAATAATCTGCAATAATCCTCTCAAATAATTTGTACACAAACATATGGTTTCTAGGATTTCTATTTAATACTAATAATTTGCAAGCAAGAATATCATTTTAAGTAACTATTCCTATTTAATAAAAATCATTTATTTGGAAACAGTTACAAAAAAAAAGGTATTCAAAAAGTAAAGAAAGCCCAATTAAAAAAGGAAATTGCTACTCACTCCAAGTCAGAAACTGCACGCTGGGAATTGGTGAACATGAAGTGGACTTGATTGTTAAATGCATAAGCTACTTCCATGAAGACACGGTGCACTGCAAAAGATCAAAAGATATAGGTAGAGATATGAAATTGCTGAACTGCATCTATAGATAGACATGAGGGTACTGAGCTGCAGCTATAGGCATGGAGGCACTGAGCTGCATCAATAGACATGGGGGTAATGAGCTGCAGCTATAGGCATGGAGGCACTGAGCTGCATCAATAGACATGAGGGTACTGAGCTGCAGCTATAGGCATGGAGGCACTGAGCTGCATCAATAGACATGAGGGTACTGAGCTGCAGCTATGGACATGGAGGCACTGAGCTGCATCAATAGACATGGGGGTAATGAGCTGCAGCTATGGACATGGAGGCACTGAGCTGCATCAATAGACATGGGGGTAATGAGCTGCAGCTATAGGCATGGAGGCACTGAGCTGCATCAATAGACAGGGGGGTAATGAGCTGCAGCTATGAACATGGAGGCACTGAGCTGCACCAATAAATATGGGGGTACTGAGCTGCACCAATAGACATGGGGGTACTGAGCTGCAGCTAACACATCACTCAATAAGTCCCAGCCCCAACTGATAAAACAACTTTTGGACAAAATTCGACTTTATTCATCAACATAGTCACCTTCTAGAGTAATTCACTAATTCCAATGCTTCTCTAACAATTCAATGCCTTTTTGAAGAACAAATTGTCTTTGTTCTCAAAATATGCCTCAGTTTCCAATATTACTTCTTCACTGGAGCCAAATCTTTTTCCCTGGAGCATTCTTTTGAGGTATGTAAACAGCCAGTAGTCACCGGGGGTCAGATCTGGAGAATAGGGTGGGTACAGAAGCAATTCAAAGTGCAATTCATGTATTTTTACCATCATTGCAATCAACTTGTGACACAGTGCATTGTCTTGGTGAAAGATCACTTTTTTCTTCTTTATTTGTGGCTGTTTTTTTTTTTTTTAGATTTCTTTCATCAAACACACCAATAATGCTATATAATATTGGCTATTGAGGGTTATTCCTTTCTCAAGGAAATTGATGAACAAAATACCTTGCGCAACCCAAAATACAGAGGCCAAAAACTTGACTGCGAATGTTTTTGTCTTTGGTCACTTTAGATGGTTTTGCCCACTCAGCTGACTGCCGATTTAACTCCAGAGTGAAGTGATGGATCCATGTTTCATCTATTGTCACATATTTATGCTAAAACTCCTTTTTGTTGCATTGAAACAGTTGCAAACAATGCTCTGAATTGTCAATACGTTGTTCTTTTGATCGATTGTGAGCAAACACTGCACCTACTTTGAACACAGCTTTCTCATTGACAAATGTTGATGCAAAATGGTGAATACACTGCCTTCAGATATCTTCAACTCCTCTGCTATCTCAATTCATGATCGGCCAAAGCGAGTTTTTTCCTATTTTCTGGGACAACTACCAAATTTGGATGATCTGAACATTCAGCATCATTTGTATCTGTACAACCACATTTAAAGTCAGCTTACCACTTCTTAACCATTGTTTCTGATGTAGCAGAGTTTGAATAACATTTATCAAGCCATTGCTTTGCTTGAACAGTATTTTTTCCCATCAGAAAGCAATGCTTTATCAACAAACAAAATTCAGATTTTTTCATTGTACAGAAAATTTGTCAATGTAGCTTCACTTAAACAACTGTAATTTGTAAACTAATAATCTGATTGAGCTCAAAGTTTGACATGTGCCATTTGAAGGTTAGTACTTTATAAAAATCATATGGTATTTTATTAGTGGTGCCATCTATATGTCAAACCCAGGACTAATTGAGTGATGCATCAAGGACATAGAGGAACTAAACTGCAGATATAGACATTGTTAACATCCTATCTTGGCTTACGGGATGAGCAATTATCTCCCCCTGGAGGAAGAGGGAGCTGTGAGGAGAAGAAGGAGGAGAAAGGGGGTTGACCACTTTTTAGAGGGATCTCTTCGAGACAAGTCGCACGTGTCAACTCTAAAATAAAATATATATTTATCCTATTCTTGCCTGGACCTTATTTATCTTAATTAACAGACATGGAGGTATTGAACTGCAACTATAGACATGAAGGTACTGAACTGCAGAAAAGATGGAGGTACTGAGTTGCAGCAATGGACATGGAAGCACTAAGCTGCACATATAGACATGAAGGCATTGAGCTGCAACAATAGACATGGAGGTACTGAGCTGCAGCTATAGACATGGAAGCCCTAAGGTCAAGCCTTAGATGCATTGATAGTAAACTGCAGAGGTACTGAAAAGTATGAATAAAAAAAGAGACATCTTTTATTTCAAAAAGAACTTTGATAACATCTGCATAAAAAATCAATTAAAAATGTCATAAGTGTTTCTTTTTTTTTTTCAAGAAAGAATCAGTTCAAAATTTTTGCCTTAAAAAAAAGCAAAAAAAAAACACACAACTTTCATCTATAATGACCTAAACTGCCTCCTTAATTAATTAGTTCTTTTGTTTTGTGTGCTTTACTACAGCAGCACATCAGGTGTCTATTTAAATCTCTTTTAGAAGTACAGAGATTTAAAAAGAATGATATCTATTCATCTTAGTCAGGTTTTGGTTTGGTTTTCTGGCATATCAACCATTGTTGGTTATTTAATGCCAAATCCTGTTTTTATATATAGATATTAAATATATGATTTGTAAACACATTTTGTAGATACACACAGGTAAAGGATCAAACAGTTCTTTTTCTAACAATTCAGTTTAGTATAATGATTTGGTTAGGTTTCTTTGTTTAATGGCATATCACCGGGACATTGGCCCAGCGGTTAGAGTGTTCGCCAATGGCCCGGGAGACCTGGGTTCAATCCCAGGTCGAGTCATACCAAAGACTTTAAAAATGGAACTTGATACCACCTTGCTTAACACTCAGCATTATAAGGTACGGTTCAAGGGTAAAGTGGAGCAATCCTGGGAATGGAGTAGCGCCCTCCCCTACACCTTGGTGTAGTAGCTATCGAAAAGGGAGCCTTCGGGTCACCCTCGACTATGGTCGCTAACTTTACTTACTTACTATCCTAGAATAACAGTAGTGATGCTATTTAACCCATAGCTGAGAGGATAAGGGAGTTCATACCTTTCCAAAGAGCATTTGTTCAAAAGTGAATGTAATAGCACGACTAGAGTTTGAACTCACTTACAACGATTCCACAGTCCAGTGCTTTAACCATTACACCACAAGAACAACCCCCACAGTTTAAAATAAGCCAGCAAAGTTAAAAAGTTCCAAGTATTATTATGTATCACTAACAATTAAACATCAGTTATTTGTTTATACACAAATGATTAAACAGTTCTATTTCAAGAAATTTAGTTTAGCATAAATCATTTGCTTGTACAGAGTTTAAATGTTAAAGTACACAGTTTAAATGACAAACAGTTCTTTTTAAACCATAAATAGGACCCTATCAGGTGCTACCACTCCAGGCCAAAGTGAACCTGGGAGCGATGGCAATGAAGGGGTACTCTGCATTTCAAAAACTCCAGCATTACTGGAGCCTCACCATCAATTTGTTTAGTTTCATAATCAGGACATTCATTTGAGGAGTCTTATCCCTCTGCAGAGATTGGATGGATGGTTGGATTTTTATGGCATATCAACCATTGTAGGTTATTAATGCCAAATCCACTTTTATACAAACAAACAGTTCTCTTTCAAACAATTCAGTTTATCATAAGTACAATTTTTTGTTTACACATAGTTAAATGTAAAAACAGTTAATTACAAACAATTCAGTTTAGTGTAACTACACAGTTTAGTTCTATTCAACCCATAGATAGGACCCTAATCACGTGCTGCCAGAGTGGACTTGGGAGCAATGACAATAAATGGGTACTCCGCATTCTCCAAACCTCCAGCATTACTGGAGCCTCACCATCAGATTATCTAGTGTCATATCCAGGATACTCACTGGGAGAGTCTTACCCCTCTGCAGAGATGCAGTCGATGTATTCTACAGCCTCAGTCAACTGGGCAACCAAATTTTTGTGAATTTTTAAAACTGTTGCTTTTCTTTTGGTATCCGTGCTATTCATACCAAATAAACATGGAATTACTTGGATTATCGAATATTCAATTGAATAAATCATGGGAAGCAACCAAATATTTTCTGTTCTATAGGGTATCTTAGCCTCAGTTATGAAAACAAATACGACTGGTTTATACTAAGTGGATGGATTTCAAGACAGAAAAATAAGGTGCATACCAACTACTTACCATAAGTACCAATAGCGGAAAAATAACCAAATACAACATCCTTTTCTCCTTGGAATGATGACATTCTCTCAAGGCGTTCAACTTTAGTATTGATAATGTCTACCACATCGAGGAGGGCAATTCTGAAAATTAAATATACCAGACTCAATAAAAGCAAATAGATATACATACATATTTATATACATAATATAATAATAAATAAATATGTATTAGTTGTTTCATATATTTAATAGCATGGATGTTTATCTGCAACCCAGGTTTTCATGCCATCTTTATACAACAATCATCAGGAAGAAAAAGAAAGATTTTGAAGAAATCAAAAAAATACAGTCGAAAGAATGTTTATGTTAGAATTATGTGTAACTTTTTGTGTGTGTGTGTGGATTATATTTGCATATTGTTGGGTGTTGTCGTATATGTGATTGTTAGTATGTGTTTGTGCATGATGATACATGCGCCGCATGGCAGATTTGAGGTTGTCTCATGAATATGAGTAGCAATGTGTAGCAAAGGTAGTGGAAGTTGAGAGACAGTTGGAGATTTGGTAGAATAGAATTTTTTTTTAATTGTATGTAGAGATGATTTTAAATGAGGAAGAAATTTATCATCATTATATAGTAGCACTATTACAGAAGAAAACCAGGAGGAGGCACACGAGTGGAAGAAAAACTGATACGAAACACTGCGCGCTGAATGTGTGGAAAAGGACTGGATATGCCATGTCATTCCTATTGAGATTGGTTGTCGTGGTTTTCTAGGACACTCAGTCATTTCATTTCTTTCAAAAATAGGAATCACTGGCCGCAGTTTGAAAGTTGCTTCAAATCGTCTTCAGACCACGGCACAATATGCATGAAGTTGGATTTGGTCCAAAGCAAAAAGTCTTCAGCATGAATGACATCAACAGCCAAAAGTAAACACATTTTTAAAAATCACAAACTGCACTAAAAATGAAGATGAACGAAAAATGTAATTAATTGATCTGGCGTACATATATATATATATATATATATATATATATATATATATAATTCTTTTAAATACCCTGTCTAGTGGCAAAACCTACTTGGTAGCACCAGGAGTGGCAGTACCATCTTGAGCTACTGAAACAGTGTTATCACCCTGGTTTGCAGCTGATGAGAGCAGGGTATTGTGCATGCTTTGATGAAAAAAAAAATTTGAGCACTCTCAAAATTATATTACATTTGGTCAGCCACAAACTCACCAAGGGAGATAGTGACAAACAGAGAGTGTTATAATATATATATATATACACACACACAGAATCCACCAAAAAATACAAATATTCTTCAAGAAAGGAAAAATCAGTAAAAAATTTTCAGTATCAATATTTATTTTGTACAGGCTTTTCTTTTCCTGTTGTATATTTGTAATTTTGGTGGACTCTGTGTTTGTATATATATATATATATATATATATATATATATATATATATATCTTTTTTGGTAGAATCTCTATATAAGATTCCATTTTCACCAATGGTCTGGTAGACCTAGGTTCAGTCCCAGGTCGCATCATACCAAAGACTTTAAAAATGGTACTTGATACTGCCTTGCTTAACACTCAGCAATATAAGGTAAGTATCAAGGGTAAAGTGGAGCAATCCAGGGATAGGAATAGCGCCCTCCCCTACACCTGGGTGTAGTAGCTATTGAAAAGAGAACCTTCTGGTCACCCTTGACTATGGTCGCCAACTTTACTTTTATATTCAAAATAAAAGTCAAATCCCCCCTTCATTACTCCCATGTCCACTCTGACCCGCAATGGTAGTGTAGCAGTTAATGAGGCTGCGTGAAAATTATTATCAAACAAACCATTGAAACTATGTCAAAATAATAACCAGACTACATAGATAAGAGTCAAAAATCATGGTAAAGCATGTATTTATTTTAAACAACAAAATGTAAGGTAGACGAAAGAGAGATCCTAAAAAAAGTTTGTTTTTCCTTTGACTTGTATGAGTGATACATGAACAGAATGCAGTAGAGTTTGTTGTTGTATCTATCAGCTGATATATATTAGTTAACTTGAGTGGTAGGTAGCAGCAGATAAATTTCAGCGGAATCAGAAGGTAGATACGTGTCTGTGTGTTCATAGCTGCTGAGAATAATAGTTAACAGACTGGAGAAAATTATCTAATTTCAATAAAAGGTAAGTTGGTTATGTACTTAGCTTTTTAGAGCAGAAATTAAGTTCTCAAGTCTTTAATTGAGTTTATGGGACCCCAAATTCAAAACCTTTTTAAATTGATGTGTTGAATATTATATATGTGTTGAATAGTAATAATAATAATTATATATGTTGAATAGTAATATTAATAATAATGATAATAATAATAATAATAATTATAATTATAATTATTAATTTAAATTGATGTGTTGAATATTTAAATTTAATTATTTATTTAATTTGAATATTTAAATGTGTTGAATATTTAAATTTTGAGTATTTTGAAATGTGTTGAATATTTAAATGTGTTGAATATTTAAATTTAATTATTTATTTAATTTATTATGATGTGTTGAATATTTAAATTTAATTATTAATTTAAATTGATGTGTTGAATAGTAATATTAATAATAATAATAATAATAATTATATGTGTTGAATAGTAATATTAATAATAATAATAATAATAATAATTATAATACTGTTTGAACAAGGAGACTTGCTGTCACTTGTTCTCAAGAGAAGAAAGACAATAATTTTTTTTAACAGTGTTAAATGAATGATAGTAAATGTAACAAAATTGGCACCAGTAAGTCTGAGAACACCCTTAGTGCTAAACCATTTGTCAGAAGGAGGATTTGATTTATGACCCCTTATTACTTCCTGTTTCCAGTTGAGAGATTGCCCCTTTCCTAAAAGAAAATTCTGTTGAACTCAGGACTCTGGACAAGTAATATGGTGAAGGAACTATAAAACAAAGATATGAAGGACCTTTGATGAAAATAACCTTGATGATTAAATATATATCCACAAGATTATAAACTCATTACAGGACTTTGTAAGTAACCATATTTACTAGATGAAAAACCTTTAAAATATTCTTTTAGATATAAAATTTCTGACCAGAAGAGACTAAAAGGAAAACCATTTATCTCTGTCTGTAAAATAACCTCATTGTAAACATACTATTCATATAGCCCCTTGCTTCGCATAAAACTCATATATGTAAATAGAACTACCAAAAAAACCCCCAAAAAACTGTCTTTCTTCTCTTGAGAACAAGTGACAGCAAGTCTCCTTGCTCAAACTATTATTATTATTATTATTATTCAACACATATCTATATCTATTTAAAAAGGTTTTGAATTTGGGGTCCCATAAGTTCATAATGCTGACAATCAAAGGTTTGTTTTGATGTCTTTGAAAGATAATGAATAAACTAGCCCACGATGATTGTCTTAGCTTATTCATAGAATTTTTGGTTGAAAACCAAGCTGTTGGTATTTTGGCGGTAAATCAGGTATCAGTCCACTTGTGTTCATTTAAAGGTTTTTGAACCAATGAGAAGCTTATCTAGTAGTAGTAAAATTTTGCTTATCAGGAGCCTGAATTTGCACAAAATTTTTACTTCTTTATTTTGAGCTGTGGTACGGTGATATCTCTACAGTAATACCTATAAAGATTTCAATCCATGAATCAAATAGATCTGATGAAAAATTATACAGATTTAATTAGACTTTGTGCAAAAAAAAAAAAATAAATGTAAAATCACAACACAAAAATATAAATCTAAACAACAAAGAACATGATTCCTTAACCTCTTGGTATGAAATAATCCTAGACAGGTTGATGTATTATTAAAATCAATCAATCAATCTTAATATGTTTATTCATATTTTCTATTATCACAGCTAATACCACTACTACTGCTCTAAGTATCGACTATGTGCAGCTGATTCTTGAGTGGGGAATTGACGGCTGCTACGTACACATAGATGCAAAGCTCTTATCATGAATTGAGCACTCTGATAGCCGATAGCGTATATGTAAAAAATATAAACATAAAAAATTCTTTTACTTACACTGAAAATGATGATCACTCTTGGGTAAGATATCTGACTGGCATAATGTCAGCTGGGTTTCGACCTCAGCTTGAAGCATCACACTCGTCTGGCCACACTGAAGAGTTGTGATACAACATAACAGTCTGTATGCGAATGACAATATATATATACAAATATATATACACACACAGGATGTCATCGGTAGAGTGTTGCTATTTTAACTTATTACATCTGCTTTATTTGTTACAGGTTTTGTTTGTGCGGCAAACTAGGGTTAGTTGCGCACTGTCTGTGAAGAAACAGTCCCATGATACAATTTAATCTTCTAGTAATTTAGAAACGGCATGCTGTACTTGGTGGCATTCATGTTAAAATGCCAATACAAAGATTTCAAAGTGTTTGGGTGTGAATCTGAGGACAGATTTATATTCATACTGATAAAAATCAAACACCCAGTCTACATCATAGTGTTTGCGATGGTCACTGATGATGGTGACATTATATCTTCATTCATCTTACAGGAGATTCTGAAGTTGTCAAAAGGCTGTGTTAAAAGCCAATGTTAATTTCTTTGAATAAATTTAATCTATTGTATTTCAAGATATTTTCATGTAATTTTGGTAAATATATCGGATAAAGAGAGATGTCAGTGTTATTTTCATTTTTGCATAATTCAGACAATTCCTCCATAGCACCCTGTATATCAAGTTTCCATAATATATATATATATATATATATATATATATATGTGTGTGTGTGTGTGTGTGTGTGTGTGTGTGTGTGTGTTTGTTTCGTTAGGCAGCAGTCGTTCATTAAAGCATGTTTGGCTAGATAATAAAGACAAATTTTGTCTGTATAATTTATTTAAGATCCTTTCAAGTTTTCTGATAAGTGTCTTAGTTTGAGGTTGGAATTAGTAGATGAATTTCCCAAAATTGTCCCAAGCGCTTTTGGACCCTTCATAGGCCATCATCAGGGGTTGCTTGCTTGTGTAAGGTGTATTTGTGTGTGTATATATATATATATGAAAATGTATAGAGATGAAAAAAAAGGTTTCCAGAGGATGATTTCATTTGTAGAAATATTTGCCAACGTTAAAGGTTTTGGTTTTTAGACCTTCATTAGAACATATATCTTTCTAAATCAAACAAAAACGTAGAATAAGTTTTTAGAATTCTGCTGGTAACACTTTTTCTCAAATTTGTGTGATGCAATTAATATTTCAAAATTTATCCAAAAAAAAAATTAATATCATCTCAGTCTATTTATCTATTTTTCAATCTATATATATCAATCTGACAAAGAAAAGAAGCAGAAGGTACCCCGCAAAAACAATAACCGACGCCAACTACGCCAATGACATAGTGATTCTGGCAATTGCACCCGCCAAAGCCAAAACACTACTGCATAGTCTGGAACAAGCTGCCAGAGGCATTGGCCTCCATGTCAATGCACACAAAATGGAATACATATGCTTAAATCAAACAGGTGACATCTCCACACTAGGTGGTAGCTCTCTGAAACTAGTTGATAAGTTTATCTGCCTAGAAAGCAGTGTCTCATCAACCAAAAAAGACATTGACATGCGACTAGCAAAAGCATGGACAGCTATCAATAGATTATTGGTCATACGGAAGTCAGACCTAACTGATGAAATGAAATGCTGTTTCTTCCAAGCAGCAGTCGTGTCGATACTGCTATATGGACGCACTAAATGGACACTGACTAAACGGAGGGAGAAAAAGCTTAATGGCAACTACACAAGAATGCTGTGAGCAATTTTGAACAAGGCCTGGAGGCAACACCCAACAATGCACCAGCTGTACGGCCGCCTACCTCCCATCACGAAAACTATCAAAGTTAGACAAACCAGACATGCAGGACACTGCTGGAGAAGCGGGGATGAGCTTATAAGTGATGTTCTCCAATGGACCACCTCACATGGCCAAGCAAAAGCAGGAAGACCAACTCGAACCTATATACAGCAGCACTGTGAGGATATGGGATATAGCCCTAAGGACCAGTTGGAAGCGATGAACGATAGGGAGGAGTGGCGAGAGAGGGTCAGGGATATCTGTGATAAGATGAGAGGATGATTTTGTATCAACTATCTGTTTATCTATCTTTCTAAATATATTCAAACAGTGACGCCAAATCATTTTAGATAAGGGATTTTGTAACTTTTCAGCACCGTCTCACCAAATAAGAAGACAAACTGAAAAAACCCTGTCTCTACTCTGATAGCATTGCAGTTTGAAATGACACTAAATTCAACAATTTTTTCGGAATTTTTTATTATATATGTAAACTAATATCTTGGAATCTTTGAAATTAAAATTGTGATTAGTTTCTAAAATATATTTAACTAAAGCATTATTTATGTCTGCTCTTTAAAAATCTCTTTTGTGCTCATAAATTCATTTATTAAGACTACAGCAAGTTTTTCTGGTATATTTTATTTCAATCAAGACAGGATTTAATATATATATATATATAGGTATGCAATTCCTTGAAAACACAAGTACATTTTGTTGTGAAAAAAACTTAAAAAGAGATGAGATCTAAATTTCTTTTAGATTTTACCTTGCTCCACTGATCAGCATTTGAGCACTTTTCAATTTACAAAAATGTTTTTATATGATTTGCTTGTTTATATATATATATATATATATATACATATATATAAATTTATAATCCTTTGTGATTGGTTTCGTTGTTTTTTCTTAAAGAAATTATTCCTCTGTATAATTGGTACATTGAGCTCTTTACCAGGAAGATTTAAATATTCATTCACGAATAATTTCTTGTCCTGATGGAATTACTCCCAACTCCGGTTTAACTGGACTAAGTATTCTATATATATATATATATATGCTGGTCTTTGAGAGCACAAGGACATTTAGTTATGTGACAAACTAAAAAAAAAAAGAGGTGAGACGTTAATATCTTTTAGGTTTTATCTTAATCTAACGGTCAGCATTTAAGCCCTTTTTAGATTTATAAATATAGAATACTTACTGAAGTGCATTGGATGCAATGGAGTTAACATCAAACATATTCATAAGGTATAAACTCGCCCAGACTTCATCATTCCTGGAAAAATAAGAAGAAAGAATATTCTTTTAAATGTTAAAAATATATTTAAATCAATAACATGGTCTAAAAACAAGAAATGCCTCATGACAAACACTGCTCAGAAAAAATTTACTTTTACAGACAAAAAAAGTAAAAAAGAAGCGGTAAAAGCCAGAATTGTCCCCTATGGATCTCTGGTTTTAGTCTCCTAAGAGAGAGAGACAAATATTTAAGGAAGAAAATATTTTAACTTTTTTTTGTATCAGCATCATGAAATTAACCAAATATCAAAAAACTTAGCTGGAGGGGATAAGGTAGTTCATATAACTGTGTACCCATAGCTGGAGGAGATAAGGTACTATTTACCAACCCCTCCGCTCGGGCAGGATATGACACAAGGTCAATTTTTAAGCGGAGTTTAACAGGTTTGAATTCAGAGTTTTCCTTCTCCTAGACTAGTTGCCTAACCAAGGCTGGAGAAACTAGTCTGTCCTACTATTTACCCATAGCTGGAGGGAGAATAATTGGATTCATACCTTTCCCAAAGGTATTAGTGCTATGTGAAATGCAATCAGTTTCGTCCAGGATTTGAACTCGTGTCGACGTGCCCATTTCCTACGACGATAACCATTACACTACGGGCACCTCGACATATGCATATGGATGAGAGTTTTCCTTCTCCTAGACCAGTTGCCTAACCAAGGCTGAAGAACCTAGCCTGTCCTACTATTTACCCATAGCTTGAGGGAGAATAATTGGATTCATACCTTCCCCAAGGGTATTAGTGCTATGTGAAATGCAATCAGTCTCAACCAGGATTTGAACTCGTGTCGCCATGTTCATTTCCTACGACGATAACGACTACACCACGGGCACTTCTGGAGGAGATAAGGTAGTTCATACAACTGTGTACTGTTATGCTGCCATGTGCTCCGCGAGCTTGCAGTGTGCCATTCATTCCTGCCAAGACCATCAGTTAAAGCCGGGCACAGACGTTGGCTGTGGTTTGCCAACACTATTTAATGTTACAGATATCACCAACTCCCTAGCTGAAACACATTTTAAAGTCACCAGGTGGGTTATAGGTGAATTATCAAAAGTCAACACATTCATCTGGCTAGCTTTCTTCCTCAAATGCAAGGTCTTCAACAAATACAATACTTCCACAACAGAGAAAAAAGGACTCTGAACTGCAGTGTTTTGGTTAACAAGATTAATAACAATATTCTTTTATTGAATAAAAGAAAGAAACAATTCAGGTAAAAGTCAAGAGCAAGAAAGTCTTTCTGTATCTCAGAAGAGCCTACATTAAAATATCCGTATCCCAGTCAAGGTCCTCATTTAATATCTGTTAATGGCGGAAGGTGAGAATATAGTTCGACAGCAGTAGACCGATTCCGCTTTCCTTCGAACTTTGGGATTTAATGGTAGAGCTCATTCTCCAAATCTCAAGTTTATCAGTGGGGGAATATTCCCTCTTTTCTCCTTTTTTTATCAGAGCTGTTCTTGCCTTCGGTAATTTGTCTTTTATTCACATCAGCATGACTGCAGAAAGATAAATTTGAATATACTTAAATTGTATGTTCACTTACTTGGGATTTTGTCAAATCTTTTTTCCACCATTTTATATTTTCATTACTAGGCTGCTATAACATGTTGGTAGAAGGATGCACATCTTAGTTCAGATAAGACCAAGATTAATTATTGTCTCTTTCCTCATGGACAAGTCTTTTCTTTTGGTATTCGTTTAACAAGACTTATCATACCTCAAAGTCCGGCTTCATTCAAAGGAGAAGTCTTTTCTTTTCTTTCAGTATTCTCTGTGCAGCATGAACTTGGAATTTGGGTTTCCTCCATATCCCAAATTGTGTCTTCCTTTTTCAATGAACAAGACGCTACTGCTTATATGTCTTCACCCTTCGACGAATAACTACTTAGTTTCCATAGTTTGAAAAATTACCACGTGTTGGCTTTTTGCAGGTTTCTTCCTCAGTACCAATCATGGTCACAGGTCTGCCTCTCTCTCTGCTGACGCATACATGGCTAATAGAGAGTAGGGTTTTCTCATGCCCATGTCACCTAGTTCTAATAGTAAGGGTTGAAGAGAGCCAGCCTCTCTCTCCACTGCTAATTCTTGACTCCCACTATAGTCAGTGATTCACACCTCCCTTTCCCATAACGCAGCAAATGTATGAGGGTCTCATATTTCCTCATCACAGTACCAAGAGCTGAAAAGGATAAGGTAGTTCATATAACTGTGTCCCCAAAAATGGAGGGGATAAGGTAGTTTATATAACTGTGTACCCATAGCTGAAGAGGATAAGGTCATATTTACCAACCCCTCCGCTCGGGCAGGATATGACACAAGGTCAATTTTTAAACGGCGTTTAACAGGTTTGAATTCAGAGTTTTCCTTCTCCTAGACTAGTTGCCTCACCAAGTCTGTCCTACTATTTACCCATAGCTGGAGGGAGTATATTTGGATTCATACCTTTCCCAAGGGTATTAGTGCTATGTGAAATGCAATCAGTCTCGTCCAGGATTTGAACTCGTGTCGCCATGTCCATATCCTGCGACGATAACCATTACACCACGGGCACCTCCATAGCTGAAGAGGATAAGGTAGTTCATATAACTGTTTACCCATAGCTGGAGAGGATAAGGTTGTTTATATAACTGTTTACCCATAGCTGGAGAGGATAAGGTTGTTTATATAACTGTGTACCCATAGTTGAAGAGGATAAGGTAGTACATATAACTGTGTCCCCAAAGATGGAGGAGATAAGGTAGTTTATATAACTGTGTACCCATAGTTGAAGAGGATAAGGTAGTTCGTACAACTATGTACCCATAGCTGACAGGATTAGATAGTTTATATAACTTTATGCAAACAAGTCATCATTATTTTCAAATAAGAATAAATACTTGAAATGATTCTAAAAAATGATTTGGGTATAAAATAACCCCACAAGAGATGACACCTTATATTAGTCAGATATACAGAGGCTGATTTAGCAATAGAAACTTTGACATCCAACTTCAGTGGAAAATATATTGGTAGTTGACGGCATTGATATCAAATGATATTGATTAAAAAGAATGAACTACTAGAAATTGCAACCTAAAAGTCAAACTTATCCATCAAGGCTAAAATCCACACCTTTACAACAGAGGTGTCAATCAGTGGAACAGTATTCTTCATAATCGATATACACCACTTACTGTAACTCCAGTAGTTTTCAACAAACATTTCCAACACATGTTTGGTGAACACATTTAATAAATTAACACAGAGATTAATATAAAATAATTAAATAGTAAGACAAATTTAGATTTCTATTAATGCTATATCACACGAATGTCATAACTTATGATATAAACATTTTTAATGGCTTTTGAAAAAGTTGGGGGGGGTCTGTATAATGAGGCACTGGTAGTCCCAGATCATCGGACCATTCAGCAGAAAAAGGGTAAATCGTGGTGTACAAGTTGATTTTAAACCTAAAAAAAAAAAGTCACTGTAAAACTCGGGGTTGACTTATACAACAGGATTAAAATATAAACCTTTACTACAGAGTGATCAACCAGTGGAATACTACTCCTAACAATAAATACACAGCACTTACCATAACTCCAGCAGACTGCCACAAACATTTCCAACTTAAAATCATGTTTGATAAACATATTTAACAAATTAACACAGGTTAATATAAAATAATAATATTTATATAAAATAATAAAACTGTAATATGAATTAAGTATCATTTTAACACTATATCACATTATTAATTTTTTACTATCAGTACATATGATAAACTGTACGTAGGAGTACTACAATATGTAATCTCTTAATATTTTATTGCAGATATTTTGCTTGAAGATGTTTACAAGTAGACATGATATCAAATAGCTATTACCAAGATAACATCAGTACATCCACTGACAAATTTTGTTGGTTCATTATAATGTACTTATCGGTATAAAACTAAACTTGAAATCGTCCAGTCCACTGGGATGTAGAATACACTGACTGCATTTCTGCAGAGGGTTAAGACCCCCCTAATGAGTGCTCAGGATATAACATTAAACAATCTGATGTTGAGGCTCCAGTTATGCTGGAGCTTTGGTGAATGCAGAGTACTCTTCATTGCCATTACTCCCAAGTCCACTCTCTCAGAGTAGTTGGACTTGATAGAGTCCTATCTATGGGTCAAATAGAACTGTTTGATCATTTAACTATGTGTTAACAAATGATTGATGTTTAATAGAAACATTAGTTATATATGGCAATACTTCGAAAGCAATTTTTTAATCTAATATAAGCTGGGACTACCAAGTATCTTGTAGTAATTTACTAAGCTTTTTTGTTTAGATAAGACACGAGGCCAAATAATTGGAGCACCCAATGAAACTCACTTGTGTAGGTTTGCTAGTCGAGTTTGCTAACCATTACACCACCAGGGCACCCAACCAAGTAACTTGCGAATGTGTTTATCTGTCCCTTTCCTCATCATATCTAGGATTACCACAGGCAGAGTGCAATTGACTCAGTTTTAAAGGGTCACATTTTTCCAATTTCGATTTCCAAGTCTTTGTAAGTGACATGTTAATGTTCAAGTATCCACAACAATAATGAAGATGTTAATGAATTTCACCATCTTTGTTTTCTTTAGCAGACAACATTAATCTTATACAAGTGACTTACTTGTAAGCTTTTAAAAGTTAATATCTTAAACCTGACTGACAATTCAAAACAATTCTTTTGTCAAGCAGACACAATGATTCACACAGTAATTAATTAAATATTAAAAAAAAAGAAAATAAAGGCAAAGACATCATTTCTGATAAGAAAATATTTAAAAAGAGTCCCTGTAAGTTGTGGGGTTCGAGGCTGAAGGTCACGGGCAAAGGGCAAGGCTGTGTTGCCATTTGAATATCTGATTCCATATTTTGGTTATATTATATTATCCCCACGTTGGTTAGTCGGTGTATTGCCTTGCCCAAGAAAGTCCCGAAAGAATTATACAAAAAAAAAGACAGAAACAGATAAGAGACGAAGACATTTCTTTTATACTTTCCTTTATTTACTGGGTTCAACAACCATTCCGTGAATGAGGAAGTTTTTCCTGAATACATTGAAATGGTTGAATCCCCCAGTTAAGGTGTCAAAAATACGTTAAATCGTTTCATGTATGTATTTGTCCTCATTTGGTATTTCAGGCTTCCATAAGGGTTATTTTTCTTTTGGAAGTTTGTGAAAGTCTGGTAAGGGTTAGTTTATAGTTCATTTGTGGGTCTGGTATATTTCAGCATAATGCTGACCGAGAAAGAGCTGCAACTGGGTGAAAGGGGCTAACCAACGCTACGTCCAATGATGTATGCATGGTGCCCAGAACACCAGAAAGCAACGATGTAATCAAAACGCTGGTCACTGCCTGAGAGAGAAAAAATTGGCTGGTCCCCTTTGTCAAGAGGATGCCTTTTATGCATGCGTCATCTCATTTTCTTGTTAGGGACCGCTGGGAGTTTCTGCAAATTTAATAGTTTTATTTTTTTTTTTTTTTAATTTAATTTTGAATTTTTTATTTATTTATTCGTTCCCTACAAAGTAAAAATGCTAAGTTACTTCAATTATAGAACAAAACTTATAATCCTCGTCCCATCCCCCCAAAAATCCCGAATGGCACAATTAGACATTTTATGAAAAGTTTTAATGACAAAAAAATAGCAATTGGTGTTGAGGCTCATATTCTGGGGAGGGAGGGAAGTCTGGATGATGTAATGGCTAACAAGCTGGACTGCAGCCTTGAAGTAAGTGAGTTCAAACTTCAGTCAGGCTATTACGTTCACATTTGAACTAATACCCTTGGGAAAGGTACAAACCCACTTATCTTTCCAGCCATAAGTTAAATAGTATCACTGCTGTTCTTCTACAAGGATGGCTTTGACTTTAAATAACCCACAAAGGTTGATATGCCATTAAACAAATAAACCATCATACTCTGAAACTCAAGGAGAGAATGAATTCAATCCTACATTGCCATTACTCCCTAGTCCACTCCGATCCAGAATGGTAGTACTTGCTAGAGTCCTATCTAGAGGTAAAATAGATCTGTTTAAAAATTATTTATGTTAGATAAGAATACTTGAAACTATTTAACTGTGTGCACATTATTTGTATTAGGAATACTTGAAACCATATGACTACGTGCAAATTATTTGTATTAGATTGGAATACTTGAAACCATATAACTATGTTTAAAATATTTGCATTAAAAATAGGTACTTGAAGTTAAAATTTTTTACAAAGGATTACTATTTTAATTGAAATCATAATAGTCAACAAATACTCAAAACCAGATAATTGTCGCCAAATTATTAGTATCCAATAGTAGAAACCATAAAATTTTGCATAAATTTTTCATATTAGGAATATTTGAAGATATATGCAAGTAGGTAGAGTATTCGCCAACGGTCCAGGAGACCTGGGTTCAATCCCAGGTCACATCATACCAAAGACTTTAAAAATGGTACTTGATATCTCCTTGCTTAACACTCAGCAATATAAGGTACATATCGAGGGTAAAGTGGAGCAATCCAGAGAAATGTGTAGCGCCCTCCCCTACACCTCGGTGTAGTAGCTATTGAAAAGGGAGCCTTCTGGTCGCCCCCAACTAAAGTCGCCAACTTTACTTACTTACTTATTTGGGATAAGAACTGTTTCTTGAAGCTATCATTGTTTGATAAGCATTACTAAAATTATTTATAGGAAGCCATGAAATTGCTTATTATCAGATAATGAGCCTGACTTGGGCATGAGATAACTCAATAAGGGTTGACATGTATAATTAAGTTAATAAATAGAAAGATTTCTCACCCTAATTAACAGTTAAAGAGAAAAACTTACTGATACAAGAATATTTTGGTCCCAATATTTGGTTCTTGACAATCTGGGTCTGCAACAACTGCACAGTCAACCTAGAGACAAGAAAGGAAGATATAGACTTGTTTATGACCTGGAAGAAAAATATGACAAGAAAAAAAGAACAAATTTGGTAGGCTATGCAATTATTGCAACATTTCAGGTTCTATGGTCTTCATGAGATAATGATTTGGAAAAGTCTTTAATTTTAGGAAAGAACATAGAAGAATACTCAGTCTCTAAAGTTGTCATAGCAATGTAATTAGGAACACCAATCATTATAAAACTGAAGTAGTCTCTAAGTCAGAGTATTTCATCATACCAAAAATAGAATTAATTTTTTCTTGGTGGTTAATAAAATCCTAATATTTAGGCTTTTGTACTCTCCAGTCTTCTTCTTCAGTGATATTCAGTAAAACTTTAGGGGATTGCAAATCCCTGGCAACAGATTCTTAGTTCTTCAGAGTAAATTTGCCCTTGAGATGACTTATTGACTACCTGATACTGGTATTGAACTCACAACCACTTGATAACTAGTTACACTTTAATCAATGATTTTATTCATGAGGCCATTCTCCCATAGAAAAATATGGTAGAGATAACTTGGCACCTTAAACCAAATGTCCTTTGTCATGTAATTAGGTGATTGAATTTTTTTCAAGATTTTAAATTTAATTCATCTATGTCTTATGAAGAAAGAAAAAAAACTACAAAGTAACACCAAATAAAGAGAGGTAATCCGTGACTGGATCTCAGTTACTCACTGAACCCTCCTCCAGGCAACACTATATCCAATAGTCTTCCATATTATTCACTGACGACACCGTCTTCAATTATACTCTCTATCCCTCAAGTACCAAGAGTCTCTTTCCAGCCCTCACTATGCCCTTCTTTTATGGTTGGCACAGCACACTGGTCACACTTTGTCAATATGCATAAATATTGCAGTTCCAGCGTGTACTTATTAAAAAAAAAAGCTCAGAAAACCAAACAAAAATGAGATCTTTTATGGCGGCGATAAGGTAAGTCATTACTGTTTTTATTATCAGGTTCAAGTTCTTGACCATCACGTTTGCAAAGTCTTACATAAAGACCCCCATTTTTGGTCCATTTCAATAGTAAGCCACGAATTGAACAAATAACTTGATCTGAAATTCCCAGGAGATTACCAACAATGAGAGAAGCCTGAAGAAGACTAGCAGATACTTTGACAACTTTCACATGCCTCAAGCAAAAAGAATTTGCTGTTTCTGTATTATTCAGATGAAAATTGGATGGTAGGAAAACAGATTTCCACTCAAATCTGTTCTATCTGAATCTCTATTTTTAATTCTCTGCTCACTCATTCTATTTTTCTCTGGAACACAGGTCTAGCCTCCACAAGTCTCAAATATCAATTATCTAGAAACCAAAAGTCAGCTCTTTTTATCTGTTTTTGATCTCAGGCAAGAAACTTGCTTTAGCCTCGTTCTGGCCAATGATGCATGCAATGTGTCATTTCAAAATCAGTTTGCTGAAATTTGCCTCTCAAGTGTATGATGTCTACAAGCACATGTGCAAACAACTCGCCTTCTCTTGCTTTGGTAAGGTATATCTCCGCCACAGTTTCACATGTCTTTTATGTAAGCAGTTATTTGTAAAGCAATTCCTGTGCAGTTGCAAGATTGAGTCCTTAATGTTACTATCATGGACATAAGGACTTGTCCAAAAGGATAGGGATGTGTTGATCAACGACCATTAGAAGAGAAACAGAACGAGAGTGACACAAGGTTGGAGCATAGAAAGCACAACTTTTTGAGTGAGAGAGAAGGAAATTTAGTTCTGTCTGATTTTGTTAGGGAGAGAAAGATGAAAACAAGCTCTACTTTGGAGGTGCTATTTTGACAACAGTCAGAAGGATATGACTTACACCATAAGAAGAAATGTCTCTCAGTATTTCTCATTACAATGGATGAAATATAATGACTATAATAAAAAACAAGACAAGGACACTAATCCAATTGCATCAGATAATGATTTCTCAGCTCAGAAATTCAGATAAAAATTTCAATCAGAATTGAATTTGAACTTTTTTTAAATACAAGAAGAGTCAAAAGTTATGCAATATTTGTGTTTCAAAAGCAAGGTGATGCTCTATGTCGAGTGTCAAACACAAGGTGATGCTCTGTGCTTCGTGTCAAACACAAGGTGATGCTCTGTGTCTAGTGTCAAATACAAGGTGATGCTCTGTGTCTCGTGTCAAACACAAAGTGATGCTCTGTGCCTAGTGTCAAATACAAGGTGATGCACTGTGCTTCATGTCAAACACAGGAGATGCTCTGTGTCTTGTGTTAAACACAAGGTGCTCTGTGTTGAACAGAATTATAAAAAGGTAACTCACAGCAAGTTTATTCCATATGGTCAACTTTTGATGCCAACCTGCACTTTGGACAGCTGGAAAGGATGTATGCCATTGTGTGGCAAAAATACCAGAGATCGGTTAACAGAAAGCAAGCTTTTCTACAATGAGACAAGACCTCAAACCATAGTAAAACAATTAGGGATTTCAGTTAATCATTTTAGTTGTATTTTTTTTTTTGAGTTCAACTTGGAATCTAAAGTTGCAGGATTTCATTTGTGATCTAGGTCAGGGCTCAAGTAGGTATCTGTTTTACCTGGGGATGTCAAACATGTAATTATAAGTAAATTTGAAGACGGACAGTTTCTTTTAGAATCAGCCAATGTTTAATATTCTAAGATAGATAATTGTGTAGAATCAACAGATATTTGAGACTTAGCAATGAAGTGTCACTAAAAGACTTAGCTGATATGTCATTAACGATTATGCAATTTTCAAGTTTCGGATGTATTTTAAGAGACTGGAGCGAGATCCTGAGCAGACTCACAAGAGACACAAGGAAGAGAGAGAGATACAGAGAAATTCGATGCTGGAAACAAAGATAGCAAATCAAATGTCTACAAAAACGGTCAGTGAGCAGAAAATAATAATGAAGTTCTCTCTCTGTCTCTGTCTCTCTCACACACACACATGGTACAACAGCTGATCTACTTATGCATATTTTACCAACCCCTCTGCTCGGGCAGGATATGACACAAGGTCAATTTTTAAGTGGAGTTTAACAGGTTTGAATTCAGAGTTTTCCTTCTCCTCGACTAGTTGCCTCACCAAGGCTGTAGAACCTAGTCTGCCTATAGCTGGAGGGAGAATAATTTGATTCATACCTTTCCCAAGGGTATTAGTGCTATGTGAAATGCAATCAGTCTCGTCCAGAATTTGAACATCGCTAACTGGTGGAGGACACCATGTGTTTGTCTTTATATGATGCATTGGCTTACCCTTCCTATGTGAAATGCAATTAGCCTGGTCCAGGATTTGAACTCGTGTCGTGTCCATTTCCTATGACGATAACCATTACACCACGGGCACCTCTGATCTACTTATGGATACACTTTCTTTTTTTTTTTTAATCTCTCTTTTTCATGGTCTGCTGTAAAATAGTCAACCACAAAATAAATTTTTGTACCTGCAAACCCACAGTGTCATGTTGTATTTGATTCACATTTTATCACAGTCAGGTAGCATCACAATTTTTGCTTTGGTACACCACTTGAACAATCAGAAATAAACTCCAGGAACTTGAAGAAATTGAATTTATATCACTCCCAGCATATAGTATGGATCTAGCTACCACGGATTATAAATTGTTCCAATGCATCACTCACCTCCTGTGCTCACAATGCATCAACAACATAGAGGTGGGAGAAGTTTGAGTAAAAGAACAAGAACTAGTATCAGCACGGAATCAAAGATTTGGCAGAAAGATGATGGGACACAATGGCGTCTACTTTAAAAGTTAGGATGCTTTTGTTGTAAATTGAAGAATGAAGTAAATAAGTCACCAAAATATTGCAAGACTTTTGACTCATCCTTATAATTCATTCAAATAAAAAAAATACTTACAATTCCAGCTCTAAATCCATACTGGCTGAGAAAATTTGCGGCCTTGTCATATTCATAGAAAAAATCAAAACTGGAATCCCCTGAAAATTTAAAAAAATATATATATATATATATATATATATATATATATATATATATAGCATGAGCATTTTTATTACAGTAGTAAGTGCCCCATCATCCACACTCACTAGCTGGAAGCCAAAAGTAATTTTGGGTCCTTATCTAGGGACAAGTATTGCTGTACAGGTGGCCCCAGCAAAGAGAGGAAGGTTGGATAAAAAGAAAAGAGTTAAACAAAGGCAACAAAAAAACCCAAAAGCCAAAAATTACTAAATATAAAAGAAGGAAGGAATGGAAAATGGAAAGGCAAGAATGAAGGAGTGTGAAAATTAGTAGAGTGAATTTATCAAGGAGTAAGGACACTCAAGAAACAGACTAAAAGTATTTGGTTTTGTAGGGAATAGATAAATATTAAAAAAAAAATTTAAATTGAATTAAATTAATTATTAAAATATACAGAAACCCTCAGAGGCCTCCGACGGGAAGAGAGGTGACACATGCTCAAAGAAAAAGGAACATCCCGACAAAAGGAGGCATCTAATTCTCTTTCAACAGTGACCAGATGAGTGACAACACGTTGCTAACCATATTTACCAACCTCTCTGCTCGGGCAGGATATGACACAGGGTCAATTTTTAAGTCGAGTTTAACAGGTTTGAATTCAGAGTTTTCCTTCTCCTCGACTAGTTGCCTCACCAAGGCTGAAGAACCCAGTCTGCCCTACTATTTACCCATAGCTGGAGGGAGAAGAATTGGATTCATACCTTTCCCAAGGGTATTAGTGCTATGTGAAATGCAATCAGCCTCGTCCAGAATTTGAACGTTGCTAACTGGTGGAGGACGCCATGTGTTTGTCTTTAGACGATGCATTGGCTTACCTTTCTGCTGTTAGTAGTCGTCTCTTTCATTACCAACCCATGACTAAAACACCGGATTTAGACAAACTCCCAAAAGTGACTAACACCTCACTAAAGCTTTATATAACGAATACATTGTTAAAGCTTTAAATACTGAATAAGGACACATATATACCCAAGAAACAACTAACGCATTTTTAACACCTTGACTGGGAGATTCAACCATTCAATTGTATTCAGGGAGAATTTCCTTACCCACTGAATGGTTGTTGAACCCAGAAATAAAGGAAAAATTTTGTAAAATCTCTCTGTCTCCTATCTGTTACTATCTTCTTTCATATAATTCTTTCATGGCCTTCTTATCCAAGAAGTTACACCAGCAAGAGCACATTGGGTAAAAATAGAATAACCTCAGAATGGAGCCAGATAGCAAACGGCAACACAGCTTGCCCTCTGACTCCATAGTTTAGAAGTATAAATATTAAAGATATAAAGTTGTTGGCGACCATAGTCGAGGGTGACCAGAAGGCTCCTTTTTCAAATAGCTACTACACCGAGGTGGAGGGTCTGCAGTACCATTGGCAAACACTCAACCCACTGGGCCATAAAGATATAATGAGCATAAATACAAAGATATTCATAGGTGGAAAAAATGTTCTTGTCAATCTAAGTTCAAATCCATCCAGAAGCTGTTTGCATTTCACATAATGCTGATATTTGCTGAAACTAAATGAATCCAACTGTTCTCCTCTCATCTATGGGTATATAATAAGGCTGGCTGAGCACTTACCCTTGGCATGGCTACTGGTCCAAGAGAAGGAAAACCAGCTACACTCTGCTTAAAAATTGACCTTGTGAAGAGAGGATTGGATACATAGAGACATTCAGGAGTCAGATGCTATTTTTCAGACACTCAGGTAAAAGTGCTAAACATAGCTAAACTTAGCAGGGCCAAGAGTATACCAGCTGTCTCCCCGACAAGAAAACTCTCCTTACAAAAAATGGTGGCCTGGAATTGATTGGTTGGTTGGTTATCTTTTTATGGCATATCAACCCATGATGATTAATTGATGCCAAATCCAGATTTTATATATATATATATGGAGAAATGGTAGATTTTGATAAATCTAACAAAATGATAAAAATAAGTGGAAAAGTGAATAAACTAACACTGACAACAGATTCAGCAATTTTGATATTTTGTTGTTTATTTAAAAAAGAACTTCATCAGAATCAAAATGGGTTTTTCTTAAGTTCAGAAATTGAGGAAATAAAGATAAAGATATTAAGAGGGAAGGTTGGTTGGTTGGTTGGGTTTTATGACATATCAATCTTTCTAAGTTATCTAATGCTAAATCAATTTTTATAGAAATAATCAGTTCTATTTCAAACAATTCCGTTTAGCATGAGTAAACAGGTTGTCAAAAACATTTCTATTTCAAGCTATTCAGTTTCATCCAGTAGTTCTAATTCAGATAATTCAGTTTCACATAAGAATGCAGTTTAGTTCTATTTAAGCCATAGATAGGACCCTTATCAGGTGCTACCACTCCAGGACAGAGTGGACCTGGGAATGATGGCAATGAAGGGTTACTCAGCATTCCCCAAAGCTCCAGCATTACTGGAACCTCACAATCAGATTGTTTAGTGTCATATCCTCTTCAGAGAAGCAGTAGGTGTATTTTATATAACAAAAGCTAACAATAGATACTTGAAATTATACAATTGCTTGCATATTCATATTATTACTATTAGATATGAATACTTGAAACCATATAACTGTGTGCAAATTAATTATATTAAGAATAGTTACTTGAAACTATCATTGTTTACAAAGAATTATTATAATTGGTTGATTGGTTTCTCAGCTTGTCAACCCTTGGTTTGGTTTAGTGGCATATCAATCATTGTAGGTTATTTAATGCCAAATCCTCTTTATATGCATATATCAAATATAAATGATTTGGTTTTATGACCTACCAACCCTTGTTGGTTATCTAATGCCAAATCCTCTTTATACATATATTTTAAATATACATGATATATGATTTGGTTTGGTTAGATTATATGGCATATAAACCCTTGTAGGTTATTTAATAGCAAACCTCTTTATACATATATTTCAAATATATAGGATTTTATTTGGTTTCGTTTTATGACCTATCAACCCTTGTTGCTTATCTAAGTCCTCTTTATACATTTCTATTAAATATATATATGATTTGGTTTGGTTGGATTTTATGGCATATCAACCCTTGTAGGTTATTTAATGCCAAATCCTCTTTATACATATTTACTAGATATATATGATTTGTAAACATAAGTCATCAAAGTTAAATGGTTCTGAGTATTGCTATATATCACAAACAATTGAATTAAACATTAGTCATTTGTTTAGATACAGTTATATAATCGAACAGTTCTATTTCTAACAATTCAATTTAGCATAAGTCATTAAACAGTTCTATTTGACTCATAGATAGGACCCTATGAAGTGCTACCACTCTTGGCTAGAGTAGACCTGGGAGTAATGGCAATGAAGAGGTACTCCAATCCCCAAAGCTCTAGCATTACTGAAGCCTCACCATCAGATTGTTTAATGTCATATCTAAGACACTTGTTGGGGGGTTCTTACACTTCTTCAGAGATGCAGTCGGTGTATTCAGCAGCCCCAGTCGACTGATGCTGTCAACCATTCAGTTATTTTGTGCTGAAATCAGTCTCGCTTTCTTTTTCATAAGCAAGTATATAGTTTTAAGTAACTAATGTCAACTTAGCTCTCTGAATTTTAACTTTCATACAACATGTTTAAAATTTGAATAAACCAATGTTTAACAGAAAGTTGGAATTCTTTTCAGGGTAACTATTAATTTATTCTCTTGAAAAAAAAACACATCAGTAGGTCTAATATCAGTGTTTTCATAGCTTATCTACAACATTCCTTCATCCATTATCGCCACAGATGGCTTTCTTCCCAGTACAAAAAAAAGTCAAGAATTAGATCCCTATTTTTTAAATACTCAAACATTAAAAACTGGTACACTGGTATTATGGATTCAAGGTTACATACAAAATATTCATAATTAACAAATAAAAGGCTGGAATGGATTCAATAAGACAGTATCACAAAAGTAGGTGAGAGCCTCAAATGGCGAATTTTTCTTGGTGGGGGTTGATTTTATTGCACATCAGTTCGAGTTATTTGATACCAAAATCAATTTCTTTTCAAGCAATAATGGTTTGTGGGGAGGGGAGTATTTATTCCTATTTATTTTTATATATCTAATTTTTAATTAATTATGATTTGATTTAGTTTGGTTTCGTTGGGTCTTATGGCATTTCAACTCTTGTAGGTTTGGTTTCTTTGTTTAATGGCATATCAACCTATGTAGGTTATTTAACGCCAAAGCAATTCTCCTGGAAGAACAGTAGTGGTACTATTTAACCCATAGCTGGCAGGATAAGGGGGTTCATACCTTTCCCAAGGGTATTTGCCCAAAAGTGAACATAATAGCATGACTGGAGTACAAACTCACTTCGATTCCACAGTCCATCGCTTTAACCATTACACCATGAGGACACCACAACTCTAGTCGGTTATTTAATGCCAAATCCTCTAAATACATCTATATCAAATATATATGATTTGTAAATGCATTTTACTGAAAACATTTTTAAACAAGCCTGAGTTCATTTTTTGCACACAGTTAAATGGTTTAAAGTATTTCTATCAAATACAAATAATTCTACTAACTATAAAGCAATTATTTGTACAAAGTTAAATGGTTTCAAGCAGGTATTGCTATTCAACAAGAATAATTCTATTCAACACTATTCATTAATTTGCACACAGTTAAATCGTTCCTAGTTCTATTTCTAACAGTTCAATTTAATGCAAGTCATTTGTGTGTACACAGTTTAATGTCAAACAGTTCTATTTGATCCATAGATAGGACCCGATCAAGTGGTGCCTCTCCAAATCAGATTGGACCAAGGAGCAATGGAAATGAAGGAGTACTCCATATTTGCCAAAGCTCCAAGACTGGAGCCTCACCATCAGATTGTTTAGTAACATATCCAGGAAACTCATTGGGGTAGTCTTCGTCCTCTGCAGAGATGTAGTTAGTGTATTCTATAGTGTAACCGACTGTGCTGCCGCTAGTATTATTATTGTTTTTATTAGTAGTAGTAGTAGTACTACTACAACTCCAGTTTGCAAATTTTTCTACTTTCAATGGATTCTGAGTGATCTCAAGTCTACAGGACTCTTCTCAGTATTCTAACCGATCTTGAGAATGCTGTAATCTGGAAAGTATCCACTTGTCCTGATTTCTAAAACTTTCAGCCCCTTTTCTAAGCCTTTAGGGATTGTTCCAAGTGCATCAATTATAATTGGCATCACTGTCATCTTATTATTATTTCACTCCTAGTGAGATTATTCACACCAGCATTAGCTGTGGATTTTCACCGGAGTTTGAATGACAGCAGATTTCTTCAGGTCTCCAAGACTCATCAAAATATTTGAACTGATCTTAAAAATGCTGTGATCTAAATGGTCTTAACTCTGCATCTTATTTCGAATTCCTCCATTCTTTCTTCTTAGCCTTTGGAGACCATTCCAAGTGCACCAAGTACCATTGGAATCACTGTCACCTTCATGTTTTACATTTTTTTAGTTCTCTTGCAAGGTCCAAGTATTTGTCTATCTTTTTACTTTCTTTTATCATATTTACCCAACCCCTCCACTCAGGCAGGATATGACACAAGGTCAATTTTTAAGCAGAGTTTAACAGGTTTGAATTCAGAGTTTTCCTTCTCCTAGACTAGTTGCCTCACCAAGGCTGAAGAACCCAGTCTGCCCTACTATCTACCCATAGCTGAAGGAAGAATAATTGGATTCATACCTTTCCCAATGGTATCACTTTCTTTTATTGTTACTCAGTAGTCTTCCAGAATGGCAAAATCCATTATAAGACAAGTTCTCTTATTCTTATGCCCAGTCGGCAGGGCTGTAGAATACACCAACTGTTTCTCTGCAGAGGGGTAAGACCCCCCACCCAACAAGTGTCCTGGATATGACACAAAACAATCTGATGGTGAGGTTCCAGCAATGCTGGAGCTTTGGGGAATACGGAGCACCCCTTCATTGCCATTGCTCCCAGGTCCACTCTGGCCCGGAGTGGTAGTACCTGACAGGGCCCTATCTATTGGTTAAATAGAACTAACGGCATACTTATGCCAAACTGAATTGTTTGATTAAACTGAATAGCTTTAAATAGAAACGTTTTTGACAATTAAACCGTTTTAAACCATTTAAACTGCTAGCTTATGCTAAACTGAATTATTTCAAATAAAACTTTTTTTTGACATTGAAACTGTATTTACACTAAACTGAATTGTTTAACAGAACTGTTTTGAATATTAACCGGGTGTAAACAAAATTTGTACTAATACTAAACTGAATTAGCTTAATTAGAACTGCTTGACTCAACTGAATAGCTAGAAATGTTTTTCACAATTAAAATGTACTTACATTTAAACTGCGTACTTATGCTAAACTGAATTGTTTGAAATTGAACTGTTTTTGACATTGAAACTGTACTTACACTAAACAGAATTCTTATATAACTGCTTGAATATTTTGAAATAGAAATGTTTTTGACAATTAAACTGTGTACTCATGCTAAACTGAATTGTTTTGAATAGAATTGAATATTTGTATAAAAATGGATTTGGTGTTAAATAACCTACAAAGGTTGATATGTCATAAAACCCAACAAACCAAACCATCTCTTATTCTTGTTAAACAACTCTTTCTCTGTCTGGCCTTCAAGCCAGGAATTGGTGATCCATTTGTATCTTAAAATCCCAGAGAATTTTATGCATCTCATTCTCAACAACAGATTTTGGTTCATACTTATACAAGTAGTAGGATTGTCAAATCTTAATTTCTTGCACAATTCTCAGTGGATCACCTTCCCGAACTCAGTTGTGCCTAGTCTTGTATTTTTTTTGTGATGTTTTGTTATATTCACTTTTTATCTGATTTATCATTTCATCTCTTTCTCAGAATACCCAACAATTATTATCCTGTTGCGTTTTATCGATTTTTACAGTAACATAATTGATTTTTTTTATGGGTAATAGTAGGATAGACTGTATTCTTTCGCCTTGGTTAGTGCTATATACCCTACCAATGAAAATTAATGGGTATGTCTCGTTCCTCATAAATATGTTGGAGGTGCCCGTGGTGTAATTGTTATCGTCGTAGGAAATGAACACGGCGACACGAGTTCAAATCCTGGACGAAACTGATTGCATTTCACATAGCACTAATACCCTTGGGAAAGGTATGAATCCAATTCTTCTCCCTCAAGCTATGGGTAAATAGTAGGACAGACTAGGTTCTTCAGCCTTGGTTAGGCAACTAGTCTAGGAGAAGGAAAACTCTGAATTCAAACCTGTTAAACTCCGCTTAAAAATTGACCTTGTGTCATATCCTGCCCGAGCGGAGGGGTTGGTAAATAGGATAAATATGTTGGACAGTATTATAAAATTAAGTAAATTATAGGAGGTGCCCATGATGTAATGGTTATCGTCATAGGAAATGGACACGGCGACATGAGTTCAAATCCTAGACAAGACTGACTGCATTTCACATAGTTCTAATAATCTTGGGAAAGGTGTGAATCCAATTATTCTCCCTCCAGCTAGGGGTAAATAGTAGGGCTAACTGGGTTCTTCAGCCTTGGTGAGGCAACTAATCTAGGAGAAGGAAAACTCTGAATTAAAACCTGTTAAACTCCACTTAAAAATTGACCCTGTGTCATATCTTGCCTGAGCGGAGGGGTTGGTAAATATGATAAAAGTTAGCAAATTTGGCAACCATAGTCAAGGGTGACCTGAGGGCTCCCTTTTTGATATCTACTACACCAAGGTGTAGGGGAGAGTGCTACTCCTTTCCCTGGATTGCTCCACTTTACCCTTAATCCTTACCTTATATTGCTGAGTGTTAAGCAAGGTGGCATCAAGTACCATTTTTTGAGTCTTTGGTATGACTTGACCTAAGATTGAACCCAGGTTTCCCAGGCCATTGGTAAACGCTCTAACCATTATGCCAATGTTCAGTGGGGTGAAAAATTTCAAAGTAGTCACCACTAGCAATGGTTACCTTCTTCACGCCACTGGTAAGTATTGTATTTTGTTAATATAAGAAAGATTTCCATTTCATTTCCAAACTCCGTTTTGGTTATTTCTTATTCAGTAACATTTTCGTACCTGGTTACAACATTGGATAAGATATTGGGAAGTTGGGACTATTGTCAAAAAATCAGTCGGATGATATATTTAGTCTAAGGACCAAAAATGGTGCACAAAAGGCCCTTGAATCAAACAAAAAGTAACCATAGATGAAGAGAACAATATTCCAGTAGATGTTGAGCCTATGGAATTTCTTTTCAACATATTTGACGTGTCCATTCTTCAAAAAGCTCCCAAGGCAAAAAGACAAAAAAGACAAAGTAAGAGAAAAAGAAGGGATACAGAGAGAATCGACATTACCTCCCCCCCAAAAAAAGATATTCACTCTGTGCTGAGTAAATCTATGAAGTGGTGTGTTATATACCCTACCTATGAGCATTAATAGGTAAGTCCCATTCCTCATAAATATGTTGGACACAATTGTGATGAGGTGAAAATATACTAAGCAGTCACCACCAGCAGTGGTTACGTTCTTCACAAGCAAGTATTGTACTTCATTAATTTTCTAAAGATTTCCATTTCATTTCATTTCCAACCTCTATTTTAGTTATTTCTCATTCAGTAACATTTTTGTGAGGTTATAACAGTTTCTAACCAGGCCATTGGCCCAATAAGTAGTGTTTGACAATGGTCCAGGAAATTGGGGTTTAACCCCTGGTCAAGTCATACCAAACATTTTAAAAAATGGTACTTGATGGTAAAGTGAAGCAATCCAGGTATGGAGTAACGCCCTTCCCAACACCTTGGTGTAGTAGCTATTGAAAAAGGAGATTTTGCGTCACTCTCAACTAAAATCGCCAATTTTATTTTTATGGCATTGTTCTGAGCTGAGAAGAGATTATTATTATGGCTGTTGTTATTGTTATGGTACCCAACCTGCGGACTGTAATGAACTCTTCCAGTTGCTATTAATACCAGGAGAATATTCATCTCAGTGCTAAGTTTATTCCAGCCAAACACTTTGGCAGTCAAACTGACATTCAACATCTTTATTCTATGTTGTATTAAACTGTTGTTAATATACTTTGTTCCATGTAAACCAGAGTTCATGTCTTTCTTCCGAACCCTTTACTGGTCCACAACAGTTATTGTGATAATTATTTTTTGCTAGAAATTATAACAAAATATTTGCCAAACAAATAATTTGCACAGTTATATGGTTTCAAGTAACTAATTCTATTTGATAATGTTAATTTGCTAACATTATATAATTGGCCTAATTAGTTGAGTGTTCGCCAATGGTCCGGGAGACTGGGGTTCAATCCCAGGTCGAATCATACCAAAGACTCAAAAAATGGTACTTGATGCTGCCTTGCTTAACACCCAGCATTATAGGGTAAAGATTAAGGGTAAAGTGGAGCAATCTAGAGAATGGAGTAGCACCCTTCCCTACACCTCAGTGTAGTAGCTATTGAAAATGGAGCCTTCAGGTTACCCTCGACTAAGGTCGCTAACTTTGCTTATATTATATATCTTCAAATAATAATTAATAAATCTTTATACAATTTTGAGTAAATATTCCAATTGAATGTAAATAATTTGAACATGTCTTCAAGTAATTTAAAAAAAGCAAAATTGTTTAAACGTATTAATCTAATAAAAAATATTTCAGACACTTTATACTTAGTTGTAGTAGCAGTGATTTAAGAGTAAAGAGTTCACAATCATTTAAAAAATTACAGCAAACAGATCTACTTTACCTAAACAAGGGACCCTGACAGGGACTACAATTCCATTCAGAAAGATATGCTAAAGGTGCAGGATTTTTTAATGTTTTCTTTTTCTTTTCTTAATTCCATAAATCAGTTAATTATCAGATTCTAATGACATTTTTAGTACTTTAGACAAGGTTTCTTTTAAAAGAAATTTTCATTCAAAATATTGGAGGCAACATTTTTTTAGGGACAAATCTCATCTATCTCCCCCACTTTCATTAACTTTGTTGATTTGAGTTCTGCCCATTGGTATTGCCAATGGTCTGGGAGACTGGGGTTCAATCCCAGGTTGGGTCATACCAAAGACTCAAAAAATGGTACTTGATACCTCCTTGCTTAACACTCAGCATTGTAAGGTATGGATCAAGGGTAAGTGAAATAATCCAGGGAAAGGAGTAGTGCCCTCTCCAACACCTCAGTGTAGTAGCTATTGAAAAATAACCTTCAAGTTACCCCCAACAACACCCAGCTAACTTACCTAATGACAATCTTAGTGAATGATTTTTAGATATTTTAAAAGATATTTCCATCAAGAAATGCATTTTGCTTACTGTTTTCATGACAGAATTACAAAAGGGTTCAAGGGCAACAGTCTTTATGGCATAGTGGCAAATATGCTGGTCTGTGAAATCATATTGAATGAGTTCAAACTCAAGTCATGCTATTTCATTCAATTTCAAATAACTACCCTTTGTTATATACACCTTCTCTTTTTCTTATTCTTATCTATCTGGATAGATTCTCTGGTCCTCTATCTGGGACTTTTTTGGGTAGTCTTGGGTTTATCTTGATCTCTGTGTCCACTTCTGTTCTTATGAATGGACCCAAACACTTTGCTTGATTTTCAACGTCTTTATTCACCCAAATTCCCATGTCTGTTTGAGGGGAGAAATAGCTATTTTAGATATCCATTCATAATGGCACACTGGACTACTCTCTTAAGTCTACCTAACTAACCCCGTTCTCATGACAGAACCAACCAATCAATGAACTGCTAAAAAGGTCGGTCAGAGGTCAGTCATCTCACTGGTTATTTTCCATTACTCTTCTAACGAATTACAAACTTTTGAATTCATATATTTTGAATTCTACACTTACTTTACAAAATTAATAGGCAATTATGTAACACACCATGGAAAAGGTATCGACTCTAAATCCTACTAGCCATAGGCTAAATAGTACGACTAATGACCTCCTAGAAGTTCAAACTCACTCACTATGATCTGGCAGTCCAGCGTATTAGACACTATATCATGGGAACTCCCTAATATGTAACATAGATACAAATGCTACTTTGAGAAACCTTATTACATTTTAGGAGCCATCTCTTGAAAGAAATAGTCCCTAGAAAAATTGGTTCAAGTAGCAGCAAATCCGAACAATGCAAAAAAATCTTGTTTTATACTTACGTATATCAACGAAATAGTAGAGCATCTTCAATCCTTCAAAAGCTTTGAAAGCTGAGGGGTCGCCAACATCCAGAACATGTTTGAAATTCAGAGGTAGCTCAGTCTGAACAGGTTGGCACCAAAAGGTGACAAGAAAAAAGCAGAACATTGCACCTGGCAATATCATCATTCTTTGGGTTATTTGTGGTGCCATATAAAAAAAAATATAGCACAATAATTCTTCGTCTTGTTGTTTAAATAACTCAAAGATTCTCTGTTCTGTAGAAAGAATACAAAAAAAAAAAAGATATGAATAGAAAAAAAAATTAAATAGTAGGGCAAGTCAAAAGTTTTGCAATATTTAGGTAATTTACCTGCTTTATTCTTCAAGTTAGAACAAAAACAGCCAAATATTCAAATTTGATATCATTGTGTTACATCGTCTGCAGAGATCTTTCTGTCAGTTCTTTGATCTTATGCTAAAACCAGTTCTTGTCCTTTAAGGTAAAGAACTTCTTAACTGAAGGTTTTAACTTCTCTTAGTCATTGAAATATCATGAGTGTAAGAAGTGAACCATGAATAAGTAATAAATGAAGGGTGCCTCATCATACCTATATGCTGGGTGATGCCATCTTTCTGTCAGTTCATTGATCCTATGCTAAAACCAGTTCTTGTCCTTTGAGATAAAGAACTCCTTAACTGAAGCTTCCACCTCCTTTCAGTTGTTGGAGCATCACAAGTGCAGAAAGTGATTCAGAACAACCAATGGTATTATACCACACATGTACCTGAGCAAGTTCACAGGGGGAAAAAAAAAATTCTAATAATTTTTTTAAACTTGTTATTTTCCAAGAGGATTTCCTTTTACATTCTAATTCAATGGAAAATGATCATATATTTTCCAAACAAGTATTAAAACAAAAGAACCCCACCCTTAGAACGGCCCAATCAGCTGGGGCTGCAGAATATACTGAGTGCATCTCTGCAGAGGGGTAAGTATCTCGCTCAACAAGGATATGAAACTAAATAATCTGATGGTGAGGCTCCAGTGATGCTTAAGCTTTGGGGAATGCAGAGTACTCCTTCGTTGCCATCGCTCCCTGGTCCACTCTGGCCCAAGTGGTAAGACCTGATAGGGTCTCATCTATGAGTCAAATTAAACTAAACTGTGCTTATGCTAAGCTGAATTGTTTGAAATAGAGCTGTTTATATGTATAAAAAATGGATTTGGCATAAAATAACCTACAATGGTTGATATGCCATAAAACCAAACTAAATAAAAAACACCCTTCAGAAGTAAAATAAAAAATAACTCTACTGGACTGAATAATTGTCTTTACCAATGAGAACTATGCTGGAAAAATAAAATATAAAACTGCTCTGAGTTTGAGGGCCTAATTAGTTCAAACCACAAAAAAAAAAAATTTCTAGCAAAATGTTTTCATCGTGAACTTAAGCAGGTGTCCAAGTAGAATTTTACTCAGGTAATAATCAAAGGCAGCTGGATACTGACTATTTACTTGCTGTGGCATCAGTTCAATTCCGACAAGTTCTTGAACATTTTATTCCTTGTTGTTCGAGCAGTAAAAGGTCTTGTCTTTCGGAATAAAAAGCTGGCTTTCTATTAACCAATACCAGATATTTTTGCCACAAAATAACATGCACCTGCTCCAGTTGTTTAAAGGTTGGCATTGATGGTTTGATTATCAGGAATAAACTTGTAGAGAGTTATTCCCTGATAACTCCACAAGATAGTTGAAACGCAAATACAGCAAAACTTTTGACTCACCCTAGTAAACATGAAGTACATTTTAATTCATTATCTTTCACTTCAGGGTTTGTTTGTTGTTGTTTTTTTAAAGAAAGAGTTGCAGACAGAAAATTTTCAAAGTAAAAAAAAAAATCAAGATAAAACTGAATAAACCACCGAGTACAAAATTAGATAGATAGATAGATAGATAGATAAAGGTGTATGTATGTAGATAGATAGATAGATAGATACATACATACATACATACATGTATAGATAGATAGATAGATAGATAGATAGATAGATAGATAGATAGATAGATAAAAATATCAATTGATTCAAGCACCCACAACTTTAACTTCTCCCTAAAAACACGACCCCAGGGGCTAGTGATTATCAATTATAAAATAAAATATTTCTAAAAGAATTCTTCGATTTAATCAAACTGTTAATGAACGTAGTGCAAATTAAAACTAGAATCGCAAAGATTTAAACATTTTACTTTAATTTCTTTGGTTATTAAAATTCTAACCATGCAGTGAAACCAAAGCCAGCAAAAACGGCACATCATAGTGTGCCTTTTATTAGAGCATGAATACATTTAAAACACTTTTGAAGCAGAATAAAATAATGTACAATGAAGATGAATTTGCGACGAAATGATTATTTTTTAGGGTCAGCATTTGCGCCAAGAATCTTTTTTTTAATCTAAATTCATGATATAACGGAAGCGAAGGTAACTAATTAATTAGGAACCCACGCTCTATCCTAAATACAAGGATTAGAGGTATATTAAATCGGTAATCCAACTGATTCACGGATCGTCTACTGTCATTTCAGGTGTAAACAAACGATTAAACTAGAAATTTCACGCAAATAGTTCATTGAATCGAAGATACATACAAAAAATGCCTATCTATAGGTAAAATAGATCTGTTTAAAACTTATTCGTATTTGATAGGAAAGTGAGTAAAGAAAAAAAAATTACTTTAAAAAAATGAAAATATGAACGAACAATGGACATGCTACCCTATTTTTAGGCATAACATAACCCTAGGCGTGTTGATATGCCGTTAAAATTAGTCATTTAAACCAGGTGATTATTAGCATCGGATAGAAATCCTTAATTTATAAGTGTGCAAAAATATTCTTGTGAACAACACAAAAACATATAAATATGAATATACAATTAACGCAATAAATAAACATGACTCCACATACCGTTAGAAATCAATCAATAATTAATTTCTTATAAATAGATATTTATATAATAGAAAAAAGAAAGAATAGATCGATTATCAGACCTTTTTTTTTTCTTTGTTTTGTTTTGGCTTTTTTTTTTCTTCTTACCTTGATTTTTTGTTGTTGTTGTTGTTGTTGTTTAGTATATGATGTGAAAACGCGAACCTGTTGGTCTTGTTTCTCGTAGCAACGCTCTCCTATCAAACCTTTTCAATTCTACTTTCGTTTATCTTGACGCTGACTAAAAATACATAAATTAGTAACAATCTTACACCGTCTTTTTTTGCCTTTTCGTTGCCGCACTATGTGGGCGAATAGATAAGAAAGAAAACAACTAAACGTATGACGCAGCTCTCATCAGCGACAGTCGCATGGTCCACGCATTTGACAGGAGAAGCAAACGGTAGAGAAAGAAGAGAGTAATCTAACCTTATTGACTATGGCATCCACCAGGCGGCGCTAGTAGTTAGATTTTTATCTATTTATTTATTCATTTACTTGTTTATTAATTATTATTATTATTTTATAACTTTTTCATACTTTTATTTTTAGCTTAATGACAGACAATAAGTGTTCGTTGCTGTTACTTAGTAACAGGATATATCTCCGCCTCCCTCTCTCTCTGTCTTTGTTCTTCCTTCTTCCTTCTTCCTATCTTTACTAATCTGTCCTTCTCACACACTCCATTTCAGATTAAAAACGAGCTTGCGGGAAAATATTTTCAAACGAATATTTTTTAAGAAGTCAGTGGATATTTTATTTGTCCAGAATACCCCGCAAAAGAAACATCTGCGGTTATATGCTGAATGTAAACATTATATTACCTATCTATCTAGGTTGGCCGACCGTCGTCGTGGGCGACCCGAATGTTTCCTTTGCAATAGCTACAAGACCGAGGTGTTGGGTAGGGCGCTACTCCTTTCCATGGATTGCTGCACTTACCCTTGATCCCTACCTTAAAATGCTAAGACTTATGCAAGGAGGCATGAAGTACCATTTTTACGATTTTTCTCGACCTGTGATTGAACTCTGGTCTCCAAAGCAATTGGCGAAAGCATCGAGTTAAAGTAAGTTTCAGGTCTCTCCCCATCCATCTCTCTCTCTCTCTCTCTCTCTCTCTCTCTCTCTCTCTCTCTGAATAGCTACATTTATAAGCAATTAGTCGCTCGTTACCATCATCTCAGTGGTTGGGCAACGAAAGATTTGTGACGTCAATTTACTCAGATTAAATAGGGAAAATTATATCCGAGTGTCCTGTTCACAAATACAACACAATTTTATAAAAAAAAACGCGAAGAAGCTATATTTTTAGACAAGAGGGAAACTAAAGAAAATATTGGAAATGTACAAGTTAAATAAAGAAAATTTGGAAATTTGTTAGCTAAATATGGCGAATTTATGCCGCAAATATATTGGTTAAGTTGAAAACAGAAGAAGGTTAGTATCGAGAAAGAAAATGAACACATTAGAATTTATTATATTGTATTATATTACTGTTGCAAACAAAGTTGTTCTGTTTGCGACTATATAATATTATACAAGAATAAATATATATAGTCCACGTAACTGAAGTCCTTGTGTCGTATATACCATAGTTGAACGTACTTCATACGGCTCCGATTCACGGCTGAAACTTTAGCAGAGACAATTTTAAGGTCAGCTCGTTACTAAGTACGATTGTATTTATAGGATACACATTTTTTCTAGTCTTAAAATAAGCAATAAAAACATACTTAAGAACATTCTAGAAATTTAGGATAAAAACTGCATTAGCATTTAAGTTACATTTTTATATTTTTCAACCAATCAGCTAAAACAGAGAATAAGAACATTCTAGAAAAATAGGATCGGAAGTCAATTAACAGAAAATATTTAGGATCTAAAATAAAGTAGTAAAATACAAATCTGATTGGTCAATAAATGTCTACGAGCCAAAATTTTAGGTCGAGTCTTTGATCCACTATTAGGGTATAAGTAACACACAGTCAGGTCATTAATTAAGTCACTAAGCGACTAAGTCAGTAAAGCAGTAGCCAATACTCTGTCAGGCAAATTCCTTTTCTTCCACAGTCAAAGTTCATGACCTAGCTACAAATGGCCACGAATCACGTTCAAAAGAAAAAACCGACAAACTTCTTTCATCAACGCGACACGCAGTCGCCACAATCATAAAACACAATATGAACTTAATGTCAGTAAGAACTATTTGTTTACAGACTCTGTTAACATCTAAACATACACACACGTGTAAATAAATTTATTTTCTTCCAACTAGCCAAACTTTATTTTCCAAAAGGCCATTTACACATCATGTTTTTTTATTTGTTTTCACATTCTGTTTTATGTAGATTAAATTGTTTGTTGTTTAATGTTCGTTGTGTTCTATTCCATTTCTTTTACGCGATTGTAAAGTTTTGTGTTGTATTTGTGGAGGAAATGATATTGAGAGCAATACCCGTAAAATACTGACGCATATCAACTGAAATAACTAAATACATACTGTCACGCGGTGTCCCACTGAGACGATAGAAATAAGATTACTACTATCCTGGTGTTTGAATTGGCAAGTCATTAGAGAATGACCGTTAAGACATCATAGTAATGTAGGTCAATCCCAAAGTAACAAACCCAGGTCAGAATGGAAAAACAGATGTTTGTACTTGGTGACCTGATGGATAAAGAATGGGATACGGGGTGACATCTTGTAGCCCTAAGGAGTCGCCTGACACGGGAAGGAAGAAGAGAGAAGCCAAGTGATTGGCTGGGACCCTAAAACGGAAGTGGCACCTTCTTCCCGTCAGCGAAAAAAGGAAAAGAGAAAGTTAGTTGTTGGACAGGGTTCGTGACGGACGGAACTAAAGCCAAGAACTCCGGGTAAAAGAAGACGAAAAATATCTTCTAGCTAGTACTAAAAAAATAAGATGAAGTCTGTCAGCCCGTAAAAGAAGAAAGATTCTCCATAGGAATCCATCTAAATAAGATAAGTAACTTTGGGACTGTTTCTCCTTATACCCAATTTTATATACCCTCTCTCTCTCTCTCTCAATTTGAAGAAAGACGGAAAACGAAAATTATTACGTCTAAACCTAGAGGTCCATATCTTCCATTGTTCTAGGGGAGGAAGACTAGTGGCCTTGGTGTGTGTGTGTATAGTGTGGAATTTGGAACCCCTTGCCAGCGGCGGTCAGTCTAGCCATATATTAATCCCCCACATAATATGCCAGTTCCTATATGCCTGAGGCAAAACTCTGAACGAGGACTTATTCTACAAGGGATCAAGTGCCAGCCTGCCCCGTCTTCACACGTGCGAAAATAAAGTCCCGTTCTGGGATAAAAGTAAATTCTTCGCATCACAATACCAACCCCACATATTTAAAGAACTAGACATGTCTTTGAAACCTGGCGCTAACGTATTGGAAGTCAGTGGTTGGTTAGTTTGATAAGATATACCGACCAATTGTATATGTCATACATGTCCTTTAGAGAGTGGGTTCCACCACAGGAGACAAGTCACTAACGTAACTTATATATATTTTTTTTATAAAACCAGACTGAAATGATTAAACATTTATATACATATTAACATTAGTCTTTTTACAAACTTTTTGTACGTTGTTGTGCTCGGCTGGTAAAAAAATACAAGATCAAAAGATCATTAATAATTCTTTTTAGAAGTTAATATAATATGTATATGTGTGCGAAAGAGTGAAGTACATAATAGCCGAGTTTATGATTGACGGCTGACTGAATATGCGTGTGGGTGGAGATATCGTAGTCTCACCGGCTACTCCAATTAAAAATCCCGGTTGAAATGACACAGACTCATCTATGTCGTCAGTTAACGGAATTTTTCATCGCTACCGGAAGCGAACTCCAGTATCAGCAAAGATAACATCATCGGGTTCGATAACTGATGGAATTTTCAAGTATCAACACAGAGGTTATTTTCTAGATAAATTAATTCTGTAAACCGTCTCGAAAGTAGTTTCTAACTGTTGAGCTAAACGGATTGTATTTGTAAGCTTCTCTTAACGGTATAATGATTTATTTCATTATTACACACAATTAAAGATAGGCTTCCTGTCCACGGTCGAACACGTGTGAACCCATTGGACACGCAATCCTTTTTTGCTATATATTAGCAGGCAATGAGGACACTGGCTCATCACGGCATTCGTGCCGTAACGTTTGCTATTAACATTTGGTCCCAGGGGGCCTTCCCCTAGGCTTTACCTGCTTGCAGAACTAAGTTTATTGATTGGTATCTAAGGGGCCACATCAAAAGAATGGCACCGGGGCAAAGAATTTTTGTCACTAACCCGCATGGATTTTGATCTCTGCAAGACCCCCTCCATGAAACAGCCATTTACCATATTCTGACACGGTGGGATGTCATATGATTACCTGTTGGCGCGTACCAAAAATACTTCGACATTCGTACTGGTTGTGTTGGCGGCTAGCACATTGCTGCATTCGTGTCATGAAGTTGGCTATTAACACGTGGCCTTTTATCTTTTTGCAGAACTAAACATAGTGCCTTAGTAGGGGAATGCCGACAGAGCCAAGAATCTTTGCACCTGCTTTTTGTGAATTTCGATCTGTTCGAAACAGTCTTATGGCATATTCTGACACGGGGGATATCAGATAAATACCAGTCGATTCAAACTACTCTGGCCTGGAATGGTAGTACCCGATAGGGCCCTATCTATGCGTTGAATAGAACTAACTGCATACTAATCTGAATTGTTTGAATTAAAAATATTTGAGTGAACTGAATAGCTTGAAATAGAAATATTTTTGACAGTTAAACTGTACTTACGTTTAAACTGCGTGCTTATACTAAACTGAATTGTTTGAAATGGAACTGTTTTTGACATTGAAACTCTACTTACACTAAACTGAATTGTTTGATATAGAACTGTTTTGACATTTAACTGCGTGTAAAAAAAACTGCACTTATACTAAACTGGATTTGCTGAATTATAACTGTTTGACTGAACTGAATAGCTTGAAATAGAAATGTTTTTGACAATTGTTTACTCATGCTAAACTGAATTGTTTTTAAAATACAGGTGACTATTTGCATAAAATGGATTTGGCGTTAGATAATCTACAAAGGTGGATATGCCATAAAACCCAAACAAACAAACAAACCTTACTTCTGCTTCTCAGCTGGAGGTCACCTGGCTCCCAAAGCCAGAGCTCAAAGTGGTTTCTGTTCTCACTCCCCGCTTCCAATGATGGACTGTCTGTCCGAATCTGTCTTTCTGCGTGCCGACTGCAAATCTCTTATTCGATATTTTCAACGCCCACACATTTCCCTCAGGTTCTCAATTTACGTGATTTATTTCCGATGTCTTCTTGTTTATATCAAGACACAGATGCGATATCCTGTTTAGAAATCCCCTTCTAACATGCTGTCAAAGGTCAATATGTAAGAGTACGTGTCTACCCTATCTTGTAGTGATGTTTGTAGGTGTACGTGTTGGTGTGAAAAATCGTTCACACACTTAGGTATTCTGTGAAGATATTGAATGTTTCGTCATACTTTTCTTTATTCCCAGTACGACGGTTTTCGTCTATCTATGGAGACAGTATCTTGTTTAGTTTTATTACAATTATGAAATATTTGGGTTTCCTGTCGGCTACTTGAAAAGGTCCTCAGTAAGTAGGACAAAGAGACCTTTTTACTGCATCGTTTCGTAAGAAAACATATTCAGTCGTGAAGATATTTTAGCGTGTAAAGGTCTTTTGTTTGTGTTCTAGTGAGTGTGAACACCCAATAACTCATTCATATTTTTAGGTTTTATATGAAAATGTGGTTGACTGTAGGTGCTTGGTTTTACTGTAAAACTATCCTGGTAGTATCAAAGATGTCCCCAAAACCATTTCGGATACTGTGCATCCCAAATTTTCATTGATGACGTTCCTGATGAATTATAAAACCAGTTGTAAATTTTTACACAATGTCCTGGAATCATTATTTGAAGTTAATTCTGCTCTAAGTTACCGGCAAAAACGTTCAATTAAGCCATTGCCACAAGGATAATATGCTATTCCTGTTATGAGCATCACTCTCAATAGCTTTGTGAACTCATCGAAGAGCGTAGAAAAAGACTGGGAGTCTCAATCAGTAGTTATTATTGAGGTACAACCAAAAAAGCTATCCACTTCTGTAAGATAGTTTTAGAGATTGTTTCCGCATATGTATCCCTCTGGTTAATAACGACAAACCATCTTGTAAATCGATCGATAATAGTGAGTAGATAATGATATCCATTTCCTTTTGATAAGGATTTTTGGAATTCGAGTCGCCATCTTGTTTCTGGTTAAGCAGTGTTTCTAAGTAACAAGGCTGCTTTAAGTCTATACTCTGTTAATTTACCTTTGTTTATATGTGACTTAGTCACGTCTTATTGGCTAATCTACTGCTTCTACTTTAGTCGCCTTTCATTGGCTAATCTACTGCTGAGAAAGTCTATAAATATTTGCTGACAATTTGTAGACAGCCGACAACTATAGAAGATCCCCCACAAAACAATCCAACGTATGCCCCACTATATCGATGTATTGGATCTTAATCCAACCGGCTGGTTTGATAAATAGCCCAGAAGGGGACTTTATATGCCCGCTTACTTTACGTTTTTGGCAATTAAAACAAGTCCAGTAGGCTGATTGGACCAGGCAAAAAGATTGCTAAACTACTTGACGGTAGCTAAGCGTCCGGGATGTGAGAGTTGGTGAAAATACTTTATATCTTTTTTTCTCGGTGAAGATGCGAGGTATTGTCTTGAGAAAAAAACAGTCTTCACATCACAGGATAATATTTTTATTCCAAATGAGAACAACTCAATTGTAAAGAAATATCCTCTTTTACTTTGTGGCATCTTTTTGTTGTTCATCTGCAATTAGGTCAAAGGTAAGAGTTTCGTATTAAATAGATTGTATTGTGAAGCGTGAGAGTGTATCTGCCACGATAATATCTGAACCTTTAATATAACTGATATACGAAGGAAATTGGCCAATATGATCCAGTTGTCGGCTATCTCTGAGAATACATTTTTCTGTATTCACGAGTAAGGCGTAAGTTAGGGGTTTGTGATCCATGAAAATCGTAAAATTTCATTCGTTAGGATACAGTTAAATGATTCCAAGTATTGCTACGTAACACTAATAATTCAATCTAACAGTCATTTGTTCGCACACAGTCAAATGGTTTCAAGTATAGAAAATGAAATATTTCTATTTGACACATAAATGGGACCCTGGTTAGTCACTCGTTGATGGAAAGGATCTTATTCCTCTATAGAGATGCCGTCGGCGTATTCTACTGCTCAAGCAGACTGGGCTGGCAATAAAGGAGTACCCCACATTCCCCAAACCTCCTGAATGAGAGCATCAACATCAGATGAAGTTTAGTTTCACAACCAGGACGCTATTTAATCGAATGAGTATTATATTTCACAATTAGTGAAAAGTAATTTTCAAGAGTCAAGATTAATCAAAATTTTAGTAAATGTAAGTTCAAGGTGTTGTATAGCCAGAGCCATAATCATAATGATATCCATCACAACTGTGATACGAGGTGCATGCGATAAATTTCCAGACTTTTTTCGTATGGGCACTTTTATTGATAGTACACACATGAAACTCTAGTTCCCTTCGAAGTAATTTCCCAAGGCTGCAATACACTTGTTGTACCTTTCCAACAACTTCTGGAAGACCCCATGGAAGTCCTCTTGTGTGAGCGTGTCAATGACCTTCGTCACAGCCTCTTTCATCTCCTCAATTGTCTCTTAACGACAGCCTCTGAGCTTAGAGAATAACCAAAAGTCACAAGGAGCAAGGTCTGGACTATAGGGAGCCTGAGGAACTGTCTTGATGCCCATTTTGGTCAAATAGTCTGTGACAAGGATGGAGTTGTGGACTGGTTTATTGTCCCGCTGGAAATGCCACTGACCCGATTTGAAGAGTGCTGGTATCTTACCAAGGAATCTCTTCCTGAACTCCCTTAAAACCTCAACATAGTAACCCTACCCCTAACCCTTTGGCTAATCAACTCTGGTGTATTGACTTGCCACTCAAAAACTGATGCTCGATTCATGCAAGATGCTCCAAAAGCAGTCTGAAGTATTCCATACGTTTCTGTGGCATTTTTTCCAAGTTTAAAACAGAATTTTATTGCATATTGTTCTTCCACACGTCCTGATTGCATTTTTGAAATTCACCAGCTGTGACAATCAGGCTTTAGTAAGGTGTATTCCATTTGAACCTGAACTCATAAAAATTGGTTAGTCATCTCATAAGATGTATAGCAATAACATACTGAATTTTCAAGAGTCTACAACCATGTAAAATGCCCAAACGAACAAATTCTGGAAACTTATCGTATGCACCTCGTACAATACATATACAAATGCAAAACTCAGGCGAATACAAATACAGGCGGACTCTGTTGTACAGGATACGAACGGTTTATTAATTTCTTGGCTTTAGTTCTTCGACATGAGGAGGGAGACACAATTCTTAAAAGTCTTTCGTAATCATACAATGCTAACACCCCCAGCATTCGGCACATCTCGTGGTGTTTAAGATCTCAATTCATCCCCGCCGGTAGAGAACCGAAAAACTCAGCTCATCCACTCAATGGCCGAAACCCCAACTACTCGACTCCATGGTCTAATCTCAACTGCCATGCTTTTAAAATCCTCAAATTCTCTGCCCATCTCTTCCGGGCATGACGTCATCCACACTCTAGCCTCATTTCCTGTCTGGGGGTTTATTATGATCCTATTTACCAACCCCTCAGCTCGGGCAGGATATGACTCGAGGTCAATTTTTAAGCGGTGTTTAACAGGTTTGAATTCAGAGTTTTCCTTCTCCTAGACTAGTTGCCTCACCAAGGCTGAAGAACCCAGTCTGTCCTACTATTTACCCATAGCTGGAGGGAGAATATTTGGATTCATACTTTTCCCAAGGGTATTAGTGCTATGTGAAATGCGATCAGCCTCGTCCAGGATTTGAACTCGTATCGCCGTGTCCATTTCTTACGACGATAACCACTACACCACGGGCACCTCGGGTTTATTATGATAATGGTGATTGTCATATCTTTTGCGCGCGAGCGTAAAACTGCACCCAATGACTATGCCTTGAACTAAGAGACTCGATTAGTTCAAAGCCTAACCAAACTGAATGATGAAATATAATTATCAAAAAAGGATTAGTATAAAAAAATCATTCCTTAATTATATAACAAAAGGTGATCTGAAGGCTCCCTTTTCGATAGCTACTATATCAAAGTGTTGGGGAGGGAGCTACTTCTTTCCCTGGATTGACCCACTTTACCCTTGATCCTTACCTCATAATGCAGAGTGTTAAGCAAGGAGGCATCAAGTTCCATTTTTGAGTCTTTGGTATGACTCGACCTGGGATTTAATCTAGGTCTTCTGGGACATTGGCGAACTCTCTAACCATTGTGCCAATGTCCAGTTATATGTATTCACCTTTTATATTCAGTTTTTAAAATGGTAACGCATAAAAATACTAATACACTGGTATTCTTTATTTAATTTTTTTTCTTTGCTTTATTTTTTCTTTTTTATTCAATAATTCTTCATCAACACCAGCCCTGTCGATTGGGGCTGTAGAATACATAGATTGTATCTCTGCTGAGGGGTAAGAACACCCCCACCAACGATTGTCCCGGATATGACATTAACCTATCTAATGATGAGGCTCCAGTTTGGATCTTCGAGGAATATGGAGTACCCTTTCATTACCATTACTCCCAGGTCCACTCTGAATGGACAGTGATAATATTTGTTTGGGTCTCATCCGTGGGTTAAATCAAACCAATTAATCGTTTATGATACTTGAAACCATATAACTGTTTGCAAACAAATGAGTTCAGCTTCATTTAAAAATGTTGCCTACAAACTAGCCACCTTAAAATCGTACATTATACATCTATAAAAGATCTATAAACAGGAATTAGCATTAAATAACCAATAAGGTTTGATATGCGATGAAACACAATCAACTAATTTTATCAACTCTTTTTTTTAGTCTTTATTAAGCGTACTTGCTTACTGCCTCTAAATGAATTTGATCCTCACTAGGTGCAACACACATATTGCCTTGTGCCACACTGAGATAAGTATAATAGATTCCTGTTTTTGAAAGCTTCTTTGACTTCTTTAAATCAGTGTCCGGCAAAGACACTTGTCTCTCTCATCTCTTGGCAACATTAAGATGACCATCAGATTTTCTTTGATGTGAACAACGACTTTATTAACTTCGTTAATCTGATCATTGGACTTGGTGAAATTAGCCAGGCTGACCAACGAAGAGGCCTGACATTCATTTGTCCAGAGATAAAAGTAACTACTGGCCATTTTGAAAGATGACAAATTTATTTGCTTTTAAGCTTAAACCATACGGAAAACGTTAAGGCAAAATGTTACAATCAACACTAGGGGATAGATAGATAGATATAAAGTAAGGTGGGTATATGTCTGTACTTGTATTAGAGAGAATAAATGTGTTATATATATATAATTTTCCTTCGATTTTTCTCTGTATACATAAACATACTGTACAACTTCGTAATATTGATTTTAACATTTTGAAAATAATGAATACATATAAAGTGAAGAATCAATGAATATATATATATATATATATATATATATATATATATATATATATATATATATATATATATATATATATTTGAAGTGTATATCAAGGCAGCAAGTTTATATTCAAGCATGTTTTATTGAAGACGATGGAACACTATTTATTATGGTCAATATATATACGTGTATATATTCAAGCAAATTTTGTTAAAGACGATGAAACTTTGTTTATTATTTCTAATTTTATTTTGTTCAAGTCTCCATTATTATTTTTCTTGTTTCGGGATCCAGGTGATAAAGAATAGCCCCCGTATCTTTTAGCCAAGCGTTTTCCACCATACTTTTGGTCGTCATCAGGGCTAATGTAGTTTTGAGTTGACAGTTTGAGCTTTTATTGTTTCAACTATTTGTTGCGTTTTGTTTTGAATTTGTTGGTTGGAACGTTTTCAGCGTTTTGTTTTAAAACGTTCGTTTGGAAAAAAAAAGGTTTACTAAAAGAGTTAGCAATTTTAATCATTGAAAATATTTAATATGTTAATGCCTGTGTTAAATGCTTTTTTATTTATGTTTTTTTTTTTTCATTTTTATGCACACTACTTCTTGGGTTTGTAATCGTTTTTTTATCATTGCTTTTTAGATATGAGTATTATATATATATATATATATATTTATATATATATATATTTATATTTATACATTTATATATACATTTATATATATTTATATATTATACATTTATATATATATATATATAAGTATTGTATTATCTGTAAGAATCTTCCTTACATCGAAATATGTTAGTTGGTTAGTGCTGTAGAGAAGAGGAAAATCTCGTATTTTGTTTTGGCGCGCAATTCAATTCATCACTGAATTTCACCCAATCAGGATGACTTATCCTATTCAGCCCGGACCTTCATTTCCGGCTAGCAAAACGGGTGAGCGGCCAAAACCACTCTCTTCGGCTTGAGACGGCGACCAGAACAGACGTGTCTCTGGACGTCCCTGCTTAGCGATGCCTTTTAGATAGACAAGCCACCCAGTGTGGACATCTCACTGTGGCTTTAACTCTAGCAGCAGCAACATGGACACTCAACGAGGGAACCATCTAATTTATGGATTCTTTACGAGGAATCCCAGTGGAACATAAATTAGAAACATACGCATGCCTTCCACAGGCACCACTTCATGTCACCCCAAAAATTGACTATGTCGATCCGAGCGTCACTCCGCTCTCGACACACAAGACGACACAGTGACTCTAAACACAAATTCCCTCACACGTCCAACAACACGCTGCCATCTCAACATCCCGCTAAGCCATCGCGTCTCCAAAACTAACAAGTCTAAACACCACGAGTCTTGCAACACCAAGAACAAACCATATTCAAAGCTGCAAATAAAGAACTTTCGTTGTTGTGTGTGTTAAAGAATAGTTTCGTAATTCATTTGTGTGCCTAAAAAATATAGCGCTAAACAAATAACAATTTCACTCACCGCAATAAATTGGTGATTTCGCATGGCACCTTCTGAATTGCGAGACAAATAAAAACTATTCATAACAACACATTTCGACCTACTTCATCTTCAACCACCTTATTATTTCCAACAAGCATTAGCGAGGGCCTTACAACACTCGGCGAGGAAACAACACAACGTAAACACACATACGTTACACCCTCTTCCTCGCTGAACCAAACAAACTTTTCCTCGCTTACCAATAACAAAAACTCTGGCTACAAAAATGGTTTCCTCTCGCTAAACAGTAATACTCACTTCAAACAACACTAAAGTGCTATTGCTGTGTTTTATAAAACCAAAACAATGGAGTTTATAAATTTATATGTCAATTTCGAGACTACTTCCCGAAAAACAAAAATAATTCTTACATTCGCTCTTTAGCCGACGGTTTATTGTTATTATTTGGGAGATAAATTTGTTTGTTTTGTTAGCGAGGAAGGGTGTTAACGTACGTGTGTGTTTACGATGAGTTGTTTCCTCGCTAAGTTTATAAGGTAATAAAGGAAGGATGAAGAAGTAAGATGCCGATAGTCGAAATGTGTTTAGTAATAGTTTTTATTTGCAGCATGGAAAATGTAGTTTGCTTTTTGTGCTGCAAGTCTCGTAGGAAAGATTGTGAGTAAGGAGACGAAATGGAGTTATGAGAAAGTTGAGAAAGGCAGTGCGTGTCGTCGGACGTGCGAGGGATTGTGTTCGCCGTAGTTTAGCGAAAGCCATGTTGCTGTTGGAGGAAATAAACTTTGGAGTCACCGTGAGTTTTGTGCGTCTGGTGGAGAGGCGTGCGTTGTCTCCATTAAGGTGGCACAGAGGTGAAATGAGAGCTAGGTGTCGAGAGCGGAATAAGGGCATCGCATCAACATAACCAATTTTGGGGGTGACATAAAGTTGTTCCTGTAGTGGCGTATAGAATTCATATTCAACTGGGATTCCTTGGTCTGAGATAGGCGCAAGGAATCCATAAATGAGATAGGTTCCCTCATGTGTTCATGCTGTTGCCGCTGTTGAAGAGCGGCTAGGGGGACGTCTGCACTGGCCGGCGTTGTTCAGCCAAAGAGACTGTGTTTGGCAGCTTACTCAATTTCTGCTGCCCGGAAAAAAGATCCGGGATGAATAGGATAGGTCATCATGATTGGGTGAAATTATGCGTCGAATTAAATTGTTCGCCAAACAAAAATACGAAATTTTCCTCCGCTACAGCTCTACAATCACAACATTATATCGTTGTCTCACTTATCACCTTTCTGAAAATAGTTCCGTAAAATAACATTTAATTATAAAACACAACAAAAGCACTAACCAAATTACATCTTCCGATGTAAGGAAGATTCTCATAGATAATACTAAAGTTATATATAAAAACAATGATAAAAAAAAAGGATTACAAATACTCGACGCAAAATGCATAAAATAAAACATAAATAAAAAAGCATTTAACACAGGCACCAACATATTAAATATTTTTAATAACTAAAAATCATTAATTCTATTTGTAAATATTTTCTCAACCAACTTAAAACAAAAGGCTGAAAACGTTTCAAGCTGCAACTTCAAAACAAAACGCTAGAAATTATTAAAACAATAAAAACTCAAACTGTCAACTCAAAACTACACTACCCCTGATGACGACCAAAAGCATGGTCGACAACGCTTGAGCAGAAGATATGGGACAATTCCTTTACCACGTCGATTCCGACACAAAAAATAACAAGAAGACTTGAAAAAATAAAATGAAAAATAATAAACAGTGTTCCATCATCTTTAACAAAACATGCTTGAATAATAATTTGCTGCCTTGATATACACTCTTTAAATATATATATATACACACACACACACACACACACACACACATATATATATATATATATATATATATATATATATATATATATATAGTACAATTAAATGGAGACTCAAACTCGGTTAAGTCGTCATAATAAATTTATTTCGGCGGAGAATATTATTGCTATATTCTCCGTCTCGTCAGATGACTCTTTACATGCTCTCTCCTGTCGCAGAGTATATATATATATATATATATATATATATATATATATATATATCTCCTTCCGTCCTTCCTTTTATATATATATATATATATATATATATTATAAATTTCACGAGAAACTTCAACTTAGTGCTTCCATAATAAATTTTAATGTCGCTTGTAGGTTCTTTGCCCGTACACCTTCAAGGATTCTGCGGATGGTTAATATTTGTGAGGTCGTAGATCTATTTCTTCGGAAGCCATTTTGGTTTTTTCTAAGTATGTTGTCGATTTTGGGTTCTATTCGGTTTCGTAGTAGGGCATTGTAGATTTTGGCAGCTATGGATGTAAGTGTTATGCCTCGGTAGTTTTTGGCTAATCCGAGGTCCCCCTTTTTAGGGAAGGGGAGTATGCATCCCTTCGTCCATCTATCTATCGGATTTTGATTGTATACTGCGTTGCAGTGTCGGAGCAGCATGTCGTCGAATTGTCGGGTCTTCCATACTTCCGGGGGAATTTCGTCCAGCCCTGCAGCTTTCCTATTTTTAATTTTTCTGAGAACCGAGTCGAGTTCTTCTTGTGTGAACGGTCCTAGTTTAATGTCTAATTGTTTGCTAATTATTCTGGTGATTGGTTCATGCGTTATTTTTGGTGGGTTTCCAAGTAAGTTTTCGAAATGCTGTTTCCACAGTTTTATTCTTTCTTGTTGGTTTGCTGCTTTAAGTTTTGCTTTGGCTGTGTTCTTTCTTCTGCTCACTTCGTTTATTGTTTGCCAGGCAATTCTAGATTGTCTATCTTCCACCGAGTCTCTAATCTTCGACTCCATTCACAGAGGAAAGATGGAACAAATCCTACTAGCGTACGGCATACCTAAAGAAACCGTAGCGGCAATAACGATTCTCTATAGAAACACTAAAGTAAAAGTACGATCACCAGATGGAGACACAGAATACTTCGACATTGTAGCAGGAGTACTACAAGGGGACACGCTGGCTCCGTATCTCTTTATCATTTGTCTAGATTACGTACTTAGAACATCGATTGACAAAATCAAAGAGAATGGCTTCGAACTGACGAAGAAAAGAAGCAGAAGATACCCCGCAACAACAATTACCGACGCCGACTACGCCGATGACATAGCGATACTGGCAAATACACCGGACCAAGCCGAAACACTTCTGCATAGTTTGGAACGAGCAGCAGCAAGCATAGGCCTCCATGTTAATGCACACAAAACGGAATATATGTGCTATAACCAAACGGGGGACATCTCCACTCTAAAAGGAACCCCTCTTAAACTAGTAGACAAATTCACGTACCTTGGAAGCAGCGTCGAATCAACCGAAAAGGACATCGAAACGAGGTTAACGAAAGCATGGACAGCTATCAATAGGCTATCGACTATATGGAAATCAGACCTAACCGATAAAATGAAACGCAGTTTCTTCCAGGCAGCGGTCACATCGATACTGCTATATGGATGCACTACATGGACGCTAACAAAACGGCTGGAGAAGAAACTAGATGGCAATTACACAATCCTGCGTGCAATCCTGAACAAGTCCTGGCAGCAACACCCCACAAGACACCAACTGTACGGCCACCTGCCCCCTATCACGAAAACTATTCAAGTTAGGCGAACCAGACATGCAGGACATTGCTGGAGAAGCAGAGATGAACTCATAAGAGATGTACTCTTATGGATCCCCACACACGGCCGCACAAAAGTAGGACGACCAGCACGAACGTACATTCAGCAGCTATGTGAGGATACAGGTTGTTGTCCTGAAGACCTGCCGAGGGCGATGAACGATAGGGAGGAGTGGCGAGAGAGGGTCAGGGATATCCGTGCTGCCAGCACGATATGATGATGATGATGATGATAATAAATTTATTTCTCCTTGTTATGACCTTCATCAGATGGAGTTAATACATTGGTGCTTCGGCTATTATGTAGACTTCCCCTTCCTCGTCTCCGACTTGAAGTGACAAAAAAAAACTTTTTTATTTCCTTTTAAAATCTCTTTATTTATTAACAATTAAATATTCCTCAATTTTATTTTATTTTATTTTATTTTATTTTAATGAATTCTTTACTTATATTTTAAACTGCTATTTATTTTTTTTAAACCGATGAATATCGGATGGTGTTCCTTGTGAGTTGAGGTTTAGTTTGAATAAGAAACCTAAATACCTATGACTGAATTAAAGATAACCTCTGGAAATAATGTTGGTATTCAATATTTCATGGAGTATCCCGTTAATCGGTGCTTATTGGCTTAAATAGTAAGGAGTTTGTTGCAATGTCCATAGTCCTCTAAAATTAATGTTTCAAATGCCGAATTTTATGGAAATGACAATTAACGATTTTGGAGGGTTGACTGGTTGGTTTTACAACGTATCAACCTTTGCTGGGTTATTTAAAGCCGGAATAAGTTTTTTTTAATTATATATAAACGTATTTGTCGGTTTCTAAGACTCACATTTTTTTAAAAAACGTACCAGAAAATCATTCTGTGTTTTAGAAGATCAGCTTTTGGTCACTCACGAGTGAAATTGTACTGTTACAGTGGCCCACTGTAACAGTACAATTTAAATTAAATTAACAGTACAATTTAAATTAAATCACAAACATCTCAGCAAAAGTAAACAATGTGATGATTACTTTTATACCAACAACAGCAACTCTTTTCTAAGGTAGTAGTTTATTAAAGGTAGAGCTTAGAGGCAGTTCATACGAAAAAACACCAGTCAGTATGAAAATCAATAGTTGGTTGGTTGGATGGTTAGATGTTTTATGGTGTATCAACCCTTTTCAAGACATTTAACGCCGGATTAAATTTCAAACAATTCAGTTTAGTATAAGCATAGTTTTTATTTACAAACAGTTAAATGTCAAAACAGTTCTATTTCTAACAATTCAGTTTAGCATAAGAATAAGTTCTATTTGACCCATAGATAGGACCTTATCAGCTGCTACCATTCCGGGCCAGAGTGGATCTGGGAACGATGGCAATCGTCCTGCCTTTGCTCGGCCATGTGAAGGGGTCTACAAGTGTACATCACTCTTGAGCTCGTCCCTACTTCTCCAGCAGTGTCCCGCCTGTCTGGTTCGTCTAATTTTGATAGTTTTCGTGATGGGTGGTAGGTGGCCGTACAGCTGCTGCTTTGTGGGATGTTGCCCCCTGGACTGATTCAATTCATATTATCCTAAAAAGAAGCATTAATATCATTATGGACTGCTGATTGGTTCAGGAGTTATTTATTTAATAACTGAATATTAATTAATCAATATCAATTAAGAAGCTCATGTTCTGTGGCCTTTTCAGTATGTATTTACCCAACCCATCTCCCAGGTGTATGATGTGATTCAAGATCAATCTTCAAGCAGAATACAACCGCTTTAATTCAGCATTTTCCTTCTATTAGGTGGGTTGCCTAATTAAAATGAAATAATCAGCTTATCTTACTATTTACTCATAGCTGAAAGGGAAAAGAGATGGATTTATGCCTTTCTCAAGGGGGTAAATACAAAGTGAAACAGAAGAAGCTTTGCCCGTGATTTGAATTCGTTGGTTCCATTTCATTCGGTGATAACCGTAACGCTAATGGTTCCTTTGTAAACAGCGCATTCTAGAAATAATAATTAGACAGATATTAACTGACAGCAGTCAACATTAGGATTCAGAATACTTCTAAGCTGTGGTCGAGTTACTACTATTGTATGGCTGAACAACTTCAACGAAATGCTTGCAAAAAAAAGTTGATGGGAACGACACTAGGATTCTGTGTGAGCAAATCCTGAAAGCCGTAAGTTATAAAACAGCAGCTGTACGGCCACTTACCTCTCATCTGACAAACCATCCAAGTAAAGCGAGTAAGATATATTGGGGAATACTTGGGTAGTAAGGACGAGCTCATAAGTGACGTTCTCTTATGGACTCCCACACATGGACACACCTACAGTAGGGACTTATATTAGTTCGGTGCGGGCACTGGATGCTGTCTTGAGAACAGGCAAAGAGAGATGGCTTATAAGGATGTATGGCGAGAGAGACTCCAGGGAATCCCAGTTGTCGGCAAGCCCTGATGATGATGATGATGATGATGAGGAGGAGGAGGAGGAGGAAATATAGTATCGTCCACACACCTCCACACACACACACACACACATATATATATATATATATTCTTACAATGTTTGTTTTTTAATAAAATGTTTTCTTCGAAAGCAAGATTTTATTATTATTTTATTTTTGCCTCCCATCACGAAAACTATACAAGTTAGACGAACCAGACACGCAGGACACTACTGGCGAAGCAAGGACGAGCTCATAAGTGATGTACTCCAATGGACCTCTACATATGGCCAAGCAAAAGCAGGACGACCAGCTCGAACTTACATACAGCAGCTATGTGAGGACACAGTATGTAACCCTGAAGACCTGCCAGAGGTGATGAATAATAGGGAGAAGTGGCGAGAGAGGGTCAGGGATATCCGTATTGGCGGCACGACATGATGATGATGATGATGATTTCAGAAGAAATGATAAAATCCCATTATCATTCGTTTAAAAAATCAAGCTTAAAGGGTTTTACATATTTTGGATTGGTTTGGTTTGGTTTATGATGTATCAACCATTGTAGGTTATTTAATGCTAAATCCTGTTTATATATATATATATATATATATATATATATATATGATTTGTAAAGACATCTTGTTGGTAACATTCTTAAACGAGCCTTTTTTGCACACAATTAAGTGGTTTCAAGTATTGCTATATAACAGTCACAATTTAACATCAGTCATTTGTTTGCACACAGTTTGTTCTAATTGACCCTAAGAAAGGACCCTATCAGGTAGAACTACTCCAGGTCAGAGTGAACCCGAGGGCAATGGCAATGAAGGGGTAATCTGTATTCCCTACATCTCCAAGACTGGAGCTTTGCCATCAAATGATTTAATATCATATCCAGGACATTCGTTGGGGAGGTCTTACCCTTTTATTTTGGGGCGATACACATCGTAGAATGTTATAATATCTTATTAAGATGTCCAAGTTTGAAAGTAATTGCTTGTGAAAAAGGTTTTCTTTTTTTTCCTGGAAAATAAAGCACTGATGGTTCCAGATAATTGAACCATTCAGCGGCAAAAGGGTTAATATACAGTTGATTGTGGCATTCAATTCAACCTTTTGAGCCGGAAAAAATCTCTACCAAATTAAGCGTCGACTTATAGAGCAGGGCTAAAACCCAAACCTTTACCCCCAGAGTGGTCAACCAGTGGAACAGTACTACTTACAATAGATGTACACCATCACATATAACACTAGCTGACTGTCACAAAGATTTCCGACTCATGCCCGTGTTTGATAAACATTTAACACACTAACACAGGGATTAATAAAAAATAATAAAACTCTTACACAAATTAAGGATAATATTAAAACTATAGTACATGCGGTTTCTAACTGCAGATTCACTTCCTGTAAATACTAGCCGAAACGTTATAGCACCCAGGAAGCTAGTCAGACAACTACAGTACGTTGTTTCCCTGTTCAATGAATTGCGAATTTGTATCCTCATTTAGGCCCTCTGGGCGAGCTTTGGCCCACCAATAGCCAACCCTATGCTTCAGGGTCGACCTATACAGCATGCATGGGTCTAACCCAGAATTTAAAACCAAAAGATCTTAAATCAACTTATATGCCAAATTGACTTGTTCACCGCAATTTACGGTGATTGAATAATTACAATCAAGATAGGGACACTAACTTGCTAATTTGTAGGTATCAGTGAATAATAATCTCTCATCTTTATTTTATTATAAGATTTCAGCTAATTCACTTTTTGATTTTCTGAGAGCGCTTACCACGTGTGATCAGTTTAAATAAAATGTTAAAATTAAAATTGTATTTCGTCCAGGAATTTATGCTATATTCATTTCCTTTTCTTTATATCATATTCACCGCCTTTCTTTCATCGGAAGTCTCCATCACCCTGTTTACTGTGTCTTGTCCCTTTCCCTGCCAATGTAATTCTCGCATTGGCCCTACCCTTACACACGCCGGGACAAAATTGACGGCTGTCCCAAGAAACGACACCCCACCGCTTAGTGTAGACCAATTAACTGGCACAAAAGGCAAAACGTAATTAGCTTCATCTTTAATTAGTCGTTCAAGTAAAAAAGAAAAAGAAAAATTCAAGATGGCCGTGTGATTGGCTTCTTGACATTTTATTACTTAATCGATTCTCGTTCATTTTCAAAAAGATTCCGATTCGCAACTTAATGAATCTTAGACAACGCGAAATAGACATGATATCTTGCCATTTTTACGAATCTATCTATCTATCTATCTATCTATCTATCTATCATAGTCTAAGTACATTTATTTATCTCTCTTTCTCGCTCTCTCTGTGTCTGTCTATATATGTTCATATCTATCTCTCCTCGCCTCTACGTATCTATCTATCTATCTATCTATCTATCTATCTATCTATCTATCTAAAGTTCTTTCTATTGTACGAATATACTTATCAATCTGTCAGTCTGTCTGTCTTTATGTATGTATGTATGTATGTTATTAGAGTCGTTTCTGAATTCTTATCTACCTATTTATCTATCTATCCTAGTCGCATCACTTTTATCTCTCTCTCTCCCCTCTCTCTCTCCCCCTTCTCTCTCTCTCTCTCTATATATATATATATATATATATCTGTTCACATCTCTCTTTGTTTCTTTGTATCTATCTATCTGCATGTCTGTGTGCCTCAATCATTTCATATCAATCTATCTATCTATCTATCTATCTGGTGATGAAACCACGCAGAGAATCTGGTTCTTTTTCGAACAATAACTCAACCCCGTATCTTGTGATTGGTATCCATTTGCACATACTTCCATGGCTGCAGTAACTGAACGAAAAGAATGAAGCAACAGTGGTCCTAACTCATAAGGAGAGTTGAGTTTTTAAATTTCCCCTTCATCTTTCCCATCAGATCGTCGGTCATCATTAACATAGCAGTCGTCAGTGACTATGCAATGGTATTTACGTAACCAGAATACCTAGAGGAATAAAACGTTGGACTAAGACACCTTTAAAAATCCATTATCCCATCACATCATATAATATACATACAAAATAAAACAGGAAAAAAAAAAAGAATGACAACACAAATACCAGTAAATAATACAACTCAGAAACAATGCAGGATTACCTCTCTTATCTTCAAAATAATTCTGGTTATGTGCGCTGGATGGCGTTGTTTTGAGTTTGTTTGTTTGTTTTTTTTTGGGGGGGTGGGGGGGGGCATATCAACACCAAATACCAAAGCTATCCTTGTAAAAGAACAGTACTATTTAACTCATTGCTACTGGGGATAAGGGTTTTCTATACTTTTCCCAAAGGTATAAGTCCGAAAGGGAACGTAACAGATCGATTGGAGTTCGAACACGCTTACTACGATGTCACAATTCAGAATGCTAGCTATAACGCCACGCGTAATTCTAACCCCAGTGCAGTGTTGTCAAAGAAGTTTATAAAAAAAGGTGCGGGAAAATTTCATACTCTTTTTTACAAATTAAATTGAAACAGACCTGACTTATATCCAACTGGACTGGAGCATATTCATCCCAAACAAACCTCGTGTCGTATTGAACACAACACCATAGAATCATCATCATCATTATCGTGTTGATATCACGAAGCTTTGTGACACTCTCTCGCCATCCATCCCTATCGTCCATCGCTTCCAGCAGGTCCTCCTAACTACATCTTGTAATTGCACAGAGCTGATGTAAGTAAGTCTGTAGTGGATAGCAAAAAGAAAATTAATAAAATATGTTCAAAAAGTGCAAAGATTCACAGAAGTTCCTGACAGGAAGTAGGGGTGACGCATGTGTGAAAGGAAGGAACCGTCCCAGGGAAAAAGAGAAACTCGATCTCGCTTAAGTGGTATCCTTTAGACAGAAAGGCCGCCCTTGCAATCCGCTGCTAGCAGCGAATACATGGTTGATAAGGTTTAGTAGACTGACACTATGTCTGCTGCTAGCGAGCCAGCACACTGAAATAAGAAATATAAAAACACCGACCTTGGACTCATCGACCACCGAAAGCGACTTGTATATTTCAACGCTTTTTGGGGGGAGAAAAGACGGTACTTAAATAGTCCTCACTACAGAGTAGCCGTGTGAAAACCCAAACAAAATAAAGTTGAAATATTAAAGGTATCTTCGTCTATTTCCTTCCTTCCTTCCTTCCTTCAGGAATTTTTTTGCAGCCTTCTACATACACAGATGAAGCCAATAAATTAATTGAGATGAGAAGATAACTAATGGAGTCAGAAATCTAAATCCAAAACCGACTACAATCAACGATATTAAACTAGATAAATAACGATCAAAACCATTATAACCCCAACAAGTCCTTGCTGCTCGGCCAACACTGGCGCGTCCATGATTAGAGGTCCGTAGCCATTAATGCCAAAGCAATCCTTGTAGAAGAACTGTAGTTTTACAATTTAACCCATAGTTGGAGGCATGAGAAAGTTTGTCCCTTTTCCAAAGGCATTCATCTGAAAGTGAATGTGATTGTACAACTGGAATTCGAACTTGATAACTACGATTCCGCCATGACACAAATAATTTGCACTCATTGAAAAGGTTTCTGTATTTCCGATTTAACATTTATTATTCTATTCAATAGTCTGTTTACACAAAGTTATGTAGTTTCACATATTACCACCAAATGAAAATAATTTTCAAATAGATCTATTTGATCTAAAAATGGAACCCTAACAGAGGGGACCTGGGAGTAATGGCAACAAAGTGGCTCTCAACACTCGATACAACTTCAGAACTGGAGCTTCACCACTTGATGCAGACAATACAGCGAGGCTAGAATTGTTTAACCATTCGTCCATTGAGGTAATCCCGCATGTAGTTAGGAGGACCCGCTGGGAGCGATGGACGATTGGGATGGATGGCGAGAGAGTATCTCTTATAAGTCCGTCTTTACTTGATGTTGTGAACCAGTAAAGGGTCCGGAAAAAAGACAAGAACTCGAGTTTACGTGGAACAAAGTATATTAACGAAAGTATAATACAACATAGATAAAAAGGTGTTGAACGTCAGTCTGACTGCCAAAGTGTTCGGGTGGAATAAACTTAGTAATTTACAAAGCTGTTTGCTTCGATGTGGCACAAGGCCGAATGAATGGGGCGTCCAGTGAGACTCGAACTCACTCGTGTAGGTTTGCTAGTCCAGCTTGCTAACCGTTACACCACCAGAGGTGCCCAAATGGAATAAACTTAACACCGGTATGAATATTCTCCCGGTAATAATAGCAACAGGAAGGGTTCATTACAGTCCGCAGGTTGGGTACCATAACACTTGACCAACACTGTCCTACATATTGTGTTCGTTTTACTTGAATGTTTTGTAAGGTGGGAGGCAGGTGGCTGTACAGATACTGTTTTGTGGGATGCTACTTCCTGTTGTATACAGCGATGAAGGAAGAACTAAAACACTTTGGTTATAAAAAAATATAACTTTCCTTATTCTTCTTAGAGTCAAAGCTTCTCTGGTGTGAGAGAAACAGACGGACGGACAGTGGGGTGTAGACAAAGACATACTGCTATATTTGTTATGAAATAGCCGAGGGATTTAGATTCATGCCTTTGAGTTTAGTTTGGCTGAGAACCTTTCGGCTCAGCACATGGGTTGGTTGGGTGTAAGCTTGAAGCAGGTGTTAACGCGGGTGCGCGCAAGCGGATGGAGGTGTCACTCAGATGTCATAACAGTCCGAGACGATACTGGGTGACAAGGTGCGGGTGACGTCACGCACCGGAAGCATGCGGAAGTTTGTGTGAGAATTTGAAGAAAATAAGAGTCGGGTTTTGGACGCCGAACGAGAAGGATCAATTTTGGAGCTCGCAGGCGCGAGGCGAACGTGCGCCCGATGGGGGCCGCTCGAGTTGGGGGCCAAATGAAAAAGACAGCATAGAAGATTGTGTCTCTCCTCCTTACGTCGAAACCTTTAACTCAAAGTTAATAAAAAGGTTTCGTACCTGAACAAGAAGTCGTTACGTGTTTTTGAGATTCCTGTTCTTTATATATTCTATCGTTATGAACATTACATGTCCATTTCGCACATAGCGTTCATTGCGAATATGGTACATATTGACCCATAAATTCTTTTTCTCTTGGCCATAGTGAGCCAATACCAGCCGACCGACCCCACTATTTCAGCTTCCTTAAACCACCCATGGCCATTAGAATCGTCTAGTGGTTTTTCTCATCTCAGGACAGGGGTATTTCACATTTCTTTACTGATACGCGAAGCACAACCGAGAGCGTGGAAGAAAATAACAGACAAACACGGACTTTGATTAGCTCCAAGCGCAAGAGCGGGGAAGTCTGTGCATTCTGTGAGCTAACGCGAGCGTGTACTCGAGCAAAAACTCTCACAAAGCCACGATCAATACTGACATCTCGCATTGGTCAACCCTGCCTCTGTCGGTCAACAGGTGCTAGCAGTCGCCTTTCTGACTTCTGACTGGTCCCTGCCTCCTTCTGTTCTCTTCTGGCGACTGTGTCCTTCTCTGTCCTACTTTAATCTCTGTCGACTGTCTTCTTCAGCTCTCCTTTGTCGACTAGTCTCTTCTGCTCCCTTCTGCTGACCGCATCCTTCTCTTGACTAACCTCTCCTACCAACTGGTCTCTGCTGCGCCTTTCTGCTGACTGTCTTCTTCTATCCGCCCTCGGACCTTCCTTCCCTCGTCCACTTCCGATCTCGTGAGAGATCTCGTGCACAAGCCCTTCGTGTGGGTTTCTCGCCAAAACAGATAAAGGGATTCTCTGACTGGCACCCTCACCCTCAGAAACGGATGCCACCCATAGCGTCACAATAGTAAGCTGTGTTATTTGCAAGACTCCACTTAGCACTTCTGCTTCTGGACCGGAGATACTCAATTGGAGACCCTGTGGACCACTGCCTCTAGAGGGGCCCTCTCAGTGACTACAGGCTGGCAAGGACTCAAGCCCTCACTGACTCCAACTAACTCAGAGGCATCTGCATATCTTATTTCATAACGCCTACAACTTCCGATTGATCATGTGACTGCTTCCACTTATTTACATAGGTGCGTCTCTGATTAATGGCTCGGTCAAGGGTCAATTTGAAACATTCCAGGAATTGTTGAAAAAAGTACGTAGCATCCTTGTGTAGTTTCCATCTAGCTTTTACTTCATGCGTTTCATTAGCGCTCAGATGGTGCATCTATACATTAGTACTAATACACAAACTGCTGGGAAGAAATCCGGTTTTATTTTATCACAGAAATCAGACATCTATAAGATCGATAATCTTTCGATAGTAGTCCACGCCTTCGCTATGTGTATGTTGACATTACTGCCAATGTAAGTAAACTGGTCTACATATTTCGGAGGCTTGCCATTTAAAGTAGAGATAGGTCCTTTTTTTTAAAGCACATTAACTTGTTTTATTTGTGTTCACGTAGAAACCAATGCTTCCAGCTGCTTGCTTCAGGCTATGCAGCAGGGATTCGACTTGGTGTATTTGCATAATTGCTTTTAGCTACTTGAAACTATATAATTGCTTGGCTTGGCTTGGTTTCTTCGTTTAATGGATCATCAACCTTCGTTGGTTATTTAATGCCAAATACATCCTAGAGAAAAGATTTGATGAATTGAAAATTAGAGGAACAACTGAAGCCACCTAGACTCCAGCACAAGTAAATTGGGTTGGGATACTTAGGAGAGTACTGGACTGGAAACCTGTGGAGATTTGCAAGGAAAAGCCATCAATTAGAGCTGTGTTGAAATACGAAATAGAACTTCACCGAGTGGGAACATAGTATCGGCTAAGTTGAAAATGATAAAACAAGTCTTCTGCACATAGGCTCAACGAATCCCAAAAAATAAAATATGAAACATTATTAGAATTTGTTGGGGTGAGAAAAAGAAAAATGAAATAAATAAAATGAAATAAATTCAAAAAGTGCAGAAATTTCCAGAAGCCCTTGACGGGAAGATGGGGTGGCGTATGCCCGGAAAAAGGACCATCCCTGCCCAAAAGAGAAATTCTAGTTCATTTCAGCTTCTACTGTAGCACTGAATGGACACACTTTCACGCGACCGCAAGAAGCGAACACATGGCTGACATAGCGAGCCGACACCGAAAAAACAAACATTATATAAACACACACTTGACCTCACCGAATTTGGACGTATCAACCACCAAAAATGATTCGTGCATTTCAACACCTTATTTGGGAGATTCGACTGTTTCTCTAATAGTCAATGAAGACATTTCCTCGCTACAGAGTAGATGCATGAAACCCAAAAATAAAGTTGAAATTTAAAAGGTATCTTAGTCTCTTTTCTTCTTTCTTTCAATAATTCTTTTGAAGCCTTCACAGACAAAGAAGAAACCATCAAATTGAATGGGGTAGAGAAGAAAACAAATGGAGTCAGATATCAAAACCCCTAAACCGACTACTATGTACCAAACGAAACAGATAACTTCCACAAATCCTCCAAGCCCCATAAATTAACAAATGTTTAAAATCCTTAACGATCAAAAAAATACTGAATTTGGAGCCTATACAGAATATATGTAAGCAGCAAATTAAAACACCAACATACACAAGGCACCAATGTCCTCACTCAGACTCACCTCAGGTGGGTGGAATCGAACGGTTTGTCTGGTTTCATTTGGCCTTCCCCACCAGGTAATACTTTCATTGTCGAGCTGTGTTGATAGCTTGGTGTCTGAAACGCCCCAATATGGGGAATAAAGAAGAGACCAAGCAGTTTTTAAATTGCTTTTGGGTGAGTAAAATATGTTTATTCCTGCGTGTGGGGTTAAGTGAGGAAGAGTCTTTCTGTGATTGGATATACCAATCACGTGAATAACCCAGAAGTTTTGGCGCAAAATACCAAAAATCAGCAAATATATTCCGAACCACTTCCCGGCCCCACGTCAACCAGAAATTCTCCCCAAGAAATCATTAAATCAGAAGATACCTGCTATACTCTCCAGCATACCGGTAAGTCTCAAACTTCACTCGATACACAAGAAAGGACTTTATGTTGTTAGTCATTGTTTAGTCTTTTTTGATAAAGTGTTAGAATTGAAATAAATTTTAATTTACTTTTTCGTTGTTGTTAGTCATAGAAATGAATCCTGTACTAACTCCAATTAAGCCTCACATGAGCTGAGGTTTGTGCGAGGCTTGCCAACATAAAACGACCACTAAAATTAGTAATAATTTAATCCTTCATTTGTTGAAATAGTATGCATACGTTTGGAAGTGATTCCGTTTCCAGAAGTTTTTTCACAGAGGTCAGTAAATTTATTCTACTAAACTATTCATTTAAAAATGCACATTTGATTTAAAATAGTAATGTCTTAAATCTCAGCTGTATTATTGTGTTGTTTAAATGAAGAATGAAGACTTATGCGACTTAATTTTCAGGAAAACTTTACTTTTGGAAGGCGAACTTCTAAATTTGCTAACGAAAACCCCCGAAATTGTCCCCCCCCTGAAAAGAAAGGAAAAAGAAAAAAAAAATCCAAAACACCTCAAATGTAGTCTAACACGTGCTAAAGACGAAAGCCATAAAAGAGTTGACTCCTCCTCTCTCTTTCTTTCTCTCTCTGTGTGTGTCTCTCTCTCTCTCTCTCTCTCTCTCTCTCTGTCCACCACCAGTTGACCATGATATAGGAGTGGAACCTTTAATATAAATACTAAAATTAGTAATAATTTAATCCTTCATTTGTTGAAATAGTATGCATACGTTTGGAAGTGATTCCGTTTCCAGAAGTTTTTTCACAGAGGTCAGTAAATTTGTTCTACTAAACTATTCATTTAAAAATGCACATTTGATTTAAAATAGTAATGTCTTAAATCTCAGCTGTATTATTGTGTTGTTTAAATGAAGAATGAAGACTTATGCGACTTAATTTTCAGGAAAACTTTACTTTTGGAAGGCGAACTTCTAAATTTGATAACGAAAACCCCCGAAATTGTCCCCCCCCTGAAAAGAAAGGAAAAAGAAAAAAAAAAATCCAAAACACCTCAAATGTAGTCTAACACGTGCTAAAGACGAAAGCCATAAAAGAGTTGACTCCTCCTCTCTCTTTCTTTCTCTCTCTCTGTGTGTGTCTCTCTCTCTCTCTCTCTCTCTGTCTGTCCACCACTAGATAACCATGAAATATACCACAAAATTTTTTTTGAATGTTAACATCCAGCAGTCCTGGACTTTAACTAAGTTAAAACTTAAGATAAAAAAAAAAGAGAATTTTTTTTTTTTTTTTTTTTATTATTATTACTACCGCGTACACATGGGAAGCAGCATGCTGTACGTGTGAGTCTTGCGGCTTAACGCTCAAGATTGCTAGTTCGATCGGGGAACTACTGCTGCTCATCTATAAGAGTGGCTTCTATAGATGAGAACAAAAACAGCCATCGAAAGATAACCATGACTAGTACTCAAACCAGATCCATAAACCGCATCGCTCTTCGCGCGGGTAAAAAAGGGGCGCGTCCTGCTGAGGTTGGAGCCCTGGCCTCGGTGTTCGAAAAATCAGCTACAGAGCTCAAACACAAACATAAACTACTAAAATGCAAACAAACAATACAGATAGCGACATTTAACGTGAGAACCCTAAATAGAATAGGTCAACTATCAGAGCTAACTGCATCAGCCGTAGAACATAAGATAGATATAATTTGCATACAAGAGCACCGATACACGCACACCGAAGATATCAAGTATCACGAAACTGGAAATGGATGGATGCTGGTGACTGTATCGGCATGGAAAAACTCTGTCAATGCATCGGTAGGAGGGGTGGGAATACTTCTAGGACCGAGAGCGTTAAAAACACTGAACAGCATTGAGAGAATACAACCTAGGATGATGGCCGCAACGTTTAATGGCAACCCCAAAGCAACAATTATCTCCTGCTACAGCCCTACCAATGTTAGCGAAGAAAACGAAATAGCCACCTTCTACGAAGATCTATCCTCCCTAGTACGTAGCATTCCGAAACACAACCTGCTAGTCATTGGCGGAGATATGAATGCACAAATCGGGAAAAACAGACACAACAAATACAGCCTACACTACGCGTCTAACAGGAATGGACAGCATTTAATAGATTTCATGATAGAAAATAGATTAACCTGCCTCAATACAAACTTTCAAAAAAGGGAGGGGAAATTATGGACCTACACATACGCAAATAAGAGTAAAGCACAGATAGACTACGTCCTTATAAACAGGAAATGGAAAAACAGTGCGATGAATTGCGAGGCATACTCCTCCTTCGAGGGTGTGTCCTCCGATCATCGAATAGTTACGGCCAAAGTACGACTAAGCCTAAGAAAAAACGCCACACGTAAAGCCACGACCAAGCACTATGACTGGGCCCTACTCAACAACAGAGATATTAGAGACAAATATGCATTAGAATTAAGAAACAGATTCGAAGCACTACAAGAGAAGGTAGAAATAGGCACCCCAAATGACGAATATGAAAATTTTGTAGAAGCACACCTGGAGGCGGCAGAAAAGTGTATTCCAACAAAACCTAGAACTAAATATAGAGTCCCTTGGGAAACGCTAGCGGCTAGAGAAAAACGTGCACTTGTGAAGACTGCCTCCAAAAACTATCAACAGAACCCAACAAATACAAATGCACGAGAACTAGAAAAGGCGCAACATCAATTAACAGGAATATACCTAAAAGAACAGGCAGAATACGTACAAAATCAGATAGATAAGATTAGAGACTCGGTGGAAGATAGGCAATCCAGGATAGCCTGGCAAACAATAAACGAAGTAAGTGGAAGAAAGAGCACAGCCAAAGCAAAATTGAAAGCTGCAAGCCAACAAGAAAGAATAAAACTGTGGGAACAGCATTTCAAAAATCTACTAGGAAACCCACCGGAAATAACGGATGAACCGATCACCAGAATTATTAGTAAGCAATTAGACGTAAAACTAGGTCCTTTCACCAAAGAAGAACTCGACACAGTTCTCAGAAGAATTAAAAATAGGAAAGCGACGGGGCTAGACGAGATCCCCCCAGAAGTGTGGAAGACGAGACAATTCGACGATATACTGCTCCGGCAATGCAACGCAGTCTATAGTCAAAATAGGATAGAACGATGGACGAAGGGATGCATCCTTCCATTCCCTAAAAAAGGCGACCTCGGACTAGCCAAGAACTACCGAGGGATAACACTTACATCCATAGAAGCCAAAATCTACAATGCCCTACTACGAAACCGCATAGAACCCAAAATGGAAAACATCCTTAGGAAAAACCAAAATGGCTTCCGGAGAAATAGATCCACAACCTCACAAATACTGACCATCCGTAGAATCCTGGAAGGCGTTCGGGCAAAAAACTTACAGGCGACATTACTATTTGTCGACTTTACCAAGGCCTTCGATTCCATACACAGAGGGAAGATGGAGCAAATCCTACTAGCTTACGGCCTACCAAAAGAAACCGTAGCAGCAATAATGATTCTCTACAGAAACACCAAAGTAAAAGTACGTTCACCAGATGGAGACACGGAATACTTCGACATTGTTGCAGGAGTACTACAAGGAGACACACTAGCCCCGTACCTCTTTATCATTTGTCTAGACTATGTGCTTAGGACTTCGATCGACAAAATCAGAGAAAATGGCTTTGAGCTGACTAAGAGAAGAAGCAAAAGGTACCCCGCAAAAACAATCACGGACGCCGACTACGCTGATGACTTGGCGTTACTAGCGAATACGCCTAATCAAGCAGAGACACTACTACATAGTCTGGAACGAGCTGCAGCTGGCATTGGCCTACATGTCAATGCAAACAAAACCGAATATATGTGTTACAACCAAACAGGCAACATTGCCACACTAGACGGAGCCTCTCTGAAACTAGTCGACAAATTCACCTACCTAGGAAGCAGCGTCTCATCAACCGAGAAGGACATCGACACACGACTGACGAAGGCATGGACAGCTATCGATAGGCTCTCGATCATATGGAAGTCGGACCTAACAGATAAAATGAAACGCAGTTTCTTCCAGGCAGCGGTTGTGTCGATACTGCTATATGGATGCACCACATGGACGCTTACGAAGCGGCTGGAGAGGAGGCTGGACGGAAATTACACAAGAATGTTGAGAGCAGTATTAAACAAGTCCTGGCGACAACACCCCACGAGACTCCAACTATACGGACACTTGCCCCCCATCACAAAAACTATACAAGTTCGACGAACCAGACACGCGGGACACTGCTGGAGAAGCAAGGACGAGCTCATAAGCGATGTACTCCTGTGGACCCCCACTCATGGATGTGCAAGTGTGGGACGACCAGCACGAACTTACATACAGCAGCTATGTGAGGACACGGGTTGTAATCCTGAAGACCTGCCGGAGGCGATGAGTGATAGGGAGAAATGGCGAGAGACGGTCAGGGATATCCGCGCAGGCGGCGCGACATGATGATGATGATGATGATGATCACTTTCTAGTTTAATGGGAGGTTACTCAAATACCCGTACAAGTCATCCAGACGTGCCAACATACATAAAAGACACTTAGGTTACATATAAAGAATACATCACCAGATATATGGCCTTTTTGGTCGGTTTGGGGTGAGAAAAACTTCATTTAAAACAAGACAAACAAGGAACATCTAAAATTTAAACAATTTTTATAAAACAACAAAGCGTCAACTTGGATTTGAATGTTCAGAAGTTCCCTTTTACAAGTAGTAAATTTTCAAAGTGGTGGAAAATCAGATGTTAAGAAAAAGGTTTCATCTTTAGCTAGTGCGGTTACTGGGCTATGCCTGGCTGAATTAAGGTTTTCGCTCCCACAACAGTTGGTGTGGAAAACTTGCATAGACAGGTAGATAGATAGAGAAAGGAAGGAAGGAAGATAGATAGATAGATAGATATATAGATCACTGTGCAAGAAACATTTTCGTGCACAATATTCTGACTTTAGCAAATCGTATGCTACATTAACATTTAAAATCGAATTCAAAAATATTTCACGTGATAGGGTTAAGCTTAATTGTAGACATTTGCAAATCCTGTTTTGGCCCAAAGCCAGTTCTATGAGGTACTCAGTGAGAATCGAACTCACAATTGCCAAACTCGCGAATCATGACACTGCGCATGGCAGTCTCTTACCAAATTAACTGCTCGTCAAAATAGTCATTTCAATGCAGTACAGAGTTACTTCCCTTGCCTCATTTCGCGTTATTCCAGAGAAAGTTATGTCCCTTACATGTCATAACCATCAGGCTATTTCCGAAGTTTAGTTTCGTTGTGACAATAGATCAGGACTATGAGGCACCCAGTTAGAATCAAACCCACAAAAAAAAATACTCAGATAATCTAATATGTTTGCCAGTGCAGTACACTTGAGGTGGCTTTTAGAGAAGTTGTCTGATTCACTGGAATAGAAAAAGAAAATTGTCAAAAATGACTGACATGATATAGAGTATAAAAATATTTTGTTCAATAAAAATGAAGGGCAAAAAATAAAGATAAAAATGTCTTTTATTTTTCTTTATATTCAAACGATTGTTTTTGCTCACCAAAAATGATGTTTTATTAAAGACGTTCAGAATTTTATATCAAAACAACTTACATATTTACAAATTGATATGGTGTTTGTATATATATATACAAACAATTATCTCAAGAAAAGATAAGATTCTTTAAGATAGGAAGGTCTTTGATATCCTCCATACAAAAAACAAAGAATATGAAAACCGTCAATCAATCTTTTTTCGAAGAAAACCTCACATTTCTTTAAAGGGGGAATCGAAAATATGACTTCTCGGTAGGCAACGGTTGTTGAAAAAGATGTCGATTAAATCTTTCATGCTAATATTTAAATCAATTTAACTTACATTTATTTTTCTTTCCTTTCTGGCTAAACGTCATTTCTTTTCGAACATCCTTACACGAGGATCCTTAAATAAGTTTCCAGACTTTTTTCGTATGGGCACTTTTATTGATAGTATACACATGAAACTCTAGTCCCCTTCGAAGTACTCTCCTCTGGCTGCATTGCACTTGTTGTACCGTTCCAACAACTTCTCGAAGGCCCCATGAGAGTCCTCTTGTGTGAGAGTGTCAATGGCCTTCGTCACAGCCTTTTTCTTCTCCTCAGTTGTCTCATAACTACAGCCTCTGAGATAAGAGAATAAGCAAAAGTCACAGAGAGCAAGGTCTGGACTATAGGGAGGTTGAGGAATTGTCTAGATGCCCATCTTGGTCAAATAGTTTGTGACAAGGATGGAGTTGTTGACTGGTTCAGTGTCCTTCTGGAAATGCCACTGACCCGATTTGAAGAGTGCTGGCCTCTTCCCTTGGAATCTCTTCCTGAACTCCCTTAAAAGCTCAACATAGTAACCCTAACCCTCTGGCCAATCAACTCTGGTGTATTGACTTCCTTACACCTCCCACACCTCCCATCATCCCTCACAGACTCCCTGCCTTCCTTGAATCTCTTATGCCACTCAAAAACTGATGCTCGATTCATGCAAGATGGTCGAAAAGCAGTCTGAAGCATTCCATACGTTTCTATGGTAGTTTTTCCAAGTTTAAAGCAGAATTTTATTGTATATCATTCTTCTAAAGTGTCCTCACGTCCAGATTGCACTTTTGAAATTCACCAGCTGTGACAATCAGTCTTTAGTAGGGTGTATTCCAATTGCTGCTCTAGCTGTTCATTTAAACCTGAAATCATAAAAATTAGTCAGTCATCTCATAAGATGTATAGCAATAACATAACGAATTTTAAAGAGTATCCTACAATTTTAAATGCCTACACAAAAATGTCTGGAAACTTATTGAAGGCACAACGTATGTAAATAAATCTGTACACCTCGGGTAGTGTAATGGTTTGCAAGCTAGACTAGCAAACCGACACGAGTAAGTTCGAGTCTCACTGGGTGCCCCATTTATACGGTCTTGTGTCACGTCTTAGCAAAGAGCTTAGTAAATTACTATTTGTAAATGCATTTACATTATATTTGTTTTTCTGTTAAAACGCCATTACTTTTTGAATGCCCTTATATATAAATAGATATATAAATTATATATTATATCTATTCTCATATCATCTTTGTTAAAGCGTCATTACTTCCCGAACACACAAATATCTAAAAGGATTTCATCGCATTTATTTTCATATCCTCTCAGATAAAAAGTAATTATATTCTGAACATAATAATTTGTGTGTAGTGGGGTGTTTCGCATTAAAAAAACAGTAAGCTGCTTAAAATATATCAAAAAGGTGCCCGTCCTGTCGGCTGAGGTTGTAGAATACGCACCTCTGCAGAGACTTAACCCCTTCCTACTAAAAAAAAAAATTGTTGATGATGTGGATATAGGAGAAGCATGTCAGACAGGCCAACAAAGACATGGTTAGCAACTAATCATTTTTTTAGACTTAACTCTCACCTACCAAAATAAAAAAAAGTTTTCTGTGTATGACACTAAACGACATCTGATGGTGAAGCTCCAGTCCTGGAACTTCGGAGAACGTGGAGTATCCTTTTTATTACCATTACTCCCAGGTCCACTATCAGCCAGATTGGTAATACCTATTAGGGTCCTATTTAAGGCCCAAATAGAACTATTCTATCATTTACTAAGAATTATTACCGTTAGTAACTTAAAACAGCAGCTGTGCACAAACTATCTATATTTCATAGGAATACTTGTTAAGTATAATTATTGATATTGAATTACAATATTTAAAACTATTTAACTATGTGCAAATAAAAGACTAGTATCAAATTGCACTATTAGTGTTAGATAGGAATACTTGAAACCATTTAACTGTGTGCAAACAAATGATTTATGTTAAACAGAATAATTAGTGTTAGACAAGAATACTTGAAACTATCTGTGTGCAAACAAATGGTTGATATTAAATAGAATTGTTAGTATTAGACTGGAATACTTGAAACTATTTAACCGTGTACAAACAAACGATGATCATCAAATTGAATTATTTGTGTTAGATAGGAATACTTGAAACTATTAAACTGTGTGCAAACAAATGACTAATATTAAATAGAATTATTAGTGTTAGACAAGAATACTTAAAACGATTTAATTGTGTCCAAACAAATGATCCCAAACAATTCGTTCAAAAATAAAGTTGCCAACAAACTATTCGCTTACAAATTATATATATATAAAGAATTTGTGATTAAATAACCCATAAGGGTTTATATGCCATAAAACACTAATTAACCAACCAACTTCCTCGGGATGCAGTGGTAACCAACTAGACATACTTAGACACAACATCGAAAGTGCTCAACGCTTGTAGCTTAGTGACTTAGTAAATATCGAAAGAATGTCTCGCTGAGGAACAATATTCTGCTAATTATCATTGTAGCTCATTAAAAGGTGAATATATTCGGTGTTTACTGGGAAACTTTCACTTATGAATCAAATCAACGCTATTTTGAAACTGAGCATTTTTTATCATCTAAGGGAAACAAATATGTATTTTTAATTAAGAGTTCTTTCCCTTGGTATTTTTTTTAAGATTCCTGTTTTTTCATTTGATTGATTGATTGATTGATTGATTGATTGATTTTAATTGCATGTCAATCAATTTAGGGTTATTTCATGCCAAGAGGTTGGGTAATTACGTTTATATTTATATCTTTCGAGTACTTTCTCAAGATTTTACTCCTGCTTAAATGGTTTCAAGTATTTTTAATAGAAATAATATTTGAACAAATATATTTAGCCAATAGATGGGGCCCTAATAGATATTACCTCTTCTGACCGGAGTAAAACTATGAGTAATGGCATTGAAGGGGGTTTCCACTTTTTCCAGATCTCTAGAACTAGAGCCTCAATATCGGATACAGTTTAATGTCATACTCAGGACCCTGTTCCTAATTTGGATACGACAAATTAATTCTACCATTCTATTCCGCCTCCACCTTTAGTGTTCGGTTTCCTCCTACCTTTACCCAAAGGGGTAGGTATTTTCTAATTTGGATACTACAAATTAATTCTACCTTTCTATTCCGCCTCCACCTTTAGTGTTCGGTTTCCTCCTACCTTTACCCAAAGGGGTAGGTATTTCCTAATTTGGATACTACAAATTAATTCTACCATTCAATTCCGCCTCCACCTTTAGTGTTCGGTTTCCTCCTACCTTTACCTAAAGGGGTAGGTATTTCCTAATTTGGATACTACAAATTAATTCTACCTTTCTATTCCGCCTCCACCTTTAGTGTTCGGTTTCCTCCTACCTTTACCCAAAGGGGTAGGTATTTCCTAATTTGGATACTACAAATTAATTCTACCATTCTATTCCGCCTCCACCTTTAGTGTTCGGTTTCCTCCTACCTTTACCCAAAGGGGTAGGTATTTCCTAATTTGGATACTACAAATTAATTCTACCATTCTATTCCGCCTCCACCTTTAGTGTTCGGTTTCCTCCTACCTTTACCCAAAGGTGTAGGTATTTCCTAATTTGGATACGACAAATTAATTCTACCTTTCTATTCCACCTCCACCTTTAGTGTTCGGTTTCCTCCTACCTTTACCCAAAGGTGTAGGTATTTCCTAAATTGGATACTACAAATTAATTCTACCTTTCTATTCCGCCTCCACCTTTAGTGTTCGGTTTCCTCCTACCTTTACCCAAAGGGGTAGGTATTTCCTAATTTGGATACTACAAATTAATTCTACCATTCAATTCCGCCTCCACCTTTAGTGTTCGGTTTCCTCCTACCTTTACCCAAAGGGGTAGGTATTTCCTAATTTGGATACGACAAATTAATTCTACCATTCTATTTCGCCTCCACCTTTAGTGTTCGGTTTCCTCCTACCTTTACCCAAAGGGGTAGGTATTTCCCAATTTGGATACGACAAATTAATTCTACCATTCTATTCCGCCTCCACCTTTAGTGTTCGGTTTCCTCCTACCTTTACCCAAAGGGGTAGGTATTTCCTAATTTGGATACTACAAATTAATTCTACCATTCAATTCCGCCTCCACCTTTAGTGTTCGGTTTCCTCCTACCTTTACCCAAAGGGGTAGGTATTTTCTAATTTGGATACTACAAATTAATTCTACCATTCTATTCCGCCTCCACCTTTAGTGTTCGGTTTCCTCCTACCTTTACCCAAAGGGGTAGGTATTTCCTAATTTGGATACTACAAATTAATTCTACCATTCTATTCCGCCTCCACCTTTAGTGTTCGGTTTCCTCCTACCTTTACCTAAAGGGGTAGGTATTTCCTAATTTGGATACTACAAATTAATTCTACCTTTCTATTCCGCCTCCACCTTTAGTGTTCGGTTTCCTCCTACCTTTACCCAAAGGGGTAGGTATTTTCTAATTTGGATACTACAAATTAATTCTACCATTCTATTCCGCCTCCACCTTTAGTGTTCGGTTTCCTCCTACCTTTACCCAAAGGGGTAGGTATTTCCTAATTTGGATACTACAAATTAATTCTACCATTCTATTCCGCCTCCACCTTTAGTGTTCGGTTTCCTCCTACCTTTACCCAAAGGTGTAGGTATTTCCTAATTTGGATACGACAAATTAATTCTACCTTTCTATTCCACCTCCACCTTTAGTGTTCGGTTTCCTCCTACCTTTACCCAAAGGTGTAGGTATTTCCTAAATTGGATACTACAAATTAATTCTACCTTTCTATTCCGCCTCCACCTTTAGTGTTCGGTTTCCTCCTACCTTTACCCAAAGGGGTAGGTATTTCCTAATTTGGATACTACAAATTAATTCTACCATTCAATTCCGCCTCCACCTTTAGTGTTCGGTTTCCTCCTACCTTTACCCAAAGGGGTAGGTATTTCCTAATTTGGATACGACAAATTAATTCTACCATTCTATTTCGCCTCCACCTTTAGTGTTCGGTTTCCTCCTACCTTTACCCAAAGGGGTAGGTATTTCCCAATTTGGATACGACAAATTAATTCTACCATTCTATTCCGCCTCCACCTTTAGTGTTCGGTTTCCTCCTACCTTTACCCAAAGGGGTAGGTATTTCCTAATTTGGATACTACAAATTAATTCTACCATTCAATTCCGCCTCCACCTTTAGTGTTCGGTTTCCTCCTACCTTTACCCAAAGGGGTAGGTATTTTCTAATTTGGATACTACAAATTAATTCTACCATTCTATTCCGCCTCCACCTTTAGTGTTCGGTTTCCTCCTACCTTTACCCAAAGGGGTAGGTATTTCCTAATTTGGATACGACAAATTAATTCTACCATTCTATTCCGCCTCCACCTTTAGTGTTCGGTTTCCTCCTACCTTTACCCAAAGGGGTAGGTATTTCCTAATTTGGATACGACAAATTAATTCTACCATTCTATTCCACCTCCACCTTTAGTGTTCGGTTTCCTCTTACCATTATCCAAAGGGATAGGTATTTCCTCCACCCTCCTCAATATTTCACCTTAACACCATCCCTCACAGTAAGCAGTTAATTTTACTTCGAGATAATGACGTCAACAATCGATTAAACTCCTAACGGTCTCAAGAAACATTTTTACGACTTCGAATTTTGGGAAAAGAATTATAAAATTCAATGAAAAGAGTAATATTAAAATTTATCATTTCCCAGTCAATTCAGCTCATCTACCTGTTATCTCTGTAAGGTTTTGACCCCTCGATTAACCTGCGTTGCGACTTTGCCAGTCGGGGACAATTAAAATCGTATTTCTCTGAATAAAATTCGCCATATCAATTTCTTTGGATGTAATATAAATAATTCACCTATCTCTCTTCCTGTTTTTTGCTCAGGCAAAAATAACAATATATTTTCAACGTTTTATTTCCTCACAAAGTCACCCTCAACTCGTCGCCAACTTTACTTACATATTTCATGGGAAAACAGCGGCCTCTCCGTGCTTTCTAAGTGGCCTGCCAAATTTCTTGAGGAAAATAACGTTTATCAAAATGTTGTTTCTGTCTCTGTCTCTGTCTATGTCTCTATCTCTTCCTCTCTCACTTCAAAAGATTTGAGAAAGCTGATAACAAAGACGAATATATCATATTTATATTGAATAGACGGATTTTTTTTTCAAATATTAATTCTTTCTTTTAATAATTCCATCATGTATCACAGCTGTAGTGTGCGTTCATTACATTAATATCAGTGATAATATTATACCAAGAGAAAGAGTATATTTTATGATATGATATTATACCAAGAGTATATTTCATAGAAAGAGAATATTTCATAATATATTATACCAAGAGTATATTTCATAGAAAGAGTATATTTCATAGAATAGTTTACCATTACGGGTCGCAAATAGAAATTTGTAATGTTACTGCACAAAATAAGACCTTGTACCGTTACACACCAAAAATATGGTTGTAACCTCGCCGTGATAAAAAGTGACGAACACACAGAAATTCTGTTCTGATTCGCTAACACAAAAGTTTATTGGCTACAACACTTTTTAAATAGTGAAAGAAACAGAGTATGAAAACTGAGTCGACTGCGTTAGCTGGACAAACAGAAACAATATGCCATGAGGAGAGAGAGAGAGAGAGAGAGAGAGAGAGAGAGAGAGAGAGAGAGAGAGAGCAGACAAAAACCTTGAATTATCTGCCACGTTTCCTCTTGTAATTTTAACACGTGTTTCCTTGCAGGGTCTGTCCTCACTACTGAGCATCCGGGCTCCTACTTCTCTTTACATCGTCGTTTCTCGCAGTCAACCCTCGTCTTTACCTCGTCGCATCTCGCTGCCGACTGAATCTTTCATGTCTCCTGTTCCGCATCCACAACCTTCTGCCATTTTCGTATGAGTTTCTTGAAGCCACACAACTACCTTTCTGTTTATTTTTCTGGAGTGAAAATTTTAAACATTCTTTTCCCTCGAGAATGCATTTAATTTCAACATCTTTTAATTATCTAAAATCGAACGAATACGTTTGGTTACATTTTTATTGAGTTAAGAATATTCGAACTACTATTCAATCTGGTCTCAGTTGATGAAAACAATCAGCTGCATACATGCCATATACATGCCGCTGGACAAACACCGAAAAATTCATAGATATATAGAAATATAATTTATATTTTTATTCTCCGACAGCGACGATTGTATGTCGTAGGAATACCGTCAAAGAGAGTCCACACATATTTTTCCTCTGTAGCGGGGACCCTTTTTGTGAAGTAGTGCGGCGGCCGGAGAACACACACGAGGAGCTGACAGGTCTGCTTGAGTAACCACCGGGTCTCTGCTTTAGTCCCAAATTACAGATCTTATATTGTCTTTTTTAGTCCCATGCAGATATATGAATATCCTCTTCGCCCACGTATTTTTCTATTTATGCCTCGTTATCGGAACTTACATACTTCTGTTTTTTTTCCCGGTAATTTATTGATCTAATCTGCGAACGGAAATATCTGTCACTCTATCCATAGGCAATAAATTATATTCTCGCCATCATCTTTTATATTTCTCCTTCCTATGAAACCACTTTGTTGATGTTATCTTGCGACCGCATGGAATCTGCTAAGTTCATCGTCGCCAGCTAAGCTAGTATATTACATACATACTAACGCATGAATATATTTTCCCACTATATTGTGACATACTCACAAAAAGATTATTTACACACACAAAATACATCCATTTAGATTAAGGCTAACAAAGGCTAGTTTTTAGATCAATGTTTTGTTTAATCATTTATATTTTTGTCCGCTACAACTTATAAATTGTGTTGGATAACCTCCCTTATTTGTAACAATCTTTACACGTTTGGTAGAGCTTTTTTTTTATTCCCGCAGTTGGTTGGTTGGTTTTTTAAGACATCTTAAACATTACGGATTATTAAAATGCCAATTATTTAGTTTTTTGCAATTACATAGCAAATTAATGAATTGTGTTGGATAGGATTATAACAGTTAAATAGCAAAACTTTTAATCCTTTAACTTTGTGGCAAAATTAGATTATTGGTATCACATGACAATATTTGGAAACATTTAATCTTGTCAAATAAATGTTGTATAAGTATAGTAGAGTTATATAGCAGGATTTAAAATTCTTTCCATGTGTCTAAATTGTATTATTGGTATCTCTCATCACATTAATAAAGTGTGTTAAATAGAATTATTTGAGCAAAATCACTGGATTTTAAAATCTTTTACTCTGTGCCTAAATTGAATTATTGGTATCACTTGGAAAATGAACAAATAGAGTTAAATAGTATCATTAGAATTAAATACATGTAATGGATGGATATTTGTCTTAGCCTCCGCATTAAAAAGCTTAGATAACTGCCGCCATTGTAGTTGCAAAAAAGCTTCTCAATCTTCATGCCTTAAAATTATTAGATAAGAGAGAGAGAGAGAGAGAGAGAGAAAGAGAGAGAAGAGAGAGAGAGAGAGAGAGAGAGAGAGAGAGAGAGAGAGAGAGAGAATGCTACCAAAAATTATGTGTGCCTCATTCAATGGTAATCCTTTGCACAACAATCGTATCTTACTTCAGTCAGCTCAATCAGCTGATCCTGTAGAATACATTGACAATATTTTTACTGGGCGGTAGGACCCAATAGTAGACCTACATATGATTGCCCAGTCGGCTGGGGCTGTAAAAATACACCGACTGAACCTCTGTAGAGGGGCAAGACCGCCCCAACGAATGTCCTGGATATGACACTAAACAATCTGATGGTGAGGTTCCAGTGATGCTGGAGCTTTAGGGAATGCGGAGTACCCCTTTATTGCCATCACTCCCCGATCCACTCTGGCCCGGCGTGGTACCACCTGATAGGGCCCTATCTATGGGTTAAATAGAATTAACGGCATACTTATGCCAAACTGAATTGTTTGATTAAACTGAATAGCTTGAAATAGAAATGTTTTTGACAATTAAACCGTACTTACATTTAAACTGCGTGCTTATGCTAAACTGATTTATTTGAAATTGAATTGTTTTTGACATTGAAAATGTACTTACACTAAACTGAATTGTTACATATAACTGCTTGAATAGTTTGAAATAGAAATGTTTTTGATAATTAAGCTGTGTACTCATGCTAAACTGAATTGTTTTGAATTATTTACATAAAATGTTTTAAATTATTTACATAAAAATGGCTTTGGCGTTAGATAACCTACGGAGGTTGATATACCATAAAACCCAACCAAACCAAACCTACATATGATACTAAAGAATCTAATGGTGAGGCTCCAATTCTGAAGCGTTAGAGAATGTAGAGAACACCTAAATTGCTATTACTACCAGGTTCACTCTGACCCGGATTGGTAGTACCTGTTAGGGTCACACCTATGGGCTAAATAGAACTAGAGTCCTGGATGTGACACGAAACTGTATTTGATGTTGATGCACCAGTCCTGAAGTTTTGAAGAGTGTGAAGTACCCCTTCATTGCTATTACTCCCAGGTTCACTTTGACACAGATAGGTAGTGCTCATTAGAGTCCCATCTATGGGTTAAATACAACTAATGACTGATATTCAATTGAACAATTGATATTGGACAGTAATTGTTGTAGTGAAAACTAATGATTAATATTAAATAGAATGATTAATATTTGATAGCAATATTTGACACCATTTACCTTTGTGCAAACGAATAATTAGTATCTAATTAGAGAGGCATAATTAGTTAACATAAATAATTTTAATTAAGGATTACTAATGTTAAATTACAATGACTGAAACGAATCAGCTGTTTACAAAGAAATGATTAATATTAAATAGAATTATTAGTATTTGATAAGAATACTTGAAACCATTTACCTGTGTCCTAACAAATGAGCTCTAACTTATTTAAAAATAAAGTTATCTACAAACTATTCACTTAAACTTCATAAGTATGTGTATTAAGAGGATTTGGCATTAAATAACCATCAAGGGTTGATATGCCATTAAGCCAAATGACCTACCCTAGCTTCCGTTCCACCAATGCCAGTGATGAAACGGATATCACTACCTTCTAGCAAGAACTATCTTCCCTTGGCTGACACATTCCTAAACACAATGTTCTAATCATCGGTGAAGACATGAATGCAAAGACGGAAATCATAAATTTTGTTTACACGACGTGCCAAACGGAAAAAGCGAATATTGCGGGATTTTTCTCTCGAGAAAATGGAGTTAAAACTATGGACCTACACTTACCCAAAAATGCTAAAACATAGCTAAACTATATACTCATAAACAAGAAGGGGATAAACAGCGCTTTGAATTGTGAGGCATTATCCTCTTTTGAAGGAGTATCATCAAATCGTATCGACAAAGATACGCCTAAATCTTTGCATAAACCAGAAACAAACAGTTAAAGCTTCACGATATAACGGGTCCTCACTTATGATTAGTGATATAAGCAATCAGTATACTGTAACTGAAATAAACAAGTTTGATAATATTCAGGAGAGATGTGAAAGACTCACTTCAAATGATGAATATGGAAACTTTGTAACCGCCCATATAGAAGCAGCAGCCGAGTGCATACCAACCAAAACAAGAGCTGAATGTAGCATTTCATGGAAGTCAATAGCTGTTAGTGTTGTATAGCCATAATCATAACATTGATTTACGAACTTCAATGAACGAACGAACACACTTCTTTATAAAAATATATCTCTCACACTTTTTTCTCGAAAGGGTTGATGTTTTTGTGGTGTGTGAGAGATGGTTGGAGAGACATATACTCAGAGAGGGAACTTCTTCTTCCCATATCTTCTTCCAGGAGCCAGGGGGTGCCAACGCTTGTACCCCCTTGCAAGCTCGTCAGAGACGCCTCTAATCGTCTGCGTGTCCCTCGCTCGACAGCGATTCTCTTCACTCTGTCCAAATCTGCCCGCGTGGTTCTCATTCCCTTCCGGTTACACACCTGTTCGACCTGAGTGCCCTGATACGCCGTCATCTTCCTGTTTACTAATCAAAATGAGACAGCTTACCAAAGCTCACGGGATCACTAGGAACAAACCGAAATCCATATCATATGTTATATAACATTAGGAAAATTACTTAATAAAAGAAACCTAACAAATGCTAATGTCTAGAAACGTAAGAAAGTCAAGAAATAACTAAGACATGTAAAAAATAACAATTAGAATGCACTGAAGGCCAAATCAATAAAATTAGAACTTCAGGAGAAGACAGTCATAATTGACAAGGTAGACAGTAAATGAAGTGAGGAGAAGGAAGATCACTTCGAGAGTAAAAGTGAATGTTGCTAGCTAAGAAGAAAGACTTCATTAGTGGAAAGAACATTTCAAGCATCTACACAGAAACCCTCATGAAATCACTATCTAAAAAATCATAAATTGTCAACTAGACATCAAACTAGGCAGTTTAAAGACGCAGAACTTGACACAGTATTGAAAAAGCTTAAAAACAGAAAAGATGCTGGCCATGACGAAATACCACCTAAAGTAGACAAAAAAAAAACTTAACAACATACTCCTAGGGTGAGTTTTACGGGACCCATCACTTGCCAAAAGATAAAATCGTTTTGTTGAACGAAGAAAGTTAGTATTATCAATACGACTCTGGGGAAACTTAAAAATTGTGTTGGAATTACCTCCCTTTCTTGTAACACTCTTTTCACGTAGAAAATTATACCCTCGGCTACCATAGAAGCCCACTCGGGTATAAAAGAAAAGCCATCAAGAGAATCTCCCTTTCCGTTCAGTATTTAAAAAAAGCAAGGATATGATCTCGTCTTCCTGTGACGTCCGTCGTCTGCAGACCTCACAGCACACGAAACACAAGTACCACACGTTAAACACCATTTGATATAAGGCATAAAATTTCTTATCCATAATTACAGACACAGCAAACAAGGGAATTCTAGCAATTATATATTTCTATTAAAGACACCTAACTACATGCGTATTAGCAAATAAACTTTACTTCATACATACATTTTCCCTCCTTCGTATTCTTCGTTCCAGTTTTTGTTTAATTGGTTTATTTATTTAACGCCAGTTCAAGCTCTAATGGGTTATCTAATGCCGAAATTTTCTTAATTTGATAATAATCACACCTTTATGTTTTGAACTAGACGGTACCATTTCCACATTAACTGACAAGCCTCTTTAATTAGTAGACCATTTTTTTCATATCTCGGTAGCAATATCTCATCTTCTGAAAGAGATGTCAACATACACATAAGAAAAGAATGGACGGCTATAGGAAAAATTATCGATCATATGGAAATCTAATTTCGCCGATTGAATAAAACGGGAATTTTTCCAAGCAGGAGCTCCGTCAGTACTATTGTATGGCTGCACCAACTGGACTTTAACGAAGCGATTGGAGAAAAAGATAGATGGAAACAACAAAAGGATGCTGCGTGCTGTTTTGAATGAATCCTAGAAGCTGCACCATACAAAACAGCAACTGCACGGCCACTTACCCCCCATCTTAAAAACCATCCAAATGAGATGAACAAGACATGTTGGGCACTGCAGGTAAAGTGAATACGAACTCATAACCGAAGTCCTCCAATGGGCTCTCATGAATTGACGTATCATTGTTGGCCGACCAGTAAGCCCCTATATCCATGAGCTTTGTGCGGACACTGAATGCCATCAAGAGGACCAGCAAAGAACTGATTGAGAGAGAGAGAGAGAGAGAGAGAGAGAGAGAGAGAGAGAGAGAGAGAGAGAGAGAGGAATATATACTATTAACACAACTTGATGATAATGGAAAAAAACAAGCTTACGTAAAAGTTTTATTTATTTATTTATTTATGTAAAGATTTATTTATGATTATTATTCATTTTTGTTGTAGGTGACTCATCTATGTCCAGAATAATGGACTTACCCAAAGGGTATATTAATCAAGAACTAAGCTGGCAGAGAGAGAGAGAGCAGACGTTGTAAGCACCTTGCCTGTCTTCGTGTACGTTGAACCAAGGAAACTCTCCTCAGAGACTTTGGATACATTTGTGTTGGCACCTCATATCTCCGTGTTGAGTTATTTATCTATTGACCCTTAATAACTGGTCATAACAATTTTGTATTTCAATTTTTCTTTGTTGGGATACTTAGAGATTGGAGAGATATTTAGTCAAGTCCCCCCACTCAACAAGGGCCAATGTCAGTAGTAGTACATCCGGGATATACTAACTCAGAACAAAACAGAAGGAAAGACAAAATAAACTCAGTAACATACACAGGAATAATATTTTGGATGTTATTTTTCGGCATGTTGTCCGCATCTTTATTGTTGTTAGTTGTAACACAGCGATTCGGCCGCTGTATCCTCCGACCTTCTTCAGGTGTCCATTGTTTATACGGGTATGGGAATGATTCAACCTGCGAAAACATTTTTAAAGCTTGGCAGTTGGTTAAACAAAGACGTTCAAGAAATATGAAGATGGGATTCAAATAATAATGTCATTATTTTTCTCGTCCGTCAATCCAAGAAACACCATAAGAAGTTTCTCGAGATGAATTCGAAAGGTAAAATCCAATGGCCTTTGTTATTCTTGATATTGGTCCCTGTGGTGTAATGGTTAATGTAGTGGACTGTAATATCGTCGTAAGCGAGTTCGAACTCTAATCCTGCAATCATGATCCCTTCCGGATTAATACTCTGGGTGAAAGGTATAAACCCCTTTATCCTTCCTGCGATGGATTAAATAGTACCAACAACTGTTCTTCTACATAGATGACTTCAAATAACCCTCGAAGGTTGATATGTCTTTAAACGAAGAAGTCAAACCTTTAACCTGTATTTAACTGACAAACCACTAAATCAGAAAATGGCAAAAAGGTCTTTTTATAGTATGAGCCACGCACGAATCGAGACTTATGCGTGGCAGGTGCAAAAATTCTGGGCCCCGTCAGCAATCCTCTTTAGGGGCGCCTCAGGCACCAAGCAATAAACAACGTCCTGCGAACAGGCAAAAGCTTAGCGTGGTGGGAGGCAGTCCCCTGGGGCCAAGTTTAGAATGCAAATATAAATACCCAGTACGAATGCCAGGTGGACAGTCTGAAGGTCCACCGCAAACCTTTAATCAGGTATCTAATACCTTTTTACCCATCGACCTTTACCTTTGACCTTTGTGTTTCTTATTTATCTATTCGCAGTAAACGGCTGGGCCTTTTAAGAGAAAAATTACAAAATTTCCTCTGACTGAATAAGCTGCTTTATATCGAGTTATTTAGAAAAAAAAGGTGGGACGAGAGAAGAAGCTTGACGCTTAACATTTAGCGGGCTATTTGCTTAGTGTCAAACCAGGAAATGCTTTGTAAAGAATAACCAAGTATTTAGATAGCAGTAAAAAAAAAAAAAAACTAACAAATCTTAAAGCGGGACGTGTTAAATGAGAACTCTAACCTACCATTAGTAAACAATACTCTCACTTCATTAAAACACAATGGGTGTGAGCTTTAAGGGGTTATCAGTGAGGGTAAGGCGTTTTTCTACTTCTCAATTTCCTGTATTTTAAAAAAAATATTCTATGTTTATTAATACAGACATTTATTACGAGTTATTCATTTTCAAGTTTTTCGCAATAAAAATGTTATAGCTGATTAATCATTGTTGTGCAGACATATTTGATTCAGTTCTTTTTATAAAACAAATAATTAAGATTACTTTATAATACACTGGGGGGTTCAGAACAATTGATATAATTTTGAAATCCAATAACTTGACCAATTTTCATTCAAATAATCTCAAAATTTTACTGCATGCAAAGAAATAACTGAAAATTCTCATGTTTAAAAACATTTTCAAATATAGAAATGTCATTCATTGAAAATTTGATCATTGGAGATGTACAGGTTGTTTTTTTTTATTTTGGGTTTCTTTGTTTAATGGCATATCAACCTTTGTAGGTTATTTAATGCCAAAGCCATTCTCCTAGAAGAACAGTGGTACTATTTAACCCATAGCTGGGAGGATAAGGGGGTTCATACCTTTCCTAAGGGTATTCGCCCGAAAGTGAACATAATAGCGCGGCTGGAGTACGAACTCGCTAACTACGATTCCGCAGTCCATCGCTTTAACCATTACACCACGAAGACACCCCCTTTTATTTTTTCAGAAAAGTTTATATAATTTCAAAATCTAATAATTTGATTAATTCTTATTCAAATGATCTCAAATTACGAGGATCATTAAATAAGTTTCCAGACTTTTTTTCGTATGGGCACTTTTATTGATAGTACACACATGAAACTCTAGACCCCTTCAAAGAATCTCCTCCGGTTACAATGCTCTTGTTGTACCGTTCCGCCAACTTCTTGAAGGCCCCATGGAAGTCCTCTTATGTGAGTGTGTCAATCACCTTCGTTACAGCCTCTTTCATCTCCTCAATTGTCTCATAACGACAGCCTCTGAGATTAGGGAATAACCAAAAGTCACTGGGAGCAAGGTCTGGACTATAGGGAGGCTGAGAAACTGTCTTGGTGCCCATCTTGGTCAAATAGTTTGTGACACGGATGGAGTTGTGGACTGGTGCATTGTCCTTCTGGAAATGCTACTGACCTGATTTGAAGAGTGCTGGCCTCTTTCGACGGAATCTCTTCCTGAACTCCCTTAAAACCTCAACATAATAACTCCACCTCTAATCCTAACCCTTTGGGAAATCAACACTGGTGTTTCGACTTCCTTACTCCTCCCACACCTCTCATCATCCCTCACAGACTCCCTGCCTTCCTTGAATCTCTTATGCCACTCAAAAACTGATGCTCAATTCATGCAAGATGGTCGAAAAGCAGTCTGAAGCATTCCATACGTTTCTGTGGCATTTTTTCCAAATTTTAAACAGAATTTTATTGCATACGGTTCTTCTAAAGTGTCCTGACGTCCAGATTGCATTTTTGAAATTCACCAGCTGTGACAATCAGGCTTTAGTAGGGTGTATTCCAATTGCTACTGTAGCTGTTCATTTGAACCTGAAATCCTAAAACTTGGTCAGTCATCTCATAAGAAGCAATAACATACTGAATTTTCAAGAGTCTACGACAATTTTAAATGTCTGTACAAAAAAGTCTGGAAACTTTTTGAAGGTACTGCGTATAATTGCATGTGTAGAAACTGTAAAATTTTATGTTTGATGTTCTTTGTTCATTTCTATACATGTGGATAGTCAAATGGACAGTTTGGACTTAGAAGCCGGCGTTTCAACTAAATTAACGCCAAATTGAATTATTAGAGGCAAAGATGGCAGGTAAAATATCACCAATAAAAAGACGTTATCGTAATCTGGTCATTACACATATTGGATAAAGACGCATAAATCTACAATGAAGCATTTATGGTGATGAAAAACGGTTTGGGAACAAGGTACTATTTACCAGCCCCTCCGCTCGGGCAGGATATGACACAAGGTCAATTTTTAAGCAGAGTTTAACAGGTTTGAATTCAGAGTTTTCCTTCTCCTAGACTAGTTGCTTAACCAAGGCTGAAGAACCTAGTCTGTCCTACTATTTACCCATAGCTGGAGGGAGAATATTTGGATTCATACCTTTCCCAAGGGTATTAGTGCTATGTGAAATGCAATCAGTCTCGTCCAGGATTTGAACTCGTATCGCCGTGTTCATTTCCTACGGCGATAACGACTACACCACGGGCACAAGGTAGACGAAAATAAATTTCAGGAACAAGGGTTTAGTGATTTATATCGACTGAAATGGGTTTTGAAAACAAGACAAACGGAATTGGCTTTGAAATGAGTTTTGCCAACATTTGATTGAAAAATTTTAGGCCGGGTGATGCTCAGGTATTTAGACATTTTGATTGTATTTCATAGCATAACCCTTCTGGGTACTCAATATCAAATCTTGTTTTTATATATATATATATATATATATATATATATATGTATATTTGAATTCAATCTAACGAGCTTGAATAAGCGAAATAGATCTGTTATGAAAATGAATACTATTTCTAAATTTCTTGTTTTTAAACAATATATATATATATATATATATATATATATATATATATATATATATATATATATATATACCTTTTGGTTTTTTCATAAAAGAAATATTGCTCTGTAAAAAATTACATTGAGCTCTCCACCAGGAAAATGTAAATGTTCAGCTCCTGAATGATTTTCTTGTCCAGAAGGAATTACTCCCAACACTGGTTTAACTGGACCGAATACTACTATATATATATATATATATATATATATATATATATATATATATATATATATATATATATATATATATATATATATATTACTTGGAAGCAAATAGTTCGCAGAGAACATTATTTTTAATCAAGCCATTCCTTTGCAAATAGTTAAATGGTTCTAAGTATTGTTACCCAACACTAATAAATCTATTTATCATTAATAGTTTATTTGCCCATAGTTAGATATTTCCAAGTATTATTATTATCCAACACTAATAATTCTATTTGATATTAATACCAGCAAATAATCTGAAATTAATTTTCACACAGTTCAATGGTTTAAAACGAATAATAAAATAATTTTAATGGGACCCCAAAAGTTTTTGCCCTCCAGGTCAGAGCAGAGCTGAGAGTAATGGCAATGAAGGGGTACTCCACATTTCACGGAAGCTCTAGGACTGGAGCCTCACCATTATATTGTTTAGTGTTATACCTAAGACACTCGATGGCGATGGGGGCCTACCCCACTGCAAAGGTGCAGTCGGCGTATTTTATAGCTTCAGCCGACATGACAATGTTCGGATATTAAGGAGAAAAGTAAATCCGTCCAGGTGGGATTTCCGAGGAACTACAAGCCATTTTTTCAGGGCCGTTCTAACTTTTTACAACCTACTCTACGTATAGGCACCTCGCAAAGCAAGGCTTTATCATTGTTAACGAGTTTGATTCACCCTGAGTGCCCCATATTTTTTGGCCGTGGGCTAAACTAATCCGAACAAAGTTAGAGACTACACAAATTATGATAACTCTCTCTCTCTCTCTCTCTCTTTCACTCACCTCCCACACACATATACACACCCACACAACCAACTTTTAGGATGGGATTAGGAATATTCATCTCCCTCAGCTCTCGAGACGAGCCTGGACATTTTGACATTTGACAGGGAGACTGGAGTTATTTTTAGCCTTACTGTAAATGGGTTTCTTCATTAAACAGACAAAGTTTCACATACTTCAGTCAAAATATTGTTAAATATCGCCACACACACACGCACACACACAGAGGTGGAGGTGGATACATCAATGATTGACTCAATTCAAATAAATGCAAGTTCAGTTTACCGGACATTGGCATAATGGTTATAGTGTTCCCCAGTAGACCTGGGTTCAATCCAAGGTCAAGTCATACCGAAGACGCAAAAAATGGTACTATGGTACTCAGCATTGTAAGGGTAAATTAGGGCAATCCAGGGAAAGGAGTAGCGCCCTCCCTCACACCTTGGTGTAGTTGCTATCGAAAAGGGAGCCTTCGGGTCACCCTCAACTAAGGTCACCAACTTTACTTAATTTCTAACATCCAACACTCTAACCAAACTACTTATTATTTAAGTGTTTTTCACACTAGCGTTAGCTGATGGTTTTTCATTGGAGCCTGAGTGACAGCAATTATCCTCAAGTCAGCTGGACTCTTCTCAGTATTCTGGCCGATCTTGATAATACTGTAGTTTGGATGGTCTCAACACGTCCTCTTATTTTTCAAGTCCTCCAGTCCTATTACCAAACCTTTGGTGACTGTACTGAGTGCACTAATTACAATTGGTATTACTGTCACTTTCATGTTCTATAGTTTTTCAGTTCTCCAGCAAGATTTAAGTACTTTTCTCTCTTTTCACTTTCTTTCAGTTTTACCCTGTGGTCAGTCGAAACGGCAAAGTCAACAATTAAGCAGGTTCTCTTTCTCCTTTTTGTTGTCTATCACTAGGTCTGGTCGAGATGAAATGATCTATAAGTATCTCGAAATCCTAGAGAATTATTATCATTATTATTATCATCATTATTTACTCCTTGAGAATTTTTCACAGCAGCATTAGCTGATGGTCTTTCACTGGAGTTTGAGTGACAGCAATTATCCTCAAGTCTCCAGGACTCTTCTCAGTATTATGACCATTCTCGACAATGATGTAATTTGGATGTCCTCCAACTTCTAAGTCCTCCAACTTCTAAGTCCCCCAGTCCCTTTAATAGTCATTTAGTTACTGGACCAAATGCACCAATCACAATTGGTATAATCGTCACCTCCATATTCCATGTTTTTTTTAATTCCCTAGCAAGGTCTACGTACTTATCCTTCTTTTCACTTTCTTTTTGTGGTCAACCGGTACAGCAAAGTCGACAATTTTACAAGTTCCCTTTCTTCAGCTCACCAGGATCCTTCTCAGTATTCTGGTCGATCTTAATAATGCTGTTGTTTGGATGGTCACTTGTTCTCAGATTTCTAAGATTTCGAGACACTCTCTCACTCCTTTAGGGATTGTTCCAAGCGCACTAATTACAAGTGGTATCACCGTTTCCTTCATGTTCCATTGTTGTTGATTTTTTTTTAGTTCTCTAGTAATGTCTAGGTATTTATCTCTCTTTTCGTTTTCTTTTAAATTTATTCTATGGTCTACTGAGACCGCAAAGTCCACAATTTGGCAGGTTCTCTTTTTTGAGGACTATCACTTGATCTGGTCGTCTGGTCGAGATTAGGTGATTAGTTTGTATCTCAAAATCCCAAAGAAGTTTATATATCTCATTCCCTCAGACGGAGTCTGGTGAGTGCATATACAACTTGTTCGTAGGGTCAAATCTAAATATTTTTTGTACAACTCCCAGTGGATTACCTTCCCCACCAAATCTTGTCTAGTCTTATACTCTTTTTGCTTTAATTTACTACATTCACTTATAATATGATTGATCGTTTCGTCTATATCTCCACATTACCTTCACTTGCTATTTTGTTGCGTCTTTAGTCTTAGTTACAGTGACTTTTTCTTATTCAAGCTCTTTAGTAGTATTGAAAAAATAGGATAAGAAATAAAATAGAAATGTACCAAAGAAAATAATTTTATTATAGAAATATATAGGAAATCATTTGACAATTGAAATGCATTGGAAATATTTTAAAATATTAATATACGGTAAATCATTTTACTTTAAAAATGATTTTACGATAAGAATACATTGGACATGATTTTATTATAAGAATTCATTGGAAATGATTTTACTATAAGAATTCATTGCAAATGATTTTACTATAAGAATGCAGTTGTCAAAATTTCTGAGACGAAGCTTGGTGATTTTTATCATAAAGGGTTTCAAACTATTGTCTTCATCTTTATTGTTATTTCAACAACGTTTCAGCTGATATGTCCTCTGGCCTTCTTCAGGTGTTTGTCGAACTCGGGAACCTTCACGGAACTTTGAACTACGTCCTTTATTGAATCCACGGGGGTCACCTGTTCTGATTCCGTTAGCCATAATCGTGTACAAGTGTTAAGTATTCCTGATTGTTACTCGCCTGCAGTTAGGATTGAACCTGCAAACTCCAGATGATTGTCTCCATGGAAGCTTAGGGAACCAACGCTAATAACCGTTACGCTATGTGTCCTGCTGAAGAATGCATTGCAAATGAATTTATTATAAGGATACATTGAAAATAATTTACCATAAGAATACATTGGAGATGATTTTACAATACAAATGCGTTGGAAATTATTTTACTATAGGAATGGATTAGAAATGATTTTACAAAAAGAATGCTTTGAAAATAAAGAAACGAAGCAATTTTCAGTAGTCAAAACTTGATATGATCGTTACTGACTAAACAAGACGTATACATGTGTAAATATAATATAATATTTCTGAAGTGAGCAAATGCCGTAGGCTAAGTGCTATTAAGTCACTTCAGATTTCAAACTTTATTTTATTCGTAATTATCCTTGATTTGCTAATATATCAACTTCTCTTTTCAATTTACAGCCTTTTAACAGAATATTTAACCGATAGTTTGGCGTCTTAAGTCTTATCAAGTCCCTTTTTAAAAATCTGGAACAGAAATAATTAACCATATATATATATATATATATATATATATATTCCGAGAAAAACAACATTCGGTCACATTAAGATTATGAATTTATTTCCATCCTGTTAAAGCATTGATATAGATCAATGCTAAAAAAAAATTGGCAGGACTTCTTCAGATCCCAGAAGAAATGAAATAAATTTACAACCAGACAGAGAAAAAAAAACGGTACTTATGCATCTGTGTTACCGCAGTAAAGCCGAACTTTCACGAGCGTTTCCGGGCCGATAACAGAAAGAATCGGAATATGCAGACAAAACGCATGAAGACCAGTCGGTCAGAGTATGCGCTAAGTTGAGCAATGGCGAGTTTGGACCGGGAGAAAAACGTCGCTTCGCTCAATGCAGTCCACGTCCTACATTTGGTATTTCGACATCTCCAGGCGTAGGTTTTTCTCTTCTTTTTTTTAAATGGCAAGAATACTCGCATGTCCGGCAACTTTTAATTTTGCCAATAAGTTTTTTTTTTCTTGACAGAATTGTATCACCTTTTCCACAGATTGTAGTTTGTCGCTTAGCTGCGATAAATTCATGGTGTTTAAAATTGCTTGAACAATACTGTTCTCGTAACTTTGTCAACAAATTGATTGAATTATTTTATCGTCTGCTTGCTGAAATTTGATTGGCTAGGCGTTTTGTCGGCATATTCCGATATCGGCCCAGAAACACTCGTGAAAGTTCGGCTTTATCGTGGTAACATAGATGCACAAGAACCAAAAAAAAACTATCTCTCCGGTGTTTTAAAGCACCGGACATGTCATAATTTTTTATACTTATTGTTTTTTGAAGGTTTAGGATAGCTTTAATACATAGGAGAAATAAGGTTTTTTTTGTTTTGTTTTGATTTGTTTTGTTTTGTTTTTCTCTGGTTGTAAACTTATTTATTTCTTGTTGGATCTGAAGGTGTTCAGTTAATTTTTTAGAGCATTTATTCATACCAATGATTTTGACAGGATGGAAATAAATTTCATATCTTAATGTGACGGAACGTTGTTTTTTTTAAGAGAAAATTATTTGCTCAGTAGATTTTATTTATATTGAGGTGTTAACCAGGATTATTTAATTTAATATTCTATTTTTGAATAGTTTATTTGTCCTGATTGGAATTATTCCCTATTCCGGATATACTAGATTGAATAATATCCAATATATATATATATATATATATATATATATATATATATATATACATATATATATATAGTAAAACTGATAACAACGATCCGAGAAGGAGAGATTTATTGAGAGGTCAATAAATCTCTCCTTCTACTTGGATCGTTGTTATCAGTTTTATTACATATTGTCGGATTACAATCCTTTATTTACTCTTCATATATATATATATATATATATATATATATATATATATTGGTAAAAATCTCAATTTCCGTATTTTTGTTGATGCTGGTCTATCCTTGGAATAGATGGCAGTTGGGTACCAAGTTGAGAAAATCTTTTTGTTGTTTCGTTAAATTACAGTCCGAGAGATTGATATATTTGTCAATATCATTTGGAATAAGTAAGAGCACTTTGTAGAGGTTATTGAGCTTTTTTTGAAGAGTAAGTTTGTGTTTGTAATCACTTTTGTTAATATATGAGAGAGATTGAAGTAAATCTGAGAGAAATGCAAATAAAATAAGAAATGGAAGAAGGAAGGTGTTGGTAAATTTAGATGATTTGTTTATTTATCCTTTTATATATAAACTTACGCGTTTCGGCTTCGTATATTTTAGAGCACAAATCTTCTAAAGAAGTCAGCATCAGAGTTTGTTTAGTTTAAATGTTGAAACGGAAAATACAGAGTGATGCTTTTTTAGTTATTACGTTATGTTATAAAATATTTTAAAAATTAAATATTTTTATAGTTTAAATGTTTAGATGGAAAAAAGATGTCACGCAAAGGAAATGATGAAATAATCTTTTTAAATATCAAACAACGTAACTGTTCGATGGAAGTTGTCATGTGAAGGAAATGATATTTTTCTTTAAATATATATTGATTTTAAAATCTTTCAAAATTATATATATATATCATATATATATATATGTGTGTGTGTGTGTGTGTGTGTGTATGTGTGTGTGTGTGTATTTTAACGTAATCCTAATTTTTTCATTTAAATCTTAGTTATTAAGACAATTCAAAATCACACAAATTTCCGTAAATTAAAATTTTCATAGTTCTCTATGGGTCCCTAAAAGTAATATTTCCTTGTTTTTAAAGATCGAATTTTACCTCAAAAGTTAGTCAAAGAAAATGCAAAAATATTACTAAATATAGATTTAGAAAATTTTTGTTGGCTCTTTTTAAAGACTAAATTTTGTAACATATTGACCCTGGCCAAGCTGTCAAAATAGGAAATGCACCTGTGTAAATAACAGATATATCCGCTCGAGGAATATCAGGATATAACCTTGACCGTGGACGGATTGAATGAGTGCGATTTGTGAAGCCCACAAGAAGAAGGTGGGTGTCGAACAATTATATAACTCGGTGCACAGGAAGTTCAATCAGTTGGAGATTAGATGCGGTTGAGAAAACCAGCACCCAGCAGAGGGGGCCCTCAGAACCCCTGATTGAGCAGTTAGGGTTCAAATCAGTCGGAGATAAGATGTGGTAGAGAGAACCAGCACCCAGAGAGGCTGGGCCCCTAGGCCCCCGGTTGAGCAGCTCAGGAGAACGGGAAAGAAACGCTGTTATGGCCATAAGTGTGGGGGACAATATGTTGCAGTTCTGTTCGGTCTCCAACTCCCTCTCACAGTAAAAATTTTAGTAACCCTTTCGAACCCTTTCAAATAAAATGAGAGGTGTATTTTTCTAAAGAACTGTGTCGCTCGTCTTTATTGTGTCGTCGTTCTGATTCTGCATGCATATGTGTTTGTAAAGTTGGTCATGACAACACAACATTTTACTTCGATTATAAGACAAAGATTTTTTTTACAACCACATGTACACGAAACACAAAGAAAAAAGAAAATCAATGAAAAATGAAAAAAAAAAAAAAAGAAGAAACAAAATCTATGAACATAAATTTAGAAAGTTTTTGGCTCTTTTTATCAAGTATATTTATCCATGCCGCCCACCAGGCATGATTTGATTCAAGTTTTTTTTTTATAGCGGGGATTTAGGAGAAAGAGAGGTCAGACATAAGCAGAAACTCGTGCCCTCCTGGACTATGCTGGTCTTAGGATCATTAGCTGCAATGTGAACTATACTAGCCTTTGCTAAGTCTCTCAGCACGTATACCTGGTAACCTTGGTGGTCATAGTGTCACTAAATCCGGAGGTTCAGTGCAATGTGAATTTACACTTGTCATTGATACTCCACATAGTACGTATGTCAGACGGCCCAGCCGAGGTCAGAAACCTGCGGAGCACGTTCCAAAGCCAGGTAAGTAAATGGTTCTTTTTATCCGGGGTTATTCCAGATTTTGACTCAGCTGATATCGCCTCAAACAGCATTGGTCTTTTTCATTGAGAGGTGAATATCTATAATGTATTTATTTTAATATGGCAGAATGTGCAACAAGGATGGAGAAAGGTAGATGTTGGTCATCTCTATCCTAACTTTAACTCAACTAGTTCCATTTACTGACCCACAAAATACTGTAGTAATCCATTCAACACAATGACATTATTCTTTAGAAAATCTTTCATCAAAACAAGTCAGTTACTCAGTGAATACCTAACCTAATCCTATCTTCACATAAATGTGAGGGAAGTGGGATGATTAAAAGTTTTATAGACAAAAAACTTTTCTTTACAAAAAATAAATCACCCACGAAAAGCACATGATTACAATAAATATATATAATTTAAAAATGAATGTATGTATTGCCGCCTTCTTCACAAACTAACATAGCAGAAAAACTAGTTCACTAGTTAAAAAAATACTGCCAAAAAAGTCTTCCTAAGTCACATCTAAGGTGAGAAGGGTTAAAGAACAAAAATGGGAACTAAAATATAAAAATGGAGACGATGATCCTACATACGAGTACTTTAGCTGAGCAGAATTCCTTTTTCAAAACGAAGGCAAAAGACTAGTCTCACTTAAGTGGGACGGGTTGTTCTTGGGTTTTCCAGGGACCCCAAAGTCCTTTGTCAACCAGTAATCTCTAAAAAGAGCTCAAGATTAATACCTTTTAGGCAACACAAACGTGCAATTTTCACCCACCTTTTGCCGAACTCCAAAGAAGATTGTCTTTGTCTCTCAGACAAAATTTTAATTTTAATTTGGCGTTTGAGACAAAAAGGACTCACCTTCGCGGAATTTTTCCGTTGCATCGTCCAAATCATGACTCGCATGATGTCGAGTAAGCAGAGAAACGTGTTCTGGTCTGGAACTACATTGTCGTGCACAGAAATCGCTTCCAGGTCAAAGAACGCAAACCATGTAGCGTTCAAGAAACTGGCGCAACAATTGTACAACCGGGTAGTGAAAGAAGGTGTGAGCGATCGAATCCTCCATATCACCACACTAGACACATTCTGATGAAATAGCCAGACGCGCAGAGAAAAACCTCTTGCTGACCCAGAAGGCACTTCTAGCCACCAGCCTCGTCGTGATTGAGGTCCCTCATCTCGGGTGCCCACAGCCACAATAACCGACCTTCCTCGTTCGTCAGCTGAGTTCCTTGATTGACTCAAGGGCGGAAGACCTTGACATTTTCTTTCAAGAATTCGCCGTTCTCCATAATGTTATACATACATTCGACCTAGTAAACAGAAAATGTTTTATACGCTGTAAAACAAACAGCCACAACCAAATCAAAACAATCGAAACCATTTGACTGCGTGCCAAAAAAATTAGCTCAGGCTCATTTTAAAGTGTTCTCATCAAAATCGGTTTACAAACCATGTATTTGCTATATATGCATAAAAAGGATTTGGCATTAAATAACCTACAATGGTTGATATGCCATAAAACAAAATCAAAAAACAAATCCTATATATGTAAAAAGAGAATTTGGCACAAATAAACAATAAGGTTTGATATGCTATAAAACTCAACCAAACCAAATCATAAAATATTAATATGTATATGTATAAAGAGGATTTGGCATTAAATAATCTACGACGGTTGATATGCCATAAAACCCAACTAAACCAAATCATATATATTTGATATATATGTATAAAGAGAATTTGGCATTGAATAACCTACAAATTTTCACTGTAAGTTGCAAGCCACTAAAATTAGTGGACCAGTTCTCATACCTCGGCACCAACAACACATCTATAGAAAGTGATGTCAACATACGCCGACCGAAGACTCGGAATGCTATTGATAAGTTATCGAGAATATGGAAGTCTTATCCATCCGATAAAATAAAACGGAATTTCTTCTAAACATAACAATGTCAATATTACAATATGGATGCACCACATTGACGTTAATAAAACGCATAGAGAAAAAAGCTAGACGGGATTTATTCAAGAATGCTGTGTGCTGTGTGCTGTCTTGAAGAAAACATGGAAGGAACACCCCACAGAAAAGCTGCTGTACGGCCACTTATCTCGCATCTCACAAATCATTCAAGTCAGATGAACAAGATATGCGAGGCAGCGCCGGAGAAGCAAGGACGTACTCACAAGCAAGGTTCTCTAATAGACATGCCAGTATTGGCTGACCAACAAAGACTTTCGGACACAGGATGCAGTCAAGAAGACTCGCCAAGAGTGAGAGATGATTGGAATGTATGGTGAGAAAGTCAGGGAATTCCATGCTGCTAGTGCGATTTGATGATACGTATTTTTATATGTGTATTTTTATATGTGTATTTTTATATGTGTATTTGTATGTGTATTTTTATATGTGTATTTTTATATACATATATAGATTTATATTATATATATAGCTCAAGGCGGTACTGTCACTCTTGGCGCTACCAAGTAGCTTTTGCCACCGGACAGGGTATTTAAAAGAAATATATATCTATATATACGCCAGATCAACTAAAAGCAGACATTACATTGTACGTTCGTTCATCTTCAATTTGGTGCAGTTTGTGATTTTAAAAAGCGTTTACTTACGGCCGTTGATGTCATAACAACCGTTTCTTGATTTTGCGTAATCACACGAGAAAAGTGGTTCCGCGTGTATATCATTCATGTTGAAATCCTTTCTATATCCGTTATCTATTCGATTCGTTTTCTTTCATTTATGCGTTACTGCCCAAAAGCACTCTAGACAAACGTCATATATAATTCTGCAGAAATATGTTATTTGTTGATCAATGGGCCCTCAAGATGAGTGGTGAGTAAAAAGAAAGCTCCTGGTTTAAATTTGTCCAGGTAGCTATCTGATTACCCTTGGGCCAATAAATTCTTGGCTTGCAAGAAATGTCTCCAGGACACTGATGGTCAGCAATGGGCTCGTGAATACTGTGGGGGTAAACCTGATTCATAGGCCCATCATTCGATTTACATTCTCCGGCAGGAGAATTACGTTGTTCGCACCAGCGCGCCTTGTGGATTCGTGATCCTCGCAAGCTGTTGAATTTTCTGCCGCAATCACACGTATCCAGATCGTTACCGTATGAGCAAGTATGATGGGTGATATATTCTCCCTCCCCGCTACAGACACCCTGAGGGCAGTTTTCTTTCATTGTATTATCCATATTTGTTAAAATTTTTATCTTTATATGCGTATTTTTATATGTGTATTTTTATATGCGTATTTTTATATGTGCATTTTTATATGTGCATTTTTGTATCTGTATTTTTATATATGTATTTTATATGTGTATTTCTATATGTGTATTTTTATATGTGCATTTTTGTATCTGTATTTTTATATCCGTAATTTTATATACGTATTTTTATATGTGTATTTTTTTATGTATATTTTATATTTGCATTTCTATATCTGTATTTTTATATGTGTATTTTTTGTATGTGTATTTTTATGCAAAAAATAGACTTGAAAAACTAATTTCTACGTCTGTATTTTTAAATTTATTGACCAATCGGCGCGTTCAGGCTCGTTTTAAAATTTCTTTGAAATTAGCAGATGACTTGCTGCGAAAAATGTCAAGGATAAAAACCAAAAACAATTTAAGAAATCGTTTCTTTCTAAGGATGTTAAAAATACATTTCTTAGCCATTTCGAATCATAGATAAATCATTAACTTTTTTAAAATCTAATTTCGAGCCTATCACTAATAAAAATGAAAAAAAAAAAATTTCTCCAGTTGGTTTCACAGATTTATAACCCCTAAAACTTTTCGGTTTATTTCTTTTGAGCGAAAATTTTAACATTCTTTTCCTTTAAGAATGTATTTAATTTCAATATCGCTCAATTATCTAAAACTGAACGAATATGGTATTGTTCACATAGATCTATTAGTACAGCTATTACGAAAAATATCTTCGCACGCTGATTGTTACGTTTCCCATACAAATTGACACTAACATCATAACGTTATTTTCCCACTGCATAGTGACACATGCACACAAAGATATTTTATACACACAGAATATAACCATTTACTTTAAAGATTACAGACGCTTTAAATATTTACACTCTGATTAATATTATTTTCACAAGAAAAGATTTTAAATTTTTATAGAATGGAAATGAGAGAGAGAGCGGGGGAAAAACGATATTCACTTCTGACTGGTGAGAGGCAGAGACAAATATGTCTTTGCTTCGGAGATTAGTATCATGTCTCATTATGCCTTGTCCATCTTATTGTATCGATTTTAATCCTACGAACATGTTGACTGTTCCTTCCCACTCAAGTACCACTATATCGGATTGAATCCCATTTTAAGGGCACAACAGTTTCAAGCAATATTGCAATTTAGCGCTATTTTTTCTATTTAACACTTCGTTTGTTAGCACACAGTTAAATGGTTCCAAGTATTGCTATGTATGACTAACAATTCAATTAGGCAGTCATTTGTTTACACACGGTTAAGTGGTCAAAGAGTTCTATTTCTAATAATACAATGTAGATTAAGTCATTTGATTGCTCACAGTTTAAATGTCAAATAGTTCTATTTGACCCATAGATAAGACCCTATCAGGTGTAACCACCCCGAGACAGATAGGACCTGGGAGCAATGGTAATGAAGGGGTACGCAATGTTCTCCAAAGCTCCAGGGTTGGAACCTAACGATCAGATTGTTTAGTGTCATATCTAGGACACTCGTTGGGGTGAGTCTTACAACTTTGCAGAGAAGCAGTCGGTGTTTCTACTGACTCAGCCAATTAGGCTAAGTATTTGTTTGTTGTCTTCCATAAATTCAATTCTGTGTCAGAAGATATCTAGTGTAAAGTAAAATGGCTATTATTATTCTTCAATGTATTACTTTTGACTGTAAGTGCAGTTCAGTGAATTAAAGAAATAGTTATTTCCGAACTTTGTGAATGAGTGTATTACTTTGAGGAATAGACAGAATTGATTATTCTAATTATCACGTATTTGGTAAAATCTAATCATCATCATCACCATCATGTCATACCATCAGCACAGATCTCCCTGACCCTCTCCCGTCACACTTCTCTATCGTCCATCGCTTCCGGGAGGTCTTCAAGGCCACATCCTGTATTTGTAGGTCTTACCTATAGGTCCTTTTGTTTGTAGGTCCTAACTGGACATTCTGCCTTTGCTCGTCTGTGTGAGGGGGTCCACAGGAGTAAGTCACTTATGAGTTCATCTCTGCCTCTCCAGCAGTGTCTCTTGTGTCTGGTTCGCTGAACTTGGATAGTTTTCGTGATTTGTGGTAGGTGGCCGTACAGCTGCTACTTTGTAGGGTGTTGTCTCCAGGACTTGTTCAATATTGCTCGCAGCATTCTTGTGTAGATGCCGACAAGGTTTTTCTCCATAGGTTTTTCTCCATAGGTTTAGTTAGCGTCCATGTAGTGCATCCATACAGCAGTATCGACACTACCGCAGCTTAAAAAAAATCTGCGTTTCATTTTATCGGTCAGGTCTGACTTCCATATGACCGATAGGCTATCGATAGCTGTCCATGCTTTTGCTATTCGCGTGTCGATGTCATGTTGTATAGTCATCTACAGCATCACAACGACACAATAACAAAGACAGACGCACGCAGAAAGACTTCTTTATCAATATTTTACCTCTCACTTTATTTGTAACGTTTCGAAAGGGTTGTTCAAGGGTTGCATGTGAGAGGGAGCTGGAGACCGAACATAAACTGTAACATCTTGACCCCATTGTTATGACCGCCACGTTGTGTCTTTCTTGTTCTCCTGATGCTGGGGTCCACTCCTCGGTCGGGTGTGGCCTTCCCTACCACATCTGGTCTCTAGCTGTCTGGAATTCTACTGGCAACTCCTTCTTGGACTCGAACTCAACTGAGTTAAATAATAATTCAACGCCCACACGATCACCCACTGGATCTTTGAAATCGAATGTTTACTCGTCATCAAGCGGAAATAACTGTCATGCAGTTCAGAGGTCACTCTCTTCCGGTGCATCAGTCTGTATTGGTACAGTGGGACCTTCACCTTGTCCCATATTTTAAGCCTTAATCCGCCCACGCGATCTCTTTCGATTACTGGCCATTGGAATGTGTCACTTCCTTCCGGTGCATCACCTTGGAATAGCATGTTTTTGGTCCGGGTCGAAGGTCAAAACATAACAGTCAGTCTCGGTTGATGAGACACTGCTTCCTAGGTAGATGAACTTGTTAACTAGTTTCAGAGAGCTACCGTTTAGTACATTTTTATTGTGTGCTTCTTGTGGATTACTAAATTATCTTGTATGTTGTTGCTTCCTATCATTTCTTTCATCTTATTTCATCGACAACAGGCCAGTATTCCTTTATATATCTTTTAAATTGGGGCTTCATTTCAAAATGTCCCAAATGTTCTTCATTATTTGAGCGAGTGATGAGACAGTGTTGTTAAATGTTGTTAGAGGAATACGAATTAGCTTATCTTTTGGTTTTAGTTTGAAGATATCCTGCTAGGTGGGTAGGGGGGGAGTGATGACTTTGTTTATCTGTTTTTCAATTAAAATATGGGAGTGGCCTCGTGCTGAGAACTGCTGTTTTAGTTTATCGCTTTCTATTTTCACACACACACACATACATACATACATAGGTACAACTAGATACACTCATACAAATACACACTCACACACACATACACACATTACATATACACTTACACAAACATTTTATATATATAAGATGAACAAAAATTATAAGACAAATTGGAATATTTTTGGTACTTTATATTTTTCTGATTTTGAAAGTTTTATGGTAAATTTATATATATATATATATATATATATATATATATATATATATATTATATCACTGCTGGAGAAGCAAGGACGAACTCATAAGCGATGTACTCCTGTGGACCCCCACATATGGATGTGAAAAAGCAGGACGACCAGCACGAACTTACATACAGCAACTATGTGAGGACACGGGATGTAACCCTGAAGACCTGCTGGAGGCGATGAATGATAGGGAGAAGTGGCGAGAGAGGGTCAGGGATATCCGTGCTGGCGGCGCGACATGATGATGATGATGATATCATTTTATATATATGTATATATATATATATGGGTATGTATAATAAGATCCAGGAAGAAATTTGTATTTTTTAGGATTTAAATATTTATTTTGTTTTTACTTACGTGTATATTTAAAGCTAGATGCTTTCGTCAGAGAACATGTATGGCACAAGGCCTTGTTAATGGGGCATTTAATAAGACTTGAACTCTCTCATGTATGCAGTTTAAATGGTTTTCAGTTCGTTATGTTTTTTTTTTCATGAAGGTCGCTCCTTTCTTTTTCTTTTTCTTGTTCTTTATATATATATATATGAAAGTAAATATGGATAAAATCCGACAGTATGAAGGTCACATCATGATATATTCACCTATTTGGATTATATTTTTTCCTGCTACCTTCATACTGTCGGATTTTATCCATATTTACTTTCATACTGTCTTTTCGGAAAAAACTAATACCAAATACATTCTTACATAACATTCAACATGGATGATTCCTAATGATCTATACATATGAAAACTTATTTGTTGCGTATTTCTCAATAAACGGGAGGTTTTGTCTCGTTTCTTTGAAAAATCCTATATTTTCTAATATTTTTCCACGTGCCAAACACGTTCTGATGACTTTTGAATTTTGAACGCTATGTGCATGTTTATCTATCTTTTCGTTGTATATTTCTCATTTGCTCCTGTCATCTCAACAATCACCCATCTATATTGTGAACTATTTTATATCCAAGTCCTGACGATGGTTATTATAACCGAAACGTTAACGTCGACTTCACATCATGATATATTCACCTATTTGGATTATATTTTTTCCTGCTACCTTCATATATATATATATGTGTGTGTGTGTGTGCGTGTGTGTGTGTGTGTGTTTGGGTACGTGTGTGTGTGTGTGAGTTTAACATGTTAGACCTGTTACTGATCATTTAGTAAAAAATATGTATATATATATATATATATATGGAAGTAAATATGGAAATAAACCCGACAGTAAGAAAAAAAAAATAGAAAAACGTACTACTCCAAATGTGGTGAATTTATTTTCGATTGTAAAGTCAACGTTAAAACCTTTCAGTTAATGAAACCTTTATCAGAACTTTATGACGGAGAAAAAATGTTGCTTGAACAACGATGGGCGTTTTTATTAAGATAAAGGAAGAAGTGAAAGTATATACCAAAAAAACAAAAACAAAACAAAAAAAAAAAAAACAAACAAAAAAACTCATAACCGTACAGTCAGCGTTCTTCTTTTGGAAACTATTATATGATTGAGACAGGCAATGATGTTTAAAATATTTGGAATTTCTTAGAGATACAACGAACTGAAAGATGATAAAACATTGTCAGAATTTTTGAGAAAAGTAGAAGGAAAGAAGAGAAAAGAAAAGAAAAGAAAGGAAAGAAAACAAACAACCTATAAGCACTTAAATTGGGTATAAATCTTATTTATATCAAACGTATGTATAATGTTACATCTATTTGTTATTTCTAAGTAATACGATTATATATATATATATATATATATATATATATAAGTAGTAGTCACGAAATAGTTTTTTAAAAAATCACTGAATGAAAGGTTACCAGTCTTTTTCGGTATATATACTTTATCTTCTCTCCTTTTTTTAATAAAAACATCCATCGTCGCTCAAGGATCTATTTTTATCCATCATAAAGTCCTGATGAATGTTTGATAAAACTGGAACGTTTTACGCTGACTTTACCATCTTAAATAAAGTCATCACATTAGGAATATTTTGTTTTCCTATTTTATTCACACACACACACACACACACGAACACACACACACATATATATATATGTGTGTGTGTGTGTGTGTGTGTATGTGTATGTGTGTGTGTGTATTTGAATAATCGCGTTGAACATGGTAAACTAATTATGGGCTGTGAAGTAAAAAGTTAATTGATAGATAGATAGATATAAACTGATAGATAGATAGATAGATTAGTACACACTGATAGATAGATAGATAGATGGGCACTTGTAAAAGGTATGAATCTAACTACTCTCCTTCCAGCTATAGATAAATGGTAGGGCAGTTTGGGTTTTTTAACCTTGGTCAAGGAGAAAGAAAATTCTGAATTCAAACCTATCAAACTCAGCTAGAAATTGTCCTTGTGTCGCATGCAGCTCTTGCCCAGTCGGCTGGGGCAGTAGAATATACCGACTGCTTCTCTGCAGTGGGGTAAGACCCCCCACCCAACGAGTGCCTTGGGTATTAAACTAAATAATCTTATGGTGAGGTTCCAGCATGACAAACTGAATTGCTTGAAATAGAACTGTTTTGACATTTAAACTCCCTATTTATGCTAAACTGAATTGCTTGAAATAGAACTGTTTTTTCATTTACCCGAGTGTAAACAAAAACTATACTTATACAAAACTGAATTGTTTGAATTAGACCCGTTTCACTAAGCTGAATTGCTTGAAATAAAAATTAATCTGTGTACCTATGCTAAACTGAATTAAACTGTGCACTTATGCTAAACTGAATTGTTTGAAATAGAACTGTTTATTTGTATAAAAACGGATTTGGCATTAAATAACCTAAAAGGGTAGATATGACATAAAACCCAAACAAACAGCATCTTACTCATGTATGGGTAATCTATCTATCAATCGATCGATCGATCAGTCCCAATTTAAAACGTAAATATAACTTACGTTTTTTCGTCTACAGTGCTCAATATCTGCGAGAGAACCACTATAAAAAAAAAAAACTTCAATGTAGACTGAGTACTAATCACATTTTGATTTAAAAAAAAAGCTAAACAAAATACCTCCCCCAAAACGATCTTTACAAGCGATTAAGAAAAATTAGAGGAATCTATTGTCAAAATTATAAATATATACTTACCCCTCCACCTGGGTAAGATTCGATGCAAGGTCAGTTTTAAAGCGGAGTTCAACGCGTTTGAATTCAGAATTTTCCTTCCCTTAGACCGGTTGCCATACAAACATTAAAGGGCAGAGTCTGCCATTGTGAAGGTTTTAAACTTTAGTCGCCAGCTATGGGATTAAATAATACCACTACTGTCCTTCTTCAAGGATGACTTTGGCATTAAATAACCCGTGATGGTTGATATGCAATTAACCGAAGAAATCAAATCTAATTTAATTAAACTAAATAGAAGGAATACAAAAACACGGTAAGACTCAAGAAAGAACTTATAAAGTGCTGTAAGAAGAAAAGTCCTTAGCGCACATATGTTTCAGAGACGTAGAAATTTTTTGGAAAGACATACTGAAGAAGTGTACTGTTGCATAGTGTCATGTTCAATGTGGATGTGTTTAGTTGACCGCAACAAACTGGAGGACAGCATTGTACCCTTTCCGAGGGCCAAGACACACGTGCACTAATCGAGTTCAGCGAAGAAAGACTCTGAATATTTTGCGTATTTGTGTTATATACAGATTTAACAACACAGCCAGGTGGCTATTTGCAGAATTCTTTGGCAGACAAGTGAGGTGATTCAACAAATGCTATGACAACAGCCGAAATCTATATGAATATATATGGATTCAGAAGAGTAGATTTAATAAATCTGCCATTGTCGAATGAAAATCTAAAAAAAAAGTACTGAAGGGTACGGAACAGGTTTCAGAAAGTTTTGATTGTATTTGGAGGAAAAATAAAACATAATTACTTTAATCGAAAACGTACTTCTCCTTAATTAGAAATCCGAGATGATTGGCAAGTGGAGTCTTGAGATCAAGTACTTGTTTAGTCAATTAGCGACAAAAAAAAAGAGGTGAAAAACATGGGAATATTAACAGTTTTGTAAGCGCCGACTGTGAATATAACCGCCTTCCCTTAAGGTTAGCGGAGGGAGTAGCCACAGACGGTTTTGGCTTGGTTTGATTTGGTTTCATGGCACATCAAACATTTTTAGTTATTTAATGCCAAATCTTCTTTATACATATACATCAAATATATAGATAGGATTTGGTTTAGTTGGATTTTATGGCATATCAACTATTGTAGTTTATTTAATACCAAATCCTCTTTATACATATATATCAAATATATAGGATTTGGTTTAGTTGGGTTTTATGGCATATCAACCATTTTAAGTTATTTAATGCCAAATCTTCTTTATACATATATACTAAATATACAGGATTTGGTTTACTTGGGTTTTATGGTATATCAACCATTGCAGGTTATTTAATGACAAATCCTCTTTATACATATATATTAGATATATAGGATTTGTAAACACATTTTATAGATAACATTTTTAAACGAGCCAAAGCTCATTATTTTGTATACAGTTAAATGGTTCCAAGTATTGCTATACATTATAGCGTTTCGGGAAATTGTTAATTTCTCTAGCACTATATTTTTTTAGGCAACACAAATGAATGACGAAACTTTTCTTTAACAACACAACAAAGAAAGTTTTTTATTTGCAGCATGAAATATTTGGTTTGCTTTTTATGCTGCAAGACTCGTGGAGTTTAGGCTTGTTAGTTTTGGAGACGAAATGGCTTAGCGGGATGTTGAGATGGCAGCGTGTGTTGCGGAACGTGTGAGGGATTGTGTTTAGAGTCACCGTGTAGTATTGTATCTGGTATTTTTGGGAGAGAGTCTGCGTTATCTCCATTAATGTGGACCAGAGGTGAAAAGGGAACTAGTGTGTCGAGAGCGGAGTTACGCTCGGATCGACATAGCCAATTTTTGGGGTGACACAAAGTTGGGCCTGTGCGAGGCAAGTTGTATGTTTCTAATTTATGCTCAACTGGGATCCCTCGTAAAGAATCCATAAATTAGATGGTTCCCTCGTTGAGTGTCCATGCTGCCGCTGCTGGTGCTGCTATGTTAAAAAGCATCGCTCAGCAGGGACGGTCAGACGAACGTCTGTTCTGGTCGCCGTCTCAAGCCAAAGAGAGTGGGTTTTGCTGCTCACCCATTTTGCAAGCCGGAAATGAAGGTCCGGGCTGAATAGGATAAGTCATCCTGATTGGGTGAAATTAAGTGTTGAAATAAATTGAGCGCCAAACCAAAATACGAGATTTTCCTCTTCTCTACAACATCACAAACAATTCACTTAGACAATCATTTGTTTATATACAGGAAAATGATCAAACAGTTCTATTTCAAACAATTCAATTTTGCACGTTATTTGTTTTTACTCAGTTCAAATGTCAAGCGGTTCTATTTGGCTCATCGCTCGGATCTGATCTGGTGCCACCACTCTGGACCAGAGTGGACCTCGGAGTGATGGCAATGAAATGGTACTTCGCTTCAGCATTACTGGAACCTCACCATCAGATTGTCGTATCTAGGACGCTAGTTGGGTGGGGTCTTACCTCTCTACTGACCTGTAGTAGGTGTATTCTACAGCCCCAGCCGACAGGGCTCAGCTACAGACGGCGTATATAAATTAACGAAAAAATAATTAATATATAGACACAGGCATTTCAAGACCGATTCATACCGTGAAACGGACAGTTACGCGAAAAGGCTTGTGACGACCGTAATCTTAAATGTTTCAAATGTTTACCTTAAAAGTTTTAAAAAATCATTTTAATCATCGATCATTTTATTACATATATATGTATATTAGTGGTGACTTGAACAAGTCCTGGCGGCAACACCCCACAAGACACCAACTGTACGGCCACCTGCCTCCTATCACGAAAACTTTTCAAGTTAGACGAACCAGACATGCAGGATACTGCTGGAGAAGCAGGGACGAACTCATAAGTGATGTACTCTTATGGACCCCCACACATGGCCGTGAAAAAGCAGGACGACCAGCACGAACATACATTCAGCAACTATGTGAGGATACGGGATGTTGTCCTGAAGACCTACCTAGGGCGATGAACGATAGGGAGGAGTGGCGAGAGAGGGTCAGCACGACATGATGATGATGATGACAGGGATCGAGAATTTAGGGCCCAACTCGAAGAGCTATTTTCAAGTCTATTTCGAAGTGAGCTTGGACCGTTCTAAAACGAATTACGTATCGTATTCACGGAATTATTTCTCTTCTGTATAAATCGTGAGGACAAATGGGCTTGTACCTAGTGGTCAGAGGAGTATGTGATAGTCACTTCGGATTGCTATGTTGAGTGAAAGTTTTTCGGAGAGTGACGAGTGTAACATACAAAACACAGCTCGGCTTTTTATCGGTCGTTTCTGCGAAGAATGAATTCTGGTTCGTTTTTTGGTTTCCCGAGATGCAAGCAGGTCCCCGACTTATTTCTGGATGCAAAATATTTCTCTTGTCACATTTATACTGACACAAACTCAAGAAATTTCAGTTTTACATTTATTATTTGTCCGTCAATAATCAGCCAAAGCATGAATTTTAAACAACACACACACACACACACACATATATATATATGTATGTGTGTGTGTACACACACATACACACACACACATACACACACACGCACACATAGTGAGCGAGCGAACAAGCGAGCGTGAAAGAGATAGAAAGAGAGATAGAGAGAGAGAGAGAGAGGGGGGGGAGAGGTTGATAAATGGGTATTTCTCGTAGCTCGCTTCTGATACAAACTAGACTCTTCGATTTGGAAGAGCAAAACATTCTGACTGTCCGTGTAGATGGTCGTGTATACTCTCCTCCAATCAAACATACACAAGGCCGGTCGTTTACACTCTCTGACGGTCGAATTCGCTCTGAATTCTCGTACGAGAGGTAACTGCTTATCACTCAAAATCCTTCGCCAAAATTTTCAGACCATTAAATTTAAAGGATGGAAGCATTGCCGTATGTATGGAAGTTTTATTACATGAAATATATGAAAGAAATAGCAGTCTTAGCTGTTTCGAGGCCAAGACGAAGAAGCAAAGAAGATTAATTGACCGACCGAGGGCATGCTGTAGTACCTAATTATGTAAAAAAAAAGTAAAAGTAGAAGTAAATAATTTTTTTCGTCCTTTTGCCTGTTGTTACAATCACGCACATGGACTTATATGGATTAGCCACTTTCTCTTTTTATTTGCCTCGAATAGATTTTTTGAAGCTGTGTTTGTTTTGTAGAGAACAAATAAATAAATAAATAAATAAAAAAATTAAATTAAATTAAAAAAAAAGAAAACTATTAAATTTGCAGAAATTCCCAGAGGTCCCTGACAAGAAAAAGGGATGACGTATGCGTAAAGAAAAAAGCAACCTCCCGACAAGGGGGAACAGGCTCACTCTTTCAGGCGGTGACCAGCGAATTAACAACACCATTTTGCCGACTGGTGTTTGAGGCGCCACGCCATACGTCTTTAGACTGGGCGTTGGTTATTCCATTTCACCCAGTAGCATTTCTCTCTCTCGGTCAACAGTATGCGGAAATATTAAGACTACGAAATGGAACTATACACTAAAACAACCGGACTTTGACAAACTTCCAAAAGAAACTAACCCTTACGGAACCCCGAAATACCAAATGAGGAGAAACATATGCGAGAAATGATTAACGTATTTTTGACCCCTTAAACTGGGGGATTCAACCATTTCAATTGTATTCAGGAAAAACTCCTTCACCCATGGAATGGTTGTTGAACCCAAGAAATAAAGGAAAATATCAAAGAAACGCCTTCGTCTCCTATCTGTTACTGTCTTCTTTTGTATAATTCTTTTTGGGACTTTCTTGGGCAAGGCGTTACACCGACTAGCCAACGTGGGATAAAATTAAATAGCCAAATAATGGAGTCAGATATCAAGCAGCAACACAGCCTTGCTCTTTGCTCGTGACCCTCATTAAAGAAACCCCATAGTTTCTAGCTTGTTTGATAGCTTTTTTATTAGTTACTTTCATAGACAATAAATGACAACTGTTTCTCTTTTTTTCAAAAGGGTAAAAAACGGACACATGTCTTTTAGAACTTTTAGAATTTTTGAAATTTGAAAAAAACTGTTCATTTAGGATTCGTCATTCATTTTGTCTTTGTGTGGGCTGACCGGTTATTAAGTTTATTTATTCATCTATTTCATTCATTTCAGCTTGACCGGCTCATTGTGTTATTAATTTTTTCATCTAAAACAAATCATCAAACAGTACCATCCACCTCCTGACATAATTTTATTGATGCAATAAAAATCCTCTGAGAACATTGACTCGAATCATCATGAATAATCCTTTTAACTAACTAACTTTTATAGCTTTGTTTCATTTCATGCCTTAGAATGTTGACTCAGAGGAATTTTGCTAACAGTATTCTTGATAATATTATACGAAGAAAAAAAAAGTGGCGAGTTATTTCGGGCCTATGAAACTTAGCAATAAAAAACAAACAAACGAAATCCTTCTAATAACACAAGAAAAGATTTATGACAATAAAAATAATCTTTGAAAATCCCAAATGTCTTTTACTTCCCGTTTTTCCAAGGATTTATTTTTGTGGTAACTTAAGTGCTGAATTTTGACGGTAAATATTTTTTTCTGTTTATAATCATATAATATGAAGTGAATGGAATAATCAACAGATTTGGCTGGGGCTGTAGAGTACACCGTTTGTATATCTCCAGAGACGTTAAGAAATGAGTGTCCTGATATGACACTGAACAATCTGATGGTGAGGCTCCAGTCCTGGAGCTTTCTGAAATTTGGAGTACCCCTTCATTTCCATTGCTCGCAGGTTCACTCTGACTCTGAGTGGTAGCATCTGAAAGGGTCCTATCTTTGGGTCAAATAGAACTGTCTGACATTTAAACTGTGGTCAAACAAATGACTTCTGCTAAATCGGATTGTTAGAAATAGAACTGTTTTATTATTTGACTATATATAAAAAAATGACTGATGTTTAATTGAATTGTTAGTGATACATAGCAATACTTGGAACCATTTAACTGTGAGCAAACAAATGAGCAATGCTGAACAGAATTATTAGTGTTGAATAACAATACTTGAAACTCTTTAACTGTGGGCCTAAAATGAATTATTGGCTTTACAAAGCAATACTTGAAACCGTTTAACTGTGTGCAAATGAATGAATAGTGTTGAATTGCAATGCTTGTAACCACTTCAATGTCTGTAAACAAATGATTTATATTGAATAGAATTAATAGTGTTAGATGGCAATAATTGCAACCGTTTAACTGTGCAGAAACAATAGCAATACTAGTTTGCAAAAAAATTACTTCTAACCCATTTAAAAATGAAATTACCAACAAACAAATCACTTACAAATCATATATGTATATCTATTTAAGTGTGGGCAAACAGATGACTGATTCAACCAAGAGGATCTGCCAGGAGAAATAGATGATAGGGATGAATGGTGAGAGAGAGACAGCGCAACTTATTGATGATGATGATGATAATATTCATCCAACCCCTATACACAAGCAGCAAGTGAAACAAGGTCAACTTTTAAGCGGGAATTAACACGTCTAAATATAGTTTTCCTTCTCCTAGACCGGTTTCTATACAAATTTTAAAGTGTCCAGTCTGTGCCACTATTTACCTTTCCCAGTCACCTGGGAGCGTAGAATACGCCGATAGAGAGGTAAAACCCCACCCCAACGAGTGTCCTGGATATTACACTAAACAATCTGATGGTGAGGTTCCAGTAATGTTGGAGCTTTGGGGAACGCGGAGTACCCCTTCGTTGGCATCACTCCCAGATTCACTCTGACCCGGAGTGGTAATAATTAATAGTATCCTATCGATGGGTAAAACAGAACTAAACTGTGTACTTATACTAAACCGAATTGTTTGAAATAGAACTGTTTTGACAGCGAAACTGTGTATTTATGCTGAACTGAATTGTTTGAAATAGAAATGTTAGTATTCTGGTCGATCTAAATAATACTGTAGTTTGGATGGTCTCCACTCGTCCTCTTGTTTCCGAGTCCTCCAGTCCCCGTACCAATACTTTGGGGATTGCTCCAAGTGCACTAGTTACAATTGGTATTACCGTCACTTGCTTCTTTCATCATTTTTATTAGTTTTTATTAGTTTTCAAGCAAAGTCTATGTAATTATCTCTCTTTTCGCTCACCTAAATTTTTACCTTGCGATCAGCTGGAAGGGTAAAGTTCACTCTTCAACAAATTCTCATTTTTGTTGTTGACTATCACTTTTTTATAATTAGGTTACTTCTTGAGAGTTTTTCACATCAGCGTCAGCAAATGATCTTTCATTGGAATTTGAGAGACAGCAAGTCTCATCAAGTCTCCTAGACTTATCAGTATTCTTGCCGATTTCAATGATGCAGTAGTTTTGATGACCTCCACTTGTCCTGTAATTTCCAAGTCCTTAAGTGCCTTGGTATAAATGTCAATTTCATGTTTCACAGTTTTTTCAAGTCTCTAGTAAAGTCGAGGTATTCATCCTTAAGATGGCAAGGCGGTCTTTTGTTCATTCATAATTCTCAGAAAAATTTTTAAATTTATTTTTTGTTCTTGTGTTTGTGTTTGCTTTGTGTTGTTCGCGGGTGAGGTGTTTCTATTTTCCCGAAGTTGGCAAAAGTTAGTGTATCCGATACTGTATTAGTGTCTCGTTGAATATTTGTTTTCTGGTTTGGTTTGGTTTGGTTTGGTTTGTTGGGTTTTATGGTATATCAACCTTTGTAGGTTATTTAACGCCAAATCCATTTTTATGTAAATAATCTGTTCTATTTAAAACAATTCAGTTTAGCATAAGTACACAGTTTAATTGTCAAAAACATTTCAATTTCAAAATATTCAAGCAGTTATATATAACAATTCAGTTAAGTGTAAATATAGTTTTAATGTCGAAAAACGGTTCTATTTCAAATAATTCAGTTAAGCATAAGCACGCAATTTAAATGTAAGTACGGTTTAAAAAACGTTTCTATTTCAAGCTATTAATTTTAATCAAACAATCCAGTTTAGCATAAGTATGCTGTTAGTTCTATTTAACCCATAGATAGGGCCCTATCAGGTGCAACCACTCCGGGTCAGAGTGGATCTGGGAGAGATGGCAATGAAGGGGTACTCCGCATTCCCCAAAGCTCCAGCATCGCTGGAACCTCACCATCAGATCGTTTTGTGCCATATCCTGGACACTCGTTGGGGATGGGGTCTTACCCTTCTGCAGAGGTGCAGTCGGTGTATTTCTACAGCCCCAGCCGACTGTGTTATGTTTTCTGGTGCATTTCTTGTATTTCAAGATCAGAAAACCAACCCTTCTTTATTAGTGTCCTAACTTGGTTTGCGAGTGTTTGGCTTGTTGTCTGAAAACCGGCACACTGTTGCCAGATCTCTATCATTCTTTTTCTATACCTTATAGCAATGGTTGGTTGTCTTCCCTAGTCCATGTTTTGTGTTTACGTTTCGGATTTGTATGGTTCCTTGGTTCATTGTTCGTGAACCAGTAAAAAGAACAGCTAATATTCGCAGGATGATAGCCGAAATTCGCAGGATGTCAGCTATCAGGAGAGCACCTGCCGATCATGACACCCGGGTCACAAGCCTGGGTGCCACGTTGTGTTATATATTGATTCGACATTTTTATCATGGGTGGTATATTGTGGCTATATCAGACCCAGAGGTTTAAAATCTAAGCACCTGACACAGATGTGAGGTTTTTTCTAAAATAAGAGAACTATTTAGCGGGTCACAAAAAGACCCCCCCCCAAAAAAAAACAACAAACAAACAAACAAGCCTGATGTGTAGATTAACATCATCAGTAGTCGCAACTCTTGTAGATGAGTGCCAGTAGTTTCCTGATTGAACTGTTTGATTCTGGCCGTTGTCTGATGGGGTTCATCCACCAAGCATCAGGTGCAGTATGCCGTTGGCCCATCGAAGAGTTCATCCACCACGCTGCTTCTGAGGTTCGGCTTGTAGGTGTAAAAACAACCTCACACTGAATAAGTTTTAACTTAGTATAAGTCCGTGGTTAATCTATGTTGAAACTACGCAGGATTATGGTAAGTTCTAACATGTTTACTTGCATTTCAAGCCCGTTATCTAAACATATGCAAATCAAGGCATTAAGCCAGCAGGAACTACTTATTGCCGAGATTAATCTTCTCGGAAGCTTTAGAACCTTCTGATTCCTATTTTATATCGTGTTCCGAAGACAATGTAAAGTAAAGTTGTCTCCCTTTAGTCGAGGGCGACCAGAAGGCTCCCTTTTCAATAGCTACTACATCGAGGTATAGGGGAGGGCGCAATTCATTTCCCTGGGCTGCTCCACTTTAACCTAGATACGTACCTTATAATACTGAGTGTTAAGCAAGGAGGTATCAAGCGCCATTTTTAAAGTCTTTGATATGACGCGACCTGGGATTGAACCCAGGTTTGCCGGGCCACTGGCAATTTAGAATTTTATACTAACATCTATTCAAAGACACATTCGATAGAATTAGAGGCAGATTTTTTTCTAAGTAAAAAGGTATTTAATTTTCTTTTGAAATTATTCACCAGGAAAAATAACCTTCAGGTTAAGATTCATCTTTTCATTTAAATAGCATATAAAGTTCAACAAAGATTTTACATTGGAGGACAAAATAAAATCTAACACATGCATTTAAAGGGAGTTTTGTTCAAAGACTACTCACCTTGTCATTCTTCTTTCAAAGCACAACGCAACAAATTACATTTTTGGTTTGGCTTTCTTCACTTTTGGGGCCTGTTTTCATTATCTATTAACTTTATTCATTTCTTTGGTTGCAAAGACTAATTCAAAAATCAATGTTTTTTCTTAGTGTTCCACAAACTTCCTCGACCACACAACAGTATACAGAGGAATATCAACCACATAGGAACCAAGTGGTCTTATGATCCCATAAGTGAGGAACTGACAGTTACTAGACGCAGTTGACTTTATTTCTGAGCTATCATAACTTTGCTATATATATATATATATATATATATATACATGAGTGTGTATAGTTTGGGGGTTGAAAAGTAACTCCCGATTTTCAAACACCCATAATTTATTTAGATATATGGATTATAGGTATGAAAAAATTAAAACAATTTTAAAATAGGGAGTTATTTTTCAACCACACGCACACTATATATATATATATATATATGCCTACAGAGTCAGAAAAAAAATCTACCTAGGTTTCACCTAACCCAAGGGGTGGTCAAACGTTTTGGTGGTAAGGCCTCATATCTGGGTTATGAATTATCTAAGGGTGGCATCTTTTAAAAATCAAAAGAATTTAGTCTCGGTCAAGTGCAAGTGTTTTTTTTTTCAGTCTTCCACGGGCCGCACAGAACAGTGCATCGGGCCATATGTAGTCTGGGGGCCGCAACGTACCCAACCCTAACCTAACCAGATCATGATTCTGATTGCTTCTGATTCTTGAGGCATTCATATTTCACTTTACTTAGTATATTGAACACTCTCACGTTTAACTTAAGAAATTCTGTAAGTGTTTTTTTTTTTTCTTTTAACTAA
>OY757934.1:62177092-62239592 GCA_963585895.1 Sepioteuthis lessoniana
ATCGCATCGGCCGAAGAACATAAAATAGACATAATATGCATACAAGAACACAGATACACGCACACAGAAGATATCAAATATCACGAAACTGGCAATGGATGGTCGCTCGCCACTGTATCCGCATGGAAAAACTCTGTCAACGCCGCAGTAGGAGGGGTAGGTTTGCTAATAGGACCTAGAGCACTAAAAACGCTTAATAGCATAGAGAAAATACAACCTAGAATGATGGTAGCTACATTTAACGGAAACCCCAGAGCAACAATCGTCTCATGCTACAGCCCCACCAATGTTAGTGAAGAAAATGAAATAGTCACCTTCTACGATGAGTTATCCTCATTAGTGCGTAGCATCCCGAAACACAACATGTTAGTCATTGGCGGAGACATGAATGCACAAATCGGGAAAAACGGAAACAACAAATACAGCCTCCACAACACGTCAAATAGGAATGGGCAACATCTAACAGATTTCATGATAGAAAATAGATTAGCATGCCTCAATACAAACTACCAAAAAAGAGAGGGCAAACTATGGACATACACGTACGCAAACAATACTAAAGCTCAGATAGACTACGTCCTTATAAACAAGAAATGGAAGAATAGTGCATTGAATTGCGAGGCATACTCCTCTTTTGAGGGTGTGTCCACCGATCACCGAATAGTCACGGCGAAAATACTGTTAAGCCTACGAAAAAACGCCAAACGAACAGCGACCACCAAACACTATGACTGGGCCCTATTAAACAACAAAGATGTAAGAGATAAATACGTATTAGAATTAAGAAACAGATTCGAAACACTACAAGAAAAGACGGAAAAAAGTACACCAAACGACGAATACGAAAATTTCGTCAATGCACACCTTGAGGCAGCAGCAAAATACATTCCAACAAAAATTAAAACTAAATATAGAGTCCCATGGGAAACTTTAGCGGTGAGAGAAAAACGTGCACTAGTGAAAACAGCCTCCAAAAACTATCGAAAAAACCCAACAAACACAAATGCCTTAAAACTAAAAACGGCACAATATCAATTAGCAGGCATATATATAAAGGAACAGACAGAATACATTCAAAATCAGATAGATAAGATTAGAGACTCGGTGGAAGATAGACAATCTAGAATTGCCTGGCAAACAATAAACGAAGTGAGCAGAAGAAAGAACACGGCCAAAGCAAAACTTAAAGCAGCAAACCAACAAGAAAGAATAAAACTGTGGAAACAGCACTTCGAAAACTTACTTGGAAACCCACCAAAAATAACGCCTGAACCAATCACCAGAATAATTAGAAAACAATTAGACATTAAACTTGGACCGTTCACACAAGAAGAACTCGACTCGGTTCTCAGAAAAATTAAAAATAGAAAAGCTGCAGGACTGGACGAAATTCCCCCGGAAGTATGGAAGACCAGACAATTCGACGACATACTGCTCCGACACTGCAACGCAGTATACAATCAAAATCCGATAGATAGATGGACGAAGGGATGCATACTCCCCTTCCCTAAAAAGGGGGACCTCGGATTAGCCAAAAACTACCGAGGCATAACACTTACATCCATAGCTGCCAAAATCTACAATGCCCTACTACGAAACAGAATAGAACCCAAAATCGACAACATACTTAGAAAAAACCAAAATGGCTTCCGAAGAAATAGATCTACGACCTCACAAATATTAACCATCCGCAGAATCCTTGAAGGTGTACGGGCAAAGAACCTACAAGCGACATTAATATTTGTCGACTTTACCAAGGCTTTCGACTCCATTCACAGAGGAAAGATGGAACAAATCCTACTAGCGTACGGCATACCTAAAGAAACCGTAGCGGCAATAACGATTCTCTATAGAAACACTAAAGTAAAAGTACGATCACCAGATGGAGACACAGAATACTTCGACATAGTAGCAGGAGTACTACAAGGAGACACGCTGGCTCCGTATCTCTTTATCATTTGTCTAGACTACGTACATAGAACATCGATTGACAAAATCAAAGAGAATGGCTTCGAACTGACGAAGAAAAGAAGCAGAAGATACCCTGCAACAACAATTACCGACGCCGACTACGCCGATGACATAGCGATACTGGCAAATACACCTGACCAAGCCGAAACATTTCTGCATAGTTTGGAACGAGCAGCAGCAAGCATAGGCCTCCATGTTAATGCACATAAAACGGAATATATGTGCTATAACCAAACGGGGGACATCTCCACTCTAGAAGGAACCCCTCTTAAACTAGTAGACAAATTCACGTACCTAGGAAGCAGCGTCGAATCAACCGAAAAGGACATCGAAACGAGGTTAACGAAAGCATGGACAGCTATCAATAGGCTATCGACTATATGGAAGTCAGACCTAACCGATAAAATGAAACGCAGTTTCTTCCAGGCAGCGGTCACATCGATACTGCTATATGGATGCACTACATGGACGCTAACAAAACGGCTGGAGAAGAAACTAGATGGCAATTACACAAGAATGCTGCGTGCAATCCTCAACAAGTCCTGGCGGCAACACCCAACAAGACACCAACTGTACGGCCACCTGCCCCCTATCACGAAAACTATTCAAGTTAGGCGAACCAGACATGCAGGATATTGCTGGAGAAGCAGAGATGAACTCATAAGAGATGTACTCTTATGGATCCCCACACACGGCCGCGCAAAAGCAGGACGACCAGCACGAACGTACATTCAGCAGCTATGTGAGGATACAGGTTGTTGTCCTGAAGACCTGCCTAGGGCGATGAACGATAGGGAAGAGTGGAGAAAGAGGGTCAGGGATATCCGTGCTGCCAGCACGATATGATGATGATGATGATGATTTGTAAGAAAATAATTTGTACATAACATTATTTTAAACGAGTCAAAGCTAATTGTTTGCATACAGTTAAATTGTTTTAAGTATTTATATCAAACACAAATGATTTTGTTTGATATTAATCATTTGTTTTTACACTGTTAATTGGTTTTGAGTTTTAAAAAAGGTAGCTACCTTAGTCGACGGTGACTCGAAGGCTCCCTTTTCAATAGCTACTACATCGCGGTGTCGGGGAGGGCGCTACTCATTTCCATGGATTGCTCCACTTTACCCTTGATACGTATCTCTTTATATTGCTGAGTGTTAAGCAAGGAGGCATCAAGTACCATTTTTTAAGTCTTTGGTATGACTCGACTTGGGATTGAACCCCGGTGTTCCGAGCCATTGGCGAACGCTCTAACCATTATGCCAATGTATAGTAAATGATTAAATAGTTCTATCTAACTCATAGACGGGACCCTAACAGTTACTACCACTCCGGGTTACATTAGACCTGGGAGTAATGGCAATGAAGGGGCACTACGCTTCTCCCAACGCCCCAGGACTTGAGCCTCATCATCAGATTGTTAAGTGTCATATCCATGCCACTCGTTGGGCACGGTGATAATCTTACTCCTCTGCAGAGATGCAGTTGGCCTATTATCCTGTCCCAGCTGACAGGGTGTTTATAAGAAATGAGTCCACAGTATAGAATTGGAGATATTTGTATTTCAATAGATATTTTAACATTACAAAACTGTGTGACGAAATAATTTGCTCAAAAGTTTCCGTCGGCAAAAATCCGAAAGAAAAAGCAGTACATTGTCAATATTCTATTCAAATATCCATTAATTATCTAATTTCGATATTAATTATTAAATTTCGATATACATTTTTACCAACCCCTCCGCTCGGGCAGGATATGACACAAGGTCAATTTTTAAGCGGAGTTCAACAGGTTTGAATTCAGAGTTTTCCTTCTCCTACACTAGTTTCCTCACCAATGCTGAAGAACTCAGTCTGTTCTACTATTTACCCATAGCTGGAGGGAGAATAATTGGATTCATACCTTTCCCAAGGGTATTAGTGCTATGTGAAATGCAGTTAGCTTGGTCCAGGATTTGGCCATTTCCTACGACGATAACCATTACACCACGGGCACCTCCTCTAATTTCGATATCAATTATCTAATTTCGATGTAAATTACCAGTATTGATTCATTTGAAAGAAGATTATTTTGTAAGAAACGTTTTGGCAAAGTCAATCAAATAATTCGTCAATACAATTTCATGAAATTCCAGTAAAGGATTTTCGAATATTAAATATATTTATAATTCCTTAAGTCCTCAAAGTAATGAAATCTGTTGAGAATTTATTTGAAACTATAAACGATGATGTAGAAAATGTGCACTGAACGAGAAAAATATTAAAAGAAAAATCTAAAAAGAAAATTGTTTTGATCATAAAAAAATCATTAATGGTATAATTCTACTTCATTGAACACAGAAAATTATTCGTGTTGCAATTTTTTATTGAAACATTTTTTCTTTTTAGACTTTCTTTTTCATTTCCTTTTGCTTACCAGTCTCCTCTCCAATTAGAATTTCTTCTTCTTCTTCTTCTTCTTCTTCTTCTTCTTCTTCTTCTTCTTCTTCTTCTTCTTCTTCTTCTTCTTCTTCTTTCTATCTATCTATCCTTTTAACCCTTAGAAACAATATTCACCAAAAAAGTTGTTTCTAATACCAATATTTGCAGAAGAAGCATTCGCTGCTGTCAGTGCTTTCGTTGCCATTGTTGAAAACTCTTTTTTCTGATATGTTCCAACGCCGTTTATATTCCCGATCATCAGCCATCAATGCTTCGTCTGCTCCAATGTTTGTGGACGACAACGCTCGTTTCTCCCATCCTCTGTTTTCAACGTGATTGTTCGCATACTTTGATGTATATCTTATCAATTATTATTATTATTATTATTATTATTATTATTATTATTATTATTATTATTATTATTATTTCGTTCGTCTATTTGGGTAGAAATCAACTCCCGATCATCGGTACAGGATTGGCGCTTTTTTTTCCATGACTTAATTACGTAAAAGCGTAAAAAGTAAAAAGCAAGTTCTTTTTATATTTTCATTTTTATTTCGTTAACGAAGGCGGAAAGTCAACGGGAACAATAACAACAGCGATAATAACGAGGAACAAGAAAATGGAAAGATGTTTAAAAAAGAAAAAAAAGGAAAAAGACTGAAAAAAAGAAAAGAAAAGGAAAAAGAAAAAGAAAAAAGTAAGAGAAAATTGTTTAGAAGAAGAAGAAGAAGAAGAAGAAGAAGAAGAAGAAGAAGAAGAAGAAGAAGAAGAAGAAGAAGAAGAAGAAGAAGAAGTTTTAGAAACTTTTTCTGAATTTGAATATTTTCTGTTTTCTTCGAAAAGAAAGAAACGAAAAGAACAATAACAAAAACAACAATAACAGTAACAACATCAACAACAACGATAATGATTTCTTCAAATGTTGTTGCAGCAGCAGCAGCAGCAGTTGTTATTATTATTATTACTATTATTATTATTATTATTATTCTTGTTGTTGTCATTGTTGTAAAAAAAAAAAACAGCATCAGAAGACAACACTCCCCAAAGAAGAAATGGTCGTTGGTGCCATGACAGATTGGTGTCTCGAACAGCCCGATTGGAGAGATTTGTTCCTTTTCTTCGTTTTCCGGTTCCGCTTTTAAACGGCTGCCAATCCTAGTTTTCTATTTCCTCCTTTGTTGATTTTTATGCATTTTATTCCGGCTATAAGCTTTTGTTTTGCTTTTCTAACAGTTCTGAGAATTGAATCTTTGTCTGTTAGTTGGTTTTATTATCTTTCTTTCCTCACAACATCAGGCAATCAGAAGAAGAAGAAGAAGAAGAAGAAGAAGAAAGATTATTTTTCTGAATGAAAACAAACACTCAAAGCATTGAAAATACTGGATGGAATAAACATTCGGACTATTTATCTGATTCTCGTTGAGTCCACATATAAAATGCAATGAAAAGGAATTGATGAAAATGCTGTCTCGATATCACAAACAAGTAATTATGTGGCACTACGTATTCGTCTGTTTTGAATATTAATGATTATATAACAGTTTTTTTTTTTTTTTGGCTTTCTATCTGTCTGTCAGAGGTGCAGTAACATTAAGGTATTTGTCGTTAGTAGGTAAATTTGTTTGTTGACTTTACGGCATGTATGGTCTTTTTTGCTTGGCCCATATAATTTCCCACATTAATAGGCTTTCAATTCGGATGAAGAAGAACTCAAAACAATATAAAAGTACAAAGATATATTTGAAAAATAAAAAAGGGTTGCTAACTTAATGGTTTTGTGGCCAGACTTTTCTACGTAGGTCCACCTTGAACTGAAATAATTTCAAATCTTCCTATCAATTTGCATGTCAGCACTAAAAGTTATGAGATTTTGAAGAGTCAAAGTGGGTGCCAATTCCAGGCAGGGCGCAGATAGGCTCCACTCGACAAACAGGGGCACGTAAAAATATTTTCCAAAAAATGTCAACCTTTGTTGGGTTTTGTATTGAGGGCATGCATGGAGTAACTTTGATTGTCACAGAAGAAGAAGTAAGAGGAGAAGGAGGAGGAAATTTAAGTTCAAATCCTGGTTTCACATTTCAGATCGTGTTCATGCCTTTGGGAAAAGCATGAATGTTTCTCTTCCCCCACTAGGTATGAGTAAATAGTAGTAGCGTCAAGCATTTTTCCTTGCAGACTTTTCTCATTCACATTTAAATTTTGATTATATATATACATATATACGTGCCGCCTTCAATAAGTTTCCAGACTTTTTTGTACAGGCATTTAAAATTGTTGTAGACTCTTGAAAATTCACTGTTATTGCTATACATCTTATGAGATGACTGACCAATTCTTACGATTTCACGTTCAAATGAACAGCTACAGCAGCAATTGGAATACACCCTACTAAAGCCTGATTGTCACAGCTGGTGAATTTCAAAAATGCAATCTTGACGTGAGGACACTTTAGAAGAACGATATGCAATAAAATTGTTTTAAACTTGGAAAAAATGTCACAGAAACGTATGGAATGCTTCAGACTGCTTTTGGCGCATCTTGCATGAATCGAGCATCAGTTTTTGAGTGGCATAAGAGATTCAAGGAAGGCAGGGAGTCTGTGAGGGATGATGAGAGGTGTGGGAGGAGTAAGGAAGTCAATTCACCAGAGTTGATTGGCCAAAGGGTTAGGGTTAGGGTTACTATGTTGAGGTTTTAAGGGAGTTCAGTAAGAGATTCCTAGGGAAGAGGCCAGCACTCTTCAAAGTGGGTCAGTGGAATTTCCCCCAGGATAATGCACTAGTCCACAACTCCATCCTTGTCAAAGACTATTTAACCAAGATGGGCATCAACACAGTTCCTCAGCCTTTCTATAGTCCAGACCTTGCTCCCTGTGACTTTTGCTTATTCTCTTATCTCAGAGGCTGTCGTTATGAGACAATTGAGGAGATGAAAGAGGCTGTGACGAAGGTGATTGACACGCTCACACAAAAGGACATCGATGGGGCCTTCCAGAAGTTGTTGGAACGGTAAAACAAGTGCATTGCAGCCGGAGGAGATTACTTTGAAGGGGACTTGAGTTTCATGTGTGTGCTCTCAATAAAAGTGCCCATACGAAAAAAGTCTGGAAATATGTTTAATGATACTCATATATCTTATCATTTTACTCTTTTGAGAGTTTCCCATACTACTGTTAGCTGATGGTTTTCTACTAGAGTTTGAATAACAGCAAGTCTCCTCAACTCTCCAGGATTCTTCTCAGTATTCTGGTCGATCTTAATAATGCTGTAGTTTGGATGGTGTCCACTTGTTTTCTTATTTCCAAGCTTCTCGTTTCTTTACTGATCATTGTTTGATTTACCGAGCACACCAATTGTTTGGTTTGGTTTGGTTTGGTTTTATGGCATATCAACCTTTGTAGGTTATTTAACGCCAAATCCATTTTTGTGTAAATAATCTGTTCTATTGAAAACAGTTCAGTTTAGATGTCAAAAACAGTTCTATTTCGAGCAATTCAGTTCAGCACTAGTACGCATTTCCAATGTCAAAACAGTTCTATTTTAAACCATTCAGTTTAGCATAAATACGCAGTTTAAATGCAAAAATCAGTATAGTGAAACAAGCACGGTTTTGTTCTATTTAACCCATAGATAGGACCCTTATCAGGTGCTACCACTCCGGGCCAAAGTGGACCTGGGAGCGATGGCAATGAAGGGGTACTCCGCATTCCCCAAAGCACCAGCATTGCTGGAATCACCATCAGATTGTTTAGTGTCATATCAGGACACTCTTTGTGGGGGGATCTTACCCCTCTGCAGAGAAGCAGTCAGTGTATTCTACAGCCCCAGCCGTCTGGGCAACCAATTGTTGTATAGCCATGATACAACTATACGTATACATATACATGCGGAAACATAATCAACAATAATGACGAACGATCACACTTCTTCGAAAAATATACCTCTCACACTTTATTCTCGAAAGGGTCGCGAAAGGGTTGATGTTTCTTGTGTGTGAGAGGTGAGTTGGAGACGGGGGACAGACTGCAACATATTGATCCCAAGTTTCTTTGACTATAGCAGCATTTCTTCCTCATTCTGCTGGGCTGCTCAACCGGGGTCCTGAGGGCCCAAGCCCTCTGTCTGGCGCTGGTTCTCACTACGGCATCTCGTCCCTAACTGCGACTAGAACTCGAACTGTGACTGCAACTCGAACTGAACTCTGCCTGCCTTGGAGTCCAACTCACCCAAACCGTCTGTGGCACCTGGTTATATAATTGTTTAACATCCACATGCTTCCTGTGGGCGTACGCATCTGCACCGAATTCAACCACAGGTCAAGGTGATATTCCGATATCTATGACCGGATGCACCTGTTCCTTGATTGACGGCTCGGTCGAGGGTCAATATGTTACACAATTACCATTGGTATCACCGTCACCTTTATGTTCCACAGTTCCCCCCACTCTAGCAAGGTTTAGAAATTTATCTTTTATTTAGCTTTCTGTGAATTTTTCTCTCTCGTCTGCCAGTTGGCAAAATCCACTATTTGGCAAGTTCTCCTTATTTTTGTTTTGATTTTTTCTTTTTACTGACCATCACCAGGTCTGGTCGTCTAACCAAGATTAAATAATCTGTTTGTATTTCAAAATCTCAGATATGTTTGTGCATCTCATTATTATAATTATTATTTTACTCATTTGAGAGTTCTTCAAGGCATGAAATGATAATTTAACATTGTAATAAGCAGTATAAATACATTATTATATAATTGTATATTTTTACGATTATAACTGTTCATTGGTTGTTTACTAAAAGACAGATGTCTATAAGAACGGCCGAAGTCCGGCCTTATTATTATTTTTTCTTTGCTTTGGTAGAGGCACGAGCGTAGCACGTCGCGATCACGGAGGCGGCTTGGCTCTTTCAGAGTCATACCGGGGTTACTGTCAGAGCCGATATGATGCAGAAATAACCCGAAATCGGCAATGAAGGCAGCGCATCACTGAAGACCTCCCTGATGTATCTAAGATGTATGATTGAAATTGATTTGTTTATTTTATATCGTAAGCGTATTCTCATCGTAATTTTGTTTGAATGTTTGAAATGATAAAAATGTCGTTATACTTTCTGATGCAATTATCAGATTTTTTAAAAATCTATCAATATGTTTGTTTATATAAACTTTACCATGATAAATATTTTACAAGAACATACCGTGAGTTTTACTGAATAACTATATTTACGATTTTGGTAGTTAAGCGCCATACATTTTGATTGGTTTGGTTGGGTTGGTTTTTATGGCATATCAACCATAAAATAACCATTGGTTATTTAATGCCAAATCCTTTTTATACATATATATTAAATATATATGATTTGGTTGGGTTGGGTTTTATGGTATATCAATTATTATAGGTTATTTAGCGACAAATCCTCTTGATATATATATATATATATATATATATATATATATATTATGTATATAGGTTTTGGTTTGGTCAGGTTTTATGGCATATCAACCATTGCAGGTTATTTAATGCCAAATCCTCTTTATATATAAAGTAAGTAAAGTTGGCGACCTTAGTCGAAGGTGATCCGAAGGCTCCCTTTTCGATAGTTTCTATACCGAGGTGTAAGGGAGGGCGCTACTCATTTCCCTGGATTGCTCCACTTTACCCTTGATCCCTACCTTATATTGATGAGTGTTAAGCAAGGAGACATCAAGTACCATTTTTAAAGTCCTTGGTATGACTCAACCTGAGATTGAACCCCTGTCTCCCGGGCCATTGGCGAACACTCAAACCATATATATATATATATTGAATATAATCAACCAAATTTCTCTCGCCAGAATTTTTTTTTCTTAAGGTTAAACCGCAATGTAGGTGGTAATAGTTTCTTTTCGACCGCCTTCTGTCTCATCTTAAGATGTTCGTGTTTCTCTTCAGGAACCTTGGCTGGAATATTGGTATAAATGGCTGCTTGTTTAAAACACACTTTCCAGATATTTCCTCTTCATTGTAGTTAGCACGTCTGCTGTCTTTGTGTGCCGGGAAAAAAAAAAAGATAAAGTAGAGGGTATGGGATACAAATTTCTTCTAGTCTTAAAATAAGCAATAAAAACATACTTAAGAACATTCTAGAAATTTAGGATTAAACCCGTATTAACATTTAAATTACATTTTTATATTTTTCAACCAATCAGCTAAAAACATGGAATAGAACATTCTAGAAAATTAGGATCGGAAGTGAACCTACAGAAAATATTTAGGCTCGAAAATAAAATAGTAAAATACAAATCTGATTGGTCAATAAATGTCTATGCGCAAAAATTTTAGGACGATTCTTTGATCCACCTGTAGGATATAAATAACACAGAGTTAGGAAGCCAGACACGCAAGACACAAGCTTACACACAAACGAAGACACAGACGAACACAAGCCACTAAGCCAGTAGCCGATACTATGTCCAACCAATTCCTTTCCTTCCTCAACTAAAGTTCATGACCTCTTTTCAAATGGCCGAGAATTATTTTCAAAAGGAAAACCCAACAAACTTTCTTTCATCAACGAGACACGCTGTCGCCACAAACATAAAACCCGCTATAAACTTAATGTAAGTAAGAACGACTTATTTACGGACTTCGTTAACATGACCCTACACACATCTTTAAACAAATTTATTTTCCTTTTGTCAAACTTTATTTTCCAAAAGGCCATTTACACATCATATATTTTGTTTGTTTTCATATTCTGTTATATGCAAATTAAATTGTTTGTTATTTAATGTTCGTTGTGTTCTATTCCATTTCTTTTGCGCGATTGTAATGTTTTGTGTTGTATTTGTGGTGGAAATAATTTAGAGAGCAATCTACTGAAATAACCAAATTACATACTCCCCCCACAAGGGGACCCCCGCACGGAGCCAGCCATGGGAACTTTTTCCTTCGGCGTATTTTCGGACCATAGTAAGAAACAAGACCTCCATGCCAGAGATGAAAAAGGCTCAAAGAAAGGGATGCGAAGAAAATGTATAATAAAATAAAAAGGGACACGCAATGTGCCATCCTGAAATGCAATAAATTTGAAATATATGCTATCTAACACTAATTATTCTATTCAAGATTACTCATTCGTTTCCACACAGTTAAATGTTTTCAGGTATTGTTATGTATCACAGACAATTCAATTAATTAATTCAGGTTTTCAAACTCTAATAAATTCCAAAAATATTGGTATTTTTTACCCCCTTTTACAGAAATATAATATCAAAATTACGAAAGCGGACTACGCCAATGACATAGCGCTTCTGGCAAATACACTCGTCCAAGCCGAAACCCAGCTGCATGGTCTGGGACGAGCAGCTGCTGGCATAGGCCTCCATGTCAACGCAGACAAGACTGTATACACGTGCTTTAATCAAAGATACGACATCTCCACACTAAATGGTAGCTTTCTGAAACTAGTGGACAAATTCACCTTCCTAGGAACCAGTGTCTCATCAACCGAGAAAGACGTCTCCACGCGACTACCATAGGCATGGACAGCTTACGATGGTCTATCGGTCATAAGGAAGTCAGACCTGACCGATAGAATAAAACGCAGTTTTTTCCAAGCGGCGATCGTGTCAATACTGCTATATGGATGCACCACATAGATGCTAACTAAACGTATGGAGAAAAATCTTAACGGCAATTATACAAGAATGCTGCAAGAAATATTGAACAAGATCTGGAGGCAACACTCCACAAAACAGCAGGTATACAGCCACCGACCAACCATCACATAAACTATCGGAGTTAGACGAACGAGACATGCGGGACACTGCTGGAGAAGTAAGGACGAACTTATGACATACTACTGTGGACCCCTTCACATAGACGAGCAAAGGTAGGACGACCAGCTTGAACCTATATATAACAGCTCTGTGCCAATACAGGATGTAGACTGGAAGACCTGCCGGGTGCGATGGACGATGGAGACGGATGTCGAGAGAGGGCCTGGGAGATCGGTGCTGGAGGGTGGACATGATGGTGATGGTAATGAAATCGATAAACCTCTTACGTGACACTTTAAAAAAAGGAAATAGTTATCTGAAAGCTCTGAGTATATTTTTCAAAGAATAATATAAACTTTTTAAGATAATATAAAATTATAAAATGATAATATGTAATTGGTAAATCTTTCTTCTTCTAAGTGAGTCTATCTTCTACACAAACAATTATCGTTCATAATTTTTCCGGGTAAATTTTTAATTGACGGCGAAATTTGCTAAAATGCAAAAATTAAAAAACAACAAAAGAAAAGGCTTCAACCCAAATCTTTATCGTTTACACTTCTTCGTCGGGTAAGTTAGGTCGTAATTTTATATGTCTGCCTTTGTATGTGTGTGTGTGTGTGTGTGTGTGAGAGAGAGAGAGAGAGAGAGAGAGAGAGAGAGAGAGAGAGCGTATGTGCGGCAGGAGATTTCTTTTTTTTCTTTTGCTTTAAGGCTGGCCACTTATTTTTCAAGGAACTATCTGACATTTATGCTGTCCCTAGCGAACTTACCCTACCCACCGAAATACGCCATCCATTCAGTGCCGCATTTTAGGCGGCCTCCAGACTGGAAATCAATGACTTCTTTCAAAACGCACCTTTAATGCCAGACACAAACATGAAAAATAATGGGTCTTAGGGGGAAAGAAAAATTAGTATACAGGGTCATGACAAGAAGAAGAAGAAGAAGAAACTAGGATTGGATCTGGGTTCCTAGAAGAATGAATAGTGGCTTGGAGTAGATTAATCAAAAGTTTAAAAGTCATTAAGTAAGGTTTTTGTTTGTTTTTTTTTTGTTTTGTTTTGTTTAGCTTTGTTTTTCTTTCTTTCTTAAAACACACTCGTTAGCATTTACGACTTCTAAGAACACCATATTAGTATGTGGAATGCTACCATCAATCCTTTTTTTTTTTGCTGATTTCTTCCAATCTCGATATTTATTATTTCCAACTTAAGTACCCCAATATTTCTTTGGTCAGTCATTGGTTTTCTCTACCTCACCACCCTGTCGGTGAGGGTTAGAATATGATTCACAAGCGTAAGAACACCCCCTAAAAAGGGGGTGTCTTGGATATGATGCTAAACTGCAACTAGAGGTGAGGCTCAAGTTCTGGAGATCTGGAAAGAGTGGAGTACTACTTCATTGCCATTACTCCCATGTCCACTCTGAACTGGTATGGTATTACCTGTTAGTGTCCCATCTATTGGAGCGTTATTCGTATTTGCTAAGAATTCTTGACACTGTTGGGGAACAAAACAGTGTTGTCTCCCTTATTGGGATTTATGGGCGGAGCTTCGAACAATCACGTAACCGTTGGTCATGTGACATTTCCAGCGACTAGTTTTACCTCTTTTTGGCAGCAGACATAGGTCGGAGACGAGCCGCATTTCTTTCATCTTCGCTCTTCGAGAAACATGTGCGTGCAAATTCTCTCCTGAGAGTTTTCTCTACACCAGGAAACTGTAAGTGTTTAACCGTGGCTATTCAGCACTTGTTCTTTGGAACGGTGTTTGTAACCTTTTTATGGCTTGGGGCATTTATCATGTTTTACAACTATGTGTAAATATATGTATATAAAATATATGTTATTTTAGTCTAAAATGACTTGGTGCTTTTTTCCTTACCAAAATATTCTGAGTTGGGTTTTCATTAAGATAGCCTAATGAATTATAGGAAAATGCTGGTGGCTATAAATTCCTATAACACCGTAAAAATCTAAGTTATTTGTATTAAGAATAAATACCTGAAGTTATTATTGTTTATTAAGGATAATTATGAGGTATTTTAGATCATATAACCGTGTGCAAACAAATGAATATAATTAGAAAAAATAATTTCTTGAAACCAAATCATTATTAGTATTTGATAGGAATACTTAAAACCGAACAACCTAGTGTATTTGATAAGAAGACTTGATATATTACTCCTTGCAAGAAATAACACCAGTAAAAGTAAATTTGTAATGAATACGATTCCCTAACATCTAAGCAAAAGATCTCCTTAGATTTGCTGACATGGTGTTAAAATTAATCCTTCTAGCATGCATTCGGCTTCTCTATCTTTAAAAATGATAATTGTCTTTACATTTGATAGGAATAGTTGATTTTATATTACTGCTGTTTGTTGACACGATGTTAAAATCAATCCTCCTACCAGTTGCAGTTCATGCATTTCCAATGTGTATGATGATATCGCTTTCAGTAGATGAGATATTGCTGCCGAGAAATGTAAATTGGTCGACTAATTTCAAATGCTTGTCATTTAATATGGATATGGTACAATCTTGTTTACCTGGGTTCAATCCCAGGTCGTATCATACCAAAGACTTTAAAAATGGTACTTGATACCTCCTTGCCTAACACTCAGCAATATAAGGTACGTATCAAGGATAAAGTGGAGCAATCCAGGGAAAGGAGTAGTGCCCTCCCCTACACCTCGGTGTAGTAGCTATTGAAAAGGGAGCTTTCTGGTCGCTCTCGACTACGGTCGCCAACTTTGCTTTTTACAATCTTGTTTAAAACACCTTTATATTTTATCTGAAATCAAGTAGAGACCAATGCCTTCTGCTGGTTGCTCCAGGCTATGCAACAGGGATTTGACTTGAACAAGCGTTGTATCGAGAAGCACTAGATCATCTGCATAGACGGCATCTGTAACAGTTTCTGTAGAAATTTCTTTCTTTTTTTTGGGGGGGGGGAACCATTTCGATCTACTGACGTTTGAAGTACGTAATCTTGGCGAATTATTAATAGAAATGGTAATGTATCTCCTTGAAATAAGTTTGTGGGTAATTTTGAAAGTAATTATCATTCTATGAGCTGAAAGAACTATTAAAGTCATTTTTTCTGTGAGAGGGGGGGGGGCTATTGTGAAGTGGCTAACGTGCGTGAATGCGACGTCGTTGTAAGCGAGTTCGAACTCCAGTTGCAGCATTATGTTCACTTTTGGACAAATACACTTGGAAAAGGCATGAACCCCCTTATATCCGTAAATATAGGTTAAATAGGACCACTACCGTTTTGATATGGGTTGACATTGAATAACCCAAGGAAGTTGAGTTGTCATTAAACAAAGAAACCAAGTCAGACATCATTTTTTTCAGCTGCGTTTTTTGTTGCCACATATTTGGAAAGAGAAAGGCTCATACGAGGTGCATACGATAAGTTTCCAGAGTTTTTTTCGTATGGGCACTTTTATTGATGGTACACACATGAAACTCTAGTCCCCTTAGAAGTAATCTCCTCCAGCTGCAATGCACTTGTTTTACCGTTCCAACAACTTCTGGAAGGCCCCATCGATGTCCTCTTAAGTGAGCGTGTCAATGACCTTCGTCACAGCTTCTTTCATCTGCTCAATTGTCTCATAACGACAGCCAGTGAGCTTAGGGAATAAGCAAATGTCACAGGAAGCAAGGTCTGGACTATAGGGAGGCTGAGGAACTGTCTTGATGCCCATCTTGGTCAAATTGTCTGTGAAAAGGATGGAGTTGTGGACTGGTGCATTGTCCTGCTGGAAATCCCACTGACCCGATTTGAAGAGTGCTGGCCTCTTCCCTAGGAATCTCTTTCTGAACTCCCTTAAAACCTCAACATAATAACCCTAAGCCTAACCCTTTGGCCAATCAACTCTGGTGTATTGACTTCCTTATCCTCACACACCTCTCATCGTCCTTTACAGACTCGCTGCCTTCCTTGAATCTCTTATGCCACTCAAAAACTGATGCTCGACTCATGCAAGAGGGTCGAAAAGCAGTCTGAAACATTCCATACGTTTCTGTGGCATTTTTCCAAGTTTAAAGCAGAATTTTATTGCATATTGTTCTTCTAAAGTGTCAGATTGCATTTTTGAAATTCACCAGCTGTAACAATCAGGATTTAGTAGGGCGTATTCGAATTCCTACTGTAGCTGTTCATTTGAACGGGAAATCATAAAAAATTGGTCAGTTATCTCATAAGATGTATAGCAATAACATACTGAATTTCCAAGAGTCTACAACAATTTTAAATACCCATACGAAAAAAGTCTGGAAACTTATCGTATGCACCTCGTATTATCCTCTTGGCGATGAAGTCTTAATGATATGCCAGGAAAATCGATGGCTGTTCTGTATATTGAAAGCAGCGGCTCACATTAGCCTAATTACAAATATATATGTATGTTCATAGTTTATTTTTTTCTGTCCAGTATTTAAATAGTTGACCACTTAGTAACAGCAAGTACAGCGAGAAACTGAGGCCTGTATACCAGACTAAACCAACTTCGGTATGCAATAAGAAAGAAAAAAAGAAGGTAAGCAATAATGAACCCGTTCAGTACTTAGATGAGTGACCACTTAGTAACAGCAAGTACTGTATGCCATCTCAGTAAAAACAAACGCCTAACTCTTTTTACCATAAAGGTCATCATCATCATGTCCCACTACTAGCACGGATCTCTCTGACCCTTTCTCGCCAATAGAATTATTAATGTTACATAGCAATACTTAAAACCATTTAACTTTGTGCTAACAGATAAGCTCTAACTCGTAGAAAAGTAATTACCTAAAAACAATTCGCTTTCAAATCACACACACACACACACACACACACACACACACACACATATATATATATATATATATATATATATATATATATATATATATGACTTAGCATTAAATAACCCACAAAAAACAACAACAATTAGCCAACCAACTCAGTAAATATCTGAAAAAGAAAAGAAAATCTACGAAGAGCTTGTTCAGTACTTAAGTGGACCACTAAGTAACAAGTACTATAAGCAACAGGAGGCCTGTGTGGCAGACTGAGCAAAGCTTTGTAAATAACCAAATATGAAAGAAAGAAAGAAGTTAAGCAATGATAATCATGGACAGTACTTAGATGAGTGACGACTTATTAACAGCAAGTGCTATAAGCAACAAGAGGCCTTTGTGACAGACAAAGCAAAGCTTAAAAAACAACCAAATATGAAAAATGACGTTAAGCAACAGTGAGCCGGTTCAGTACTTAGATGGGTGACGAATTATTATCAGCAAGTTTGTAGGCAACAAGAGGCCTGTGTGGCAAATGAAGCAAAGCTTAGTAAACAACCAAATATGAAAGAAAGAAGTTAAGCAACGGTGAGACTGTTTAGTACTTGGATGGGTGATGACTTAGTAACAGCAAGTACTATAAGCAACGAGAGGCCTGTGTGGCAGACTAAGAAAAAATTCGGTAAATATTCACTGGTAATTTATTGCAAGAATCTAAAATGTAAAAAAAAGAATCTTGCTAAGATTTAAGACAGTCTTTAGCATCTCATACCAAACGGAATCTACTGGTGTGTGTGTGGGAGGGGGACATTTTCTCTGTATTTCATGGGATGCAAAGGGAATTCTTTGAAACCCTAGATTTCTAATTGGACTCAAAGACCAACCGCTTTGTTCCTTAGTTTGCTCAGTCGGCCATTTGAGTTTAAATATTTAGACTGACAAATTCGACATATACATGCTGTTAATCTTCCCCCTCTCATTCTCTCTTTCTCTTTCTCTTTTTCTTCCTCTCTCTCTCTCTCTCTCTCTCTCTCTTTCACACACATACAAACACACTTTTTTTTGCTTACGTTCGTATTTTCTACACTCAGTAAATATGTTTTCTTTCTTTCTTTCTTTCTTTTGGTTTAACTTTTTTCTCTTTCTTCTTCCTCTTTTTCTTCTTTTTCTTTTCCTTTTTCTTTTCTTTCTTTTTTCGATTTTCTTCTTTTTTACTTGAAAAAATGACTTGTTTTAAAAGAATCTGTTATAATATTTTTTTCACTATAGTTAACCGATCGTATATACTCTTGTATGAATTGTTGCAATAGGGATGAATTTTACTATGCTACAATACAATGACCAACGGGCTTGTGTAACGTAATTAGTATCTAATAATGTTAATTATTACATTAGTTATCTGCGAAACCATTCAGTTGAGATTTGTTGATGTTAAAAAGTTAAAATCCTTACTATGTCACAAATGATGATGGACAGATGAAGGAAGGTCATTATATATATATATATATATATATATATACGCTCCCCTCCCGTGGGCTAAACATTCTGACGAAGGAATTAAAGGCTGCAACCCGCGTAATGCAAAGTTCTTCAAACGAATTGAGCACTCCGGTGTCCGAAAGTTAACACATTATAATTCCCGAGCTATACAATTTGATACAAAAATTTGATTTATTTGTAAATGTTTAATCGTAATCTAAACTATATTTTTAATGTTTCGTAGTATTTTTTTAAAAATTTCACTTTTTATTTGTCTATAATGGGCAAATGCTATTATCGGGAAGGTGGTATCCCCTGGCCTCTTTGATAGACGATCTTTTCTTTTGAAATTCATTTTCTTACCTTCCATATCTACAAGGATTCCGAGTAAAAGAATAAACTACATCTGATGGTGAGAATCAAGTTCTGGAAATCTCATTTGGTTGTGATTTATGGCATATGAATCCTTGTTCGTTATTTAATGCCAAATCCTGTTTATATATATATATATATATAATCATGTGCCGCTCGCATAGATTTCCCTGACCCTCTATCGCCACTCATTTCTATCGTCCATCGCTTTCGGCAAGTCTTCAATGCACCATCCCGTATCAGTATAGAGCCGTTGTAGATAGTTTCAAGCTGGTCACCCAACCCTTGCTCGTCTGTGTGAAGTGGTCCACGGCAGTAAATTGCTTATAAGTTCGTCCTTACCTCTACAGCTGTGTCCCGCAGGTCTGGTTCGTCTAATTACGACGGTTTTCGTAATGGGTGGTAGGTGGCCGTACAGCTGCTGTTTTGTGGGGTGTTGCCTCCAAGACTTGTTCAATATAGTGCATAGCATTTGCCGTCTAGCTTTTTCTCCATACGCTTAATTAGCGTCCATGTAGTTCATCCATATAGCAGTATTGACATGACCGTTGCTTGGAAAAATCTGCGTTTTATTTTATCAGACAAGTCTGACTTCCATATGACCGATAACCTATCAATAGCAGTCCATGCCTTTGCTAGTCACGTGTTGATGTCATTTTCAGTTGATGGGACGCTGCTTCCGAGCTAGGTGAACTTGTCCACTAGTTTCAGAGATCCACCATTTAGTGTGTAGATGTTGCCTCTTTGATTAAAGCACATGTATTCTGTCTTGTCTGCGTTGATATGGAGGCCCATGCCACCTGCGGCCCGTTCCAGACTAAGTAGCACGGATTTGGCATTAAATAAACTACAATGGTTGATATGTCACAAAACCTAACCAAATCAAATCAGATATATTTAATATTTATCTATAAAGAGGATTTGGCATTAAATAACCAACAATTGTTGATATGCCATAAATGCTAACCAAACCCAAACATATATATATATATATATATATATATATATATATATATATATGTAGAAAGAGGATTTGGGATTAAATAACCTACAATCTTTGATATACCATGAAATCAAACCAAACCAAACCAAACTAAGCTATTTATTATCTATGTTGTGAGAATTAGTCAAAACAATTAGTTCAAAATATATTCACAGAAGTGGGGCAAGTGCTTTTCAAGGGAGGTAATTAGTATCTTTCAGCCTCCTCGACGGATAGTTATACAATCTTTGAAAAGTTGCCAAGTCAAGATACTATTGCTCGAAAGGGCCTTTTTGCACTTTTTTTAACGAGATTTTCTTACTTATTTTCTGTCCTCAAATCTTGCCATTGAGATAAATTATGAACTGACCATATTCAACGTTCCTTGAGATTATATATATATATATATATATAGTAAGTGTCCAGAAGACCATGGGTATGGAATATTCGTATATAGAATATATGAGTGATTTCATATGGGAGTGCTCGATGTATGGTTATTATTATATATCCCTTTTAGGATGTATATAAAAATTCACATACAGAACGATATATAAACGACCCTATCCACCTCTTTCCTTCTTTTTCTTCCTTCTATTCCTTTTTAATCTTCTTCCTTCCTTTTTTAATACATATATAAGGTAAACTATATTTGCCGACTTAACCCACAAAAAAGGAATATTTACCATCTGATGAGGCAGGGATTTAAAACCAGTCAAAAGAAATCTATGATGCCACTATAACTGTCGTTGAGTTTTCTTCTATCTACGTTTCATATATATATATATATATATATATATATATATATATATATAAGTGCTAGAAATAGTGATAGCCCACCCTACAAATTTGAATATAATTTTTACAATACCTTTTCAAATTTAGTGAAGTATTGACCGAAGAAAGCTTGTCAAACTGGAATTCAGTAAGTTTTCAAAAACTATAGCATCTTTATTTTTTCAAAAAACATTTGAAAAAAAGTTCAATTTTAGGTTAACATTTTATGGAAATAAAGATAGCTCACTTTACTAGATTTTTATTTTATTTCCCTATTACTCAAAATATCCAATAGAAACAGATCAAAACAGAACACGTGCTGTTCTGAATAATGCTGCAATATTTTTACGTCTAAATTCCACACTAGTTTCTTCCAAGCAGCGGTCGTATTGATACTGCTATATGGATGCACTTCTTGGACGCTAACAAAACGGCTGGAGAAAAAGCTAGACGGCAATTACACAAGAATGTTGCGAGCAATATTGAACAAGTCCTGGCGGCAACACCCCACAAAGCAACAACTATACGGCCACCAACCTCCCATCACGAAAACTATCCAAGTTAGACGAACCAGACATGCAGGACACTGCTGGAGAAGCAGGGACGAGCTCATAAGTGATGTACTCCAATGGACCCCCACATATGGCCGAGCAAAAGCAGGACGACCAGCTCGAACATACATGCAGCAGCTCTGTGAAGATACGGGATGTAGCGCTAAAGACCTGTCAGAGGCGATGAACGATAGGGAGAAGTGGCGAGAGAGGATCAGGGATATCCGTGCTGGCGGCACGACATGATGATGATGATGATGAAGTTTTTATAATAGTAAGAAGGTGGGCCTTGTCAGAAATTGAAAAAAAGCTCAAATAAAAGTATTAAGTGATAAAGGATTTTCGTTTTCGGTTATTGCTAGGGATATAAAGAGGTCTACAAAAGGTGATAAGCAACATTTTACTAGACCAAAAAGCGTATGGAAACAAGAAATCAACTGGACGTCCACCGAAGCTCAGCCCAATTGTTCGCCGAAGAGTACTACGAGAAGCTTCAGGGAAAGAAACCTTCAAAAGTCATTAGTTTTAAACGTAACACCAGGGAGAGTTCGACAGATTTTAAATTCCTAAAAAGACTTCCTATTTAAGAAAAGAATAGCTTAACCAGCACAAACGAAGATGCACTAGAAAAGACAAGAGTAGTGTATGCGGGAAAAGGTGCAATGGAATGCTGAGAATTGGTCAAGCAATCTTTTCAGATGAAAAAAAAGTTTAACTTAGATGGACCGGATGAATTTCAGTTCTATTGGCACGACTTACGAAAAATGGAGGAGGATTTTTAATGATATGGGGAGCATTTACTATTAAAGTTAAGGCAAGTTTGGTTAAAATGGAGGGAAAGAAGAATGTACAGAAATATACGGAAGTCATTGAAGAAAAAAGTCTCCTTCCATTCTTGGCCAACAACACTGGTTTACAAAAATAAATTTTTGGTCTGAGGCAAGAATGGGGATGGGTGTTTTTTGTTAATTTGGGTGTGCTGAATTCAAATTTATAAATAGTTGAGCTCTATCCCCTCTAGTTTTCTGGCTTTTAAATAGTCTCATTTTAGTATAAACAGAGAATATAAGTGCATATTTCAAGAGTTGCAGCAGCTTATAACAGATAAAACAGGATAGATAAAGAACACTGATTGAATCAATATACTTGGATAACACAATTACACAATTCATAATACCACAGCCAGTCAAAAGTGTGTTTTCTTAGAAGATCTGGTGTATTTTGCCTTCGGGATGTCACGCAAGAGCATCCAGCAGAAGTCTCCAATCATGCCGGGGTTCCATTTGCCTTGATAGTTGCTTTCCATCTTCGTAATGTCTTGGTGAAATCTTTCTCCATGCTCATCACTCACTGCTCTAAGGTTTGGCGGGAAGAATTTGAGGTGGGAATGGAGAAAATGAATCTTGAGTGACATTCGGCACCCCATATCCTCGTAAGACTTTAGCAACTTCTCAATACAGGCTTGGTCATCTGGTACGCGTGTGTTACCAAGGAAGCCACTACAGACTGACTTGAATGCTTCCCATGCTCTCAGTTTCTTTAAGTTAAGAAGCTCCTCAAAATCAGTATCCTTCAGCACTTCTCGTATCTGAGGTCCGACAAAGATGCCCTCTTTGAGCTTAGCAGCACTAAGACCTGGGAACGTAGTAGACAAGTGTTGTAAGGCAGCACCATTTTTGTGCAACGCCTTCACGAAATTCTTCATCAAACCAAGCTTGTTGTGAAGAGGAGGAAGAAGCACCTTATTCATGTCCACCAGAGGATTCTCCTTGAGGTTGTGTTCGCCAGGAAGAAAAGTGCTTCTAGACTCCCTGTCTTTCTGCTTGTAATGCTGGGATACAGCTCGACTATCCCAGAGACAGAGAAAACAACAGTACTTTGTAAAGCCCGCTTGCATACTCATAAGAAGACCAATGACCTTATTTGTTCTGATTCCTGAAACTGGTGATCCTTACATCTTCCTGGACTAGGTTCCACTGTTTAAGCTGAGAAGCCAAGAGCTCTGACTGCTGTTTTGACAGATACAAATCACGAGCAAGATCATTCAGGTCTTCTTGCGTGATCCAGTGTGGCTCATTGCCACTTGTTCCTGAATATGTAGACTCAATATCTTCCAAAGATATTGACTCGGCACAATCCTCTCTTGAAGGCATTTCTTCATCTGATGAGGAAAGAAGATCCTTATTTACTGGAGGTGTGGGTACAGGAAGATCATCTGAATGGGGAACGGGTCTCATAGCAGAAAGAATTGGACTTGTTGAGGCATCCTCGACATTTTGACGTGCTTGAAGCCATTGGAGAATCTGAAAATATAACAAAGTAAAACTAAATGTGCATTTGAAAATGTAATACTAATATTTAGTAACCCAAAAGATTTGTAACACGATAGTTGATGGACACCAACCTCCTGCGCCGCCTGCCTGCGAGATAACCTCTTCCAATGACGGCCAGGGTGTGGATTGAAACTTAACTGTCAAAATCTGTCTTGATATATATATATATATATATATATATATAATGTAATGCTATCACTAAGATTTAGTGCATAATAACTAAAAAAATAAGTCATAAGTCTCACAATATTAGAATTAGCCCTGAATTCACATACGCCTTTATGTACCGTATATGCACAAAATGCACACTATGCATATCTAAAAAACTAGAGGTGATGAGTAAAAACGGATTTCAAAATTTGAATTCAGCACCCTCAAATTAGGTTAGAACGGGTATTTTTGTGCTTGCCTCAATTTCTTTGTAAACCAGTGTAATTACCAGAATGATGCTATTCGCACAGCGAAGCCAAATGGTTCCAAGATCACGATATTGCTACTTTAAGTTGGCCTGCAAAGTTTCCTGACCCGAATCTTATTGAAAATATCTGTGGTATATTAACAAGACTGGTTTATGCTGATAGGAGACGGTTTGAATCTAAAGAAATGCTTTGTTGCGCTGTTCAATAATGCTGGGAAGTAATATCCAATGATAAGCTCTTAAATCTGATTAATTCGATGAATAACCGGTTTGTAGATGTGCTACAAGGTAAAGGAAGTGCATGTAAATATTAATCACCTTATTTGTTTGTTTTGGAATTTATTTTTGCTTTGTGCTTTCTTTATTTCCACTTTTTGTTACCATAAAATCCTTTAATTTTGTAATTAGTTTTTCGAATGTAAATGAAAATAAAAATATCATCTAGTATTTACTTCTAGACCGGCTCATTGGTTCCGGTGGGTAGAGTGTTCACCAATAGTCCGGAAGACCTGGGTTCAATCCCAGGTCGCGTCATACTAAAGACTTTAAAAATAGTACTTGATACCTCCTTGCTTAGCACTCAGCAATATAAGGTACGTATCAAGGGTAAAGTGGAGCAATCCAGGAAAAGGAGTAGCGCCCTCCCTTACATCTAAGTGTAGTAGCTATTGAAAAGGGAGCCTTCTGGTCCCCCTCGACTAAGGTCACCAAATTTACTTTACTTTATTTACTTCTAGTTTCATTACCTTCCTTTGGTCCCTATTTCACGAATTTGGAATCTACGAGGATCATTAAATAAGTTTCCACAGTTGTTTCGTATGTGCACTTTTATTGATAGTACACACATGAAACTCTAGTCCCCTTCGAAGTAATCTCCTCCGGCTGCAATGCACTTGTTGTGCCGTTCCAACAACTTCTGGAAGGCCCCATCGAAGTCCTCTTGTGTGAGTGTGTCAATGAAATTCGTCACAGCCTCTTTCATCTCCTCAATTGTCTCATAATGACAGCCTCTGAGCTTAGGGAATAACCAAAAGTCACAGGGAGCAACGTCTGGACAATAGGGAGGCTGAGGAACTGTGTTGATGCAAATCCTGGTCAATAAGTCTGTGACAAGGATGGAATTGTGAACTGGTGCATTGCCCTGGTGGAAATGCCACTGACCTGATTTGAAGAGTGCTGGCCTCTTCCGACGGAATCTATTCCTGAACTCCCTTAAAACCTCAACATAATAACCCTAACCCTAACCCTTTGGCCAATCAACTCTGGTGTATTGACTTCCTCACTCCTCCCACACCTCTCATCATCCTTCACAGACTCCTTGCCTTCCTCTAATCTCTTTTGCCACTCCAAAACTGATGCTCGATTCATGCAAGATGCTCCAAGAGCAGTCTGAGCATTTCATCCGTTTCTGTGGCATTTTTTCCAAGTTTAAAACACGTGTTTTATTGCATATCGTTCTTCTAAAGTATCCTCACGTCCAGATTGCATTTTTGAAATTCACTAGCTGTGACAATCCGGCTTTAGTAGGGTGCATTCCAATTGCTGCTGTAGCTGTTCATTTGAACATGAAAACATAAAAATTACTCAGTCATCTCATAAGATGTATAGCAATAACATACTGAATGTTCAAGAGTCTACGACAATTTAAATGCCAGTCCAAAAAAAGTCTGAAAACTTATTGAAGGCACCACGTATATTATGGTTCAATGCCAATTGTACCTCCTATATTTAGAATTCAGAGGCAATAAAAAAAAAAGTCTTAGCCTTATATTATGATTCATTATGAATTTCACTCCTTCGTAAAATTTTAAAGGAGATATAAACAAAGCTCTAAACTTTATAAAATAGTTTATTATGAACTGCATCCCTTCATGAAATTTTAAAAGCAATAAAAAATCTAAGCAATTTATTAAGTAAGTAAGTAAAGTTAGCGACTGTAGTCAAGGGCAACGAGAAGGCTCCTTTTTCAATAGCTACTACACCGAAGGGTAGGGGGAGCGCTACTCCTTTCCCTGGATTGCTCCACTTTACCCTTGATACATACTTTATATTACTGAGTGCTAAGCAAGGAGGTATCAAGTGCCGTTTTTAAAGTCTTTGGTATGACGCGACCTGAGATTGAACCCAGGTCTCCCGGACCATTGGCAAACGCTCTACCCACTTATATTACAAAAACTGCCCTTTCTGCAAATTTTAGTGCCAATAAAAATCTCAGCATTAATCAAACATTGCAAATTTCCCCACTTATATATATATATATATATATAGTGAAATCAGATAGAAACTCAAACCTGGTTAAGTTGTCATAATAAATTTATTTCGGTGGAGAATATTACTATACTCTCCGTCTCGTCAGCTGACTTTTTACATGCCGTACTTGATGTTGCAAAACAGTACCAAATATACACACACACACACATATATATATATATATATATATATATATATATGCGCGTGTGTGTGAGTGTGTGTGCTAAAGAATACCAGGACTGCTGTCACAGCTTCTTTCATCTGCTCAGTTGTCTCATAACGACAGCCAGTGAGCTTAGGGAATAAAAAAAATGTCACAGGAAGCAAGGCCAGGACTATAGGGAGGGTGAGGAACTGTCTTGATGCCCATCTTGCTCAAATAGTCAATGACAAAGATGGAGTTGTGGACTGGTGCATTGGCCTGGTGGAAATGCCACTGACCCGATTTGAAAACTCTTCCCTAGGAATCTCTTCATGAACTTCCTTAAAACCTCAACATAGTAGCCATAACCCTAACCCTTTGGCCAATCAACTCTGGTATTCTAACTTCCTTACTCCTCCCACACCTCTCATCATCCCTCACAGACTCCCTACCTTCCTTGAATCTCTTATGCCACTCAAAAACTGATGCTTGACTCATGCAAGATGGTCGAAAAGCAGTCTGAAGCATTCCATACGTTTCTGTGGCATTTTTTCCAAGTTTAAAACAGAATTTTATTGCATATCGTCTAGATTGCATTTTTGAAATTCACCAGCTGTGACAATCAGGCTTTATTAGGGTGTATTCCAATTCCTGCTGTAGCTGTTCATATGAACCTGAAGTCATAAAAATTGGTCAGTCATCTCATAAGATGTATAGCAATAACATACTGAATTGCCTGAAGAGTCGACGACAATTTTAAATGCCTATACAAAAAAGTCTGGAAACTTATTGAAAGCACCACGTATCAATTATTCCAATTTAACAGTAATAATTTGCACGTAGTTGTATTCATCCCAGTTGGCTGGGCCTGCAGAATAAACCGATTGTATCTTTGCAGAGGGGTTAAAACCCCACTATAAAATTTTCCTGTATTTCAAACTAAACAATCTGATGGTGAGGCTCCAGTAATGCTGGATCTTTGGGGAATGCAGGGTACCCCTTTTGTTGCCAGCGCTCTGGCACGGAGTGGAGGCACCTGATAGGGTCCTATCTATGGGTCAAATAGAACTGTTTGACATTTAAACTGATTGCAAACAAATGACTTGTGCTAATTTCTATTGTTAGAAATAGAACTGTTTAATCATTTAACTGTGTGAAAATAAATGACCGATGTTTAATTGAATTGTTAGTGATACATTGCAATACTTGGATTTATTATCTTTGTTGACTTTTGTTAATAAATCATATAAACATTTATATATGATATATATGCATAAAGAGGATTTGGCATTAAATATCCTACAACGGTTGGTATACAATAAAACCAAACAAAATCATACAGTTATATTATATCAAGTATTCCTTTCTAATAGAAATAATTTGCCCACAGTAGTATAATTTTAAATATCCCAACCGAATAGAAATAATTCGTACACTTTTGAATGGTTTCAAGTATTATTATCTAATATAAATAATTTGCTCTCTGCTGTATGATTTCAAGTATTCCTAACTAATACAAATAATTTACTCCTAGTTGTAAGGTTTCAAGTATTCTCACCGAATAGCAATTATTATATGGTTTTAAATAATTTCGATAAAATTATAGTCATTTGTTTGCGTGCAGTAATATGGTTAGTTGGTTGTTTGTGTTTTATAGCATATCAACAACCATTGAAGGTAATTCAACGCCAAATGCATTTTTATGCAAATAGTTCTATTTCAAACAATTCAGTTTAGCACGAGTACACTGTTCAATTGTCAAAAACATCTCTATTTCGACCCATTCAGTTTATTCAAACAGTTCTAATTCAGCTAATTCAGTTTAGTATAGGTATAGATTCTCTCTACACACAGTTAAATATCAAAATACTTCTATATTATACAATTCAGTTTAGTGCAAGCAGAGTTTCAATGTCAAAAACAGTTCCATTTCAAACAATTCAGTTTAGCATAAGCACGCAGTTTAAATGCAAGTACAAAGTTTAATTGTTAAAAAAACATTTCTATTTCAAGCTATTCAGTTTAGTTAAACAATTCTAATTCAAACAATTCAATTTAGCATAAGTATGCATTTAGTTCTATTTAACCCATAGAAAGGGCTCTATCAGGTGCTATTATTCCGGGCCAGAGTGGACCAGGGAGCTTTGGCAATGAATGGGGGCTCCGCATTCGCTAAAGCTCCAGCATCACTGGAACCTTACCATCAGATTGTTTAGTGTCCTATCCAGGACACTCATTGAGGGAGTCTTATTCCCCTGCAAAAGTGCAGTCGATGTATTCTACAGCCCCAGCCGACGGGGTAAACAGTTAGATGGTTTCAAGTAACTAATAATAATACATAGTATACAATTATAGCCTTAAGTAACTATTCTTGATCTAGTTATAGGACATCAAGTACTTTATCGAATCTATTTCACCCATAGATGGGACCCTAATCGGTTCTCCGGAAATAAGAGCCTAAACACCGGATGCAATTTAGTGTCATACAAAGGGTGCTTATGTTTTGTGGGTGTCTTAGCCCTCTGCAGGGGATACAGTCGGCGATTTCGACCCGTATATACTCAGGTAAATCGAATTTTACAAAAAAAAGGCAACATATGTATATATCATCATCATGTCGTGCCTCTAGCACGGATATCCCTGACCCTCTCTCGCCACTTCTCCCTATCGATCATCGCCTCCAGCAGGTCTTCAGGACTACATCCCGTATCCTCACAGAGTTGCTGTATGTATGTTCGAGCTGGTCGTCCCGCTTTTGCTCGACCATATGTGGGGGTCCATTGGAGTACATCACTTATGAGCTCGTCCCTGCTTCTCCAGCAGTGTCCTGCATGTCTGGTTCGTCTAACTTGGATAGTTTTCGTGATAGGAGGCAGATGGCCGTATAGTTGGTGCCTTGTGGGGTGTTGCCGCCAGGACTTGTTCAGTATTGCTCGCAACATTCTTGTGTAATTGCCGTCTAGGTTTTTTCTCCAGCCGTTTAGTTAGCGTCCAAGTAGTGCATCCATACAGCAGTATCGATACGACCGCTGCTTGGAAGAAACTGCGTTTCATTTTATCGGTCAAGTCTGATTTCCATATGATCGATAGCCTATCGAGAGCTGTCCATGCTTTCGTTAGCCGCGTGTCGATTTCTTTTTCGGTTGATGAGACACTGCTTCCTAGGTAGGTGAATTTGTCTATCAGTTTCAAAGAGTTTCCGGCTTGTGTGGAAATGTCGCATGTTTGATTAAAGCACATGTATTCAGTTTTATGTGCTTTGACTTGGAGGCCAATGCCTGCGGCGACTCGTTCCAAACTATGCTGTAGTGTTACATGTGTGTATATATATAGAATGTAAATATGTATGTATATATATACTTATATGTATATTCACACAAACATACGCATATATATATAAATATATATATATTGTCTTCCACAGACAGACCTGGGGGGGTGTCCTCGTGGTGTAACGGTTAAAGCGATGGACTGCGGAATCGTAGTAAGCGAGTTCGTACTTCAGTCGCGCTATTAGGTTCACTTTCGGGCAAATACCCTGGGGAAAGGCATGAACCCCTTTATCTTCCCAGCTGTGGGTTCAATAGTGCCACTACTGTTCTTCTAGGAGAATAGGTTTGGCATTAAATAACCCACAAAAGTTGATATTAAACAAAGAAACCAAAAGAAACCAAACCAAACAGACAGACCTGTTTTGTTCTATCAGAACTCTTCAGTGAGGCTAGACAGGCTATATATATATATATATATAGCGCTAGCTTCAGAAGTACATATACTAAAATTAAAACGATACAGAGATTAGGATGGTCCCTGCGGAAGGTTAACATGCAAATCCAAGAAGCGTTCAGTATTTTGTTAGACATTTAAACTGTGTTCAAACAAATGAGTTATGCTAAATTAAATTTTTTGAAATAGAACTGTTGGACCCTTTTACTGTGTATAAACTAATGACTGATGTTTAATTGAATTTAGAGATACATAGCATTACTTGAAACCATTTAACTGTTTGCTAAAATAAATGAGCTCAGGCTCATATAAAAATGTTATCTCCAAAATGTGTTTACAAATCATATATATTCAGTATATATGTATTATGAGGATTTGGCATTAAAAAACCCTCAAATGTCCATCTGACAAAAAACCCCAACCAACCAACCAACCAACCTATATATATATATATATAAGATTAAGAACTCTGGTTGAATTACAAACTTGTCGAGTTGCTCAGTCGGCTGGGGCTGCAGAATACACTGACTGCTTCTCTGCAGAGGGGTAAGACCCCACCGACGAGTGTCCTGGATATGACACTAAACAATCTGATGGTGAGGTTCCATTAATGCTAGACCTTTGGGGAATGCGGAGTATCCCTTTATTGTTATTGCTTCCAGGTCCACTCTGGCCCGGAGTGGTGGCACCTGATAAGGGTCCTATCTACGGGTTGAATAAAACTAAACCGTGCTTCCTTTACTATTCTGATTTGTGCATTTAAACTGCGTATTTATGCTAAACTGAATTGTTTAGAATAGAACTGTTTTTGACATTGAAACGGTACTTTCACTGAACTGAATTGTTATATATAGAATGTTTTGAGATTTAACTGTATGTAGGTAAAATTAACTGAATTAGAACTATTTGAATAAACTGAATAGTTAGAAATAGGAATATTTTTGACAATTATACTGTGTACTCATGCTAGACTGAATTATTTGAAATACAACTAACTGACTATTTGTATAAAAATGGATTTGGCGTTAAATAACCTACAAAGGTTGATATACCATAAAACCAAAACAAACAACCAACCGATTAACTCTAGAGAAAAACTGTCCCTTAAAAGTTAATTCTTGAAAGTAAAGATTTTTTATCATAAATCAAATTTTGACTTATACACGAACTCCCCTTATTCAGGAGTATATTCGGCAAGTCTATTATTATAGGATACCATCATTACTAGGAGTACTTACCCGTATTGCATATAAGTTTTTAGATGGTTGTTATCAATTTCTTTTATATGCTTAGCTTCGTACTTATTTTGAGTACGAGAAAAAGTCAAATGACGATAAATTTTTGATAGAAAGGTGATGTTGCGTCAAAGATCCACAAGCCTTGAAAATCAGCATTCGATATCCTATTTATTGGGATGCAAAACATACACATCGAAATTCGTCATATATACGAGTATCCACGGTGTCATTTTAATACTTTTCATGGCATGGATCTTTACTCAGTCTTTCTTTCTTTCTTTTCCTCTTTCTTTCTTTCTTTTTTTCTTTCTTTCTTTCCTCTGGTTCTTCTTTATTATTCTTCGTCATTTCTCTCTTTTTCTTTCTTTTCGTTTTCTTCTCTCCAACCTTTCTTCTTCTTCTTCTTCTTCTTCTTCTTCTTCAACAGACTTAAAAACATGTGTTTTCCTCTAACCTCTCCCCACCAAAAAAAAAAAAAAAAAAAATAGAAAAGCAGAAAATAAAACACAATAAACAAACAAATCACAATTCTCTTCTTTCTGAATGTCACTTTTATGTCTATGAGATTATTAGAAACGTACGTAGACGTGCCCGGAGTAATTAATTTCTTTCGCTTTTAAAATCCGCCCCACATCCATTTTCTTTCCTGTACCACCACTACCACCACCACTAATCTTGGAATCAGTCGGAACTACGTCGCTTCTTTTACACTAGACAAAAAAACCCCAAAAAACCAAAAAAAAAACAAAAAAAAAACTGTTTTCTTCCAAAATAAAAGAAAATTAAATTATGGTAAAAGGAACTTTAAGCAAACAAGCTAATGTTAAAAGAAAAAAAAAAAAAAGGAAAATAAAAAAATTCAAAATAAAAACAAACCAAAAAAACAACAGGAACCCCGGCTGAAGATTCTTCCCCCCTCCCCCGCTTCTTTCTTCCAGATAAGTAGTGAAAGTCTTTTGTACAGGAATCTTCTTTCTTTTCTTTTTTCTTTTTTTCTTCATTTTTATTATTTTTTTTATTAAGTGCATGATTTTTTAGATTCCCTCCTTTCATTATTGCAGCATTCGCAAGAGTGTACTAAAACGATGCTTTAGAAAAAGTCGCATAGTTTTTTTCATTGCACTAGTTGAAGTTAGTTTTTATTTTTCGATTAAAAATAATACTACAAATTATTATTATTATTATTATTATTATTATTATTATTATTATTATTATTGTTATTGTTGTTGTTGTTGTTGTTGTTGTTGTTGTTGTTGTTCTTCTTCTTCTTCTTCTTCTTCTTCTCTGAAACTTTAAACACACACAGACACGCTTTCTTCTTCTGCTTTTCTTCTTTTTCTTCTCTGAAACTGTAAACACACAGAGACGCACTTTCTTCTTCTTCTTCTTCTTCTTCTTCTTCTTCTTCTTCTTCTCCTTCTTCTTCTTCTTCTTCTTCTTCTTCTTCTCTGAAACTTTAAACACACACAGACACGCTTTCTTCTTCTTCTTCTTCTTCTTCTTCTTCTTCTGCTTTTCTTCTTCTTTTTCTTCTCTGAAACTGTAAACACACACAGACGCACTTTCTTCTTCTTCTTCTTCTTCTTCTTCTTCTTCTTCTTCTTCTTCTTCTAATAAACTTCATTTTTTCTTCTTTCCAAATATTTGGTTCTTATCTTTCTTGACGCTTCTTCTTCATGCCAACATTATCTCTTTCTTATTTTCTTCTTTCTTTTATTTTTCTTTCAATCACTTATTTCTAAACACCTTCTTCTTCTTCTTCTTCTTCTTCTTCTTCTTCTTCTTCTTCTTCTTCTTCTTCTTCTAAAGTTTATTTTTCCTTTTTTCCAAATAATCATTACTTACTTCCTTTGACTCTTCTTCTTTCCTTACTTATCTCTTTCATGTTTTCTTCTTCTTTTTATATTTCTTTCTATCACATATTTATAAACACTCCTCCTCCCCCTCCAGCTCCTCCTCGTCTTCTCCTTCTTCTTCTTTTTCTTCTAAAGTTTATTTTTCCTTTTTTCCAAATGTTCGTTTCTTACCGTATTCGACTCTCATCTCTCTCATCTATCTTTGTTATATTCTTCTTCTGTTATCTTTCTTTCTATTACTTATTTTTAAACACTCTTCTTTTTTCTTCTTCCTCTTCTTATTGCAATATTTTTTTTCTGATTTTTCATTCTTTCTTTCTTTCTTTCTTATTCTTTCTTCCTTCTTTCTTTCCTTTACATTAACGTTTTCTCTTTTTTTTTTTTCTTTTTTAATTGTCTTTTCGTTCAATTTATTTTGTTTTATTTTGATTTTGAAAAAAAATCACTTGTTACAAAAATCTTTTTCTCTATTCCTTCTTTATTTTCTTTCTTTGAAATTTCTTTTTTATTTTCTTTCTTTCTTTCTTTCTTTCTGTAATAACCACAAACCCTTTTTTTCATTTTATGTTCCATTTTTTTTTCATTCTTTTACTTTCCTTCATTTTGTTTTTTTTTCTTTGTTGCTTCTCTTTCATTCTTATTTTCATTCTGGCAACTCCCCCCTCTCTCTCGTCTTGGTCTTTCTCTCTTTCTTTTTGTTCTTTTTTTCCCCATTTTTTTCTAATGCTTTTCTTTTCTAAAGAATCCCTATACGACTTCCTTTCTTTCAAAACTTCTGACCCAACCTCTTTCCTCCGAATATCGTCAACATGTCTCAGCTTCCTTCTCGACGTTTTATCTTCATCCCCATTTATCTTCGTTCCCAATACCACCCCCAACGACTCCACCACCGCCGCTGCTTCCACCACCACCACCACCACCACCCCCATCGTAAAGTCTCCGCCACCACCATCGCCACCTCAATGCTCGTCACCAGCAAAACTGCATCCTACCGAAGCTCCCAGTAAACATGTCACAAAAGTGCATCGGGACGTGCGGTACACTCTTCTAAAAGCACAAACAAAAGGGACGTACGGGAAATGATGTGTGGGTGTGGGGAGGTTGGCGACGGCAGATGGGATTGTGTAGGGGGTTATGGACTGGGGTGGGAGTAGAGGCGTGACAAATAATGGGAGGGGTTTGGCTGGAAACGAAATAGCGGATGAGTAAAGATATGCGAATGCGTGTGTATGGTGCATTTTCCGATATTTTTTTTTTTTTTAATTATTTGTCTTTTTTAGGTGCTTTTTCCTAGTGTCCTGTACATTTAAGAAGAAGATGAAGAAGAAAGGATGGAGGATAAGAAGAAACAGGTGGAGGGGGAGAAGGAAGAGAGAAACAGGCAAAGAAGGGAAGAAAGAAAGGGAAGAGGACAGAACCAAGAAGAAAAAGAAGAAGGAAGGAGGGGAAGAAACAAGATAAAGAAGGAGAAGGAGAGAGAAACAGTAGAAGAGGGAGGAGGAAAAGGTAGAGGAGAGAATCAAATAGAAAGAATCAAACTGAAGAAGAAGAAGAAGAAGAAGAAGAAGAAGAAGAAGAAGAAGAAGAAGAAGAAGAAGAATGAGGAAGAGGGGGAAGAATCAAACATAAGAAAAAAGAGGAGAATATAGAAAGAGATAATAAAAAAGAAGAAGAAGACGAAGAGAATTCCAAAAGAAGAAGAAGAAGTGAATAAAAAAAGAAGAAGAAATGAATGGAAGAAGAAGAGAATCAAAAAGAAGAAGAGGAGGAGGAGGAAAGAAGAAGAAAATAATTTTAAAAAATCTTTTTTTCAGTCTCTTGCAAATTCTATTTGAAAAAAGTTTTCGAATACTTTTTGAAACAGAACCCTATTAAATATAATAGAACGCTAAGAATTTTCTCATTTTTTCGTTTCTTTTTTTAATTTGAAAATAATTGCCGAATGATAGATCGCATTCCAAAATCGCCCTGAAGCTGGTTTAATAAAAAACTGATTGGTAAAACGTGACATGTTATAATAGATAAGCAAATATATCCACTTAATTTTTGGTTTGGTTTTATGACATATCAACCATAGCAAGTTATTTAATGCCAAAGCCATTTTTATACATATAAAGTGTTATTCCAAACAATTCAGTTTGCGTAAGTACGTAGTTTAAATGTCAAAAACAGTTCTATTTCAAACAATTCAGTTGAGCAAAAGTATGCAGTTTAAATGTCAAAAGAGTTCTATTTCAAATGATCCATAAATTTTAAAAAACAGTTCTATTTCAAACAATTCTATTTGGCATAAGTACACAGTTTAAATGTCCAAACAGTTCAATTTCTAACAATTCCTAAATGTCAAAACAGTTCTTTTTCAAACAATTCATAAATATCAAAACATTTCTATTTTAAAAATTCATAAATGTCAAAACAGTTTTATTCCAAACAATTTATAAATATCAAAAACAATTCCATTTCAAACAATTCAATTTAGCATAAGTACACTGTTAAGTTCTATTTGACACCTGTCAGGTGCGACCAGAGTGGACGTGGGAGCGATGACAATGAAGAGGTACTCTGCATTCGTCAAAACTCCAGCATTACTGAAGCCTCACTATCAGATTGTTTTGTGTCATATCCAGGACACTAATTTGGGGAGGGTTCTTAACCCTCGGCAGAAAATCAGTTGGTGTATTCTACAGTCCCAGCCGACTGGGCAACCTATAAATAGGACCCTATCAGGAGCTACCACGCCGGGCCAAACTGGACCTGGGAGCGATGGCAATGAAGGGTACTCCGCATTTCCCAAAGCTCCAGCATTACTGGAGTCTCACCATCAGATTGTTTAGTGTCCTATCCAGAACACTTGATCGGAGGGGAGGAGTATTACCTCTCTGCAGGAAAGTAGTCGGTGTATTCAACAGCCCTAGCCGACTGGGTCATATATCCACTGATAATATATATATATATATATATATATATATATATATATATGCGAATTTCGGTACGTACTTCCACAATCTTGTCAATATCAAAATGAACTACACTATCTTAAATCATCAATGTGAGTGATCAGCGTGCAATGTGTATTATATGTACTAAAAAATGATATCTATCGCAGCCACTGGATATATAATTTGCATAATCGTTTTAAAAAGCATACTCTATTAAATAATTTTCTTGATTTGAACTTTTATTTTATTCATTTATACGATATATGTCAGAAAGTAACGTGATTGGTTCTGCTGTATGAGCTATGGGCGAAAGGGGGATTATCTGATTGTGTTATCATCTAACCTAACATATTGGGACTATGTAAATCTAATTTTAGTTTTCTGCAACCATTGTGTTTTTCCAATTTATTCTTATTTAGACCTCTTTTCCATGCCATTTAACGATGAGCACCGAGGAAGTGAAAAATGATTCCACGAATGGAAAGCCTTCCACAAGCATGAGCGCAGTCAACGCTGGCCTGAAAAGGCAGGTGGTCCGTGGCGATCATCGCTTGTCTGTTTGAATGATCACAAGTCAGTGGGACATAAAAAAGGACAGTAATTGGAAGATTATCACTGAAGATGTGGACGTGTCTGAAAAAGTATCTATTTACCAACTTCTTCGTACGTAAGTAACACAAGGTCAATTTTTAAACGGGTTATAACAGGTTTAAATTAGGAGTTTTCCTTTTCCTAGACTCGACACCAATAGGAAATGATGCAATTTCCTTGTCAAAAGAATTTTCAGGAAAAAACGGATCAAAATTGGCGCAAAGATATCCAACAAACGCCCACGCAGATGTTTAAAAAATAAACAATTAAAAATGATTTTTAGGACCAATAGGAGGTCTCTAAGATACGCGCCCAAAGAATCTTTGAAAGTCAACGCGTACGCGAGGGATCCACCTTAATGTTATAAAAACACACAATATTCCAGATAACACAGATCAGTTACGCCAACCCGGAGTGATACGTACTAACTGTTTCTCCGCGGCGCCGTGCTCGTTTGATCTTCAAACAATGGAGTCATGTTACAACTTCAAGCTGGATAAAGAGCTTTATCCACGCTGGACTCAGAACTGGTCTCTGCGGTCGTGACCTGATACACGAATCGCTATATACCCTAATACATTTCAGCTCCCAACAAAGAAATAAATTTCTTCATTTTTGTAGCACTATTGTTAATATTGTCTTTTCATTCATTAACATTAGTACACAACATACCAAACCAATACTAAAGAACCCAAACATCCCCACTATTTACTCATAGCTGGTGGTGGTGGGGGTGGGGGAAAGAATAATTGGATTTATACCTTTTCTAAAGGTATTAGTCCTATGTGAAATGCAATCAGCTTCGTCTAGGATTTGAACTCATGTCGCCATGTCTTTTTCCTACGACGATAACCATTATACTACGGGCCTGTTTGAAAAGGAAAAAGATTTGATTGTGCTGAGCATGTGACTGTTCCTGGCCGAGAGGAACATTGCCGTACTGGAACACAACCCCTATTCACCTGATCTTCCTCCTTGTGACTTTTTTCTTTTGAGTAAGCACAAGCAGGTAATCAAGGGAACCAGTTTTGAGGGCGTAAGTGCCATCGAAAGGGCCGTAACGACGAAGCTGAGGGCAATCCTAGAAGAATCCTTCCAGCGGGGAGTAGAAGTGTCATAATCTGCATTAGATTTGATAAGGATTACTTTGAAAGGGAAACAATGTGTTTTTTTTGTAATGAAAAAATGTTTGTGACAGCAGTCCTGGTATTCTTTAGCACACACACTCACACACACGCGCATATATATATATATATATATATATATATATATATATTTGGTACTGTTTTGCAACATCAAGTACGGCATGTAAAAAGTCATCTGACGAGACGGAGAGTATAGTAATATTCTCCACCGAAATAAATTTATTATGACAACTTAACCAGGTTTGAGTTTCTATCTGATTTCACTATATATATATATATATATATATATATATATATAAGTGGGGAAATTTGCAATGTTTAATTAATACTGAGATTTTTATTGGCACTAAAATTTGCAGAAAGGGCAGGTTTTGCAATATAATTGGGTAGAGCGTTTGCCAATGGTCCGGGAGACCTGGGTTCAATCTCAGGTCGCGTCATACCAAAGACTTTAAAAATGGCACTTGATACCTCCTTGCTTAGCACTCAGTAATATAAAGTATGTATCAAGGGTAAAGTGGAGCAATCCAGGGAAAGGAGTAGCGCTCCCCCTACCCTTCGGTGTAGTAGCTATTGAAAAAGGAACCTTCTCGTTGCCCTTGACTACAGTCGCTAACTTTACTTACTTAATAAATTGCTTAGATTTTTTATTGCTTTTAAAATTTCATGAAGGGATGCAGTTCATAATAAACTATTTTATAAAGTTTAGAGCTTTGTTTATATCTCCTTTAAAATTTTACGAAGGAGTGAAATTCATAATGAATCATAATATAAGGCTAAGACTTTTTTTTTATTGCCTCTGAATTCTAAATATAGGAGGTTTAATTGGCATTGAACCATAATATACGTGGTGCCTTCAATAAGTTTTCAGACTTTTTTTGGACTGGCATTTAAATTGTCGTAGACTCTTGAACATTCAGTATGTTATTGCTATACATCTTATGAGATGTCTGAGTAATTTTTATGTTTTCATGTTCAAATGAACAGCTACAGCAGCAATTGGAATGCACCCTACTAAAGCCGGATTGTCACAGCTGGTGAATTTCAAAAATGCAATCTGGACGTGAGGATACTTTAGAAGAACGATATGCAATAAAACTGTGTTTTAAACTCGGAAAAAATGCCACAGAAACGTATGAAATGCTCAGACTGCTCTTGGAGCATCTTGCATGAATCGAGCATCAGTTTTGGAGTGGCATAAGAGATTAGAGGAAGGCAAGGAGTCTGTGAAGGATGATGAGAGGTGTGGGAGGAGTAAGGAAGTCAATACACCAGAGTTGATTGGCCAAAGGGTTAGGGTTAGGGTTATTATGTTGAGGTTTTAAGGGAGTTCAGGAAGAGATTCCTTGTGAAGAGGCCAGCACTCTTCAAATCAGGTCAGTGGCATTTCCACCAGGGCAATGCACCAGTTCACAATTCCATCCTTGTCACAGACTTATTGACCAGGATGGGCATCAACACAGTTCCTCAGCCTCCCTATTGTCCAGACGTTGCTCCCTGTGACTTTTGGTTATTCCCTAAGCTCAGAGGCTGTCGTTATGAGACAATTGAGGAGATGAAAGAGGCTGTGACGAATGTCATTGACACACTCACACAAGAGGACATCGATGGGGCCTTCCAGAAGTTGTTAGAACGGTACAACAAGTGCATTGCAGCAGGAGGAGATTACTTCGAAGGAGACTAGAGTTTCCTGTGTGTACTATCAATAAAAGAGCCCATACGAAAAAGTCTGGAAACTTATTTAATAATCCTCGTATATATATACATATATATATATTTATTTACAATATGCAAAGAATATGAATAGGGAATGATTCTATTTGAGAATATATCAGATGATTCTAATAAATCTCCAGGAGTTCTAAATGTATGATAACACTGGTTTACAAAGAAATTGAGGCAAGCACAAATTTGAGGGTGCTGAATTCAAATTTGAAATCCGTCTGTACTCATCACCTCTAGTTTTTTTTAAATATGCATAGTGTGCATTTTGTGCATGTACGGTACATAAAGACGTATATGAATTCAGGGTTAATTCTAATATTGAGAGACTTATGGCTTATTTTTTTAGCTATTATGCACTAAATGTAAGTGATAGCATTACATTATATATATATATATATATATATATATATAGTTATATATCAAGATAAAATCAGACAGAACGGCCTCGAGCTGACAAAGAAAAGAAGCAGAAGGTACCCCGCAAAAACAATTACCGACGCCGACTACGCCGATGACATAGCGATACTGGCAAATACACCCAACCAAGCCGAAACACTACTGCATAGTTTGGAACGAGCAGCTGCAGGCATAGGCCTCTATGTCAATGCACACAAAACGGAATATATGTGCTATAATCAAACGGGTGACATCTCCACTCTAGACGGAACCCCTCCTAAACTAGTAGACAAATTCACTTACCTAGGAAGCAGCGTCGAATCAACCGAAAAGGACATCGACACGAGGTTAACGAAGGCATGGATAGCTATCAATAGGCTATCGATTATATGGAAATCAGACCTAACCAATAAAATGAAACGCAGTTTCTTCCAGGCAGCGGTCGCATCGATACTGCTATATGGATGCACTACATGGACTCTAACAAAACGGCTGGAGAAGAAGCTAGACGACAATTACGCAAGAATGCTGCGAGCAATCATGAACAGGTCCTGGCGGCAACACCCCACAAGACACCAACTGTACGGCCACCTGCCTCCTATCACGAAAACTATTCAAGTTAGGCGAACCATACATTCAGGACACTGCTGGAGAAGCAGGGACGAACTCATAAGTGATGTACTCTTATGGACCCCCACACATGGCCGAGCAAAAGCAGGACGACCAGCACGAACATACATTCAACAACTATGTGAGGATACGGGATGTAGTCCAGAAGACCTGCTAGAGGCGATGAACGATAGGGAAAAAGTGGCGAAAGAGGGCCAGGGATATCCGTGCTACCAGCACGACATGATGATGATGATATATCAAGATGGATTTTTACAGTTAAGGCAGCAGGTCTCAATCCACTCTCTGGCAGTCATTGGAAGAGGTTGTCTCGCAGGCGGCGCAAGAGGTTGGTGTCCCTCAACTATCGTGTTACACATCTTTTGGGTTACTAAATATTAGTATTACATTTTCAAATGCCCATTTAGTTTTACTTTATTATATTTTCAGATTCTCCAATGGCTTCAAGCACGTCAAAATGTCGAGGATGCCTCAACAAGGCCAATTCTTTCCGCTACGTGTGTGGGGACTTCACAACAGTTGCACAGCGTCGAACCATCACTTCCCTCCTCAGAACCGCCTACTTTCACTATTTTGACTGTAAAATTGGTGATCAGGACTAGTCTTGGGCTCCATACATCTGTTCTAAACCCTGCTACAATGGACTAACTGCATGGTTTAATGGCAAGAAAGCGGCTTTCAACTTTGCAGTTCCGATGGTTTGGAGAGAGCTGCGAAACCACGCAGATGATTGTTATTTTTGTTTAACTAATATAACTGGTTTCAATGCATCTTCTAGGAAAAAGATCAAATATCCCAACGTTCGATCTGCTATGAGACCTGTTCCCCATTCAGATGATCTTCCTATACCCATACCTCCAGTAAATAAGGATCTTCTTTCCTCATCAGATAAAGAAATGCCTTCAAGGGAGAATTCTGCCGAGTCAATATCTTTGGAAGATATTGAGTCTACATATTCAGGAACAAGTGGCAATGAGCCACACTGGATCACGCAAGAAGACCTGAATGATCTTGCTCGTGATTTGTATCTGTCAAAACAGCAGTCAGAGCTCTTGGCTTCTCGGCTTAAACAGGAATATACTATATACACGAAGATGTAAGGATCACCCGTTTCAGGAATCGGAACAAAGACATTGCTTCCTTTTTCGACTTGGAAAACAAGTTGTGCTACTGCACAAACATACCTGGCTTGTTTACGTCCCTTGGTTTGCCGCATAATCATTCAGACTGGCGTATTTTCATAGACTCTTCCAAGCGAAGTCTCAAGGGTGTTCTTCTGCACAACGGGAATAAATATCCCAGCATTCTCATTGCACACTCTGTCCATCTAAAGGAGTCCTATGACAATATGGAGCTTCTTTCAGAAACTATTAAGTACAGCGAATACCAATGGAGTCTGAGTGGGGACCTCAACGTCATTGGTCTTCTTATGGGTATGCAAGTGGACTTCACAAAGTACTGTTGTTTTATCTGTCTCTAGGATAGTCGAGCTGTATCCCAGCATTACAAGCAGAAAGACTGGGGGTCTAGAAGCACTTTTCTTCCTGGCGAACGCAACCTCAAGGAGAATCCTCTGGTGGACATGAATAAGGTGCTTCTTCCTCCTCTTCACAACAAGCTTGGTTTGATGAAGAATTTCGTGAAGGCGTTGCACAAAAATGGCGCTGCCTTCCAACACTTGTCTACTGCGTTCCCAGGTCTTAGTGCTGCTAAGCTCAAAGAGGGCATCTTTGTCGGACCTCAGATCCGAGAAGTGCTGAAGGATACTGATTTTGAGAAGCTTCTTAACTTAAAGGAACTGAGAGCATGGGAAGCATTCAAGTCAGTCTGTAGTGGCTTCCTTGGTAACACACGCGTACCAGATGACCAAGCCTGTATTGAGAAGTTGCTAAAGTCTTACGAGGATATGGGGTGCCGAATGACACTCAAGATTCATTTTCTCCATTCCCACCTCAAATTCTTCCCGCCAAACCTTAGAGAAGTGAGTGAAGAGCATGGAGAAAGATTTCACCAAGACATTACGAAGATGGAAAGCAACTAGCAAGGCAAATGGAACCCCGGCATGATTGGAGACTTCTGCTGGATGCTCTTGCGTGATATCCCGGAGGCAAAATACACCAGATCTTCTAAGAAAACACACTTTTGACAGTCTGTGGTACTATGAATTGTGTAATTGTGTCATCCAAGTATATTGATTCAGTCAGTGTTCTTTATTTATCCTGTTTTATCTGTTATAAGCTGCTGCAACTCCTGAAATATGCACTTATATTCTCTGTTTATACTAAAATGAGACTATTTAAAAGCCAGAAAACTAGAGATGATAGGGAAAAACTATTTATAAATTTGAATTCAGCACGCCCAAACTAACAAAAAACACCTATCCCCATTCTTCCCTCAGACCAAAAATCTATTTTTGTAAACCTGTGTTATTGATCTATAAATTTCTTACTGTGCAAATTTCCATATGATTGAAAAAACTCAACAAATCGTCATTTCGCTATTATGAATTTATTTCAGCAGGCAAAGAGAAACTGATTTTTTCATATAGCTATCACACAATGAAGAGAAAATTTTTTTTTTCAATGGACTCTTACTCGTTTAAAAAATGGTAAGGAACAAATTACTCCGTGTGTAATCTGATAGTTGCACAGATAAACATGCAACGTAGTCTAATTTCGATGGGATATGCTTTACGAATTTGAATTGGGTTCTAACACCAGGGAATCTACTAAAAACTTTTTTTTTGGCGAAAGGTGAAGGCGCAAATGATCACAGTACAGTAACCAAATGTTTCATGAAATTTCGCTGGGCTTGCAAGAACTTTACAATCAGACAGAGTGAGGTAGGCCTAAAACCTTGGATAAGACAAATCTAGCGAGTATCACCGGGAGAGTATCAGGCGAGGTCAGCATCTCATAGTCCAGAATGGTTTGTCACCTTCACGACTTCAGCAAAAGCATCTGAATTGGGCCTCACGTACTACCAAAATATTGCAAAACTTTTGACTCACCCACATATTATTTTCTTGCAAGTTTTATTCCATCTGATTATTATACGCCATCACAAACGTACAATGTAATTTTTGCTTTTAATTGATGTGTCATATATATATATATATATATATATGTATATATATTTCCTATAAATAACCTGTCTGCCTGTCCGGAGGCAAAAGCTTCTTGGTAGCGCCTGGAGCGGCAGTACCGCCTTGAGCTACCGAAACTGTGTTATCACCCTTGGTTGGCGGCTGATGAGGGCAGGGTATCGCACGTGCTTTCACAAGTTATATGATTATATATATATATATATATATATATGTTCTACGCATGAGTCATCATTTGTGGAGGTCCACTCCGACTCGATGGTTTAGTATCTGTTAAGGTCCCATCTATGGGTCAAATATTAATATTTAATAATTTTCTATACTTGAAACCATATAACTGTGTCCAAATAGAACTATTAGTGTTGATTGGTTTGGTTTCTTTGTTTAATGGCATATCAACTCTTTTTAGGTTATTTAATGCCGAAGCCATTCTCCTAGAAGAACAGTAGTGGTACTATTTAACCCATAGCTGGGAGGATAAGGGGGTTCATACCTTTCCCTAGGGTATTTGCCCGAAAGTGAACGTAATAAATGAACTCTGACTTGTTTTAAAATATTGTTACCCACAAACTTCGTGTACAATCACATATGTAGAGATTTAAAAGAAATAAAGAAAAATAAATTAAAAAGTAGCAGTTTCCGAGGAGGCCTCTGTGCATTCTTGAAAAGAGGAGCTTCCCGACGCCAAAGAGAAATTCGCCCTCATTAAGCTTTTATCACTTCCTCTGGACTGACCTTTTCTCTCGGCTTCTAGCAGGGAGCGCACGTGCAGACTGGATCTCGGGCACTTACACCCAGTCGCGTCTTCTGCTAATAACCACCTCTGCTAAACGTACCGATCGAACACATGACGAACTTCAAGTTTATAACTTACGGAAAATGATTCTATCATATATTTCAACGCCTTGTCTGGAAGACGCGACTATTTCCACTTGTTCGGGAAAACATTCCGGCACCACAGAGAAGTCATGATTCCCACCCACAAAATGTTTGACTTTAAACGTATCTTTGTCTCTTTTCTTCCGTCCTTAATTTTCTCACAGCTCCATAGATAAAAAAGCAACAAGTGAATGAGGTAAGAAGGAATCAGATACGAAAGTCAGAATTCCCATCAATTAACCAACCAGCAACTACTACAAATAATACAACCCTTTTTCTCATTCCCCATATATATCTATATATCTAATATATAGATATATATGTATAAAAAAGATTTGGTATTAAATAACCCACAAGGGTTGACATGCCTTAAAATACAACCAACCAACGAAACAACCAGCATTCATCTGATTATTCTTGCTTTTTACATGAAGCATTTCCTTGTTTTATTTTATTGCAAGTTTTACTTCATCTTATTAATGTAGCTTTTTAGATGGATTGCTTTCATGATAATTACTTTATGAGTCGTATACGCAGGAATTCCACCAGATACATACTTGAACGAATTTATATTATTAAGGATCTTCTGAGAGAAATAGTTGTAGGTTTCCATCTTAAAATACGACTAATTAATCATAACACTTTGGGCCGCTGAAAATAAATGTAATATAATCTTAGAAAAATAAAATCAAGATAAATAAATAAAGGAACAAATAGATAAATGAATAACCGGGATTGTTAAAGATTTAGTTTTGGTGCGTCAGTAGCTCATTTTTTAGGGTATTCTTTCTTTCTTTCTTTCTTTTTTTCTTTCTTTCTTTCTTATCTTCTTTTTTCTGTCTCTTTCTTTCTTATCTTCTTTTTTCTGTCTCTTTCTTTTCTTTTCTTTTCTTTCTTATCTTCTTTTTTCTGTCTTTTTCTTTCTTTCTTTCTTTCTTTGCTCATTCCTACTTTGGTTCTTTCACTTCCCTTTTTTCTTTTTTCCTCTTATTCTTTCTTCCTTCTTTTTTTCTATTCAGTCTATAATATTCGTTTTTATATTTCTTAGCTTTTCTTTTTTTCACTAATGGCTTTCTTTCTTTCTTTCTTTCTTTCTTTCTTTCTTTCTTTCTTTCTTTCTTAGTCTGCCGTTCCTTCTTTCTTTCTTTCTTTCTTAGTCAGCTGTTCTTTCTTTTTTTTCCATATCAATATTTTTTTAATCTTTTTTTATTTTTTTATTTTATTTTCTATATTGCATTATCCATTCTTCCTTCCTTCCTTCCTTTCTTTCTTTGCTCATTCTTATTTTGTTTTTTTTTTCTTTCTTTTTTCTCTTTGCCTCTTATTCTTTCTTTCTCTCTCTCGTTTATTCAGTCCATAATATTTGTTTTTATATTTCTTTGCTCTTCCTTTTTTCAGTATTGACTTTCTTTCTTTCTTTCTTTCTTTCTTTCTTTCTTTCTTTCTTTCTTTCTTTCCTTTCCCTATGAATATTTCTTATTTTCTTTTTCTTTTTTCTTTCATTTTCTATATTGCATTGCTCATTCTTTCTTTCTTTCTTTCTTTCTTTCTTTCTCCTTCAATTTCACTCCTCTCTATTCTTTTGCTCTTTCAATTTTTTAAATTTTTTCAACACACGCGCGTGTATGTGTGTGTGTGTGTGTGTGTGTGTGTGTGTTTTATCCCCCTACCGCTTTCCTAACCTCTTGACTCTTTTTCTTATTTTTTTTTTCTAATAGTTCCAAGTTTACTTTTCGATTTTTCTTTTGTGGGGTGCTGATTTCTTTCAATAAAGGTTATCTCTACAAACCAGTAATAATGGGAATTGGAGAATGGAGACGTCAACACCATTAGTAATGTGTGAAACAGACATCAAAATACCCCAAAATAACCAACCATCACCTGTTCAACCATTAATGGGGGCGAAAGGTGACCGCATAGGCCAATTCGGCTGCTGGCACGCTTCTTAATTATCTGACATCGCCTTCAGGGGCCACAACTCATACCCAAAAATTGTTCTGATTGGGCCGATGATTTTTCTCTGCGCATGCGCAAGAGCATCTGGCTTCGCTTGCCACAGCATCTTTTTTTTTTTTTGCTATTTATTCACTCTTTTATTTTGCTTTTGGCTGTTTTTTATTTTTATTTTACTGTCTTTAAAATAATTCTTTTTGTTCACGTTTTTGATTTTTGCCTGTTTTATGTTATTCTAAATACTAGCTGAAATAGATGCATCAATATTATTCTGGGCAGCCGTTACAACGGGAACAAAACTATTTCATGAGTCGTTTAGTACAGTGCTAATCAAAATTCTGGAATTCGTACTGGTGCTGGTACACAAGTCATCGACTGCTGGTACGTTGAAAGTTTCAAATTTCACATTCTGATGATATATATGACACAAAGTGTAAAAAGAAGAATGTATAAAAATCTTTCTGTATTGTTTAATGATGTCCTCTTCATACGCTGTAATACAATATAATGAATAAATAGGTTTGGTTATTTGAGATATATATATATATATATATATTGTCATCCACAGACAGACTGTTTCGTTCTATCAGAACTCTTCAGTGTGGCTAGACACGTAGGACGCTCGAAGCCAGGATCGAAACCCATCCAACTTTACGTTAGACTAAGTCTCAAACCGCTCGGCCAACAAGCGTACCATGTTTGGCTAAGGGAATTGCTAAGGTATTTATGTAGCAACAGCAGCTATGTGTCGTAGGTGGCCGTACAGACATATATATATATATATATATATATATATATATATATATATATATATATATATATGTCTGTACGGCCACCTACCACACATCGCGAAAACTATCGAAGTTAGACGAAACAGACATGCAGGACACTGCTGGAGAAGTATGGACGAACTCATAAGCGATATGTGGACTCATTCACATGGACAAGCAAAGGTAGGAGGACCAGCAATAATTTATATACAATAGCTCTCTGCTGATAAAGGATATAACCTGGGAGACCTCCCCGGTACGATGGACGATAGAGACGGGAGGGGAGAGAAGATAAGAGAGAACCGTGCTGGCAGCGCGACATGATAATAATGATATATATATATATATATATATATATATATATATATATATATATATATATATATTGCTGCTTCTTTAAGGTGATATTTTTCAGTTGCATTGATAGAACTCTCCTTAGCAAATAAGTGGTGCCGCAGAGTGCAATTTTTCTATATCGTATAGACTGGAACCGCCAGGTATCTTGTTAATGTTTTTATCTGTCCTCTTTTAGAACATACCCAGTGCTTCCACCATTACTGGCACTGTGGTAGTTTTAAGGTGTCACATGTGTGTGTGTGTGATTACTTAGCGAATAGTTTGTAGTTAACATTATTTTTAAACGGCCCAGAGGTTGCCTAGTCAGTTGGGGCTATAGAATACACCGACTGCACCTCTGCAGAGGATTAAGACCCCCTACCACCTACGAGTGTCCTGGTTATGATACTAAATGATCTGATAGTGGGGCTACAGAAATGCTGGATCTTTGCGGAATGCGGAGTACCCCCTCATTTCCTCGCTTTGAGGTCCAATCTGGCCCGGAGTGGGAGCACATGGTAGGATCCTATCTATGGGTCGAATAGAACTAAATTGTGTATTTATGTAAAACTGGATTGTTTGGAATGGAACTGTTTTTATATGCGAAACTGAATTGCTTGAAATAGAACAGTTTTAACATTTAACTGAATATGAACAAAAAGCTATACTTATACTAAATTGATTTGTTTGAAATAGAACGGTTTATAGGTATAAAAGTGGATTTGGCATTAAATAACCTACAATGGTTGATATGCCATAAAACCCAACCAAATAAAATCAAATAAATTTGATATATATATGTAAAGAAGATTTGGCATTAAATAACCTACAATGGTTGATATACCATAAAACCAAACCAAACCAAACCAAATCATATATATTTGATGTATATGTATAAAGAATATTTGGCATTAAATAGCCCACAATGGTTCATATGCCATAAAACTAAACCAAACCAAATCATATATGTTTGATATATATGTATAAAGAATATTTGGCATTGAATAACCGATAATGGTTGATATGCCATAAAACCAAACCAAACCAAATCATATATATTCGATAAAGAATATTTGGCATTAAATAACCCTCAACGGTTGATATGCCATAAAACAATACTAAACAAGCCAGAGCTCATTTATTTGCACACTGTAAAATAGTTTCAATTGTTTTTATTCAGCATAGGTAATTTTTTTTATCAAGTATTCCCATCTCATCTAATACTAATCATTTAATAAGATTAATCATTTGTTTCCACACAGTTAAACGTTTTCAACATTAGTAAATAATTGAATTTGAGTTATTATTTATTATATATACTATTTGACTTATAAATTATATATACTATTTGACTTATAAATGGGGTCCTAACAGGTACTACCACTCCGGGTCAGAGAAGACCTAGGTGTTATGGTAATAAATGCTTACTTAACATTTCTCAAAGCCCAGGGCTGGAATACCATCTTCAGATGTTTTATTATCATACCCAGAACACTCGTTGGGGTGGGGCGGGGGTCTTACTTTTCTGTCGAGATGCAGTCAATGCATTTTTCAGTCCCAGAGCGGACAACAGATCGAAAAACTCGGAACTTGATCATAAATCTAACAACCTCCCAGGTTCAATCTGACCCTAAGTAGTAGGACCTGTTAGGGTCCAATCATTGGGTCAAATTTAGTTTTATGCAAACTAATAACTGATATTGGTTGGGAGTTTTGTTTTAAGGCGTATAATAATCATTTCGCATTGCAATAGCCCTCAAACTAAATTCAATACTATAAAATAGAATAATTTGAGGAATGCTTCAAGCAAATCACAAAATACTTATATATATATATATATATATATATATATATATATATACATATTTTTAAATATATATATATATATGTTGTTGTTGTGATGCTGACAAAAGAAAGACACGAGGAACACAAAAAGGTTGATAGAAAAACATATATATTCAAGTAACAGAAACAAGATAAAAGTGAACCTGGTTAAACAGTAGGAAAGGAAGCTGAGAGTCCAGTGGGGTAGAGACTATCCGTCCACTGCGCAGATGGAATCACACGTGATTGTGTCTAACGCTGATTGTGTCTAACGGTCTCGTTGACGTGTATTTACGGAGGACGGCGAGTCCATTATGTACGGAATACAACACACACACACACACACACACATATATATATATATATATATATATATATATCATCGTGTCGGGTCACTAGCACGCATATCCTTGATCCTCTCTCGCCACTTCTCCCTATCGTTCATCGCCTCTGGCAGGTCCTCAGGGCTATATCCCGTATCCTCACATAGTTGCAGTTTGTATGTTCGAGCTAGTCGTCCAGCCCTTGCTCGGCCATATGTGGGGTCCATAGGAGTACATCACTCATTAGCTCGTCCCTGCTTCTCCAACAGTGTCCAGCATGTCTGGTTCGTCTAACTATATATATATATATATATATATATATATATATATATATATATATATATATATATATATATATTTGTGTATGTGTGTGTACTTGAAAGCTACTAGAATAGAAAATCTTTAAAAACAAGCATGAAAGTTTTGTTGCCTTTAAATAGCGCTTTTCCTCACTCAAATAATTATTTTCCTCTCTAACTCACCTATTCCCTTGCTCTCCCACTTATTTTCTAAGAACTCCATCAGTTACTGCACAGAGAGACAGAGAGACAGAGAAAGAGAGAGAGAGAGTCTCACTCACTCATTCACTTGCTCACTCATTTTGTCTCTGGAACAACCAATCACTTAATTAATGTCTAACCTTCATAAATTCTCTGACGTGTCTCTTTACCGTACATTGGAACACCACCACTAAACAGTATGTAGCGTATCTGACAGCAATGTTGAAATTGAAACCCCATCAGTCCGTTACGCCCCTTACCCAACACCTCACCTTCTCCGGTGCAAAACTGAAACCAATCCAGTACATTTCAATGCTTCTAAAATTGGTGACAGTAAACTGGTTTCTGCTTTCAGATTATTTACAGACCAAACACAACATCCACTGACAGATTCATTAAAGACAAATTAACAAGAAAATCCCCGTCCCTTATCGCCCCTCACAACCCCTGCTAGGGGGGTGGGGATGGAGGATACAATAAAAGGTGTCTTGATGTAAACCTATTAGAACAGAATGTGCTTTAGGTACCAAACCAACAAAGCTGGGAGGTTGGAAGAAGGAAGTGGGGGGGGTCGATTTGTTACTAAAAGTTGTTTTCTGTCAGGACAGAAAAGAATGAAAAGAAAAAGACAGAATTTAGGTCATTCAGTGCAGGGTTTAATTTTTTTTTCAACCCTAACAAATTACTTTAATTTTGATTGGTTATTTGCTTTAATTACGTACCATATATATATATATATATATATATATATATATATATATATATATATATATATATGTACCATATTTTGTAGGTTAGTTTAAATCAAATAATGTTTTATATATATATATCTATATATATATATATATATATGTGTGTGTGTGTGTGTGTGTGTGTGTGTAAGTGTGTTTGTGTGTGTGTGTATGAATAATTGTTCATATATTTTGTATATATATGAACAAGTATTATATGTATGTTAAAATTCCATGGTACGTATACACAAACGTATACATACATAAATATATATACACATACATGTAAACACTTGTAGATATACGCATATGAATACGAAGATACACCTATATATATGCAGATACAAAGAGATATACCTATACAAACAACAATCATCAGGCAGTTAATAAAATTTTGTTAATTGCCTGATGATTGTTGCTTTGCAAAAAACTCGATGAAACCCAGGGGTCGCAGTCTAAATTCCATGGCATTAAATATATATATCTAATATATGTTTATTATATATATATATATATATATATATATATATATATATAGCTCAGCATTTAAAAAACATTCATGCCCAACAACACAATTACGGAAAATTCTCACCGACAACACAACAATATTAGAACATCAAAATAAAAAGCAAAAACTACAGATTCTCGAAGCACTACATATTAGAAACATGCAACCGACACTTAATAGAATTAATTTTCAAACCAGTGCTAATGTACTTAAATGTCTTTATCTACTGACACTATTTATAGAAACCCATTTAAAAGCAAACGCCATAATCTTCAATGGTAAAGACGCTCTTACATAGTGGTAATATGCTAAAACAAAAGTTACATCACTTTTGTAACAAATCCTCGCCTGATGATGGCCCAAAGTCGGGCAGAAAGTACTAGTGATACATACAACTATGGACAATACATAAATCACCCCCCCCCCCGAATACGATAAAAGTAATATGGGAATTCGAACGGATCCAGAAGAAAATATGTAGACATAAAATGTCTATTATGTTTAATGAAATTTGTATTAACGAAGAAATGTTGCCAAAATATACATACATATATATATATATATATATATATATATATATATACATACAGGATGCGGAAGCAAAATTAGGAAAATTAAAGTATTACATTAAGTAAATTAGGAGACCATAGTCGGGGGTGACTCGAAGGATCTGTTTTCAATTGCTACATCTCCATGGTGTAGAGGAAGTCGCTACTCCTTTTCCTGGATTTTTCCATTTTACCCTTGTTACGTACCTTACAATGCTGAATGTTAAACACGAAGATATCAAGTACCATTTTTTGAGTCTTTGGTATGTCTTGACTAGGGATTAAACCTCGGTCTCCCGGGCCATTGGTGAACACTCTACCCACTAGGCTACTGGGCTAAGGTTAATTTTAATTAAAAAAAAAACAAGATTAGAAGATAAACACAAAACTGTGAATTTACTCAATATGGCCATCGTTTTTTCAATTATTGTTTCAACACATCTTCGAAACGATTTGCCTGACTTCAAAATAAATTCTTTAGACATTTTATTCCATTCCTCCTCAATAGCAATCTGAAACGAACCAATATTTGGATGGGAAGTTGCCCTTGTTTTGTTTTCTAAAACGCCCCATATAGCGTAATCGAAAGGGTTTAGGTATGAGCTTAATTAGTTGCGCATAAAGAAAATCCAGTTATTCTAGAAATGCTTTTTTGGCTTGGTTTCTGCTTTAAGCAAATCATAGATTCATTGTCGTTTCCTATTTTGCTCATTCATGTTGGTCTGAATTTTAATAAAAACGTGCTTGAATAATAGTGCTAACCATAAAATCGAGATTTATGGCGTTTTTTTTTTTGCAAAATTTGGACTTATTAGACTAAAAAACGTTTTAAAAATTATTCGATATTTTGCTTCCGTACCGTGTACATATATCTAGCCATATATATCCATGGTCCAGGAGACCTGGGTTCAATCCCAGGTCACGTCATACCAAAGACTTTAAAATGGTACTTAATACTTCCTTGCTTAACACTCAATAATATAAAGTATCGAGGGTCAAGTAGAGCAATCCAGGGAAAGGAGTAGCGCCCTCCCCTACACCTCGGTGCTGAAGCTATTGAAAAGGGAACCTTCTGGTCGCCCTCAAGTACGGTCGCCAACTTACATATATAGCCGTACACACACACACACACACATATATATACATATATGTATACACACACATATATATATGTACATATTCACGTTTAGTTATAGATATATATGCATGTATATACCTATATATATATTTTTTTCATCATACAACGTGTGAAAGCACGTGCGATACCCTAACCTCATCAGCTGCCAACCTGGGTATTATCACCCTGGTTGGCGACTGATGAGGTTAGGGTATCGCACGTGCTTTCACACGTTGTATGATGAAAAAAAATATAGATATATACACGCATATATATCTATAACTAAACGTGTATATGTACATATATATGTGTATACATATATGTACATAAATATACGTACATATAAGCATACATATGGAAGAAAATAATGGATTGTAATCCGACAGTTTGTACAGAAAAATTGATAGCATGGTAATCCAAGTAGAAGGAAAGATCAATTGAGAAACAAAGTCGACACTATAGCGTATCGGTTCAACTGAACCATCATCAGTGATTTTAAGTTAACGATGGTTGTGTAAAAAGTGTAAAAATATATAAAAACTTTAGGAAATTTGTATAACAAGAAAAATTTGGCTGTTTGATCAATGAATCAGCGTCTGTTGCTTTAAAATACGTCACCTGACATTAGAAACATTGTGCAGAATCCCCATTCTGTTTGTTCATCGAGATAGATTTCAAATCATTCCTTGTTTTTGGAGGTGCCCGTGGTGTAATGGTTATCGTCGTAGGATATGGACACGACGACACGAGTTCAAATCTTGGACCAGGCTAATTACATTTCACATAGCACTAATAACCTTGGGAAAGGTATGAGTCCAATTATTCTCCCTCTAGCTATGGGTAAATAGTTGGGCAGACTAGGTTCTACAGCCTTGGAAAGGAAACTAGTCTAGAAGAAGGAAAACTCTGAATTCAAACCTGTTAAACTCTGCTTAAAAATTGACCTAATGTCATATCCTGCCCGAGCGGAGGGGTTGGTAAATATGCATTTTCGATGAAGTTTATAAGTCTGTTTTTTTTCAAATTAGGAAAATCTTAAATCACGGATATAAGCCTCAAGCCACAGACTTATGTATTCCAGGAAAATGTTGTGATGGACTATACGAGGTGTAGCATATGACGTACGTAATCTAGAATGCAAATGGCGAATTCCACTGCTCTATAAGTAGTCCGCATGCGACGGCTTGTCGTCCAGATTTGCATAATACTACGAACGATCACTCAAAGCTACTTTTAATCAAGGGAGGTCATTTAACCTACCCACACATGGCACACTCCCGTGACCATGAGATGATTTAAAGTGGTCATCTTATACGTCTGAGTTCCCGTGCGATTGTCCACGCATTTGTGGGGACAAGTTTCTAGGCGGTTGCACCATACGACGCGAGGGTTGTCTTGACGGTAGGCGTTCAACTAGATGCTCTGTGTTGTCCTCTGTTGCATCTGTGGCGTTGTCAACCTCCATTTCTTCTTCCTCGGGTTCGTTTTCAGCGCTGGGCGGTGTGACATTGATATCATCAGGAGGGCGTTGCTCTAAAGGCTCGAGATCCACGGCTGGAGTCATAATTTTCGGTGTGCACCACCGTGGACCGTCAACAACAGGGTATATTTTGCAGAGGAAGCAACGGTTGCGCAGCATTACCCTATTACTACCACCTACTCGTACTCGGTACTGTCTGTTACCACACGTCTCCACAACCCTTCTCGTTTTTGTCCATCGACGTGGGTAGTAACCATCCTGGTTCTGGGTGTGCACGAAGTCGCCGACTTGTAGTTTCCGAAGAGGACGGCTGTGTTTATTGTAGAACTGTTCGTTCTGTAGGTGCCTTTTGACCATTGAAACTTCCCTTAGCGCCCTTATCTCCTTCCACTGCTTCCGTATTTGATATTTTTCCCGTAGGACTGGAAGGTGGTCTTTAATCGTTCGTAACAACATTACAGCTGAAGACATGCTGAGGTCCTGAACGGGGGTGTTGTGATGAGTAAGCAGTGCTCGAGCAGCGTGATCATGACATAGACGACCGCAGTTATCCGTGTTGCCGGCGAGTATACGCTTAGCAGTCTTCACTGTTAACTCTGCCCGACCGTTGCTTTGAGGGTAATAGGCTGACGATGTGCGTTTTCGTACACCCAAATTCTTCAGAAATGAGTCATATTCCTGGGACTCAAATTATGGCTCTCCGTCTGCGGAGAGTTCTTCAGGAACACCATAAGTGCAGAACCAGGTTCTTAAGGTGTCACATACAGTCTTGGCCTTTCCTGACGACATTAGGGCCACCTCAACCATCCAGTGTATCGATCGGCGTACACGAGGTAATTTTTGCCGTTTATATCGACAAAGCCAACTACAGTTGGTTGGAATGAAAATTCCGGATCTGCTGGTGACATCAAGGGCTCCCTGGGTTGAGATGGCGCAATCGTATTGCACGTGCGGCATTGGGCTCTGGTCTGTCAGACGCTAGCGCCCAACCCGGGCCAGAACAATCGTTGTCTTGCATTTGCCTGCATGCCGTTTACGCCTTGATGTGCGGAATGGACTGACTCGAGTACTTCCACACGGAGCTGTCGGGGTATGAGGATTTTGTTGTCTTTGATTATCACCCCTGCAAGGCAGTATATTTCTTCGCGCATGGACCAGAAAACACGAACTATGGGTGGGAGGTCGTTGGGTGACTTGCAGAAGCCATTTCGCACTAGGTCCGTTAAGGCCAGACATTCCTCGTCTGTGGCCGCCGCGGTGAGGATTCTCTCCCATATCATAGCCTTCAGCTTTGGGGTCGTTTTCGTACATCGATGTAAAGGCTGCTTTCACCCCGCTGTCGATCATTTTGGCAGGGTAAACCGTACCTGTCTCCAGGGTCATTTGCATCCCTTCTTGTTGCGCCTGTGTTAATGGCGGCTGGGTGAGTTCCCTTGAATCCTCTGAAGGGGTACCTGCTGGGTATCGGGAAGCGCAATCTGGTGCTGCATTGAGTCTTCCGGGGCGATGTTTAATTCGAAATTTAAACATTTGTGCCCGTTCCTTGAAGTTGAACAGACGGTTTTTTTTATGTTTTCCAGGGCCTGATCAGAGAATATTCTCGTTAATGGTTGGTAGTCGACTGTCACTAGCAAATCAGGGCACCCAAGTATAAACATTCGGGAGGACTCTAATCTGCAGACGAGGGCCAAGGCTTCTCCCTCAACAGGTGCGTAGTGCGATTCCGCATCATTGGTAAATCGGGATCCGGCCAGAGTGAGCTTCCAGTGATCATCACCGCAACTCATGTCGACTTTGCCGGGGCAGGTACAATGTATCTGAAACAAAAAGTAGCTGATCCCGGTCTTGCTGTAGTCCGTTCTGTTTATTTGGAATGTCTTGACACCCTTCTCAATTTTGTCCACTATCACGCACTTTGACCCCTTAAACAGGCGTTCAAGTGTCTCATCCCAATAAAACTTACGGTTCTTTGTCTGCAGTAGTTCCCGGAAAGGGGCCATAAATTCCGCTTGTGAAAAAGCATATGACACCTGATTTACGAGTCCAAACCAGGACCTAACATCCGTGATGCTTGTGGGTGTGTGAAAGTGAATGATGGCTTCAGTCATCGTCTTTGTGGGTTTTACACCATTGGCGACGATGAGGAACCCAGCAAATTCCACTTACATTTCGGAAAAATGGAACTTGTCTGGCTTAAACACAATCCCATTATCTGCACAGTGGTTGATGGAGTCAACTGTGTGCCAGAATGCGGACTCCATAGAACCGTCCCATAAGAGGCTGTCGTCTATGCATCGGGTTTTGCGGACCACCATCCTTGAGCATCAGGTTGTTGGCGTGCCGATCGGTACCGGTTCTATTATTCCCAGTGCAACATCTCTGTCCAAGTCTTGTTTCACTCGCTTCTTCCAATGGTGAGGGACTGGTATCGGTGTGTGGACAGCTGTCGGTGTTACGCCAGGGATAAAAGTAATATCTAACTGTTTACCTGTCATAGTTTGTAATGGTTGGTGCGGGCATGTGTTGAACGCACTCGACTCAAAATGTTTTTTTATCCACTGTTCTAGTTGATGCCTGTTGGTTTCCGTTGGTGGCAATGGGATATCCGGTCTCGGTGGAACGGATGTTCTAGCCGGACATCCGCATAGTGCACTTTTAATTACCTTCATCGACGAGTTAATCTTTGATACCGACGATGGGAAATCGAGGGGTAATAAACCCAGATCCTTCAATGCGGCTTGAGAGTGGTAAAAGCCGGACGTGTTGTCCGCCACATATACAGCCTGTCGGGTTTCCCTTGAACAAACTTTTATGTGCAGGAATAAGATGCCCTTGATATGTAGCTGGTTGTCAGTTATGACACGTATTCGGTGGGTAGTCGGCACGAGATACTCATCTGAGTAGCCAAGTAGTTCTTGAATCTCCGGTCCACTCGAGCACGTTTGAGCTCCTGTATCCGCAAAGGCGATTATCTTGTGACTACGATGGCTAACTGGGCCCGTCGGTACACAATCGAACTTAGCGTGGGTTTTCGGCATCATGGCTACTTCCACTGTTGTCAATGGGGGTGGATCCGGAGGGCTTCTCTCAAATTGTTCCTCGTTCCACGCGAGGTGGGGCATAGCCCTCCACTGCGTTCTGTTGTGCTTACGGACTGCATGGTTCTTGTTGGCAAACATGAATGACTCCTCATTTCTCGATGCCTTGCCCGTGGTGTCCGTTCTGGACGTTATGCGCTTCCGGCAACCCTTTTTTATGTGATCCTTCACCCCACAATAATGGCATACCAGCCCGACCGCCGAGCAGCTTTTGCGATCCATTGACCCACCGGGATGTGAAAACATTCCACTTCCGCTGCAATGCTTGGCGTATCGTGGGGTCGAAGGAGTCTTAGTTTCCGGAGACCATTGTTTATGGTCTGACCTTTGCACATGGGATCGTGCGAGGGGGTGCATCGTTTTGTGGAGGTAAGGAGTCGACATGTCCGTTGTCTCCAAGCTTACCAATCTTTGAAACTTCTTCTCTAGAGTGGTGAGGGTAGCGGCCTCCGCCAATACTCTATTCTGGTGTTCCATATTTACAAGTCCTGCTATCATTTGCCCGGCTACCATGTCGCCAGAATAGTTTACTTGGCGACCACAGTTCACTCCGTACGGGCAGGTAACCATAAATTCGCAGAACCTTGCCTGGGCACGCAATCGAGCAAGGAAATATATTATTGATTCACCCTCTTCCTGCCTCATAGAGTGAAAATTCTGCCTTTGAACTTCTTTGTGCAACCCTTTGACTGCCACGAGTTGAATTTGTTGCAGCAAGTGTTCTTCCGTGGCAGTGTTGAGAACATCGGGACCAATTAACTTGAACAGTAGCCTGTTTGTTTCTGGAGTACACACTGACCTCAATTTATTCCTTATTACTGCCGAGTCCTTCAGTCCGCACATATCTTTATACCGGGTCCACTCGTCGATAAATAATGCCCAGTCGCCGTCTGTTGCGTCCAGTGCTATCGAGGGACGATTTGGTTTTCTAACACGGGACATATTTGATTGCCCACTAAGTATTTGTTTCCTGAGTGATATATTCTCTGGTTGCAACTCAATCATTTGCTTCATCAGCTCCAAATGTTGTTGGTCCATTGTACCTGGTGGAGTAGTCATGTTTGGTTTAGAAAGTACTCGACGTGAAGTTGATAATTCCTTGTTCAAAACAAAAAACAAAAATCCTGCGTTCACAGCGCCAAATACGAGGTGTAGCATGTGACGTACATGATCTAGAATGCAAATGGCGACTTCCACTGCTCTATAAGTAGTCCCCATGCGACGGCCTGTCGTCCAGATTTGGATAATACTATAAACGATCACTCAAAGCTACTTTTAATCAAGGGAGGTCATTTAACCTACCCACACAATAGACGAAGAATGCTGAACATGCTGGTAGGTATGATTTTTTTTTCTTGTATATAGTTGGTTAGAAAAGTCTTCCTGTTTTTGAATAGGTCTTTGCATCTGCGAACCATCTTGATGTCATCCAAATAAAATGTGTGCATATCAGGGGCGGAGACGGGACTAGTGCTACTCGTGCCCGGCACGACCAATAACTCGGTCAATGTTATTCAAAATGGATTAAAAATCATCCATTACTTTCAAGCAAACATACTTAGTCTGATCTCAATTAAATTACATATCTATTCAAGTTTCGATAACTAAGTAGCCAAAGGTTCATAAATATATCTGGGAATAATACAACGATGCTGTTTTGAACGGATGGTCTTTGTCCGGCCACCATCAGATTCATTGAACATCCCATAAAATCGGCTATAATGTTGAACACGCGCTATCCGTGCCCAGCACTAGACCCTTATAATAACAGTAATGTTAGAGAAATCTGCTTTTGGCTGTAGCCAATAGCAAGAGCAACTCTAAACACTGTGCTCAAAAATATTAGCACGTTGTGACTGCTGACAGCTGTCTTGGGAAGAGGGAGAGGGACCGAGAGAGAGAGAGAGAGAGAGGGGGGATAGCAGATTATAGCCGTCGCCAACATCATCATCATCGCTATGGTAAATGTTGGTTAAACGGCGTGTTTTAATTCGTTTTTTCACTAACAGATCACTATTTCTTTAATGAATGTTGCATATATTACATTCTGTAACTAAAATTTGTTTATTTGAATACATTTTCAACAAATAATCTTTATTTTAAGCGAAATTGAAACTACTAGCTGTGTCTGTGTATATTGTCATCAGTTTCTTTATTCTAATAAACATATTTTTTTCGTCATAGTAATGAACATCTTCTCTTTCCTTCTATACTTTTGAAAGGAAAAAAAATTATCTTATCTACTGTATTAACAAGACTACAAATTATATAGTATCTTGATTGTTTACAAAAAAATCACCATGCAAGGTACGTTTGTCAATCTGTGTTATACAATGGAGAATCACGCAATAGCAACTATGATGACTTACTTTGGGTCCACGGACCACGGGTTGGGAACTGAAGTTGACAGAGGGCGGGGGGGGTCAGGAGTAGAAAAAATAGGCTAGAGTCGCCACTGGTACATATATACATGCAGGTATATACCTACACTTCTGGGAAATATATATACATACGTATATATGCATACATATTTGTATATATATATATGCATATATATATATATATCATCATCATCATCATATCGTGCTGGCAGCACGGATATCCCTGACCCTCTCTCGCCACTCCTCCCTATCGTTCATCGCCCTAGGCAGGTCTTCAGGACAACATCCTGTATCCTCACACAGCTGCTGAATGTACGTTCGTGCTGGTCGTCCTGCTTTTGCGCGGCCGTGTGTAGGGATCCATAAGAGTACATCTCTTATGAGTTCATCTCTGCTTCTCCAGCAATGTCCTGCATGTCTGGTTCGCCTAACTTGAATAGTTTTCGTGATAGGGGGCAGGTGGCCGTACAGTTGGTGTCTTGTTGGGTGTTGCTGCCAGGACTTGTTGAGGATTGCACGCAGCATTCTTGTGTAATTGCCATCTAGTTTCTTCTCGAGCCGTTTTGTTAGCGTCCATGTAGTGCATCCATATAGCAGTATCGATGTGACCGCTGCCTGGAAGAAACTGCGTTTCATTTTATCGGTTAGGTCTGATTTCCATATAGTCGATAGCCTATTGATAGCTGTCCATGCTTTCGTTAACCTCGTTTCGATGTCCTTTTCGGTTGATTCGACGCTGCTTCCTAGGTACGTGAATTTGTCTACTAGTTTAAGAGGGGTTCCTTCTAGAGTGGAGATGTCCCCCGTTTGGTTATAGCACATATATTCCGTTTTATGTGCATTAACATGGAGGCCTATGCTTGCTGCTGCTCGTTCCAGGCTATGCAGAAGTGTTTCGGCTTGGTCAGGTGTATTTGCCAGTATCGCTATGTCATCGGCGTAGTCGGCGTCGGTAATTGTTGTTGCGGGATATCTTCTGCTTTTTTTCTTCGTCAGTTCGAAGCCATTCTCTTTGATTTTGTCAATCGATGTTCTAAGTACGTAGTCTAGACAAATGATAAAGAGATACGGAGCCAGCGTGTCCCCTTGTAGTACTCCTGCTACAATGTCGAAGTATTCTGTGTCTCCATCTGGTGATCGTACTTTTACTTTAGTGTTTCTATAGAGAATCGTTATTGCCGCTACGGTTTCTTTAGGTATGCCGTACGCTAGTAGGATTTGTTCCATCTTTCCTCTGTGAATGGAGTCGAAAGCCTTGGTAAAGTCGACAAATATTAATGTCGCTTGTAGGTTCTTTGCCCGTACACCTTCAAGGATTCTGCGGATGGTTAGTATTTGTGAGGTCGTAGATCTATTTCTTCGGAAGCCATTTTGGTTTTTTCTAAGTATGTTGTCGATTTTGGGTTCTATGCGGTTTCGTAGTAGGGCATTGTAGATTTTGGCAGCTATGGATGTAAGTGTTATGCCTCGGTAGTTTTTGGCTAATCCGAGGTCCCCCTTTTTAGGGAAGGGGAGTATGCATCCCTTCGTCCATCTATCTATCGGATTTTGATTGTATACTGCGTTGCAGTGTCGGAGCAGTATGTCGTCGAATTGTCTGGTCTTCCATACTTCCGGGGGAATTTCGTCCAGTCCTGCAGCTTTCCTATTTTTAATTTTTCTGAGAACCGAGTCGAGTTCTCCTTGTGTGAACGGTCCAAGTTTAATGTCTAATTGTTTGCTAATTATTCTGGTGATTGGTTCATGCGTTATTTTTGGTGGGTTTCCAAGTAAGTTTTCGAAGTGCTGTTTCCACAGTTTTATTCTTTCTTGTTGGTTTGCTGCTTTAAGTTTTGCTTTGGCTGTGTTCTTTCTTCTGCTCACTTCGTTTATTGTTTGCCAGGCAATTCTAGATTGTCTATCTTCTACCGAGTCTCTAATCTTATCTATCTGATTTTGAATGTATTCTGTCTGTTCCTTTATATATATGCCTGCTAATTGATATTGTGCCGTTTTTAGTTTTAAGGCATTTGTGTTTGTTGGGTTTTTTCGATAGTTTTTGGAGGCTGTTTTCACTAGTGCACGTTTTTCTCTCACCGCTAAGGTTTCCCATGGGACTCTATATTTAGTTTTAATTTTTGTTGGAATGTATTTTGCTGCTGCCTCAAGGTGTGCATTGACGAAATTTTCGTATTCGTCGTTTGGTGTACTTTTTTCCGTCTTTTCTTGTAGTGTTTCGAATCTGTTTCTTAATTCTAATACGTATTTATCTCTGACATCTTTGTTGTTTAATAGGGCCCAGTCATAGTGTTTGGTGGTCGCTGTTCGTTTGTCGTTTTTTCGTAGGCTTAACCGTATTTTCGCTGTGACTATTCGGTGATCGGTGGACACACCCTCAAAAGAGGAATATGCCTCGCAATTCAATGCACTATTCTTCCATTTCTTGTTTATAAGGACGTAGTCTATCTGAGC
>OY757934.1:62242092-62287092 GCA_963585895.1 Sepioteuthis lessoniana
GTAGCTTTGGGGGCGGTCTAGTGGGGTGAAGGGGACAATTCGTTTTTGTTGGTTTTTTTTTTTTTTTTTTTTTTTCTTTTTCCTTTTCTGAGGGGGGGGGCTGTAGTAGCATTCTAGGCTTTTTCTTCTAAACTACTGTTAGGGCTTTCTTTACGAATTTTTAAATTATTCGATAGAAGATATTTAAAAACATTCTGCCTTGTTCGCTGACATGTGGATAGGCTTAATATCAAATTGGCTTTACAGTAGAGTAAGCGTGCCTTTACATTTAAAACGCATAGTTTAAGCATTATTTTACAAACAAAATACAGCATAACATTTTGTAAAATTCAGCATTTTAAATTGGAATTAAAGACATACTGACCAATATTGACATATTTCTTCCACTTGGCTCCTGAGTTCAAATGCGTCTTCTTCGTTTGGACTTTTATTTACTACTGATATTTTAGGTAGCTTTGGGGGCGGTCTAGTGGGGTGAAGGGGACAATTCGTTTTTGTTGGTTTTTTTTTTTTTTTTTTTTTTTCTTTTTCCTTTTCTGAGGGGGGGGCTGTAGTAGCATTCTAGGCTTTTTCTTCTAAACTACTGTTAGGGCTTTCTTTACGAATTTTTAAATTATTCGATAGAAGATATTTAAAAACATTCTGCCTTGTTCGCTGACATGTGGATATATACATATACCTCATCATACACCTACATCTATCAATATGGCAATAAACCATCTGATTGTGAGTCTTCAGTTCTGGAGCTTCGAGGAATGTGTAGTAACCCTTCATAATAATTACTCTCGGGTCTACTCTGACTAAGAGTGGTAGTACATGCTAGGGTCCCATGCGTCGGTTTGATAAATCTGTTTGACCATTTAACTTTATGCAAACAAATTGTACCATACCCATGATACGGATATGTGAAACGTACATAGAATGTTCATAACATATATACATAGAACATAGGATCTCGAAACACGAAAAACACTTACGAGTTCTTTGTTCAGGTACGAAATTTTTTATTACCTTTGAGTTTAAAGGTTCTTCGACATAAGGAGAGAGATACACATTCTTTCTATTCTGGCTTTTTCATCTGCACCCCCCAATCTCGTGCAGTGCCCGTAATGCGCAAATTCGTCTGGCCTCTGCGATCCCCGAAAGTTAACCGTCTTCTCCCGAGGCAGGACTCAACTCAACTAACAGACTTTTTCAAAATCCCCCAAATCCTCCGCGCGCTTGCGGTGCTTGACGTCACCCGCACTTTGTTGCCCCGTTTCCTATCTGGGCTATTTTGACATCTCTGAGTGACACGTCCGTTTTGCCCGCGCGCGTGAACACCTGCGTTAATGTTGCGCCTAAGTAACCCATGCACTGAGCCGAAAGGTTCTCAGCCTAACTAAACCCAAAGGCATAAAACGAAATCCCTCGGCCATTATATTACAAAACGAGTTCAAACATTTTTAATATGTTACCTAGAAGATATTCATAAACAAATTGTATGGGTTTGATATGTATATTTATAAAAACGATTGGTTATTAAATAATCTTCTTGGATAGATATGCTCTAAAAATTGACCGACCAAAAATATAATCCCACACACTCAAACACATACATATATATATACATATCTAACACGCACAAATTTATATGCCCAGTCGGCTTGGGCTGCAGAATACAACGACTGCTTCTCTGCAGAGGGGTATGGTGAGGTTCCAGTAATGCTGGACCTTTGGGGCATGCAGAGTACCCCTTCATTCCCAACGCTATCAGGCCCACTCTTGCTCGGTTGGTAGCACCTGATAGGATTCTATATATGGGTCAAATAGAACTAAACTGTGTCCTTATGCTAAACTGAATTGTTTAAAAAAGAACTGTTTTTTCACATTGAAACTGTGTACTTAGGCTAAACTGAATTGTTTGAAATATAAATGTTTTTGTATGGTAAACTGAATTGTTTGGAATAGAACTGTTTTTTCACATTGAGACTGTCTGCTTATGCTAAACTGGATTGTTTTAAATAAAACTGTTTTGACATTTAACTGGGAGAAAACAAAAAGCTATACCTATACTAAACTGAACTGTTTGAAATAGTACTGTTTATATGTATACAAATGGTTTTGGTATTAATATATATATATATATATATATTTTTGTTGGTCTAATAAAAGAAAAAGGTAAATACTTTAAAATGAATAGGTTCACAAGAGAATTTACTTTCAGGTTATTTATTTCAGGATATGAGTTGAGAAATAAATGACCTTAAAGCAAATTCTCTTGCTGACCGATTTATTTTAAAGTAGATAGAACACACACACACACACACACACACACACACACACACACACACATGTATATGTGTGTGTATATATATATATATATAATTTCAAGAAAAAGCAAATATTCGGTCACATTCAGATAATAAATTTATTTCCATCCTATTAAGAGCATTGAAAAGTTGTTTCTTTTTTTGTTTTTTTTACGTACACATGAGAAGCAGAGTAATGGACGTGAAGGTGTCTGAATAAACCCATTTACGGCCAAACTCAATACCTAAACTGGTCCTGGACGCGAGTTTTGCGACTTAACGCTCAGGATCGTCAGTTCGATCGGGGAACTACTGCTGCTCATCTATAAGAGTGGCTTCTATGGATGAGAATAAAAACAGCCATCGAAAGATAACGATGACACACACTTAAACCACATACATAAACCGCATCGCTCTTCGCGCGGGTAAAAACGGGGCGCGTTCTGCTGAGGTTGGGGCCCTGGCCTCAGTGTTCGAAAAATCAGCTACAGAGCTCAAACAACAAAAACTACTAAAATGCAAACAAACAATACAAATAGTGACATTTAACGTAAGAACTTTAAATAGAATAGGATAACTACCAGAGCTAACTGCATTGGCCGTAGAACATAAGATAGACATAATATGCATACAAGAACACAGATACACGCACACCGAAGATATCAAATATCACGAAACTGATAATGAATGGACGCTAGCCGCTGTATCGGCATGAAAAAACTCTGTCAATTTCACAGTAGGATGGGTAGGATTGCTTATGGGACCTAGAGCGTTAAAAACACTTAATAGCATTGAGAGAATACAACCGAGGATGTTGACAGCTACGTTTAATGGCAACCCAAGAGCAACAATCATCTCCTGCTACAGCCTTACCAATGTTAGTGAAGAAACTGAACTAGTCACCTTCTACGATGAGCTATCCTCTCTAGTACGTAGTATTCCGAAACACAACCTGTTAGCCATTGGCGGAGACATGAATGCCCAAATAGGGAAAAACGGAAACAACAAATACAGCCTACACAACACGTCAAATAGGAATGGACAACATCTAACAGATTTCATGATAGAAAATAGATTAACATGCCTCAATACAAACTACCAAAAAAGGGAGGGAAAATTATGGACCTACACGTACACGAACAATAGTAAAACACAGATAGACTACGTCTTTATAAACAAGAAATGGAAAAATATTGCAATCAATTGCGGGGCATTCTCCTCTTTCGAGTGTGTGTCCTTCGATCACCGAATAGTCACGGCAAACATACGACTAAGCCTACGAAAACACGCCACACGAACAGCGACCACCAAACACTATGACTGGGCCCTTCTCAACAACAGCAGAGATATAAGAGATAAATATGTAGTAGAATTGAGAAACAGATTCGAGACACTACAAGAGAAGACGGAAAAAGGTACCCCAAATGACGAATATGAGAATTTCGTCAATGCACACCGCGAGGCGGCAGCGAAGTGTATTCCAACAAAACCTAGAACTAAATATAGAGTCCCATGGGAAACGTTAGCGGTGAGAGAAAAATGAGCACACGTGAAAACAGCCTCCAAAAGCTATAGGAAGAACCCAACAAACACAAAAGCCCGAAAACTAAAAACGACACAATATCAATTAGCAGGCATATATATAAAGGAACAGACAGAATGTGTTCAAAATCAGATTGATAAGATTAGAGACTCAGTGGAAGATAGGCAATCTAGGATAGCCTGGCAAACAATAAACGAAGTGAGTAGAAGGAAGAGCACAGTCAAAGCGAAACTGAAAGCTGCAAACCAACAGGAAAGAATAAAACTGTGGAAACAGCACTTCGAAAAACCTACTAGGAGACCCACCGAAAATAACACATGAACCAATCACCAGAATAATTAGTAAGCAATTGAACATTAAACTAGGACCGTTCACTCAAGAAGAACTCGACTCGGTTCTGAGAAAAATTAAGAATAGGAAAGCTGCAGGGCTGGACGAGATTCCCCCAGAAGTATGGAAGACCAGACAATTCGACGACATACTGCACCGACACTGCAACGCAGTCTATAATCAAAATCCGATTGACAGATGGACGAAGGGATGCATCCCCCCTTTCCCTAAAAAGAGTGACCTCGGATTAGCCATATACTACCGAGGGATAACTCTTACATCCATAGCAGCCAAAATTTACAATGCCCTACTACGAAACCGGATAGAACCCAAAATAGACAGCATCCATTTGGAAAAACCGAAATGGCTTCCGAAGAAATAGATCCACGACCTCACAAATATTAACCATCCGTAAAATGCTAGAGGGCGTACGGACAAAAAACCTACAAGCCACATTACTATTTGTCGACTTTACCAGGGCCTTCGATTCCATTCACAAAGGAAAGATGGAACACATCCTACTAGCATACGGCTAGTAGAAAGTACGTTCACCGGATGGAGACACAGAATACTTCGATATTGTAGCAGGAGTACTACAAGGAGACACGCTAGCCTCATATCTCTTTATCATCTGTCTAGATTACGTGCTTAGAACATCGATTGATAAAATCAGAGAAAACAGCTTCGAGCTGACAAAGAAAAGAAGCAGAAGGCTCCCTGCAAAAACAATTACCGACGCCGACTATGCCGATGACATAGCGATACTGGCAAATACACCCAACCAAGCCGAAACACTACTGCATAGTTTGGAACGAGCCGCTGCAGGCATTGGCCTCCATGTCAATGCACACAAAACGGAATATATGTGCTATAATCAAACAGGTGACATCACCACACTAGACAGAACCCCTCTTAAACTTGTAGACAAATTCACCTACCTAGGAAGCAGCGTATCATCAACAGAAAAAGACATCGACACGCGGCTAACGAAGGCATGGACAGCTCTCGACAGGCTATCGATCATACGGAAATCAGACCTGACTGATAAAATGAAACACAGTTTCTTCCAGGCAGCGGTCGTATTAATACTGCTGTATGGATGCACTACTTGGACGCTAACTAAACGGCTGGAGAAAAAACCTTGACGGCAATTACCCAAGAATGCTGCGAGCAATATTGAACAAGTCCTGGCGGCAACACCCCACAAAGCAACAACTATACGGCCACCTACCTCCCATCACGAAAACTATCCAAGTTAGACGAACCAGACATGCAGGTCACTGCTGGAGAAGCAGGGACGAGCTCATAAGTGATGTACTCCATTGGCCCCCTACATATGGCCGGGCAAAAGCAGGACGACCAGCTCGAACATACATACAGCAGCTCTGTGAGGATACGGGATGTAGCCCTGAAGACCTGTCAGAGGCGATGAACGATAGGGAGTAGTGGCGAGAGAGGGTCAGGGATATCTGCGCCTGCGTCACGACATGATGATGATGATGAAGAGCATTGATATGAATCAAAGACTCAAACATAATTTTTAAAAGGACTTCATCAGATCCAATAAGAAAATAAAATACACTATAACCAGATAGGAGGGATAGTCAAAGGAAGGAAAGAGAGGGAGAAACGAAATCCATTCCAGCTATGTATAGCCTTTATCAATGTCAGGCTAGTTTTGGTCCCTTCTCGTTTCAGATTAAGTCTCTGGATTGAAGAACACATTATATATATATATATCTTATATATATATAGAGAGAGAGAGAGTGAGAGAGAGAGATAGATAGATAGATAAATAGAATTCGTAAGAGAACTGTTTATAGGTAAATTTATTTTCTTATGAATTCGTGCTGATTCGTTTGCACACATTTTAAATGGTTTTTAAGTATTGCCATCTCAGAGCAGTTAACTCTCAGCTTTCGATTACCTTCAAGATGTAATCGAATTGATTTATTTGCCAGAAGAGTCATTTGAAGAATACAGTCATGCTAATCTTTAGATGTCAGAATGTAATATGACCAGCAGATTGCTTATATCTGACCTCACCGACCATTCCTCTAGCTCAGTAAGGCTCAAAGAGAACAGTTGCAGAATACTTGACCACTTCCGGTGCCGGGTCTTTACTGTAGGGGAAATAGTCATGTTTCCATTCATTCTTTCAAAGTGCTCGGGTTACACTTTTTATATGCTTATGTATTTGTATGTGTTTTGTATGTACGAGGAGCATACGATAAGTTTCCAAACTTTTTTCGTATAGGCATTTAAAACTGTCGTAGACTCTTGAAAATTCACTATGTTATTGCTATACACCTTATGAGATAACTGGCCACTTTCTATGATTTCAGGTTCAAATGAACAGCTACAGCAGCAATTGGAATACACCCTACTAAAGCCTGATTGTCACAGCTGGTGACTTTCAAAAGTGTAATCTGGACGTGAGGACACTTTAGAAGAACGATATGCAATAAAATTCTGCTTTAAACTTAGAAAAAATGCCACAGAAATGTATGGAATGCTTCAGACTGCTTTTGGAGCATACTGCATGAATCGAGCATCAGTTTTTGAGTGGCATAAGAAATTCAAGGAAGGCAGGGAGTCTGTGAGGGATGATGAGAGGTGTGGGAAGAGTAAGGAAGTCAGTACACCAGAGTTGATTGGTCAAAGTGTTAGGGTTAGGGTTACTATGTTGAGGTTTTAAGGGAGTTCAGGACGAGATTCCGACAATGCACCAGTCCACAACTGCATCCTTGTCACAGACTATTTGACGAAGATGGGCATTGCAGCCGGAGGAGATTACTTCGAAGGGGGCTAGAGTTTCGTATGCACCTCTTATTTGTATGTATTTGTTTGTGTTTTGCATGTATTTTGTATGAATTTTGTGTGCATTTGTAAGTATTTTTATGCATTTGTATGTGTTTTTTTTAAATATATTTTGTATATGTTTTGTATGTATTTTGAGGGTGTTTTTTATGTGTTTTGTATATATTTGTAAGTGTTTTTATGTATTTCATTTGTATTTACTCTATCTCTCAGCCACGGACAGGTTGGGACACAAGTACAACTTTTAAGTAGGGAAGAACTGGTTTGAATTCAGATTCTTCATTCTTCTAGATGAGTTGCCTTAACAAGGCTAAAGAACCTGGTCTACTCTACAATTCACGCAGATTTAAGGAAGAACGTATACATTTATGACTTTCCCAATGGAATTACAGCAAAGTGAAACGCAAACTGCCTCATTCAGGATTTGAACCGGGTTCGTCCATTCCTTTTCCAACGACGATAACTGTTACGCGAAGCGAGCTTTTTTTTATTTCGTGTATAAGTTAAAGTTTTGAAAACTGATCTAATACTGTCAGTTATACTGATGGTCTTTAGCTCCTTTTTTCGGATACGGGCCCTAAATTTACTCAGTTGCAGGGCCAGTCTGTGTTGGATGGAAGAGAGTTTTTCGCCATTGGTGCCTCAATGAAAAAAAATGTAGTGCATCCATACAGTAGTATTGACACAGCCGCTGCTTGAAAGAAATCCTGTTTTATTTTAACGGTTAGATCAGAGTTTCATATGATCAACTGCCAACCAATCGTAATCCACGCCTTCGTTAGGCGGATATTGACATCCATTAACACGAAGTGAGTTAATTTTGGTTGTTTGGGTTTTCTGGCATATCAACCTTTGGAGTTGATTTAATGCCAAATCCATTTTATATAAATAAATAGTTATTTCAAACAATTCAGTTTAGCATAAGTACACAGTTTAATTGTCAAAAATATTTCTAGTTCAAGCTATTCAGTTTAGTCAAACACTTCTAATTTAGCCAATTCAGTTAAGTATAAGTATAGATTTTGTTTACAAAAAGTTAAATATTAAAACAGTTCTCTATTAAACAATTCAGTTTCGCGTAAGTACAGTTTCAATGTCAAAAACAGTTCCATTTCAAACAATTTAGTTTAGCCTAAGTACGCAGTTGAAATGTAAGTACACAGTTTAATTGTCAAAAACATTTCTATTTCAAGCTATTCAGTTCTTATTCAAACAATTCTGTTTGGCATAAGTATGCAGTTTAGTTCTATTTAACCCATAGATATGGCCCTATCAGGTGCTACCGCTCCGAGCCAGAGTGGGAAGTAAATTAATTGGATGTTTAATTACAAAACAAGTAATTTATCAGTGTTTAATACAATTTAAATGAGAAAAGAACGAGTCAATTATTAATGCAAATGAACCTTAATCCATAATTTATCATTTTTTATGAGAAAAGTGAGTTTGAAGAGATCACAGATTGCTGGTTTACGAGTTTGAGCCATAAATCACGTCCAATGTAAAAAGTTGTTTACTTAGCAAATAATTAAGATAACTTAGCTATGTGAATTATTTACAAAGCAAACCCAGGTTATTTACAAAGTAAATCCCGATTTTTTTACAACATAAACCCAAATTCCATCATATTCAAACTTGGAAAAGCGAGTAAAATGGGCTAACAAGTTGCGTAAAGCTTGGGATATTTTGCTACAGTTGTTTTTGTTCATATACGAGGTGCATACGATAAGTTTTCAGACATTTTTCGTATGAGCATTTAAAATTGTCGTAGTCTCTTGAAAATTCAGTATATTATTGTTATACATCTTACGAGCGAAATAGAATTCCATTTCCATAATAGATCTATTTCGCTTATTCAAGCTTGTCAGATGGAATTTAAATGGAGTTGGGCTACTTTTTTCTTTTTGCCGTTAAACGCCGGTGATACATTTCACGTTATATCGCGTTGTGATGTATTTTACTTTAAAAATTAACGGCTTTGGAGTTTTTCTTTTTATTTATGGTTTTTATCGTTATTAATTTTGTTTATTTCATATTAGTAACCTGATTTTAGGTTTATGAGTATTTTTGAAAACTATATAGGGTTTTTATAATTTTAGTTAAATTGGAAAACAATTTTTACAATTTTGAATAAATATCTTAAAAAAATATATCAGTAATTTCTTAACATATTCAATTGTTTACTTGTTTCAAAGAACTATTCATCTCTTTGTATATTCAAATCTAAATTTTAATGGTATTGAGGCTCTATTCATCGTTTTTTATCATTTGTTTTAGTTCTCTATATAAAGATTATTTTTGCTATAATTATTGATTTCAATTATTTTGATTTATTATTTAAAGAAAGAAGTTTTTAATTTTATTATTATAAGGACTTAGTGTGTAGCTAAAGTGTAAGAGAATTAAACGGGGGATTATCTTAGTTGAAATATATAAACTCTACTTATTTTTTATTTATCTACATCTATATTATAAAAAATATTATAAATTGCTTAAACATGATTTGAATATAGAAATTATTTGATATCATCTTAAGTATTTATTCTTATGTCTATATTTAGCGATAAATTATTGTCGGGTAGAAAGTACTAGGGATACATTCAACTATGGACAATACATAAATCAATTCCTGCCGAATACGATAAAAGCAATACGGGAATACGAACGGATCCAGAAGAAAATATGTAGACAGAAGATGTCTATTATGTTTAATGAAATTTGTATATATATATATATATATATATATATATATATATGATTTGTAAGTGAATAGATTGAAGGTAACATTTTAAACAAGCCTGAGATCACTTGTTTGTACACAGTTAAATGGTTTCCAGTATTTTTATTTTAACACTAATAATTCAATTTAAGATTAATCATTTGTTCACAAATGCCTCCCGCCTAAATCGATTAATGCAATTCATGCCTAACCCCTCATCGACATCTGTAACAAAACGGTTGAGTACAATAACCTGGGTCGTTTATTGCTTTCTGCATATTTCCAGTTGCACATCATTTACCCGTCAACCCCTTTAATGCCACTGGTCCCACTCCACGTATCGACTATGTTCTTGGTGATCAGTTTTAAGACACATCCAGATCCAAAAAAAGTTCTTAACACTTCTACAATTAACGGTTTTCTTCTCCAGTGATAATGCAGCAACGGGCTCCTCTATTTAATTGAAGGGACTGTCAACAGTGCTGTAGATCCTCTTCCTTGGGGACAATATCTTTTTATGTAAACCCAATTGATCCCTTCTGTAGCTTTCTTTCATCATATTGGGCCCCTGGCGTCTAAAAAGTCGCTTCCTCACTCCTTTCGGCTACTCTTCTGCAACTTGAGGCTGTCTGCTGTTTCTCCTTACAGTAGCTGCCGTTTTTTCCTTAAGTTTCTTCTACCTAGGAAATACCCAAGTACGACTTATCAGTTTATCTACCTGCATTTCGTGTTAACCAGGCAGATTTTGTCGAGCAATTGAAATGGGATTTGAAAACCCATTTATTGAAGATTATTATCATTTATTGCCCAGTCTGCTGGGGCTGTAGAATGCACCGACTGTTTCTCTGCAAGGGGTAAGCCCACCCACCAACTAATGTCCTGGATATGACACTAAACAATCTAATGGTGAGGTTCCAGCGATGCTGGAGCTTTGGGGAATGTGGAGTACCCCTTCATTGCCATCGCTCCCAGGTCCGCTCGGACCAGGAGTGGTATCCCCTAACATGGGTTAAAAAGAACTAATCTGCTAAACTAATTAACTTGAAATAGAACTGTTTTGATATTAAAACTGCGTACTTATGCCAACTGAATTGTCTGAAATAGAACTGTTTTTGACATAGAAACTACTTGCACTAAAATGAACTGTTTGACTTAGAACTGTTTGACTTAGAACTGTTTGACTTAACTGAATAGCTTGAAATAGAAATGTTTTTGACAATTAAACTGTACTTACATTTAAACTGTGTACTTATGCTAAACTGAATTTTTTGAAATAGAATTGTTTTGACATTTAACTGTGTGTAAACAAAGTCTATATTTATAATAAACTGAATTGGTTGAATTAAAACTGTTTGACTAAACTGAATAGCTTGAAATAGAAATGTTTTTGACAATTAAACTGTGTATTCACGCTAAACGGAATTGTTTGAAATAGAACTGATTATCTGTATAAAAATTAATTTGGCATTAAATGACCTACAAGGGCTGAGATGCCGTAAAACCCAAACAACCAACCACAATATTTCCTAGGCCCTTTCTCACAAATCCTGTCATCCAAGCCATCCACCTGATACTGTTAGCGTACACATCAGCTGTCTCTTAAAATCACGCTCCTCTGCTCAATTTGGCAAATGCAACAAATGGGCCTCAGTGAATATCTCGTTCAATCTTATCTGCATCACACTGTTCCTTTTCTTCAGTCTCGACATAAAATGCATGAGCATCACCTTCCCGGTAGAGTTGTATGTGACTGACAATATCCAGGAAATTTTGAAGCTTTGGCATTTCCTTGATTTTACTGCAGAATAGTTTTAACATCACTGCAGAATTGTTTTAACATCTTAATGCCAAACCTAATTTTTTCCGTAGCTTTTCGTCTCTTCACAGCTGAAATAGCTGGTAGTTTAAATTGAATGGTAAAAGCACACCAAAATAACAGAAATATTTAAAAGAAAAAAACGTCGGTGTGTATCTGACCTCTCACCGAGCCAGAATTTGACACAAGGCCATTTTATTGTGGGGACCGCCTACGAATCGCGACTAATGCACGACAGGTGCAAAAAATACTTAACCCTGTCGGTATTTCCTTAATGAGGCACCTCAGACATCGAGCAATCAATTCAATCTTGCCTGAAGACGAAAAAAATCCAGTATGTATCCGACTTCCCACCAAAGCAGAATGCACAATAAGGCCATTTTATTGTGGGGATCGCACACGAATCGCTACTCATGCTGAAGGCAAAAGGAATATATTTTCCAATTTCCAATTAAACCAGAGTGTGGCATATGACCGTTTTGTAGTGAGGACCGCCCTCAAATCCAAGCTCATACGCAGCTGGTGCGAAAATAACTTGACCTCATCGGCATTTCCCAATGGGGCCCTTCAGGTACCAATCAATCAACTTAATCTTGTAAACAGGCAAATACCTGGGTGAACGACCCCAGAGGTTAAATGATCGTAACTTATTGCTTAACCACCCGGTACGAATACTAAGTGGTCTGCCCGAAGTATGTATCTGACTTCCTACCAAGCCATAATGCGGCACAAGGCCATTCTATTGTGGGGAACTCTCACGAATGGAGACTCTCGCCGACGGTGAAAAAAGGTCATTGATGAGAAACTGTTCTGGTTTTTATAACTATCCAGCTAAACCATTCCAACAAAAAGGAGAGTTAGATCTAAACAAAATATAATTCATAACCCTGAAATAGTGAGTTCAATTCCCACGATAGGAAGCACATTCATTTCACCCACCCCACCTTCTCTTTACCCTCAGTGTAAAATGCTTTGATTTTTCCCCTTCTTTCAGCCATTATCTCCCGCAGGAACCACTCAAGGTATATAGGCTTTATCAACTTCTTTCCTCTTTGAATTGTCAATAAATCACCGGCACACAGGCATATATATATATATATATATATATATATATATACAAATTTCGATGAACATTATTGACATTTTTTGTCGACATATTTTTTTGTTGATCCTTTCATATTGCCGTATTGATTTTATAGTATTTGGCGGAAATTGGCTGATGTATCTTCCATAATTATTTAATTCCCAAGTACTTTCTGCCCGACTTTGGGCCTTCATTAGGGGAGGATCTAATACAAAAGTGATGTAACATTTGTATGGACATTACAACTTTGTTAGAAGAAGAGCGTCTGTGCCGTTGCAGTGTGTAGCGTTTACTTTTAAATTTGTTTCTATAAATAGTGTCAGTAGCTGAAGACATTTAAGTACATAAGCACTGGTTTGAAAAATAATTCAGTTAAGTTTGGGTTGCATGTTCCTAATATGAAGTGCTTCGAGAATCTGTAGTTTTTGTTTGTTATTTTGTTTTTGTTTGTTATTTTGATGTTTTCGGTGAGAATTTTTCGTAATTCTGTTGGGCATGAATGTTTTTTTTAAATGCTATGTTATGGAATTTGTATCAGAAAGGTGTCTATTACGTTCAACGAAATTTATAGTAATGAAGGAATGCTGCATATATATATATATATATATATATATATATATATTGTCATTCACAGACAGACTGTTTCGTTGTATCACAACTCTTCGGTGTGGCTAGGCACGTAAGACGCTTGAAGCTGGGATCGAAACCCACCAAATTTTACGTTAGACTTAGTATCAGACCACTCGGCCAATAAGCGTACCTCGTCAGCAAGGGAATTATAAGGTATTATGTAGCAACAGCAGCAGTAGCATTCGTTTGTTTACATTTTATACCTTACCGGATACCAGAATGCTCCATTCGTTCGAAGAGATTTGCATTATGCGACCGGCTGCCGAAAATTCCTTCGCCAGAGTGCTCAACTCCCATAGGGGAGCGTAACAACAGTATATGGTTGTCACTATCTCTCTTGGTAGGTTCGTGGCAAACCAAATGCGGTACAATTTAGAGGGTGCTCAATATCTGTGATAGAGCTATTATATAATATAATAAGTAAATATAATAAGTAAATATATATTAGTTTTTATATATATTCTATAGCATATGTATATTTTTATATATATTCTATAGTTTCATGCCGTCTTTACACGGAAAAGCTTTTTCTGTCTGATGTTTGCCATGTAAAGACGGCATGAAACCTGTAGTCACAGATAAGCAACCATGCTATCAAATATATATAAAAAACAATATATATATATATATGGATTATTATCAGTTTTATGATCTTTACTTTTAAAATCATCATGTTTGGAAGGAAATGTAAAAATAAGAATAAAATGTCTTACCGGAAGCGGCTATTTGTGCTTGTGCACATTGACGTCACCAGGCAGAAAACATCTGCTTGAATAACAACAGCTAACATCTTTTCACCAACGGAACGCGCAGTGTGAAAGCAGTCTAAGAAATAAAAGAAAAGTAAAGATACTAATAATTGTACTTGGATTTCAAAGGGCAGTGTTATAATTTGGTCTTGTGGTTAGCGGCACCTAGATCTTCGCAGTGAATCACAAGCCCTGGTTTACGTTAGAACGTATCCGGATTACTTCGTCTTTTTTTTTTTCATTTCATTCTAGTATATCACTAGGAAGATTGTTTCTGCTGGGTCGGGAGGTAAAAATTTAAGTATACACAGACTGGATGGAAAGTCCGAATTAGTACAGCGAAAACTAAATGGAGCAAACTGATTTGAGCATGGTCAAAAATGACTTCTATCTCACTTAATCGTCGAATCAGGGAGAATACATTGACTATACTTCCCTACAGACGTTTAAGGGTCCCACCTCTAAAAAAAGGCGTGTCCTGAAGTATGACACTAAACTACATTTGATGGTGAGGCTACTGATCTGGAATTCTGGAGAAAGGGGAGTATCTCTACTCGCAGTTTCATCGTAATTCAGAGTTGTATGAATCGTTACATTGATTTTATTTTACACTTCATATATATATATATATATATATATATGTATATGTGTGTGTGTGTGTGTGTGTGTGATAGATAGATATATAACATATTGACCTTCGACCGAGCCGTCAATCAAGAAACAGGTGCATCCGGCCGAGGATGTCGAAGATGTCACCTTGACCTGTGGACGGGTTGAAATCGGTGCACATTGCGACGTCCACAAGAAGCAGGTGGATGTCAAACAATTATATAACCCGGTGCCACAGACGGTTTGAGTTAGTTGGAGTCAGTTGCAGTTGGAGTTCGAGTTGCGGTTCGAGAGAGTGAGACCCTGCTCCAGATAGAGGGCTTGCAGCCCTCAGTGACCCCCGATTGAGCAGCCCAGCAGAATGAGAAAGAAGTGCTGCTATAGTCAGAGGAACTTGGGGTCAATATGTTGCAGTCTGTTCCGTCTCTAACTCACCTCTCACATATAACCCTTTCGCCACCCTTTCGCATAAAGTGCGAGAGGTATATTTTTCTAAAGAAGTGTGTTAGTTTTTCATTATTGTTGATTATGTTTCCACATGTATATGTATATGTATAGTTGTATCATGGCTATACAATAGATAGATAGATAGATTATTTTTATTTCTATAACTATTTCTATAACTTTGGCGGCGATAAGAAAAAACAGATAACGCAATTTGTAAATAAAAAGTGTATTACAAACCGATATCTGGGGAAAAAAATTATCAAAAAAAAAAAAAGAACTGATTAAAAAACTCCATATTGCTTGAAAATTGTCAATCAGATCTGCAATGCCAAGTCAAAAGAAAAAAATCACCGAGAGAGTTACCAAAGCAGATTCGGAACAGTGCTCAATACACTAAGAAGAGTATAGCTAACATATCTAAAAGAGCCAGAAACAACCTACCCAAGTTAGAATTATCCTGAAGATCCGTTAAGTGAAAGCTGGGTATATATATATATATATATATATATATATATATATAAAGAGGTGCTCATGGTGTAGTGATTATCGTTGTAAGAATGGAACCCAGTGACATGAGTTCAAATGCTGGACGAGACGATATGCTTTCACATTGCTCTTTTACCCTTGGGAAAAAGTATAAATCCAACAAATCACCCTCAATCTATGAGTAAATAATAGGGCAGACCATGCTCTTTGACTTTGGTACTGCAACTGGTCGAGAAGAAGGAAAACTCTGAATTCAAACCTTTTAAACTCCGTTTAAAAATAGACCTTTTATCACATCCAGTTTGTGCAGAGCTATTACGGATATATATATATATATATATATATACTACGTAAAATTCTCACCGAAAACACAACAATATTATAACATCAAAATAACAAACAAAAACTACAGATTCTCGAAGCACTATTGAATTGATTTTCAAACCAGTGCTAATGCACTTAAATGTCTTTAGCTACTGACAGTATTTATAGAACAATTTTAAAAGTAAACGCTACACACTGCAACGGCCCAGATGCTCTTCAAAGTTGTAATGTACATACAAAAGTTACATCACTTTTATAGTAGATCCTCCCCTGATGATGGCCCAAAGTCGGGCAGAAAATACTTGGGAAGTAAACAATCATGGAAGATACATCAACTAATTCCCGCCGAATACTATAAAATTAATACGGCAATATGAAAGGATCATTTGGGGATTTTTATAAGCCCCGAAAAGCCCGGTTTATTCCTACGTTTTGTAAAAGAATAAACCGTACTTCAACAGCAGTAGGGAAATGGGTGACAGCGTTTGAAGAAAGGAGACGAACGACTTTTAGTGTAACAAACTTCATATACAACAACAAAAACAACAATAAACAGGGTTTTACACCAAATGGAACAAACAACGAATATGTAAGAGTTAAAAACAGAGTTCAAGGTTCAGGTAGGTGGTAGGGTTTTGTAAGGTTTGTAAGGTTTAGTTGTAAGGTTGTTATAAAGTAAAGTTATAAGTTTTAGATAAGGCAAGGTTTGCAGATAAAATGCCTGCTGGAACTTTGCTGTGTGTCCTATTCCTTTTAACTCAGCACGTGCGTTCGTCGCTCTTGGGTCCTGGCTGGTGGAAGGTACCAAATACGTTTGCCGTCAAGGGCTGCTACGAATGGACCTGTTGCTAACAGCTGTGGGAGTGGAAAAAAGAGGAAGAATCTTCAGTTGTTGCTCTTTTTATAGTGGACGCCACGTGACCCCAAGGGACTGCTGATATTCCGTGAAACAGGATCACCAGTTCCTTAAGAAAATTTCGACAATCAACAAGAAAATATGTTGACAGAAAATGTCTATTGTATTCAACGAAATTTGTATAAATAATGAAATACTGCCAAAATATACATACATACATACATACATACATACATACATATATATGTGTGTGTGTGTGTGTGTGTGTCACTATATCAGTGATAGAGCATACATATCTAAATTAGGAAGGAGTAGACACTGCGTTAATGGCACTTTCTCGTCAATGCAATTATCAGACCTATATATAGAGAAAACTGAAACACAAATAATCAAAAGGTGATTATTTTATTACGAAGGAAAGTTGATGTTAAAACATTTTGGTTTTAATGCACCTTCGCCAGGACTTTTAAATGGTGAAACACAAATTGATAGAACAACAGTTGATGTTTGATCTATCAACCGTTGTTTAAGCATTTTAAAGTCTTGATGAAGGTTCATTAAAACCGAAATTTACCAAGCAACAACTTATTAAATTTTCTCCATACTGTTAGATTCCTTTTCATTATTTACTGATATATATATATATATAAGTAAATAATGAAAAGGAATCTAACAGTATATATATATATATATATATATATATAAGGTATTCTTGGGGGTGTCCTCGTGATGTAATGGTTAACGCGATGGACTGCGGAATCGTAGTACGCGAGTTCGAACTCCAATCGCGCTATTGCGTTCACTTTTGGACAAATGCACTTGGGAAAGGTATCCTCCCAGCTATGGGTTAAATAGTACCACTACTGTTCTTCTATGAGAATGGCTTTGGCATTAAATAACCTACAAAGGTTGATATGCCATTAAACAAAGAAACCAAACCTAAGGTATTCTTCAATCCAGTAAATCCGGAGTAGGGAACAATTACGTCAGGACAATTATCAAGATTCGAATATCTAAATATTCCTGGTAAAGGGCTCAATGTAAATATTATTTCAAGAAAAAAAAAATCAATATTCGGTCTCATTAGGATCATAAATTTATTTCCATCGTGTTAAGAGCATTGATATGAATCAAAACCCAAATAAAATTTTTAACAGTACTACTTCAAATCCAACATGAAAATAAAAGAATGCAGCCAGATAATGGGGATGGTCACTGGAAGGAAGAGAAGGAGATTTCTCCCATTAAAGATTACTTCCGGTCTCCTCTCGTTTCCGATAGAGATAATTAGAAAATAATTTAAAAAAACCATAAGAGCTGTGATTTAATCCTATTTACCGACCCCTCCGCTCGGGCAGGATATGACACTAGGTCAACTTTTAAGTGGAGTTTAACAGGTTTGAATTCAGAGTTTTCCTTCTCCTAGACTAGTTGCCACACCAAGGCTGAAGAACCCAGTCTGTCCTACTATTTACCCATAGCTGGAGGGAGAATAATTGGATTCCTACCTTTCCCAAGGGTAATAGTGCTATGTGAAATGCAATCATTATCGTCCAGGATTTGAACTAGTGTCGCCGTGTCCATATTCTACGACGATAACCATTACACCACGGGCAGAGTTGTGATTTAATAGCTAGATGCAGGCACAAAAATAAATTTAAACCATAGTCGAAAATTTAGAATATAGTCTAAGTTAATAATTATTAACTATAAAAATGTTATTGAATTAGGATAGATAAGGTAACATAGTTAAAAAGTCTCACCATTTAGGGCATAGGTTTGTGTACCTTTCAAAAGAAAAAAAGAAAAAAAGATGTCGTAGAAAGGAGTAATTTTTAATAGGAGAAAGCTCCTTCCCTTCCCTCCTATGACCATCCCTATTATCTGGCTGTATTTATTTATTTTCATGTTGGATCTGAAGAAGACCTGTTAAAATTTTTTTTTTAGTTTTGATTCATATAAATGCTCTTAACAGGATGGAAATAAATCTATAATCCTAATGTGACCGAATATTGTTTTTTCTTGAATTATATATATATATATATATATATATATATATATATATATATATATATATTATCTAGCTTGATTACAATCGTGCATTATAAATCATTTTTATTACAACGCTATCCTCACACAGACAGATACACACACACACACACACACACATATATATATATATATAAAGATGAACGAATGTGATAAGACATATAGGAATATTACTTCTACGTTGTCTGTTTTTAATTGTTCTAAACTAATCTCGATCATAGTTCATCGACGGTAGAATAAGGTTTCTGGAAATATTTTTCAGAAATTTTTCAAGTCTTTTTTCTTTTTTTATCAAGGAGTTGATATGGTATACGAAAAGCGATGGAAAATGATGTAGAATTCCCTTGGTGTAATGAAGAATGATTTCTGATCAAACTATCTTTAATTTATATATATATATATATATATATATCTTTAAAGAAAAAACCAAAGACCGGTTATTTTAGGATTACAAATTTATTTCCATCCTGTTTTTCAGTTTCTGGTGTGAACCAAAAACATGAAGAAAAATATAACAGGACTTCTTCATATCCAATTGAGCTCTCCACCAGGAAAATTTAAATGTTCAGCTCCTGAATGATTTTCTTGTCCTGAAGGAATTACTCTCAACTCTGGTTTAACTGGACCGAATAATACCCTATATATATATATATATATATATATCTGTGGTTGGATCAGCTCTTTAATGTGTTTTCATTAGGTTTGGAAGGTGTATGTTTCAAATTAGTCGAGACTTGACCGGCTTGTTCGTTTTGTTGATGTAGATTTTTGTCGTTGTTCTCTGTATCTTTCAAGGATGGATGGAGGGCTTTTAAATCCTCAGTGACTTTTTAGTCGGCTTATTTCTTTGTATATATGTTTGTGGTTATCAATTTTTATTTCAAGTCGGCTGACTGAGTTTCGTATTAAATCCAAATGGCACGTATGTTCTCAGACATTTTATCCATTTGTTTTATGTTTATATATTTTTGTATTCTTTCTATGATATTGAATTTTGCATCTCTGTTAAAATCGTGACCGTTTGAGCGGAAGTGTTGTTTGACTCATATTAGATTGTTCTGATCTGTAGTTTTGATCCTGTTCTGATCCGTAGTTTTGATCCTGTTCTGATCCCTAGTTCTGATCCTGTTTTGATCCCTAGATTAGATCATGGTCTGATTCATGAACTTGACCCTGTGTCAGTAGTTATTTACTCTAAAATAAAACTGCCATTCTGACTTTCCAACATATTGTTTTTGGCAACGTGTTCACTCGAGTAAATAAGTTACATTTTTGCGTCTGCAATTCGATTCGTGACAAATTCTAAGTCTTTTTGGTGGTAAAACTAGTAAATCATCATCATCATCATCATCATCATCATCATCATCATGTCGCGCCGCCTGCGCGGATATCCCTGACCGTCTCTCGCCATTTCTCCCTATCATTCATCGCCTCCGGCAGGTCTTCAGGGTTACATCCCGTGTCCTCACATAGCAGCTGTATGTAAGTTCGTGCTGGTCGTCCCACTCTTGCACACCCATGAGTGGGGGTCCACAGGAGTACATCGCTTATGAGCTCGTCCTTGCTTCTCCAGCAGTGTCCTGCGTGTCTGGTTCGTCGAACTTGTATAGTTTTTGTGATGGGGGGCAAGTGTCCGTATAGTTGGAGTCTCGTGGGGTGTTGTCGCCAGGACTTGTTTAATACTGCTCTCAACATTCTTGTGTAAAAACTAGTAAATACGTTGGTTGATTTGTGGTGTTTGTAGCATAGGTTGTTCTTGATATTGTAGGGTTGGCAAAGTGTTCTGAATTTTATTGTGGGTTTCCTGTGAATAACTTTATTACTTAATAAGTTGTTGCTACTTTTCATTTTTCTGAGTTTAATCGTTCGACGGTAGGTTAGTACGCCTTATTCTTGGGAAATATATTTTAAGTTTGGGTCTAATCTCAAAATGTCCTAACGATTCTTGATATATATATATATATATATATATATATAATCCGAGGAAAAAATCTAAGGGGTAGGAGTATCCAATTTGAGAGCTCAATGTCAACGGCTATCGATGTATAATTAATTTGGGATTAAAAATACATCAAAACTCAATGTACAGATCAAAAAAAATCTTTTTATATAAAAATAAACAGAAAAATTATTTATTTGGTGTCATTATGAATTTATTTCTGGTAGTGATGACCATCATCAGATGTTGCATGAAAAAAAATTATTTGGGTGTTCTTATATTGCTTCCGGCAAGAATAGGATGTGAAATAAAAATTAATTTTCTCATATCTTTGAATCAAGAAAAACTTTTTACGGTGGAAATATTATATCTATTATTTTTTACTTATAGAATGTTTATACATTTCTTTAAGAAACAAAACCGTTATCCCTGATTTAAATACTACTGAAAATTATATATATATAAAAGTAAAATAAAGTTAGCGACCATAGTCGAGGGTGACCCGAAGGCTCCCTTTTCGATAGCTACTACACCAAGGTGTAGGGGAGGGCGCTACTCCATTCCCAGGATTGCTCCACTTTACCCTTGAACCGTACCTTATAATGCTGAGTGTTAAGCAAGGTGGTATCAAGTACCATTTTTAAAGTCTTTGGTATGACTCGACCTGGGATTGAACCCAGGTCTCCCGGGCCATTGGCGAACACTCTAACCGCTGGGCCAAATTTAGTAAACCTTGCAGAGTCAGACCAATCTTCTTAGGTTTTACCCACTGGATCATCAAGAGGAATCTAAGGAAGGTTGGGTCAAACGACATTTATATATATATATATATATATATAAACAAGAATGATAAAATATCTTATTTGGTTATCAAGAAAAACAAAATAAAGTTGAATCAATATAAAACCCCGTAAACCAATCAGAACCCAAAAAGCGTTAAGTGTTAGGGCGGTTAAATGAATAGCCATTGGTGAGCATATAGGACTTTACATTCCTATAATTCAATATGGGCGGTATGCCACTTGTTCCCACAACAAAGATGGCGGACGCTCACATATTCAGTCTCGGGAAACCATTGGCCAGGAGAACCACGTGACATGCTTAAAAGTACGTCCGCGCGTAAATTTTAGTCCTGCCTTTGGAGCCACCTACAAGACGCGTATTTTCTATAAATACGTCGTCTTCAAACGCCCTTTCTCTCTTCTACACAAATTCTTCGCAGCAGCAACACACTCCCTCCAGCGTGAATCAACAGGAGTGAAAAGCAACAACATGGATGGGCCTCGCAGACATTCAAAATTTGCATTGACTATGAGACGCTTTCCAGTCTCAGAGAAACTGCCTATTTCTAATCATAAAAAAAGGACATTTTAAATATGTAATCCTTTTGTAGCTTAGTTGTGTTAGACACACACACACACACACACACACACACACACACACACACACACACACTCACACATATACACACACTATTATTTTGTTAGTAGAATTAGAAATATTTTTTATGTATCAATGTAAGTTTTATTGTTGTAGAATATAAATTTGTTTTTGTTCGTCGCCTTGTTTTAAATGTTCCTTTTGTCCGCACCGTTTTACAACCTTTATTTGTTTCATATCTTTTACTAATTTGTTGTATATCCTTCACTCATTGGTTATCTTTATTCGTTTGTTTTTTCCACGTGCCTATTCTACCTTTTTTCTAAACACGCTATATACAAATCATCAACACAAAATTATCGTGGACCAAAAATACTTTCACTCACTATTACAAGCAAACTCCGTAATCAACATTCTTAAAAAAAAAAAAAAAAAATGGGCGAATGCGGTGCATCTTTTTTTCGAAAAAAAAATCACTTTTAGGTTTCTTAGCAAGCAATAGAGGTAGTTATATCTACCTACGATGTACCTACGATGTCCTCCGTTAGTATACCACACGGAAGGTGAATTTGGGCGAGCAAGCAATCGCCGCAGACGCTTAACTTCGAGAGAATTTGCGCTTGTTTTCTTAAAAAATCACTCCGCTGTCTGTAACGGGAGACGGAGGCTGTAATATTCACCTGCTACTTCCCGAATTGTATTGTAATTTTACCAAGGGGTGGGAGGAAAATGGGTAGTGTTACATTATACTTTTATTTACATGTATTGTTATTATTCCCAAGCAAGGAGTCTTTTTTATGTCTACAAATAGTGAGAATCTCATTTCTCTGGTTAAGTAGTTCTAAGTGTATCAACTTTGTGTATCGAGCAGTCTTTACGTTTAGCTTAGTTGATTCTGCTGTTGTTTTTTCTTTTGGCTAAGCATCGCAGTAATATTTGATTATTTTCGAATAGTACAGGTGCCGTTAGTTTTTTTCCTTTTTTTATTGAATTTTTTCCACAGATATCAGATTGTATTATAGAATACACATTTTTTAGCCTTAAAATAATCAACCCCAAAAATATACTTAAGAACATTCAAGAAATTTCGGATCAAAATCGCATTAACATTGGAGTTACATTTTTATATTTTTCCACCAATAAACTAAAAACACAGAATAAGAACATTCTATAAAATCCGGCCCAGAAACTAATTAACAGAAAATTTTTAGGCTCTAAAACAAATAAGTAAATATACGAATCTGATTGGTCAAGAAATGTCTGCGCGCTTGAATTTTAGGACCCACAATAAAACTATTTTTTGATCCACTTAAGTGACCCCAAAAAGTATAAATAACGAAGAATTTAATGAACCAGGTTAGTCATTCCTTCCCACTACGAGAGGTCATGAACGGACAGCAGAGAGCCACGTCATAAAACTCAAAGGGAACAGGCATGCAACCTTCTTTTACTAATGCGACACGTTGTTGCCAAGATCACAAGAAAACGCACTGGCGGATTTAAGAAAACAAAGACCCATACTTACGGTCCATCACTTATATACACACACATACCCATGTATGTAAGTAAAGTCAAATTTTTATCTTCTTCACTTCGGGCAACTATGGACCCATTTATTTGATAGACTTTATTAACATGTAAACACGCACACACACACACACGGGCGAACAATCCTATTTTCATTCAACTGGCCACAACGGTATATATATATATATATATATATACGCACTCGCCCAGTCGGTTGAGGCATCAGAGATCACATAGTGCATATTTGCAGAGAGGTAACACCCTAAAAAATAGTGTTCTGAGTAGGAAACTAAACCATCTGACTGTGAGAATCCTGACCTGGAGCTTTGAAAAATGTGGACTAGCTCTTCGCTGCCATTACTGCCTGGTTTACTCTGACCCAGATTTGTTGTAATTTTTAGGGTCCCATCTATGGGCCAAGTAGTATTATTCAATCATTTGCTATGCTTGAAACCTTTTAACAGTGTGCAAACAAATGAGACTTTACTCGTCTAAAAGTAAAGTTAACTACAAACTATTTGCTTACAAAACATATATATATATATATATATATATATATATATATATATATAAACAGGATTTGGCATTAAATAACCCACAAGTTATTATATGCAATTAAACCAATACACACACACACACACGCACATATATATATATATATATATATAAACAATTATTAAAATTTAACATTAAAAACGATTTAATCATTAGTCTTTGCATTGCTTAATGCACGAAAATGTAGAGTTAATACTTCATGACTCAGAATTTCACGTTGTCGATTCTCAGGTGAGCTAGTATTCAACGCATCTGATTTTGTGAATTGAAAAAAAAAAAAAATAAAAAATAAACACGTCTGAATTTGTTAAATTCAACTGACCAAATATGTACTCCTTTTGAATCATGTAACTATAACGAGGTTTCCATAGTAAGTCACGAGACTCAATCTGTAGCTAATTGACAAAGAGAGCGTTTACTTTCATGGCGGCATTTAGCAACCAACTCTGACTTTTTATTTAGCAAATTATTTGAATTTAGAAAACTTGTATTAAATTCTTCTTCCAAGCACAATATACAAGTTCTCTAACCTTTATTACAAGCATAAACTCTTTTTAGAATAAACAACTTAATCTCTGGTCCCTTCCTACTTTTTCCTTTATATTCCCAGATGTATTTAGAGAGTCTTGTGCTATTTGCGTATCGTCATTTTCTTAGAGAAACTATATGACTATTGTATCCTTACTTCCACGATTGCTCAATCGATCTTATATATATATATATATATATATATAATATATATATATATATATATATAAGTAACTTATATATATATATATATATATATGTGTGTGTGTGTGTGTTAATTATTTCACATAATAGTGCTCTACTCGTTTCAGACTTTTCGTCTTCAGATTTTAAATGGCTACCTATAGATGAGTGGTGAGGGGTGTCTTCGTGGTGTAATGGTTAAAGCGATGAACTGCGGAATCGTAGTACGCGAGTTCGTACTCCAGTCGCGCTATTACGTTCACTTTCGGGCAAATACCCTTGGGAAAGGTATGGACCCCCTTATTCTCCCTCCAGCTATGGGTAAATAGTAGGACGGACTAGGTTCTTCAGCCTTGGTGAGGCAACTAGTCTAGGAGAAGGAAAAACTCTGAATTCAAACCTGTTAAACTCCGCTTAAAAATTGACCTTGTGTCATATCCTGCCCGAGCGGAGGGGTTGGTAAATGGCTACCTATAGATGAATGGTCGTACATGTATACATATGCACACATAAAAAAAATACAAACATACACACACACAGAATAAATACTTACGTATACAAAACAAAACATTTTCATTGACCAGAGGTTTTCACAGTCGATTTACTGCAATGCGACCTTTATACATAAAAATAAGTAAAGTTGGCGACCGTAGTTGAGGGTGACCCGAACGCCTCCTTTTCAATAGCTACTATACCTAGGTGTAGGGGAGGCCACTACTCCATTCTCTGGATTGCTTCACTTTACCCTTGATTCTAACCTTATAATGTTGGCAAGGCAGCATCAAGCACCATTTTTGAGTCTTGGGTATGGCTCGATCTGGGATTGAACCCCAGTCTCCTGGACCATTTGTGAACACTCTAACCATCATGCCAATGGCCCAGTATATATGTTTTTATAATTTTTCATCCACAGACAGACTGTTTAGTTGTACCACGAATCTCCAATAAGGCTACAATCGTGAGATACTTCAAGCCGAGATCGAAACCCGACTGACGTAAATTTAGTCGGATATCTTACTCCAGAGCTATCGTCATCCTCAGCGTAAGTGAATGAATTTTTTACGTATCTCTTTTACATATACCTTATCGGCTACCGGAGTACTCAATTCATGGGAAGACCTATTGCATTTCAGCATCTGTGGCAGCCGGAAAATCCCCCACTCGAAGGCTCAACCCACGGTGACGAGGAGCCTATATATTGTCATCCACAGACAGACTGTTTCGATATATTACAACTCTTCAGTGTGGCTAGACTCACGAAATGCTCCTAGCCGAGATCGAAAACCAGCTGACTTTACGTCAGTCAGATATCATACAGCAGACCATCGTAAGTGAAGGAATTTTTACATATATCTTTTTACATATACGTCATCGGCTATCGGAGTGCTCAGTTCATAAGAAGAGCTATTGCATTTCAGCGTATATGTCAAACATACAGGTTTATTGAAGAGTAACGTCCTCTTTGGAAATGTCTCTAATTGATTTATTAACATAAATTTCTTTCGAAGAAATGATATTTTAAATATTTTAACCTTGGGAGTTTCGACTCTATTTTAAATCAGGCATTTGTTTTTCCATAGACAATCTATCTATCTATCTATCTATGCTTCTTATCTATCTATCTATCTATCTATCTATCTATCTCTGCTTCTTATCTATCTATCTATCTATCCTATCGTTGAATACGCCGACTGTATCCCCGGGAGTAGTGTAAGACCCCTCTCAATAAAGGGGTGTCCCAGATATCACATTAAACTGCATCCGACGACTAGGTTTCGGTTCTAGAAATTTGGTGAATGTGAAGCAGCCTTTTATTACTATTGCTCCCAGGTCCACAGTGACACAGAATGGTTGGTCCGATTAGAGTATTATCTATGGGTCAAATTGGCCTATTTGCAAATAAGTGGTATTGGATAGGAAGATTTCATATCATATAACGATGCAAAAAAAGATCTTAAGAGACTACGCAACAAGTGTAAATATAAACATACATTGTATGCAATTAAGTAACCTCTAGGCATAAAAAAAAAAAATCATCTGACGGATCGACGTGCCATTAAATCGTTTTTCATTTGACTTCACCGTTTCAATTCCAAACATTTTTTTGCCTTACTCTTTTCATCTTTCTTTCTTTCTTTCTTTCTTTCTTTCTTTCTTCAGTCATTTTCTTCTTTTTTCTTTTTCTCGCCAGTTTATTTATTTATCTATTTATTTTCTTTCTTCTTTGTCTCATCCGTATCTTTCTTCATACTTTTTTCATTTCTTTCTTTCTTTCTTTCTTTCTTTCTTTCTTTCTTCTCATCTGCTACTCGCATTCTTTTTGCATTTTTCTTTCTTCTTTTTCTCTATCTTTATTTCCTTTCTTTTTCTCATGAATATCTTCCTTCCTTTGTTTTTTCGTCTCTTCTTTCTTTCTTTCTTTTTTCTGTCTCTTTCTTTCTTTCTTTCTTTCTTTCTTTCTTTCTTTCTTTCTTTCTTCTCATCTGCTACTCGCATTCTTTTTGCATTTTTCTTTCTTCTTTTTCTCTATCTTTATTTCCTTTCTTTTTCTCATGAATATCTTCCTTCCTTTGTTTTTTCGTCTCTTCTTTCTTTCTTTCTTTTTTCTGTCTTTTTCTTTCTTTCTTTCTTTCTTTCTTTCTTTCTTTCTTTCTTATATGTCATTTATTTGTCTTCTTTTGATCCTTTTATTCTCAAAAATCTTTTCTTCTTTTTCTTGTGTTGTTCGTTACTTTCGTATGTCTAATACATCACTGAAAGAAGGTTGAATTATTCGTTGAACTTCAAATTTGTAGAATTTGAAACCAAAGTATGGAATCTGGAAAAGAAAAAAAAAAAGAAACTCAAAATACGAGAGTTGGTGAACAAAATTCTTAATTTCACTCTTGATTCATTTGTTTTAAAAACATGGTTTATTATATTAAAATCTAATGCCAAGATGCAGATTAAATATTCCCTCAACCAAAGTTTGGTTTTGGCTTTAAACAACCCACAAAGGTTGACATGCCATTTAACAAAGAAACCAAATCAAACCAAATTGCAATGTTTAATTATATCATTTTTTTTTTTTTTTTGTGTATTCAAAAACTTAAGAAGTATTTTTAGATTGTACCAGAATATACGTAAATCTCGTGACCGCCCACCCACTAAGGAAATAGACACGAATATCAAACGGGAATATCACTGTCACAGGGAGAATTTGGAAGGGTTATGATTGACTTCTATACCAGAGATGATTTAAGTGAAAACTTCAAAATAATTAATGGAATTTCTTAACTATTAAATTTTTTTGTGAATAAAAGTAAAAGTAAAGTTGCCGACTGTAGTCGAAGGCGACCCGAAGGCTCCCTTTTCAAAAGCTACTACATCGAGGTGTAGGGGAGGGCGCCACTCCTTTCCCTGGATTGCTCCACTTTACCCATGATACGTACCTTATATTGCTGAGTGTTAAGCAAGGAGGTATCAAGTACCATTTTTAAAGTCTTTGGTATGACGCGACCTGGGATTGAACCCGGGTCTCGCGGACCATTGGCGAACACTCTATTCCCTTGGTTAATGAGCCGGTTCAGACCATAAACAACAAAAGCGATGAAAATTTTAAAATAGAATTAGATCAATTCAGAAGTAATGGTAAGGAAAATAAATTAAGCGAGAATTTGGGGTGGGGGACTACGGATGAAATATTTAACTGAATTTGATTTGCATATTCATATGATATTATTATTGCATAAATTCTGTAGGGAGAGTTTTTTCTCTTAAAAACTGATGTGAGAAAATGGTAAAAAGGGGACATGCACAAAGAGGCATAACAAACGAATAGATTAATAAATAAATGAAAAATTCTTTCGTCTCCCTCATACATGCATTCACCTAATGGGGTATTCGTGGTATATTGGTTGCAGTTCAAATCTTTGACAAATCTTCGCATTTCACCTAACACTAATACTCTTCGAAAAGGAATGAATCCAATTATTCTCCCTCCAGCAATGGGAAAATAGTAGGGCAGATCGGGCTCTCTAACTTTGGTATCTGTTTTAGTATCATCCCTTCTCCAATACACAATAGACTCTGTAGCAGAAGGTATTTTGGTTTGCCGCGCAATTTAATTCGACGCATAATTTCAGCCAATCAGGATGACTTATCCTATCCACCCGGGACTCCTTTTCGGGCAGCAGAAATTGGGTAAGCTGCCAAACACAGTCTCTTTGACTGAACAACGCCGCCCAGTGCAGACGTCCCACTGGCCGTTCTTCAATAGCAGCAGCAGCATGGACACACGAGGGAACCTATTTAATTTAGGGATTCCTTGCGTCTATCTCAGACCAAGGAATCCCAGTTGAATATAAATTAGATACATTCAATACGCCACAGGAATAACTTTAAGTCACCCCCAAAATTGGCCATGTCGATGCGATGCCTAATCCCGCTCTCGACACCTAGCTTTCAATTCACCTCTGGTCCACTTTAATGGAGACAACGCACGTCTCTCCCCAAATCACCAGACACACAAAACTCAAGGTGACGCCAAAGTTTATTTCCTCCCACGACAAATAAGACTTTCGCTAAACTACGGTGAACACAATCCCTCGCACGTCCGACGATATGCGCTGCCTCCTCAACTTTCTCATAACTCCATTTTGTCTCCTTGCTCACTACAAGACTTGCAGCACAAACGCAAACTAAATATTCCATGCTGCAAATAAAAACTATTCCTAAAAACATTTCGACTCGTACATCTTGAACCTTCTCCTTTATTTACTCTTAAAACTTTGCGAGGGAATTACAAACTTAGCGAGGAAACAACTCAACGTAAACACATACGCACGTTACACCATCTTACTCGCTAAAAACAAAACTTTCTCTCGTTAAGAAATAACAACAAAACCTCAGGCTAAAAACTCTTTCAATAAGGATATATTTTACTGTAATCCAGTCAGGGAGTAGGTAGCAAGAGCTACACTGGTAATATTGTATTACTTGTTTTACAGTAATATTCTTTATTCTTCTTTCTTAATACGTGTTTGTGTAATATAATGGTCGAGGGATTTCGTTTTATATATCTTGCCTTTGGGTTTAGTTAGGCTGAGAACCTTTCGGCTCAGTGCATAGGTTAGTTAGGTGCAAACATGAGCGCAGATGTTGACACGCGCACGCGGAGCGGACGAGTCATTCAGAGATGTCACAATAAGAATCCCAGATAGAGGATGTGACCAGGGACGTGAGTGACGCCACGCACCGGAAGCGTGGGCAGAGATTTGAAAAGTCAGTTGAGTTGAGTTCCTGGCTCGGAAGAAGACGGTTGACTTTCGCTTGCTCGCCGAGGCCTTGTGGCGGGTGAGCACGTGATTGGGGGTGCAGATGCAAAAGTCAGCATAGAAAGATTGTGCCTCTCTCCTTATGTCGAAAAATCTTTTAACTCAAAGGTAATAAAAAGTTTCGTACCTGAACTAAGAAGTCGTAAGTGTTTTTCGTGTTTCGGGATTCCTATGTTCTATGTATATATGTTATGAACATTCTATGTACGTTTCACACATATCTGTATCATGGGTATGTTACATTTGTCCTACTTATTTTATGCCCTTTTCCCGGGACATAACAGAATGTCAACCACTGTAGGAGAAGGAAAACTCTAAATTCAAATCTGTTAAACTCCGCTTAAAAAATTGACTTTGTGTCGCATCCTGCTCGTGCAGGGGGGGGTAGGTATATGGATGCGTGCGTGTATGAAAGTAAATGTTTGTTTGTGTTAATGGTTGTGGATATGCTTCTGTGTAGGTGTGTTAATGGTTGTGGATATGCTTCTGTGTAGGTGTGCTTTATAAGATAAAGTCCTTTTTCTCTATTCTCTTTAAGCCTTGTCACTATTATCGAATATGAATCACTATTGGGCGGCAAATTTTACTGAAACATGTTCAGCCAAATAGAATGCAATCAAATTTCTACATTGAAAGTGAATAAAAAATTAAACTTGCATTATATATATATATATATATATATATATATATATATATATATATATATATATATATATATTCATCTATTCATCTATTTGTTATTCTCAATCTATTGATATACTTGATGCTGCCTTGCTTAACAGTAAGGATTAAGTGTAAAGTGGAGAAATCCAGGGAATGGAGTGGCGCCCTTCCCTACAACTCGGTGTAGTAGCTATTGAAAAGGAAGCCTTCGGGTCACCCCAGACTAAGGTTGCCAAATTTACATACATACATACATACATACATACATATATATATATATATATATATATATATATATATATATATATATATGATCTATTCATTCTCTCTCTATATATATATGTATATATATCAATTTATCTTTATCTAATATATCAACGTGCGTTGTCGTATTACCTTGCATTATTTAATTCCAGGCCTAATGCCTCTCGGGGGTCAAGATTAATTGATATGAAATGAATTGCTTTATAAGATAAAGTCCTTTTTCTCTATTCTCTTTAAGCCTTGTCACTATTATCGAATATGAATCACTATTGGGCGGCAAATTTTACTGAAACATGTTCAGCCAAATAGAATGCAATCAAATTTCTACATTGAAAGTGAATAAAAAATTAAACTTGCATTATATATATATATATATATATATATATATATATATATATATATATATATATATATGGAGAGAGAGAGAGAGAGAGAGAAGAAGAGAAGAAGGAGGAGGAGGAAGGGAATTTAATTTCCGTGTGCATGGAGCAGATAAAATTGACCGAATTATTTTACGACGGGGAAATACTTTTGCTGACTTTTAAATAATTCAATGTTATTTTAAGCTTTTCTTTACAAAAATGCGAAAGAAAAGACGCCCCTCTCTCTTTTCGTCATTTTACGAAATTATCTCTCTCCTCATTTACCTTTCTCTCTCTCTCTGTCTAAATATATATATATATATATACTGAGAGAGAGAGGAGGGGAGGGGGAGGGAGGGATATATATATATATATATATATATATATATATATATATATATATATATATATATTAGTCCTTTAATTTCTATTCATCTATTTGTTATTCTCAATCTATTGATATACTTGATGCTGCCTTGCTTAACAGTAAGGATCAAGTGTAAAGTGGAGAAATCCAGGGAATGGAGTGGCGCCCTTCCCTACAACTCGGTGTAGTAGCTATTGAAAAGGAAGCCTTCGGGTTACCCCAGACTAAGGTTGCCAAATTTACATACATACATACATACATACATACATACATACATACATACATATATACATACATATATATATATATATATATATATATATATACATGATCTATTCATTCTCTCTCTATATATATATGTATATATATCAATTTATCTTTATCTAATATATCAACGTGCGTTGTCGTATTACCTTGCATTATTTAATTCCAGGCCTAATGCCTCTCGGGGGTCAAGATACCCTAGGGCCATGAGTTTCGAATTACTTTCCCATCAATGCATTTCGTTGTCTGCTTGGCACATCAGACGTATTTCATTTATATATATATATATATATATATATATATATATACACACATCCCTCTTTCTCTCTGTCTTTATCGTTTCATATGGCCTTTTTAATACTTTTCTTTTTACTTTTTATCATTTTTTCTTGCATTATCTTTTTTTTCTTTTTAAATAAATAGACTGATTTCCCAGTGTGTCTGAAACAAAATGTTTCAACTGCAAGATCTCTCTCTCTCTCTCTCTCTCTCTCTCTCTCTCTCTCTCTCTCTCTCTCTCTCTCTCTCGGAAGTACCTGTGTGTAGAAGAACGATGAGTTAAAATTTGAAACAAAGGCGACGAAAAATATTAACAAAAAGCAGACGAAAGATTACTAAGCGTACACACGCAGACAGAAAAACGCTGACGTCTAAGGATAAATATTTGATAGAAATATTTCGCATGGAAGATGCGATCTTTAAGATATAATCACCCAAAAGTCTTCTTTAATATAAATTAAGCAAGCACGTAAATATACGAATGTTCATAGACGCATATACAACCGGAAGAAGTGTATAGGAATTCGTGCAAGAGTTTGCACCAAAGAAAAAAGAGGCCATATTAACGAAAACAGGCAATGGAGAAAGAAAGAAACAAAGAAAAGAAGAACAAAAGATTCTCTGAAAGTAATTGTTAAGAAGAAAGAAAGCAAGAAAGAAAGAACCAAGGTATCAGAAAGCAATTGCTACGAAAGAAAGAAAGAAAGGAAGGAAGAAAACAGACAAGAATAATGAAATTAAGGCAAAATAAAGAAGACAAGGATATAAAGAAGGACAAGAGAAAGGGTGAAGTAAAAAAAAAGAAAAGAAAACAAAGCAAGTAAAAAGAAAGATAGAAAGAAAAAAAATTGAAAAAAAACCCCAAAAAACAACAACATAAATACAATGAAAGTATGAAGCGAAAAGTAAAAAAAAAAAAGAATGAAATTGAGAAATAAAGAAAAAAAACAAGAGTTAAGTACAATAAAAGAAGAAAGAAAGAAAGAAAGAAAGAAGGAAAGAAAGATTTCAATCATCTAAAAGATAGATAGATAGATAGATAGATATCAAAAGAAACAAAGAAACAAACAAACAAACTGAGAAATAAAGAAGAATAAATGCAATAAAAGTAACAAGCGAAAAGAAAGATGGAATGAAATTGAAGAATAAAGAAGAAAATTATAAAAAAAAGAAAAGAAAAAGAAATGACTACCATCAAAGAAAGAGTAAGAAAATGAAAGAAAAAAGTAAGATAAAAAAATAGAATATCGAAAACGAAGAAAGAAAAACAAATTTAACTGAAAATAAACAGTGAAAAAGAAAGAAAGAATGAAACTGGGGAATAAAGAAGAAAAATGGAAAATAATGAAAGAAAGAATCATTAAAGGAAAATGATTAGTGAAAAGGAAAGAGAAAGAAATAAAAGATAGACAGAGACAGTATCTTGTTCAAAGAAAGAAAGAAAGAAAGAAAGAAAGAAAGAAAGAATAAACCAGGAAAAACTAAAAGGGGTTAACGACTGAAAAAAAAAGTGAAAAAGAAAAAGAAAGAAACAATGAAATGACAAGAAAGAAAGAAAGAAAGAATAAACCAGGAAAAACTAAAAGGGGTTAACGACTGAAAAAGAAAGTGAAAAAGAAAAAGAAAGAAATAATGAAATGACAAGAAAGAAAGAAAGAAAAAAGAAAGAAAGAAAGAAAGAAAGAACTAAAACGAAGTAATGACTGAAAAAGAAAGTGAAAGCGAAAAAGAAAGATATAATGAAATAATGAAAAGAAATAAAGAAACAAAGAAAGAGAAAAAGAAAGAGAAAAAGAAGAAGAAAATTATAAATAAAAGTAACGAAAAAAAATGAAATTGAAAAAGAAAGAAATAATGCAATGGTGAAACCAAAGAAAGAAAGAAAGAAAGAAAGAAAGAAGAAACATGAAATAAATTTTTGCCAATATATACAATTTGTACTTAACATCTCTGACAAACGTTCTCATAAGAGAAAAAGCGAGAGAAAAATTAAAAAGAAGAAAAAAAGAATTCAAAATCAAAGCTGAATGGAAAATCACTCTGTAAACGATTTTGAACTGTTATCAAATATTTATAAATAAATTCATAAAATGGGAACAGAGAGAGAGAGAGAGAGAGAGAGAGAGGGAAAAATCGTGGGGACACACACACACACACACACTCAAACATACACACACAGAGAAACAAAGAAAGAAACACATACATACATGCATACATACATACAGAGACAGACAGACGCAGACACAGACAGTCAAACACGCACACCGAGAGACAGAGCGAGCGAGAGAGATAGAGAAAGAGAGAGAGAGAGAAAGAGAGAGAGAGAGATTCACACATACACAGAGAGAGATAGAAAGAGACTCACACACATACATAAAGAGAAAGAGGGAGAGAAACAAATACAGAGAGAGAGAGAGAGAGAGAGAAACACAATCACATAGAGAAAGAGAGAGAGAGAGAGAGATAAAGAGAGTGAGATACTCACGTATACAGACAAACAGATAGAGAAAGAAAGAAAGAAAGAAGCACACATACAGAGAAGGGGAGAGAGAGTGAGAGAGAAAGGCACTCACATTCACAGAGAGAGAGAGAAAAAGAGGGAGAAAAAAGAGAAAGAAAGAGGGAGAAAGAAGGTGAGAGTGGGGGAGAAACACACAAATACATAAAGATATAGACACACATACATATACATGGGGAGAGAGAGAGACACACACACACACACACACGAAACGCAGAGACAGAGAGAGAGAGAGAGAGAAAGAGAGAGTGATACAAAAAGAAAAACACGCACACACACATACAAAGAAGGGGAGGGAGAGAGATAGTGATAAATTGACACATGCACACATACATACAAATATAGAAAGAGTAAGAGAGAGAGAGAGAGAGAGAGAGTGAAGAAGATACAAACACATACACTGAGAGAGAGAGAGAGAGAGAGAGAGAAAAGATACAAACACATACACTGAGAGAGAGAGAGAGAGAGAGAGAGAGAAAGAAGATACAAACACATACACTGAGAGAGAGAGAGAGAGGGAAGAAGATACAAACACATACACTGAGAGAGAGAGAGAGAGAGAGAAGAAGAAGATACAAACACATACACTGAGAGAGAGAGAAGAAGATACAAACACATACACTGAGAGAGAGAGAGAGAGAGAGAGAGAGAGAGAAGAAGAAGAAGAAGAAGAAGAAGAAGAAGAAGAAGAAGAAGAAGAAGATACAAACACATACACTGACAGAGAGAAAGAGAGAGAGAGAGAGAAGAAGATACAAACACATACACTGAGAGAGAGAAAGAGAGAGAGATAGCGAGAGAGGGAGAAAGACAGAGGCATACTGATGAGAAAAACAAAGACAGTATGGAAAATCAGTGACATATTTAGTTGTATGAATAGCAAAACCTATCAATCTAATTTTCCATATTCACTTCATTTTATCCAACCGCCAGATTTCAATACAAACTTTACCTCCACTCGAGCACATAGATACATATATACAGGTATGTGTTGGTTGATTTTACGGCATGTCAACCTTTATTGGGTTATCTGTCTTTTTTCCAGTACTGCGCACATCCTAGCAAGCGATTTTGAACTTTAGTCGCGCAATAACGTTCACTGTTGGACTAATACCCTTGGAAAAGAATGAAACCTCTTATTATACATAGTACCAAAACTTATTCAAGGGTATCTTTTGCATTGAATAACCTATGAAAGTTGATATGCCATCAGATACAGAAACCTAGATGTGATTGTAATCATTTGTTAGTATACACTTATAACATTTCAAGTATTCCAATCAAATGCAAATAATTTGCATTGTTATGTACCAATACCCACCTCTGGCTGACTCCACTCTCTCAGCTCCCTTAAACCACTCATGGCCAGTGATTCATCTCTGACACCAAAGTGAATAAGGAAAGACAAGGAAGTACATTCAAAATACCCTCAACAACAAAGTCGACTATAACAACCAAACCATCCAATTCTCAACAACCAACAAAACCTCTACAAAGGACGTATAGTATAGAGAGTATGGATAACGACACAGACCGCCTAGTTGCCAGACTTAATCTTGAAGAAATAATCAAAAACTACAAGACTTGAAACCAATTAACTGTTGGCAAAATCACTTTTAAAAATTGTTCATCTCTTACATATCATACGTATCTATTTAAATATGTGCTAACAAATGACTGATGTTAAATTCATATTCTTACATAGAAACTCTTGTAATGATTTAACTGGGTGCAAACAAATGAGGAAAAGTAAATAGAATGACTTATACTGCCTGCATATTTACGCCAAACTGAATTGTTTGAATTAGAACTGTTTGAGGAAATCGAATAGCTGGAAATAGAAATGTTTTTTTCCAATTAAACCGTATTTACCGGCTCAGTGGCCGAATGAGTAGAGTGTTCGCCAATGGTACGGGAGACCTGGGTTCAATCCCAGGTCGCGTCATACCAAAGACTTTAAAAATGGTACTTGATACCTCTTTGTTTAACATTCGCCAATATAAAGTATATATATATATCAAGGGTAAAGTGAAGCAATCCAGGGAAAGGAGTAGCGCCCTCCCCTACACCTCGGTGTAATAGCTATTGAAAAAGGAGCCTTCTGGTCACCCTCAACTACTGTCGCCAACTTTACTTACTTTACATTTAAACTGTACGCTTATGCTAAACTGAATTGCTTGAAATGGAACTGTTTTTCACAGTAAAACGGTACTTACACTAAACTGAATTGATATATATATATATATGTATATATATATAGAACTGTTTTGACAAAAATGAATAAAAATGGATTTGGCGTTAAATAACCTACAAAGGTTGATATGCCATAAAACCCAATCATCCAACCAATCATCTCTGACCGGGGGTATTTCAAATTCCTTTACAGGTACGTAAAGCACAACCGAGATGATGGAAGAAATGAACAAACAAACACGGACTTGGGTCAGCTCCAAGCGCAAGAGGGAGAATTTCGTGACACTTTTTGTGCATTCTATGAGCTAACGCGAGCGTGTACCCGAGCGAAAACTCTCACAAAGCCACTAGCAATGCTAACATCTTCTCGCGTTGGTTAACCCGGCCTCTGTGGCTCAACAGTTCTTAGCAGCCGCCTTTCTGACTTCTGTTGACATGCCTCCTCTCTGCCCGACGCTCATTTCCAGACTGTCTTCTCCTGGGACCTTCTGCTGACTGTGTCCTTCTCTTGTCCTTCAAGTCTCGTGGGAGATCTCGTGCGATGGCCCTTTGTGTAGGTTTCGCGCCAAAACAGACCAAGGGATTCTCTGACTGGCACCCACACACAGAGAAACGGATGCTACCCATAGTGTCACACTTATGTGGCATCATTTCTTCTTATCTAATTCTCAGAATTTAATTCTAGCTTTGAATTCTTAATAGAAATAATTGGTGCACAATAAAAGTTTCAAGTATTCCTATATAATACTAATATTTTGCAAAGCAATTGTTAGCAGTCTTCAATCGGTTATACATACGAATGAAGAAAGGAGGGGGACTCAGCATAATAAGCTGACCATGTCTTATTCTGCCTCTGGGAGACAAGCAGGGAAATTAACGTTTGAAGCCGGAAGAAGAGATTGTTTTGACAACAGAACCTTTGTGATCCACAGACTTGAACCAATAAACAAACAGACGAAACAATTATATATATATATATATATATATATATATATATATATCCTTTTATTTTTTTTCACTACACATTGAGTGTTGATGTATCATTAATCCCAATTTAATTATACATCAATAGCCGTTAGTATTGAGCACTCAAATTGGATACTCCTACCCCTTGGATTTCCTTCTTGGATTATATATATATATATATATATATATCTTGTTGACTGTCAGTTTTCTTGGTCTGATGATTTTATCAGTGAGAATCTGATTGTCCCCACTTCCAGGGCTGAATTAGAGGTTTGCGCACAAGATACATACGGCCACCCACACACTCTACATACGGCCACCCACACACTCTACAGACACACGCAAATATGTATCGGGCCCTATATGGACATACACATATATGCACATGCGTATATAGATACATATGGTCAGCTCACAACAATACACATACATACACACGCACGTACATACATACACACATACATGTACAGACACCTACTCAAGTGATTACACATGCACGTACATTTAGCTATATGCTACCACAGCAGTGATAGTAGTGTCACAAATATACAAATATAAAAATGGTATTCGGAGGATTATTTATATTTGAATGTTTTACCAATGTTAAACGTTTCAGTTTTCTATTTTAAACCATAATCAGGACAATGTTGATATGTGATGTTGTAGCTTCTAAATTATATTCAACTTAAAAATGAAAGGAAAAAAATGAGAAATATCTTAGCCTTCTATTACCATTTGTAGCGTTCTCATTCTAATCTTTCCCATTCGTGTGTGTGGGATGTCCTCGTGGTGTAATGGTTAAAGCGATGGACTGTGGAATTGTAGTTAGCGAGTTCAAACTCCAGTCATGCTATTATATTCATTTTGGTACTAATACCCTAAGAAAAGGCATGATACCCTTTATCTGCCCAGCTATGGGTTAAATAGTACCACTACTGTTCTTCTCGAAGGATGGCTTTGGCATTAAATAACCTACAAAGGTTGGTACGCAATTAAGTAAAGAAACCAAACCAAACCTATTCGGCTGAGGTTGCAGAACACACACCGACTGCAACTCTGCAGAGGAGTAACACTCCCCCAACGAGTGTCCTATTTAGGATACTAAACAATCTGATGATGAAGCTCCAGTAATGCTGGGAAATGCAGAGTCCCCATTCATTGCCATCACTCCCGGGTCCACTCTGTCCGGGAGTGTTAGCACCTGATAGGCTCCTATCTATGTTCAAATAGAACTAAACTGTGTACTTATGCTAAACTAAATTGTTTGAATTAGAACTGTTTATATGGAGAGAAATGGATTTTGAATTAAATAACCTAAAATAGTTGATATGCCATAAAACCAGACAAAACTCTTTCAAATCTACAGGATGTGATTAGTGTTTTTAGCTAATTCGGTACTCTTTAAAATAAATTTCAAATCGGCGGATTCATGTCCATTTTTCTTGATGGCTGGTTGGTTGTTTGGGTTTTATGGCATATCAACCTTTGTAGGTTATTTAATGCCAAATCCATTTTAAATCAAATAATCAGTTCTATTTCAAACAATTGAATTCAGCATAAGTAAACAGTTTAATTGTCAAAAACATGTCTATTCTAAACTATTCAGTTTATTCAAACAGTTGTCATTCAGCTAATTCAGTTTAATATAAGTATAGATTTTGTTTATCCAGTTAAATGTCAAAACAGTTCTACATTTAAAAAAATTCAGTTTAGCGCAAGTATAGTTTCAATGTCAAAAACATTTGCATTTCAAACAATTCAGTTTAGCATAAGCACACAGTTTAAATGTAAGTACTCAGTTTAATTGTCAAAACTAATTCAATTTCAGTTTAGCATAAGTATGCAGTTTAGTTCTATTTGAGCCATAGTTAGTGTTGTGTTCTGGTTAGTGAACACAAGTTGTAGTAATAATAAGACAAACCACGATATGTATATTTACAGGAAGAGTATTTACAAAAGAGAGACTGTTAGTGGTAAGAACATAGTATTAGTGATAGAGTAAGGATATACTTCAACAATAGGAACGGCTCTTCTGGCCCCACTCGTAGACTGATCTCAGACTGATCTGGACTAGAGTATTTGTTGCACGCCCCACCAAACGGTCAAGTGTGGCACTAGGGATTTTTTTAGGTGGGTCCGGATGCAGGGCCGTAGCCCACACGCGCCTGGCATTTCCCAAAAATGCCTACGGCCCCGTCGGCATTCCCCTTATTAGGGGCGCCTCAGTTTCCAGGCGATAAACCTAACCTTCCCGAAGGGAGTAAAAGCCTGGGAGGAAGCCCCCCCCCGAGGCCGAAGGAAATCTCCAGCTGCCAAGATACACTCGGCCGGATCCGAGCCACAGACTGGTCTGGACCGGAACCTCTTGCTATTAGAGCTACTGCAATATATGGTAGATGGTCTAGCTCATTATGCTGAAAAGGTAAGTGATACCCAACAAATAGGGTACTATCAGGTACTACCACTCCAGCCCACAGTGGACCTGGGAGTAATGGCAAAAAAGGAGTGCTCCGCCTCCCCCAAAGTCCCAGCATCACTGGAACCTCACCATCAGACTGTTTAGTGTCATATACCAGGACGCTCATTTTTTTGGGGGGAGGGTCTTACCCCTCTGCAGAGGTGCAGTCGGTGTATTCTACAGCCCCAGCCGACTAAGAAAGATTTTCTTTGGTATATATATATATATATATATATATATATATGAAAGAGCTGGATAGAATATATTCTAGAAAATAGAAAAAAGAAACATAGAACAAGAAAAAAAGACAATCAGGAGCAGGGAAAACGTAGATAAAATATTCAGTCTCTTTAGTTGCTCTTTGATGACACCAGATAAAATGCTCTTAGGTTTTCGCTTTAAAAATACGCTGATATTTTAAATAACAATAAAGCTCTTCTCCCCACTGACCTAAATGACAAAGAAGAAAAGAAAGAGAACATAAAAAAAAAAACAATCCATGAAAAAATCCAGAAATCCTGAGGAATATGCCCGTCAGAATAACAAAGAAGCACTCAAGGTAACATGTGGACATTTGTATGGAACACAAGAAAGGTAATTAAACTATTGAGTCTTGATAAAAAACAATTTTAGAGGATAAAAATCTCGTTTTATTTTATGAAGCAGTAATGCTTTTCTTCTTAGAATTCTTGCAAGATTAATTCCATAAAGAAACGGTAAAATAAAGCTAAAATAAAAATAATGAGAGATGAGAAATAATAACAAAGACGAAAGAAAAAGAGGGCAGAAAAAAGAGCAAAATAATGGAGATTCGGCGGAAATAACGGCTGCGAAAATACTAAAGAAAAAATGAACATAGAAGAAGAAGAAGAAGAAGAAGAAGAAGAAGAAGTTGGACACTCTGTGTGGCATTATGGTTAGCGAACTTCTCTAATGGACTCTTAGGGAGTTTAATTCGCATTGAGTACTCCAAACTTAGTAAATGACCAAGCCGATAATTAAGAACGAACACAAAATCACGAAAGAAGAAGAAAAAGAAGTTTATAAAAATAAGTATTTGAAAGGAAGAAGAAGAAGAAGAAGAAGAAGAAGAAGAAGAAGAAGAAGAAGAAGAAGAAGTGTATAAAATAAGTATTAGAGAAGAAGAAAAAGAAGGTTGATCTTAAGGTCAAATATCAGATACCAACCACAGAGTTGAGCTGATTTTGAGGGACAGGATAGAACTCGAATCAGGAAATTACCAAGGATATGGTTTGGCAGGAATATTCTTTTTAACCAAAAACTTTTTAACTGGAAATGACTGGAATGTAACAGAACTCACGTGTGCATAAAGTAATGAGGTTGTTTTTTCAAAGGTCTTTTTCTTTTATCAGTTTGGTAACCCTTATTAAAAACAATCTAATTATTTTTAATTCTTTCCCAGTAATTCTCAGCATAAGATCTAAATAATATAACTTTTCTGTTGCCTTTTACTAAGTTCATGAAATGACCAGTAGCTTAAGACGAAGTTCATCTACAGCAGCACCCCCTCCCAATTTCTCCTGCCATCTAAAACTAGCGCTCTGAATAGAACTTGATCTAAATAAGTCTGTGTTAACTTGTTAAATGTGTCTGTCGCATTTCCCTGTTGTTCGACGCGAAATATGATCTTGTGTTTCATTTTGGCGACAATTAACCAAACACGATAGAAATAATTCAAGTACAGTAATTTATTAAGCGTATGAATGGGGCATCCAATGAAATTCGGACTCGCTTGTGAAGTGAATTGAATTACCATGACTAGAAAATCCGGCGAATACCAACGCACGACATACAGAAACACTGGACAGCTGTTTTAGGTCTCATCAGCAGTGTATAACGTGATCTCCAACACTGGAGATCGAACCAGCGACCACAGATTGCAGAGCCGAAACTCGACAACTGAGCTACAGTCCATATCGCACAAGATTCCTCTACTTAAAAAAGAAAAATAAACATCTATATCCTTGCCCTTGAGGTTATAATAATTACGGGGATGCGTCTTTCTAACCTTCCTCTTGGGAAGACATGGTCCTGGAGGTGACCCTGTCCTCTGCAAAGAGTACGGGTGTAACTTGCAAGACACATTCAGGTCAATTGGCCGCACAGTTACCATGACTAGATAATTTGGCGTCACTTGTTTGCGATATGAACTGGACGCTCAGTTATAGAAGAAAATGACAATACAGAAAATTAAATTGATGTATAATATGATGTCAATTTAATTATACGTATCATCTTTCTCAATCTTTCTTCCCTCACCATATATATCTAAATAGTAAAGTTAGCAACCGTAGTCGAAGTTGACCCGAAGGCCCACTGGGCTGGAACACACTTCAGCCGGCTGTGTTGCCTGATACGCAGATCAGGTCGGGGATGACTTGGTTTCGGTGGTAGTGGGCTGAGGCCAGCCGACATTGACTCCTGGAAGCCGGCATTCATGTCAGACGAGCTGAGACCAGCGATCTTTGAACTCTATCCGGAGGGGCTAGGTTTATTGCCTGTCGCCTGAGGGAATGCCGTCAAGGCTCAAGGTATTTTTCGAACCACCGGGTGCGTGTGGGCTACAGTCCTGCACCTGGTTCCCAAAAAAAGGGCCATGTACCACACTCGCGCGTACGTGACGTGCTCGACAAAAATCAGGTTGTTTCGAAAGTTCCCTTTTCATTAACTACTACACCTTGGTCTGATGATCTCATAAGCGAGAAAATGACGGTACTAAGCATTGTTGATCCGAGTCTGCGCTATTTGAACTTATATATATATATATATATATATATATATATATATATCAGCGACTGCCTTAATGAATAATCATTTGATAAGCTCAATTTAGAGTGAGATAAAGTAGGAAAAATGGGGCCCTTAAAAAAGAAAAATGTAGCACCCAGTGAGAATATAACTCAGTAGAATTGCTCTATTAAGCGCGCTCGCTCATCATTGAACCAAGCGAGATAATATATTCATTCCAAATAAATCATAAATTGTAAATAAAATCATACATCGCATTCAGGGTTTTAAGTAGGCCTCTTTCATAGAGCAAATGTGATACTTTGGTGATTGCTGCGTACATGGCGATGGATGAATGGATATATATTGTACTGTTGAATGGGTCGGTGAATGTGGCTAGCTAGGTCCCCTTAGTATATATAGACAATGTAAAACCGCTCCCCCCAAAAAAAAAGAACTTCAAAGCGTTGTGCCTTCCATTTTGTAAAAATGAAAATAGAGAACCTAGCGAGATGCCAAAGTTAATTAATGAGTAAATAAATTAGTAACTAGGCAAGTAATTCAGAAAGTAAGAAAAAAAATGAGGTAACAACATTAGTCAAATTAGTGTAACCGGTTTAACGACAGAAATCTGCTAGTTTTTTTTTTCTATTTAGGGGCTTCGTGGACCCTTTTTTGTCATCATTTTTTAGTGGAGTAGTAAACCCCCCACAACGGCGAACAAAATTGGTTCGAAGATGTTTTATTTATTTATTTATTATTTTTTTTAATTCTTTGTTTTCAGGTCGGAAAAATATCAACCTCTGACAAAGAGTAGACACTTTATTGTTTTTAACGGATTGCGAGATAAGAGGAGAGGTAAATGAGAAAGAAGTGAAAGAATTTTAAAAAATAAAGAAAGTATAAAAATGTAATACCCCCCCCCCAGATAAAACAGGGGAAAAGGATTGAAGAAAGATATTGAAGGTTGTTTGGTTGTTTGGGTTTTATAGCATACCAACCTTTGTAGGTTATTTAACGCCAAATCCATTTTTATACAAATAGTTATATTTCAAACGATTCAGTTTAGCATAAATCCGAAGTTTAAATGTGAACAACATTTCTATTTCAAGCTATTCAGTTTATTCAAACAATTCAGTTTAGCATAAGTATAGCGTAAGTTCTATTTAACCGATAGATAGGGCCCTATCAGGTGCTACCACGCCGGGCCAGAGTGGACATGGGGGCAATGGCAATGAAGGGGTACTCTGCATTCCCCAAAGCCCCAGCATCCCTGTAACCTCATCATTAGATTGTTTAGTGTCACAAATAGGACACTCATTTGGTGGGTGGGGGGTCTTACCCCTCTGCAGAGCAGCAGTCGGTGTATTCTACAGCCTCAGCCGACTGGGCAAAATATTGAAGGAAAGATTAAAAGAAAGAAAGCAAGTGAAATTAAAGAAAGAAAGGAGAAAACAGAAACAGGACGGCAGAAACAAAGAAGAAAGGAAGAAAGGAAGGAATGTATTTACCCAGCCTATCTACCACGAGCAGGTTTAGGAAGGTTTTCTGGCATCTGAATTTTATTGGCTATTTAATGGCAAATCTTGTTTTTTTACATATATATCAAATTTGTTATGATTTTAAAACACCTTTTTTGAATACACACAATTAAATGATGAACAGTTCTATTTCTAACAATTCAATTTAGCATAAGTTGACAGAGTTAAATGATTCCAAGTATTTCTATCTATCACTAACA
>OY757934.1:62289592-62464592 GCA_963585895.1 Sepioteuthis lessoniana
TTTCAAGTATGTTTATCCATCACTAATAATTCCATTTAATATCAATCATTTGTTTCCACACAGTTAAATCATTTCAGTATTGCTATGTAATACCAGTAATTCTATTAAATATTGGGGGTGTCCTCGTAGTGTAATGGTTAAAGCGATGGACTGCGGAATCTTAGTTAGCGAGTTCGTACTCCAATCGCGATATTACGTTCACTTTCGGGCAAATACCCTTGGGAAATGTATGAACCCTCGTATCCTCCCAGCTATGAGTTAAATAGTACCACTACTGTTATTCTAGGAGAATGGCTTTGGCATTAAATGACCTAAAAAAGTTGATATGCCATGAAATGAATCTATTAAATATTAATCATTTCTTTGCATACTGTTAAATCGCTTCACGTATTGTTATCTAATACTAATATTTTAATTCAATCATTTTCAATATTAATCATTTCTTTGCATGTAGTTAAATGGTTTCATGTATTGTTATCGACCACTAATAATTCTATTTAATATTGGTCATTTCTTTGCACACAGTAAAATGGTTTCAAGTATTCCTATCAAACACTAATAATTCCATTTATCAATAATTCCTATTTAATATGAACAATCTGTACACAGTGAATAGTTTCAAATGATAATGATAATTCTTTGTCTGTTTTCTCAGACTCATAACTAGGGCATTAACAGGTACTACCACTCCCGGCCAGGATGGAGCCGAGAGTAATATCAATGAAGGATCCCTCCACAATCTCCAAACTTCAGGACTAAAGTCGCAGAAACAGATGGAGTTTAGTGTCCCACCTACGACCTACAAAACCTTGTTTTTCTTAATTGGGTCTTGATAAACAACAAGAAACGTGTATATATAAAAATATAAGCTTATATTTTTATTTTTCGATGGTGGTGCTTGTGGAACGGAAGAGCAATCGGAGAGCGTTCACCCACATGAAGGAGCTGTCAGGAGTCGGAACAGCCGGCCGGAACTGACTTCAACTAATTCTAAACCTTGTATAGACTTAAAATTCCCACAAGACCCACACGCAATGCTTGTTTTTCATTGGTCGCGGCTTGCACCTATCCATTGCTTGTTTTCCATTATTCACGTCTTACACACACGCAATGCTTGTTTTTCATTGGTCGCGGCTTACACCTATCCATTGCTTGTTTTCCATTATTCACGTCTTACACACACGCAATGCTTGTTTTTCATTGGTCGCGGCTTACACCTATCCATTGCTTGTTTTCCATTATTCACGTCTTACACACACGCAATGCTTGTTTTTCATTGGTCGCGGCTTGCACCTATCCATTGCTTGTTTTCCATTATTCACGTCTTACACACACGCAATGCTTGTTTTTCATTGGTCGCGGCTTACACCTATCCATTGCTTGTTTTCCATTATTCACGTCTTACACACACGCAATGCTTGTTTTTCATTGGTCGCGGCTTACACCTATCCATTGCTTGTTTTCCATTATTCACGTCTTACACACACGCAATGCTTGTTTTTCATTGGTCGCGGCTTGCACCTATCCATTGCTTGTTTTCCATTATTCACGTCTTACACACACGCAATGCTTGTTTTTCATTGGTCGCGGCTTACACCTATCCATTGCTTGTTTTCCATTATTCACGCCTTACACACACGCAATGCTTGTTTTTCATTGGTCGCGGCTTACACCTATCCATTGCTTGTTTTCCATTATTCACGTCTTACACACACGCAATGCTTGTTTTTCATTGGTCGCGGCTTACACCTATCCATTGCTTGTTTTCCATTATTCACGTCTTACACACACGCATTGCTTGTTTTTCATTATTCATGCCTTACACACACGCAATGCTTGTTTTTCATTGGTCACGGCTTACAGCTACGCATTGCTTATTTTTCATTAGCCATAGTTTACACTCATGCAATGCTTGTTCTCTACTGGTCATATCTTACATCTATGCATTGCTTGTTTTCCGGTAATCACTTTGTTGATTTTATTTACGGCTAGATGTATTTGTCAACAACATCTACCCGGTTCATCGCAGGTCAAAATGATATATCACACCCAGCCGCCGCCATCTATCATCTTTAACATAAAAAGAATTCGGTGTTAGTTGTCCACAATAGTTTTTTCCCTAGTGAAGTTTGAAGAATGCGGTCGGGACAATCCTATAGATGCAAGGGCTTGACGAGACAAGCCGGATCGAGCCTCTCCGACTACCCGTCATGTTAGAGCCAAAGTGGAGTGTTACAAGTCAGTTGACCACTTTGGCCGCCGGGTCACGGACAGTTCAGTCACCAAGATCTCGTCTTCAACCATTGCAGGATGCCACCTATGGCCAATAGGTGGCTCTTTGAGGGAAAAGCTCTTAGTCTTATGCAGCCCTAACTGACAGGGTAAAAAAGAGATCGAAGTTTTGGGCATTATTTAGAAAGAAGTAAGGTGGGTCGAACGCACGTTTGCGGGAATATGTTGGGGTAGATATTTTGCTGCATGAAGAATAATAAAAGTTCAAGAGTATATAAACGAAATTGAAAGAAAAAAAGAACCAGACAAAAAGAAAAGAAAAAAATAAGGAAAAGAGGAAAAAGGAAAATAAATGAAGATGAAAAACAGCAAGATTTAAGATAGTAGCAAAGAAAGAAAGAAAGAAAGAAAGAAAGAGGCAAATGAGAAGAAAAAGTAGGAATAAAAGGACAAGAAAGAAAGAAAGAGGCAATTTAGAAAAAAAAAAAAAAAACAGAAAGAAAAGAAGAAAGAAAGAAACAAACAAATAGGAAGAAAAATCAGGAATAGAAAAAAGCGAGAAAGAAAGAAATACGAGGAAAAAGAAAGAAAGAAAGAAAGAAAGAAAGAAAGAAAGAAAGAACGCAATCACAGCGATTTTTTTGGAATTCGAATCAATTATTGTGACTTAGTAAAGTAAATGCCTTAATAAGCGAAAAAGAAAAAAAAATTTATCCCCCCCCCCCAAAAAAAAATCAACAACAACGAATAAAAACCCTAAAAACAAACCCGGAAACCCAACTTAGAAGCCGTAAATTAATGCGCTGCGAGAAGGACAAACAGATCATCAAAATTCCGACCGTTTCACACCCACTTTCCGAAAACCATTCGCCCACACAAAGTAATCAGTCGCTTGCCAGATAAAACGGTAAAGAGAAAACTCAAACCTACTTCCACACAACCTCCATCATTTCTTTTTTTTCTTCTGTTTTTCCACTGAGAAGAAAAAAAGAAAAATGCTTACTAAAAGGGAAAAAGAGCAAGAATTGAGCAACCTTTTGATGTAGGTGTAAATAGCGAGGAACGATCCCGTTAGAGGTATCAAATTACTTATAACCACTAAAAGTTAAACGATTACTTCTGTGAAAAAAAAAGAGCAAATGCTTAGATGAAGGAAGTATATAACGAAATTAACCGACACTTTGTTTAGTAAGTACTATAAAGACTTACAAGTTAATTATTATGAAACTATAATCTCTTCAGTTCAGTCGGCTGGAGATGCACCGACTGCGTTTCTGCAGATGGGTAAGACCCCCCACCAAACGAGTGTACTGGATACATATTTACCAACCCCTCCGCTCGGGCAGGATATGATACAAGGTCAATTTTTAAGCGGAGTTTAACAGGTTTGAATTCAGAGTTTTCCTTCTCCTAGACTAGTTGCCTCACCAAGGCTGAAGAAACTAGTCTGCCCTACTATTTACTCATAGCTGGAGGGAGAATAATTGGATTCATACATTTCCCAAGGGAATTAGTGCAATGTGAAATGCAATCAGTCTCGTCCAGGATTTGAACTCGTGTCGCCGTGTCCATTTCCTACGACGATAACTATTACACCACGGGCACCTCCATATTGTACTGGATATGACATTAAACAATCCGATGGTGAGGCTCCAGTTCTGGAGCTCTGGGGGAATGGGGAGTACAGCTTCATTGATTTTGCTCCCAGGTCGACTCGGATACAGAGTGATAGGTTCCTATCTTTGGGTCAAATAGAACTCTTTGACCATCTAAACTGTATGCAAACAAATGACTCATGTTAAATTGAATTGTTAGAAATAGAAGTGTTTGACCATTTAACTGTGTGTTTGGTTTGGTTTGGTTTTATAGTACATCAACCATTGTGGGTTATTTAATACCAAATCAATTTTTATACATATAAATAGTTCTATTTCAAACAATTCAGTTTAGCATAAGTACACAGTTTAGTTCTATTTGACCCATAGATAGGACCCTATCAGGTGCTCCTACTCTGGGTCAGAGCGGACCTGGGAGCGATAGCAATGAAGGGGTACTTCGTATTCACCAAAGCTCCTGCATTACTCGAACCTCACAATCAGGTTGTTAAGAGTCATAAACAGTACACTCGTTGGGGTCGAGCCTTACCCCTCCGTAGCGGTAGTCGGTATATTCTATAACCCCAGCCAAATGGGAAAATTAACTGTGTGTAAATACATGACTGTCTAATTAGATTGTTAGTGATACATAGCAATACTAAGAACCATTTAACAGTGTGTAAACGATTGAGTAATGTTGAATAGAATTATTAGGGTTGAATAGCAATAATTGAAACTCTTTAACTGAGTGTCTGAATTGAATTATTGGTATTACAAAGAAATGATTGGAATCATTTGACTGTGCAAATGAATGAATTGTGCCGAATAGAATAATTAGTGTTGAATAGCAATACTTGTAACCACTTCACAGTCACCAAACAAATGATGAATATTAATAAGAATTATCCGTGTACGGTAGCTATAATTGAAATCATTTGACAACAAACAATTGTTCAAAAAATACCAATACTTGCGTGCAAATTAGTTCTAACGCATTTAAGAATGAAATTACCAACAAACTACTCACTTAAAAATCATATATATATATGTGTGTGTGTGTGTGTGTGTGTGTGTGTGTGTGTACTTATATATTAAATTGGGTGCAAAAGAATTACTGATGTTAAATTGTTCGTGTTAAATAGCAATACTTGGAAACATTTAACTGCGTGCAAATAAATGATTAACAGTGTTAGATAAAAATACTTGAAACCATTTAACTGTGTGCAAAAACAAATGTCCTCATGTTCGTTTCAAAATGTTTACAAATCATATATAGTCAATATATATATACAACGATAATTTGGCATTAAATGACCTACAATAGTTGATATGCCATAAAACCCAACCAAACCAAATCATATATATTTGATATATATATATATATATATATATATATATAAAGAGGATTTGGCATGAAATAGCCTCCAATGGTTGATATACCATAAAACCCAACTAAACCAAATCATATACATTTAAAATATGTGTATAAAGAGGATTTACCATGAAATAACCAACAAGGGTTGATATGCCATAAAATCCAACCAAAACAAATCCTATATATTTGATTTATATATATATATATATATATATATATATATATACAAAGAGGATTTGGCATTAAATAACCTATAATGGTTGATATGTAATAAAACCCAACCAAACCAAATCCTATAAATTTTATATATATATATATATATATATATATATATATAAGAGGATTTGGCATTAAATAACTTACAAGGGTTGATATGCCATAAATCCTATTCAAACTAAACCTTGCTCAGTCGGCTGGGGCTGTAGAGTACACCGACTGCATCTCTACAATGGGGTAAGACCCCCACCCCCTGAACAAGTGTCCTGGATATGATACTAAACAATCTGATGGTGAAGTTCCAGTGATGCTTGGGCTTTGGGGAATACGGAGCACTCCTTCATTGCCATTGCTCCACTCTGACCCGGAATGGTAGCACCTGTTAGGGCCCTATCTATGTGTTAAATAGAATTAAACTGCGTACTTATGCTAAACTGAATTGTTTGAAATGGAACTGTACTTACGCTAAACTGAATTGTTTAATATAGAACTGTTTTGACATTTAACTGTGTATGGAGAAAATCTATACTTATAATAAACTGAATTGTTTGAATTAGAACTGTTTGACTAAACTGAATAGATTGAAATAGAAATGTTCTTGACAATTAAACTGCGTACTCCTGCTGAACTGGAATAAAACTGAATATTTGCATAAAAATGGATTTGGCGTTAAATAACCTACAAAAACCTACAAAAAATCCGACCAACCAACCAAACAAACAAACTAAACTATAATATCTAAGACAAAGTTTAAATTGTGTATCTCAGTGAGTATACCTATTTCAGTTCCATTCGTTTTTTCTCCAACCAGTCTGCAGGGTTTATGATATACTGGCTGTATTCCCCGCAGAAGAGTAAGAAACCCCACAAAAAAGAGGCATCCTAGGTATAGTACTAAACTGCATCTAGTGGTGAGGTTCCAGTTCTAGAGATCTACTAAACGTGGGGTAACCATTCATTGCCATTGTTCCCAAGTCCTCTCTAACCCGAACTGATAGTACCTATTAGGGCCCCATCTATGGGTCAAATAGAACTGTTTAATCATACCCTACACTTAAAACAATTTATCTGTGTGCAAGTAAAGTTTTATTGTTAAATTGAACAAATAGTTCAATTTAACAATAACAATTTACTTAACACCATTTAACTGTGCGCTAGCAAATGATTAATCTTAAATTGCGATGCGTGACACCATTTATTTGTGTGAAAACAAACAATTGATATTGAATCAAATTATTAGTACTAGATAGCAGTGTTTAAAATCATTTATCTGAGGCAAAGAGAACTATTTGTGTTATATAAAAATACTTGAAATTAATTGATTATGTGCAAACAAACAACTATACTTGAAACAATTTTACTGTGTTCAATCAAATGAGCTCTGGCTCATTAAAGAATAATGTTACCAATGAAGTTTTCATTTAAAAATCATTTATAACACATATATGAAGAGAATTTGTCTTTAAATTGCCATCAAGGGTTGATATTGCCATTAAACCTAACAAGCCTTTTACGAGTAAAATAGATTTGTTTGGAAATTATTCCATTGGACCGAGAACAACAACAACAACAAAAGCAAACTCTTAAGAAACTACATTAAGAATATAAACATGAACTTTCAAGGAAAGTGCTTCCCAAACCTCAAGGCATTACATAATTCCCGACGGGTTGACATATCAATATCAATCCATAGGAAGTGCCCGGTGTGTAATAGTTATCGTCGTAGGAAATGGACACGGCGACACGAGTTCAAATCCTGGACGAGACTGATTGTATTTCACATAGCACTAATACCCTTCGGAAAGGTATGAATCCAATTATTCTCCCTCCAGCTATGGGTAAATAGAAGGACAGACTCGGTTCTTCAGCCTTGGTGAAGCAACTAGTCTAGGAGAAGGAATACTCTGAAATCAAGCCTGATAAACTCCGCTTAAAAATTGACCTTGTGTCATATCCTGCCTGAGTGGAGGGGTTGGTAAATATGAATATCAATCAATTGATGACTTAATATACACTTATGTATCCGAACTGGATAAATATTACCTTGAATCATTTTATTTTTACTTATACAAATCATCATCATCATCATTATAAAGATGTAACGATAGCACAGATTCCTTTGTCTTTTTTCACCATCCTTCCTTAACGGCTCCCCCTCTTGGTAAGGCCTTTAGACGGCACTCAGTGTCCGTACAGAGCCAATGATATGTAATTTTTTGTTGATTGATTAACACCGGTGTGTCCATATGTAGGAGTCCATAAGAGAACTTCGCTTATGATTTTGTCCTTCCTTTTTCCAGCAGTGCCCAGCATGTCTGGCTTGCCATATTTGGATAGTTTGTGAGAAGCGAGGTAAATGGCCGTCTGGATGCTGTTTTGTAAGTTGCTGCTTCCAGGATCTATTCAAAAGATAACGCAGAATCCTTGAATAGTTCCCTTCCAACTTTTTTTCCAACCGTCTCGTCAGAGTCCGAATGATGCAACCACTCTGTCGTTCTGACACGACTATAGTCTGGAAGAATTCTCATTTCTTTTTATCAGAGAAATCAGATTTCCATATAATCGATAACCTGTCAAGATAACCTATCACTTTCAGTAAATGAGATATTATTACCGAGTTATATGAACTGGTCTACCAATTTCAAATACTAGTCATTTAATAAGGAAATGGCCCATCTTAATTAAAACACATGAAGCCTGTTTTATCTGAATTCATGTAAAGACCATTATTACCTGCTACAGAGATTCAGCTTGAGTATGTGTATTTGCAAAAAAGTGCAATCTGCGTAACCGGCATCGGTAATAATTTCTGCAGGATATTATTTTTCTTGCCTCTTTTCGTGTGTAACTGCTTTGACGTTCGTAGTACAGGGGGGAACGATAAAATTGTCGCCCTAGAAAAGACGACATGATTCCATTTCCGTTTAATGAAAACCGGTTTTCTTTTTTTGTTGCAGACCATCTCCTAGTTGGCCAGTTGTGTACAAATCCCAAGAGCGATAGGAGCTTTCTATCATGTCTGAAAGTGACACAATGTTCAACGAGCGAGATCGGAGATGCGCTGCTGTACAACTCATGCCTCTACCGATCCAAGTTATGACAACAGGACCATTGCCAGCACCCTCAAAATGCAAATCCGGACGGTTCAACGCTTGAGAGCACAGCTCAAAATATAAGACGACCCTAAAAAACGAAGAAGATATTATTCACAATTTTTAAATTATGAAAATCAGATATATGAAAGGTAAGGTTAAGAGACATGTAAATTTAAAATAAGAAGAAATTTCAATTCATTTTTATATGTATATTAACATTTATACTTAATTAATTTTTTTCATCATCTACATCAAAAACATTGAAATCTCTTGTGGATGTTCCTTGCAGTACTTAAACAATTGAAAGGCATTTAAATAACGAAAAAATTAAGCATAAGAAAAGGATTCATCATCCACGATTAACTATTAAGCACAAAGAGAAACAACTGGAATATGCTCATCAATATCAAACCATGAATGCTAAAGAATGGCGAAAAGTTGTTTTCTCGGACGAAAGGAAATTCAATTTCGATGGCTTTCAGAAAAAAAAATTTTCAAGAAGAGAATTACTCAACAAAAAAATTTTCAAGAAGAGAATTACTCAACAAAGCATTGTGGAGGAGGATATCTGATGATCTGGAGGACCTTTTCATCTTCAAAAAACACAAAATTATGTGAAGATACTAAATGATTTATTTCTCGCACTAGAAGGACGTCGTTTTTGTGAAGAAGAATAGATTTTTCAGCAAAATAATGCTGCTATCCACAATGCATCAATAATAAAGAAGTACTTGCTTGAATAAAAAATTAGATTTCTTGACCACTCAACGTGCTCTCCAGACCTCAATCCAAAAGAAAATTTGTGGGGATTGATTGTTACAAAAGTTTATGAAGGAGGTCGATAGTATTCAGCAATTTCTGAACTCAAAAATGCAATCTTAGACTCATGAGAAAAAATACCTTCGGTTCAACTTCAGAAACTAGTTGAGAGTATGCCTAGCCGATTTTTTGAGGTTATCAAAGCCAACGGTGGATCTACAAAATATTACATAAAAAATTACCTTTATATTTTAAAGTTCTGCTCATTGGTCTTATATTTATGTCAAAACAAAATTTTTGAATTAAGCATAAAAGCTAATATACATATAAAAAATGAATTGAAATTTCTTCATATTTTAAATTTATCTGTCTCTTAGCCTTATCTTTCATATAACGGATTTTCATAATCTAAAAACTGAAAACAATATCTTTTTCTTCATTTTTAAAGGCGGTTATATTTTTGTACAGGGGTGTAGATATATATATTAACCAACCCCGTAAGAGCAGGATGCGGCACAAGGTAAATTTTTAAGTGGAGTATATATATATATATATATATATATATATAAACAAACCATTACAGTCTACATTAAATGATCTGTTTGTATCTTTTTATCATTATTTTACTCATTCGCGAGTTTTTCACTTCGGTTAAGTGACATATCTTGATGGCGAGTTATGGGGAGATATTGAGTGGGCGATTGAACTATTATATAACTCGGTGAAGACAGGAAGTCAGTTAGTTTGGAGACCAGTTGGAGATCAGATGAGTTAGAGACAAGATGTGGTAGAGAAAGCCAGCGTCCAGCAGAGAGGGCCCCCAGGCTTCCGGTTGAGCAGCCCTGGAGAGCGAGAAAGACAACGCTGATGGCCATAAGAGTGGGGGTCAATATGTTGCAGTTCTGTTCGGTCTCCAACTCCCTCTCACACACACAAACCCTTTCAAATGAAGTGAGAGGTATATTTTTCTAAGAACTGTGTCTCTCGTCTTCATTGCCTTGTCGTCATTATCATTGTGTTGTAGTGTTCTGCATGAATCTGCATATGACTATACAACATTTCTGCGCTCTTGTGGCATTGCGCCAGACTTAGATAAATTAAATTGCCTTTTTTTAGGATGTTTCATCTAGAAAACTGCCTAATTCTCTTGGTGAGAAGGGGGTGTCCTTGTGGTGTAATGGTTAAAGCGATGGACTGCGGAATCGTAGTAAGCGAGTTCGTACTCCAGTCGTGCTATTACGTTCACTTTCGGGCAAATACCCTTGGGAAAGGTATGAACCCCCGTATCCTCCCAGCTATGGGATAAATAGTACCACAACTGTTCTATGAGAATGGCTTTGGCATTAAATAACCTACAAAGGTTGATATGTCATTAAAACAAAGAAACCAACCAAAACAATACTCCTGAATTGACTGCATTGAACAAAATGTGTAATGGTTAATGACCATGGCTGATGAGTTCGAACCTCGTGTCAAATTTAGCTAAGCTTGTTAAATTACTACCCACCTCAGAGAGGCTCTTTTAGCAAATACAGTTCAAATCCAGTAAAAGACTATTTGTATTTCACACTGCAGTAATACTCTTGGAAAAGATATGAATCCAACTTTTCTCTCTCTAACTATGGGGGGTTATTAGGATAGTCTGGGTTCTTTAGCCTTAGACAACCAGTCTAGGTGAAGGAAAATCCTAAATTGCAAATCGCTTTGCTTCGCTTAAGAATTGACCTTGTGTCTCTGACTGGGGTGAAGGGGTTGGGTAAATATAGATTCAGTTACACTCGTAAATAATTTACTAGTTTGTTATTTTCTTTTTTTAAATTTCTCTTCCTTTTTGTCCTCCATCTTTTTTTTTTCTTTCCTAGAAAATTCTTCACAGTTTCTTTTTGCTTTTGTGGTTTTTAACTTCTACTTCTAACAGGCCTTTATACATATCTCTCCGTCTATCTTTCTGTCAGTCTGTCTCTCTTTCTCTGTCTGTCTGTCTGTCTCTCTCTTTCTCTCTCTGTCTCTCTGTCTCTCTCTCTTTATATGTATATATATATATATATAATTGCCAGACACCCTAGACCGGAAAGACTGTTACTACACTTCAATATCGATTTAAAAGCCACAACAGCCACAGACGTATACCCCACAAAATGTTTGGGTGGGGTGACAGCAGAAGAGACTGCTCCTATTGAATCTGACATACGCCTACAGATGCATGTAATCTAAAAAGATATTTTTTGAAATTTAGCAGATGGCGCTGCAGACCAGATATTAAATTTGCGCTAAAAGAACCCACAGAACATACATGTATACCTCAGTCATTTTGTTTTAATATCTGAAGTAATTTTGTTTATTTATTTTTTATTTTATTGTTGCTGTGTTTGTCTTCCTCTCCCCACCCCAACTCTTTCTCGGTGGTATTTTAAAAAAATCTTATTTGCTTTTGTTGGTTCTGGCAAAATCAGAAAATAAGATTTTATTTTTATGTAGTTGAAATTTTTCTTTCAAACAAGAGTGTATTTATTTTTCATCGGTAGTCAATTTCTTTCTTTCTTTCTTTCTTTCTTTCTTTCTTTCTTTCTTTCTGCTCTCGTCAACCTATCTAACCTTTCTTTCTTTTTTTTATTCCCCATCAATTCTTTCTTTCTTTCTTTCTTTCTTTCTTTCTTTCTTTCTTTCTTTCTTTCTTTCTTTCTACCTTCTTTCTTTCTTTTCATCTCCTCCAGTCTTCTTTCTTTCTTTTTTTCTTTTTGCTTATGACCCCATCTTCCCTTTTCTTTCTTCCTTCCTTCCTTCCTTCCTGTCTTTCTTTCTATTTTGTTTGTTTGCTTGTTTGTTTCTTTGTTTTTTCTTTCCTTCCTCAATCTAGCTAGCTAGCTTTCTTTCTTTCTTTCTTTCTTTCTTTCTTTCTTTCTTTCTTTCTTTCCTACTTTCTTCCTTTCTTTCTTTTTGTTTGTTTCTTTATTTATTTATTTCCACCCGCTAATTTTGTTGGCTCTTAAACTGAAACAGACACACCTATTTTATATCACAGACAAAATAAATAAATACAAAAAATATTAGCACTGTGGTGGACATACAGCCAAGTGAAAGTCTCGAAACGAAGTAGGGGGGAATTTTGAGAATTTATGTAAACCAAATTTTGCAACAAGTTTGTGAAAAAGAAACATCCAAACTGGCAAAACCCCAAAATGACAGCAGCTTTCCTTCAGTTTTGGACAAAGCTCAAATAAAAAGCAACTTTCTTTCCTGTAGGGCTAAGCTGTAAGAATCAATGTTTGCTTGTCCAACAAATTTGTCCTGTCGTGTTAACAAGTAAATGCAATTATTATTTTTGTCTTATCTTAGACGGCCTGTGTTACTTTATAACAATGTTCACAAATGATATTGATGTTTTTGGTGCAGGGCTGGGGAAGGATTTTATTTAGCATTATATAGTTATTTCCGTTATATCGAGAATTGGAATACTTAAAAATCAAATTAAGTACACACACACACACACACACACACACACACACACACACACACACACACACACACAAAGAAGGTGAGACAGACAGACAGACAAAAATAGGCTGAGATAGAGAGATTAACTGATAGATCTGAATGGACAGATAGACAGAGATAGGAATACACCAACGCACACGCACACGCACACGCAAACATACGCACTTAGGTGTACGCACGCACACGCTCACAGAGAAAGAGTGACTGACAGACAGATAAAAAAGAATAGACTGAGATAGAGATTAATAGACTGACGTAGAGAGATGGACGGATAGATCTGAATGGACCGATGGATAGAGATATCAATAGACTAGCACACACACACACACACACACACACACACACACACACACACACACACACACACACTTATATATATGTATATATATTTATTTATTTGAGTCAATTAAATATATATTAGTCTATTAGATACGACGGTGAGTCAAAAAGTAAAGCGTTTTTCGTTAGTACAGGATTAATTACTAACACAGGAACATATATCATACATCAAAATGAAGCTGGTCATCTATGGATCACATCCCTACTTCTCAACATAGTCGCCGTTTTTTCCCAAAAGCAATGAGAGCATGTATCCCAGCTTCGTAAAATTCTGTCTTTCGAACCAATTCATTTTGTTTTCCCTTCGTCGTCGCTGGTATAACGTTTGCCTCTAAAACCCTCTTTCATGGGGCCGAAGACATGATAAACCTCAATTATTCAAGTGTTATAGATATCAAAAAAGGGCTTAGAGATTAATAAGCACATTTTAGACATAGCAAGTACGCACGCACGCACGCACGCACGCAAAAACAAACAAGAAAGAAACAAACAAAAAAAAAATGTAAGGAAAACGAAACAAAACAAATTGAAAAGATACACAATGGCCGAGGCACAGAAAAAAAGAAAGAAATGAGTTAAGCAACGATGAGCCTGTTCAGTACATAGATGGGTGACTACTAAGTTACAGTTTGTATTGTAATAAACCCGAGAACAGTGTATCACACTACGCAAAGCTTAGAATAAAAACATTAGCAACATTATGCCTCTTTAGTAATTGGATGGGTGACCACTTAGTAACAGCATCCTCTGGAAGTACATGAGGCCTGTGTGCCAGACTAAGCATAGCTAAGTAAAAACAAAATACAAAATAATGAAATGATGAAGTTAAGCAATAATGAGGCTTCTCAGTACCAGGATGAGTGACTGCTTCCTGACAACTAGAGTAAGCGACCTAAATCATCTGACAGACTGATCAAAGCTAAGTAAACAGATGAAAAACGAACGGGAGAAGTTAAGCAATAATGAATCTTTTTAGTATTTAGAGGGGTGACCACTAATGAATTGATAGCGAGTTAACTGGAGAGTGTTGCCAGACATAACTGATAGTTAGCGAGCGAGATCCCAGGTGAAAATTGCCAGACGTAACTGAAAGGGAGCGTGATCAATAGTGAATGTTGCCAGACGTATCCGATAGCAAGCGAGATCCCTTGTGAAAATTGCCAGACGTAACTGATAGATTGCGAGCGAGACCCCTAGTGTATGTTGCAAGACATATCTGATTTATAGCAAGCAGGATCCAAAATAAATGTTGCAAGATATAACTGATTGATAATGAGCGGGATTCCAAGTAAATGTTGTTAGTAGATCCTATTTACCCAACCCCTCCGCCCGGGCAGGATATGACACAAGGTCAATTTTTTAAGCGGAGTTTAACAGGTTTGAATTCAGAGTTTTCCTTCTCCTAGACTAGTTGCCTCACCAAGGCTGAAGAACCTAGTCTGTCCTACTATTTATCCATAGCTGGAGGGAGAATAATTGGATTCATACCTTTCCCAAGGGTATTAGTGCTATGTGAAATGCAATGAGTCTTGTCCAGGAATTGAACTCGTATAGCCGTGTTCATATCCTGTGACGATAACCATTACACCACGGACACCTCCTAAATGTTGTTAGTAGATAGCGAGCGGAATCAATAATGAATGTCACCAGACACATCTGATAGTGAGTAGGATCAACAGAGAATGTTGCCAGACGTAACTGATAAATAGCGAGCGAAACACCTAGTCAATGTTGCCAGACCTATCATAGATAACAAGCGAGAATCCCAAGTGAAAATTGCAAGACGTAACTAACAGATAGCAAGCGGAATTCCAAGTGAATGTTGCCCGACGTAACTGATAGCGAGCGCGATCAATAGTGAATGTTGCCAGACATATCTGATTGCGAGTGAGAACCCTTGTCGATGTTGCCAGACATATCTGATAGCGAGCGGGATTCCTAGAGAATGTTTGCCGGACATATGTGATAGATAGCGAGTGTGATCAACCATGAATGTTACCAGACATATCTGATAGCAAGCAAGATCCCTGGTCAATGTTGCCAGACGTATCTTATTGATAATGAGCGGGATCAATAGTGAATGTTGCCAGACATATCTGATTGCGAGTGAGAACACTTGTCGATGTTGCTAGACATATCTGACAAGATAGCGAGCGGGATCCTTAGTGAATGTTTGCCAGATATGTCTGATAGACAGTGTATATTGCCAGACATATCTGATAGGGAGCGAGATCCCTGGTCAAAGTTGCCAGATGTATCTGATCGATAACGAACGGGATCCCTAATGAATGTTGCCAGATATATATGATAGATAGCAAGCGAGATCCCAAGTAAATGTTTCCATGCGTAACTGATTGATAGCGAGTGTGATTTATAATGAATGTTCCCAGACATATCTGAAAGAGAGCGAGATCCCTTGTCGATGTTGCCAGACTTATCTGATAAATAGCGGGCGGAATCCTTAATAATTGTAAGACAACTGATATTTTACGAGCGAGATCCCCAATAAATGTTGCTTGACGTGACTGATAGAGATCGAGCAAGATCCATAGTGAATATTTCCAGACATAACTGATGGATATTGAGCAAGATCTCCAGTGAAAGTTTCCAGACGTAACTGATAGATAGTGAGACAAGAATAAGTTTTGAAAAATCTAGAATATTTTTACCAGTTGTAATGTGAATACTATTTAAGTCTTTGGTATTATGGCTTGACCTGGGACTGAACGCCGGTTTCTCGGACAATTAGCGAACACTCTAACCGTTATATATATATATATATATATATATATATATATATTGACATCCACAGACAGACTGTTTCATTCTATCAGAACTCTTCAGCGTGGCTAGACACGTAGGACGCTCGAAGCCGGGATCGAAACCCATCCAACTTTACGTTAGACTAAGTCTCAGACCGCTCGGTGTGTGTGTGTGTGCGTGTGTGACTCTTCAATAAACAGTTTGTAGATAACATTAATTTTTAAATGAGCCGGAGCTTATTTGTTTGCTCGGTCGAACAAGTATTGCTATTCATTATTTGCACACAGTTAAATGATTTCAAGTATTGCTTTTTATTGTTTGCGCACAGTTAAATGATTTCAAGTATTGCTTTTTATTGTTTGCTACAGTTAAATGGTTTCAATTATTGCTATTTATTGTTTGCACACAGTTAAATGGTTTCAAGCAATGCTACCTATTATCAATAATTCGATTTTATATTAAGCAGTTTCAAGTTTAGTAAAGGATTAAACAATTCTGTTTGACCCAGAGATGAGACCCTAAAAAGTACTACCACTCCGAGTCAGAGTGGATAAGGAATTAAAGACAATAAATAGGTATTCCACATTATCCAAAGCTACAGGGCTGCTGCAGTTTACTGCTATATCGAGACCAATCGTTTAAGCCGGAGGTAACCCTTTGCAAAGATACAGTCGGCGTATTCTGGGCCTAATGCAAACAGAATCTTTACTCAATACATAGAAATGGAATTCTGCATTAAAAAATGTACAATGACTAAGCGAAAAAAAAAACAATAGAAGGAAAGAAAAGACCTATCCAGTTAGGAAAGAATAATTTTAAAATATCTGTGAATATTAGAAGGAAATACTATAAAACAAGCCAACATGAAATAAAAAATAAGAAATTGGTTTGGTTTGGTTTAGTTTTATAGCATATCAACCATTTAATGCCAAATCCTCTTTATACAGATATACTAAATATGTATGATTTGGTTTGGTTTTATGGCATATAAACCATTGTGGGTTATTTAATGCCAAATCCTCTTTATACATTTATATCAAATATATATTATTTGGTTTGGTCTGGTTTTATGGCATGTAAACAATTGAGGGTAATTTAATGCCAAATCCTCTTTACACATATATGTCAAATATATATGATTTGGTTTGGTTTGGTTTTATGGCATATCAACTATTGTAAGTTATTTAAGGCCAATACTCTTTATAAATATATAGCAAATATATATGGCCTGGGTTTATGGCATATCAACCATTGCAGGTTGTTTAATGCCAAATCTTGTTTATACAAATATATTAAATATACCGGATTTGCAAACAGTTTTTGTTGATAACGTATTTAAAAGAGCCTAAGCTCATTTTTTGCACACAATTGAAAGCTTCCAAGTATTGCTATGTATCACTAACAATTCAATTAAACATCAGTCATTTGTTTACACGCAGTTAAATGATCAAACAGATCTATTTCTAACAATTCAATTTAGCATAACTCATGTAGTTACACTCAATTTAAATGTCAATCAGTTCAACGTGATTCATAGGTAGGACTCTTATCAGGTGCTTCCACTCCGGGTCAAAGTAAACCTAGGAACAATGCCCATGAAGGGGTAGTCTGCATTCCCCCAGAGCTACGTCATTACTGGAGGCACACCAGCAGAGTGTTTAGTATCATATCCAGGACAATCGTTGTTGGGGAGGGTCTTAACTTCAGTAGAGCTGCAGTCGATGTATACAATAGTCCCAACCTATTGCGATAAAAAAAGTAAGAAAGAAGTACGTCAAGAGAACAAGGAATGTTTTGGAAACTAAAATTTGTTGTAGAAACTCACTCAATTGAATAAATACCTGGGCAGACACCCTTGTAAGATACTCGGCATCCCTTCTTAAATGGGACCAGGGAAATGTTTCAAAAAATGGACCAGAGAACGAGAAAACTGATGACAATACATGAGTCTCAGCATTCAAGAGATAACGTTGACAGAATATACGAGGATCATTAAATAAGTTTCCAGACTTTTTTCGTATTGGCACTTTTATTGATAGTAAACACATGAAACTCTTGTCCTCTTTAAAGTAATCTCCTCCGGCTGCAATGCACTTGTTGTACCGTTCCAACAACTTCTGGAAGGCCCCATCGAAGTCTTCTTGTGTGAGCGTGTCAATGACCTTCGTCACAGCCTCTTTCCTCTCCTCAATTGTCTCATAACGACAGCCTCTGAGCTTAGGGAATAAGCAAAAGTCACAGGGAGCAATTTCTGGACTATAGGGAGGCTGAGGAACTGTCTTGGTGCCCATCTTGGTCAAATAGTCTGTGACAAGGATGGAGTTATGGACTGGTGCATTGTCCTGGTGGAAATGCCACTGACCCGATTTGAAGAGTGCTGGCCTCTTTCGACGGAATCTCTTCCTGAGCTCCCTTTAAACCTCATCATAGTTACCGAAACCCTAACCCTTTGGCCAATCAACTCTGGTGTATTGACGTCCTTACTCCTCCCACACTTCTTATCATCCCTCACAGACTCCCGGCCTTCCTTGAATCTGTCATGCCACTCAAAAACTGATGCTCGATTCATACAAGATGATCGCAAAGCAGTCTGAAGCATTCCATACGTTTCTGTGGCATTTTTTCCAAGTTTAAAACACAATTTTATTGCATATCGTTCTTCTAAAGTGTCAGATTGGATTTTTGAAATTCACTAACTGTGAGAACCAGGCTTTAGTAGGGTGTATTCGAATTCCTGCTGTAGCTGTTCATTTGAACCTGAAATCATAAAAATTGGTCTGTCATCTCATAAGATGTATAGCAATAAGATACTGAATTTTCAAGAGTCTACGACGATTTTAAATGCCTGTTCAAAAAAAGTCTGTAAACTTATTGAAGGCACCACGTATATGTTAAAACAAATGAAACAGGAAGGTCCTTTTCCAGCATTGAGAAATCTGTAGATGCATCTTTTCAGGTACTAAGACAACACAAGAAATAGGGGAAAGGGGAAGTCCTCGTGGTGCAATGGTCAAAGTCCTTGACTGTGAACCTAATGTAAGCGAGTTCGAACTTCAGTCGAACTCTAACGTTCATTTTCGGACAAATATTCTGGAGAAAGGTATTGATCCCACTCCTTATTCCACCCAACTAATTGTATCACTGCTGTACTTCCATAATGATGGTTTTGACAATAAATAATCTTCGAAAATGGAATAAGAAATAGACTATAAAATATGAATACATCAGTAGACAAATTAAAAGAAAGTGCCTCGTACAAGGTTTTTATTAGAAAGCTGAAGATCAGACTTCATCATCATCATCATGTCGTGCTGCTAGCACGGATATCCCTGACCATCTCTGTCCACTTCTCCCTATCATTCATCGCCTCCGGCAGGTCTTCTGGGTTACATCCCGTGTCCTCACATAGCTGCTGTATGTAAGTTCGGGCTGGTCGTCCTGCTTTTGCTTGGCCATATGTGGGGGTCCATAGGAGTACGTCACTTACGAGTTCGTCCTTGCTTCTCCAGCAGTGTCCGGCGTGTCTAGCTCGTCTAACCTGTATAGTTTTTGTGATGGGAGGCAGGTGGCCGTACAGTTGGCGTCTCGTGGGGTGTTATCGCCAGGACTTGTTCAATATTGCTCTCAACATTCTTGTGTAGTTGCCGTCAAGTTTCTTCTCCAGCCGTTTAGTTAGCGTCCATGTAGTGCATCCATATAGCAGTATCGATACAACTGCTGCCTGGAAGAAACTGCGTTTCATTTCATCGGTCAGGTCTGATTTCGATCAGACTTATTAGTGATAAATAAAAAGAAACAAGTGTTTTTATCTAGTGGACTCACTTCCAGCAGATCACAGCTTGTTTTGATTTCTTTGTTTTATTGCATATTACACTTTTATTTCAAGTCAAAGGCATCCTTATAGAAGAAACAGCAGTGATGCTATTTAACCGAAAACTTGGGTGGGGAAGGGTGTTCATGGTTTTCCGAAAGAGAACGTAATTGAGCGATTTGCGTTCGAACCTGCTTTCCACTGCGCCACGAGAACTTACCCCAGATCCCACTGAAAGCAAAAACTCGAGAAACATCTGGGCCTTGTCAAAGATTTTACAAAATTGAAAGTGACAATAATGCTATGCAAAATAAGAGCACTGGAACAATCTGTAAGAATTTAGGGGAAAAAGAGGGGGTATCCGAGGAGAAATTGATACTGTCTAGACCATTGCATTGCCGAGAGAATGGCAAGAATGTTTAGAAGTGTCTTGAACAGATGAGGATATTTACTGTCGCTCAGTGAAAAACACCACTACTACTACTACTAGTAGTAGTAGTAGTACTACTACTAATAATAATGAATTTGAGACAAAAAGAAAACAGCAAAAACCTAGAGATATTAGAAGCGGTCACCATCAAACAGAGGAGAAAGAAAAAGGTGCGAAAAGAGTCGCTAAGAAAAACAAAATAACTTTTCAAATCAAAATTTGCAGCAGAAATTTCATCAAAGGAATTAACACCAGGGAAGTCTTCCGTGTATGATACTCTGGATCGTTCTTAAAATGGACCTGGAACGAATTCAGACAAATGGACCAAAGAACAAGAAAATTAATGACTATGCAGAAGGCATTGAGAATTTCGTAGATGCAATGATTTAAGGGCGTAAAGTATTTACACTCACACAAAAAAGTGCAAGAAAAAGATTGATTAAAACTGCCTGGAATAGCAATATTAACTGTGATAACTTAGGGACAAACAGAAAAACAACAATAAAACAAATCTAGAAAATAAGAATAGCAAGAAAAACAACTGTATGGATATTTCAAGCGACAAATATCTACGAGTTGGTTTGTACTTGGCCAAGAAGGGAAAACTAGATGAATGAAATTATCCCTTTTATAAACAGAAGAAAATGATGTAATGATGACTAATTATGTGAAACTAGAACCGATAATGAACAAACGAATAGAAATGATAAGTTATGTGGGGACAGAGGGGAAATGATTTATCAGATAAGAGGCGAGTGCAGCAAACTAAAACAAAAAAAAAAAAACCCAACAAAACTACCACAATAAGAAGGAGTATAGAAACAAACCAGAATCTGTCCAAGTAAATCATTGGTTGGTTGGATTTAATGGCATATCATCCTCTATAAATTATTTAATGTCAGAGCCTTTTTACACATATATTATATATATAATTTATAAACGCATATTTTGGTGATGCTCGGGTTTTATGGCTAATCAACCTCTTAAGGCTCATTGAGTGTCAAATTCTTACATATATATATATATATATATATATATATATATATCAAGTTTATACAAACAAAAAGCTTTGACCTATTTTAAAACACTAATTCCGGACTATTCATTTACAATTAATATTCATTTATATACATATATATATATATATATATATGAATGAATATTAATTGTAAATAAATAGTCCGGAATTAGTGTTTTAAAATAAGTCAAAGCTTTTTGTTTGTATGAACTTGATGGTCGAAGGTGTTGGTAACATCGTCTGTATCTTTAATAGGAGGTCAATTGTTTTTAAGAAGTTGATTATGTTTTTGAGAGCAATCTTTTTGAAAGAGCCTATTGTGGGGATTTTCATCTCATAATTGTTGCCATCTTTTGGTTACTATTTGTTTGATTTTTGGTTTGAGGTCAGTATATGGGGTTTTAATGTTTTTATCAGGAGTCATGTTGATTACAGCTTTAGCTAATGAGTCGGCTTTATTCTTGCCCTGAATTCCGATATGGCAAGGAATCCAGCAAAATATCATCTTTTTGCTATGGATCAGTGGTGTGAGTTTGTTGAAGATCTTGACAGCGGATTTTCCAAATTGGTATATTTGAGTGATTTAAGAATTGAGATGGAGTCTGAGTGGATGATAATTTTTTGGGGAGTTACTTGTTGAAATTAGGTCAAGTGCCAGGTTTATAGCATAGATTTCGGCAGAAAATATGGAGGCTTCTTTTGGGAAGCATTTTTTCAGAGATTTCTTGTGGAGAACTGCTTCACATCCAGTTCCGTAATTACTTTTGGGGCCATCTGTGTTGGTAGTTTGGATAACATGACTGCATTTTTTACCCTAAACAGAAGAGCCTATTTGATCAAAAAGAAAAGACCATAAAACATTTCGGCCTCCGTATGAAACATATATAGGAAGAGACTGACATTTCATTCACAAGCATTCATGATACCATACATCTAAGCTCTCCCACTTGGCAACTCAAGCAGCCTGTCGTTATTCTTGACTTAAATCATCATCATCATCATCATCATGTCGTGTTGGTAGCACGGATATCCCTGAGCCTCTCTCGCCACTTTTCCCTATCGTTCATCGCCTCAAATCAGGTCTTCTGGACTATATCCCGTATCCTCACATAGTTGCTGAATGTATGTTCGTGCTGGTCGTCCCGCTTTTGCTCGGCCATATGTGGGGGTCCATAAGAGTACATCACTTATGAGTTCGTCCCTGCTTCTCCAGCAGTGTCCTGCATGTCTAGTTCGTCTAATTTGAATAGATTTCGTGATAGGAGGCAGGTGGCCGTACAGTTGGTGTCGTGTGGGGTAAAACTCATCTTTTAATATACCAAGAGAAATTAAACAACATCCAGGAAATTTATCCAAATAAATGAGGTGCATAGAATTTTCTCGGATTGAAATACTTAGAAGAGTCCTGGATAACCGAGTAAACTTGCTGTCACTTGAACTCCAGTGAAAAAAAAACTGGTCGGAAAAATGCTAATTATGAAAGTTGTTGCAGAAGTTGGCAGTTTTAATAAGTTACTAAGCTTTTTGCTTAGATGTGGCACGAGGTCGTGTGAATAGGGCAGACAGAGGGACGCGAACTTATTCGTGAAGTTTTCCAAAACACCATGATTGGAATTTCCGCTTACAATCCAGCGTCTTCATGTTCTTCGTTACAACTTTTGCAATTGTAACTTATCATTCTTTAACTCCTTATGAGTTGTCTTTCACTGGAGTCCAAGTGACAGCAAGTCTTCTCAGGTCCCTAGGATTATTCTAAGTATTTGAGCCGATCTTAACAATGCTGAGGCATGTATGGTCTCAATTCTTTCTCTGATTTTCAACTGCTTCAATATTTTCTCCAATCCCTCAGGGATCATTCCAAGTGCAATTGGTATTACTTTTATCTTCAAAAACGTCTGGAAACTTACTGAAGGCACCACGTATATGTTAAAACAAATGAAACAAGAAGGTCCTTTTCCAGCATGGAGAAATCTGTAGATTCAATGTTCTCTGGCATAGTCTAAGTATTTGTGAATCTTTTTATTTTCGTTTATTTTCACTCTGTCGTCTGCCAGAACAGCAAACTCCACTAGCTGACAAATTACTTATTTATTTATTTATGCTAATCAACATTAGGTCGGGTCTTCTGGCTGTGATAAGGTTGGTTGGTTTTATTTTCCAGCGTAACAACCCTTTTCGGATCATTTAACGCCGAATTAAATTTCAAACAATTCAGTTCAGTCTAAGTATAGTTTTTGTTCACAAACAGTTATATGTAAAAATCCTTCAAAGGCTTCCTTTTCGATAGCTACAACACCGATGTGTAGTGGAGGGTGCTACTCCATTCCATGGATTACTTCATTTTATCCTTGATCCGTACCTTATAATGCTGAGTGTTAAGCAAGGCGGCATCAAGTACCATTTTTTGAGTCTTTGGTATGACTCGACCTGGGATTGAACCCCGGTCTCCCGGACCATTGGCGAACACTCTACTCATTAGGCCAATGGACCGGTCACAGTCAATGTAAAACAATTCAGTTTAGCATAAGTAAGCAATTTTGTTCTATTTGACCCATAGACAGGACCCTTCTCTGATGCTACCACTCAAGCGGACCGGGGAGCGATGGCATTGAAGGGGTGCCCGTGGTGTAATGGTTATCGTCGTAGGAATTGGACACGGTGACACGAGTTCAAATCCTGGACGAGACTGATAGCATTTCACATTGCACGAATACCCTTCGGAAAGGTATGAATCCTATTATTCTCCCTCCAGCTATGGGTAAATAGTAGGGCAGATTGGGTTGTTCAGCCTTGGTGAAGCAACTAGTCTAGGAGAAGGAAAACTCTGAATTCAAACCTGTTAAACTCCACTTAAAAATTGACCTTGTGCCATATCCTGTCCGAGCGGAGGGGTTGGTAAATATGGGCAATGAAGGGGTACTCTGCATATCTCAAAGCTCTTGCATTACTGGAAACTCACAATCACATTGTTTAGTGTGATATCCAGGACACTCGTTGGGGAGGTGGAGTCTTACCTCTGTGCAGAGTAGCATTCAGTGTATTCTACAGCAGGGTCTTTCTTTCTTTCTTTCTTTCTTTCTTTCTTTCTTTCTTATTTGTTGATTTTCTCTTTATCTATTTATTTATTTATTGCTTATTTGTAGATTTTCTCTTTCTTTCTTTCTTTCTCTCTTTCTTTCTTTCTTATATATTGATTTTCTCTATCTTTCTTTCTTTCTTTCTTTCTTTCATATTTGTTGATTTTCTCTTTCTTTCTTTCTTTCTTTCTTTCTTTCTTTCTTTCTATTTAATTTTCCTTTCATCCACATATTTCTTTCATTTTTCATTATTTCTTCTTCTTCTTCTTCTTCTTCTTCTTCTTCTTCTTCTTCTTCTTCTTCTTCTTCTTCTTCTTCTTCTTCTTGTTCGTATTCATATTCTACTTCACCCTCACCTTCTACATCTTCATCTTCTTATTTTTTTACTACTTCACTATCATCTTCATTTCTTTCTTCAGCATCCTCTTAATATTGTTCAGATTCATCATTATCATCATCTTCTTCTTCTTCTTCTTCTTCTTCTTCTTCTTCTTCTTCTTCTTCTTCTTCTTCTTCTGTCGCCATGCAACTGAAAAGCCGATGTTCCTCATTCATGAATCTCAGAGGAAATAAAATTGATAAATACCAATCAATATTTGTCCAGATTTGCGATCCGAACGGATTTGTATGGACCTAATCTGACAAAAATGTTGTTATCGCCATGCAAATGTACTTAATCACACGCGTTATCTCTCTCTCTCTCTCTCGCTCCCTCTCTCTTTCTCTCATCTCCATATCTCTTCCTATTCTCCTCTCTCTCTCTCTCTCTCTCTCTCTCTCTCTCTCTCTCTCTCTCTCTCTCTCTCTCACTATTTCTTTTGAATGTCATAGAATATAAAAAGGAAAAATAAAATGGAGGTTTGTTTGTTAAGCTATGAGTGCGTCACATTAAATTATGCCACGCATCTCAGATTATTTGAATAGAAAGACTTAAAATTTACGAAAGCGCATATGCCTCTTTGTATATACGCATTTTCCCGCATTTGGCAAGTTCTCGACTAAAATTTCTCAAACTGGTCCATATATACCTCCGTGGGTGAATAAAATTTTGATAGGCTAAATAGAAACATAGGTATCAATAGCAGTAGGATTTATTAGTTTGGATTTATAAATCCCTTTATAACAGAAGAAAAATTCGCTGGTTAAGGTGAACAAGTTGCCTGATATTGTGGAGTACGCATTCATTGCCATTACTTCCAGGTCCACTCTAACACAGATTTGTGGTACTTGATAGAGTCCAATCTATGGGTAGAATAAAACTGTTCAAACATTTACTGGGGATTATTATTAGTTATTAAAAAACATACTGCATTGTGTAAATTATTTTTAATGCGTAGTAATACTCGATAAATAAAATCTATATTAAATAGAAATACTTGAAAACATTTAACTGTGGGCAAACAAATAAGCTCTGACTATTCGTTAAAAGTAAAGTTACTAACAAACTATGTAAAAATCATACACACACACACACACACATATACATATATACATATACACGATGCGCATGCGATAAGTTTCCAGACTTTTTTCGTATGGGTACTTTGATTGATAGTACACACATGAAACTCTAGTCCTCTTTGAAATAATTTCCTCCAGCTGCAATGCACTTGTTGTACCGTTCCAACAACTTCAGGAAGGCCCCATCGAAGTCCTCTTGTGTGAGCATGTAAATGACCTTCGTCACAGCCTCTTTCATCTCCTCAATTGTCTCATAGCGACAGCCTCTGAGCTTAGGGAATAAGCAAAAGTCACAGGGAGCAAGGTCTGGACTATAGGGAGGCTGTGTAACTGTCTTGGTGCCCATCTTGGTCAAATAGTCTGTGACAATGATGGAATTGTGGACTGGTGCATTGTCCTGGTGGAAATGCCACTGACCCGATTTGAAGATTGGTGGCCTCTTCCGACGGAATCTCTTACTGAACCCCCTTAAAACCTCAATATAGCATTCCTTGTTGACTGTCCAGTGGGAAACCAGGGCAAGTAGATCATGCCAGTGCAGTCAAAAAAAAGGGATCATCAAAAGTTTGTTGGTGGATTTTCTCTATCTGGCCTTCTTGGGTCTGGGAGAGCCAGCATGCTTCCACTGGGAACTCTGTTTCTTGGTCTCTGGGTCATAGCAGTTGATCCAGCTTTCATCGCATGGCATTTTTTCCAAGTTTAAAACAGAATAGTATTGCATATTGTTCTTCTTAAAGCCTGATTGCATTTTTGAAATTCACCAACTGTGACAATCAGGTTTTAGTAGGGTGTATTCCAATTGCTGCTGTAGGTGTTCATTTGAAGCTGAAATCATAAAAATTGATCAGTCATCTTATAATATGTATAGCAATAACATAGTGAGTTTTCAAGAGACTACGACAATTCTAAATGCCTGTACAATAAAAGTCTGAAAACTTATTGAAGGCACCACATATATAACATTCATTCATTTGCACATAGTTAAATGGTTCCAAGTATTGCTCTGTAATACCAATAATTCAATTTAGGCACCCAGTGAAAGAGTTTCAAGTATTGTTATTCAACACTTATATTTCTATTTAACATTATTCATTCATTCCTGCACAAATAAATGGTTCCAAGTTTTGCTATATATTTTGCTATATATCACTAGTTACTCAACAGCCGTGTATTCTCACACAGTTAAATGATCAAACAGTTCTATTTCTAACAATTCATTTGAATGCAATTCATTTGTTTGAACACAGTTTCAATATCAAACAGTTCTATTTGACCCATATACAGGACCCTATCTGGCGCTACCACTTTGGGTCAGAGTGGACCTGGGAGTAATGGCAATGAAGGGATACTCCATATTCCCCAAAGCCCACAGTAGAGTCAGATGGTTTAATGTCTTATGCTGGACACTCGTTGGATGGAGTCTTACTCCTCTGTAGAGATGCAGATACTACAGCACCAGCCGACTGGGATCTTGTTAAATCAGTTTCAATAGTGTCTGGCATTTATTCTTGTGAGTGTTATTTGATGATTCAATATATCCTTCTTAATTAGGGGGTGGGGGATGTCCTCACGTTGAAATGGTTAAAGCGATGGACTGCGTAATCGTCGTAAGCGTGTTGGAACTCCGGTCGCGCTATTACGTTCACTTTCGGACGAATACCCTTGGGAAAGGTATGAGCCCCCTTATCCTCCAAGCTATGGGTTAAATAGGATCACTGCTATTCTTCTTGAAGGATGGCTTCGGCATTAAATAACCCACGAAGGTTGATATGCCATTAAACAAAGAAACTATATCTTTTTAATTACATTTCTGTATTTTGTAAAAATATTAATCTTGAAATCGAAAACATTTTTAAAAAATCCACAGGTCTCATCACGGCAGCTAATGAAATTTAAAAATAAAAAATAAAATGCCGGTAATATTTAATTAATTCATTTGGGAGGGAATGGAAATTAAACTTGGTTTCAAAAGGTGTATTAAGAAAGAAAATTGAGAAGCCCCACCTAAGACCGAGCATAGGAGAAGAGGGTAAAACCAATGTCTTGTAACTAGGCCTGTCGATGACCAAGGAAGATGAACATAACCTTTAACCGTTTAATTAGTTTTCAGAAACCTAATATCAAAGATTGACTGTTTCATTAATTTTAACGATCTATCAACACGTCTCGGGTTATTTTATGCCTAGAGGTGAGGGAATTGCGTTCTTCGTACACTTATATTTTTGTGCAGTTGTTTCTTAAGAGTCTTTCGCACACAGTTATATGGTTTCAAGCATCCCTATCAAATACAAATAATTTGCCCACGGTTGTATGTTTTCAATTTGCCTATCAAATACTAAAATTATATGGTTTCAAGAAATTATTTGTATTTGGTAATGATCATTTTTTTGTGCACTATTGCCTGGTTTGGTCTAGTTTGGTTAGTATTTATGGCATATCAACCACTGTAGGTGATTTAATACCAAATCCATTCTTATACCCATAAACAGTTCTATTTCAAACAATTCAGTTTAGAATAATTACACAGTTTAGTTCAATTTGACCCATAGATATTATGTTTCCACTCTGGGCCAGAATGGACCAATGAGCGATAGCAATAAAGAGATACTCTGCATTCCATAAAGCTCCAGCATCACTGGATCCTCACCATCAGCTTGTTTAGTATCATATCCAGAACATCCGTTGGTGGCGTGTTACCCCTCAGCGAAATTCAGTCGGTGTATTCAGCCTACTGGGTCAATCGTTTTTATTGTTTTCTGTAAATGATAATATCTGTAAATCCATGAAAACTGTTTTAGATCAGAAAAGAGTAATTCCTTATACAGCAACCTTTTTAAATTTCTTCCATCTTTTTTATCTATCATTCGGAGGCTGGAACGAAAAGAGAATTCTCCAGGAATAGAACTACATAATTTGGATCATCAATGATTATGAAGTGACACAGACTAATTTTTCATAATCACTGACACTTGTCACCGACAATTTCTCATGTAGGTTCATCTTCAATCACTGCTCCATATTTGACACTTTGTGCCAGACTATGTTAAGCTTAGAAAATACTTACATCCACTCACTGTTACAGATTAGTGTTTGAAGAAGAAGAAGAAGAAGAAGAAGAAGAAGAAGAACAACAACAACAACAACAACAACAACAAAACATCTTCATTTAAGACAGGAAACAATACAAATTCTATACTAAAAAAGAAATTAATCTTACCAAAGAAAGTTATTCTATCGTCAAACTCTTTTACAATATATTATAATTTAATGAACACAAGAGCTTAACTCTGTGCATGACAAAATTTCATTTATAATAAAAAAAGCCCACACACAAACGTATATATATATATATTTATATATTCACACACATGTATACGCGTACATAAAAAACAGAAAAAGACAGAAAACATGAATACACACACACACACACACACACACACACACACACACACACACACACACACACACACACAAATAAAAAAACAAATATTTCTTTGCAAATAAAAATAATTGACACCACAGGACTTTTCACTTTCTTCTTTACAAGCTTTTTCTCTCTCTTCTCATGAATCAAGTGATCCAAAAGGATCTCAATCAACCCATGCTCATGCATTCTTGCCTCACCAATATATCATTTATTCTGGTAACTCTGCTAGTGTTGCATGATTGATGCATAGCCTTCAGCCACCTAAATCTATTCAACAAATTAACCTATTTGGCATCTCGCGTAGTGTGATGGTTAACGAGTTAATTAACCTCTTTGCTTCCGATCTCGGGTATACTCGATTTCATGCTTGGATTGAAAAAAAATCCCTATGGCAAAGAGGTCTGCTTTATGTATTTTCATTGAAGCTATGACTGTATTACTCCTAATTTGAAGTATCGTGAGGTTATTTACTGAGCTTTTGTTTAGTCTGACGTACAGACCTCAGATCGTTAACCGTACCTGTTTTTACTCAGTGGTCATCCATCTCCGAACAGAACAGGCTGATTGCTATTTAAGTCTGCTGATCTGACGAGAACCAGCACTTTCATTTGAAGTATCATGTTCTTTCTTATGTTCTTATGCACAAAGAATGTAGATTATGGCTTTCAGTTTGTACATCTGGTTATCGAAGTGCATTTGACACCCGTGCACAAAGTTAATGGATTGGTTTGGTTTAATTTGGTTTGGTTTTATGGCACATCAACTATTGTAGGTTATTTAATGCCAAGTCCTGTTAATACATTTATATTAGATACATAAGATTTGGTTGGGTTGGGTTTTATGGCATATCAACCATTGTAGGTTATTTCATGCCAAACCCTCTATATACTTATACATTAGATATATATGATTTGGTTTGGTTGGGTTTTATGGCATATCAACCTTTGAAGGTTATTTAATGCTGAACCCTCTATATACATATACATTAAGTATATATGATTTGGTTTGGTTGTGTTTAATGGCATATTAACCATTGAAGGTTATTTAATGCCAAACTCTCTATATGTATATACATTAAGTGTATATGATTTGATTTGGTTGGGTTTTATGGCATATCAACCATTGTAGGTTATTTAATGCTAAATCCTGTTTATACATATGTATATATATATTAAATATATAGGATTTGGTTGGTTTGGGTTTTATGGCATATCGACCATTGTAGGTTATTCAATGCTAAAGCCTCTTTATGCATATGTATTAAATATATATAATTTGGCTTGGTTGAATTTTATGACATATTAACCATTGTAGGTTATTTAATGCCAAATCATGTTTTTACATATATATTTGTATATAGGATTTGTTGACACATTTGTTGATAATATTTTTAAACAAGTCTGAGCATAAGTTTGCATGTAGTTTAATGGTTTCAGGCATTGCAATGAAAGAGTAACAATTTAACATTAGTCATTTGTTTACACACGGATAAATGGATATACATAATATATAGGAGATTTGTTTGTCGGTTATTTCATTTTTAAATGAGTTAGGACTAAATGTTTGCACACTACTATTGCTATTGTTTCTGCACAGTTAAATGGTTTCAAATATTGCTGTCTAACATTAATAATTCTATTTAATATAATCATTAGTTTGCAGATTGTGAAGTGGTTACAAGTATTGCTATTTAGCACTAATTCTTCTATTCAACATTACTCATTCGTTTGTAGACACTTCTATGGTTCCTTGTGTTGCTATGTATCGTCAGAAGAATGTTTATGCATAATCTTCCATAATTGTCCTTGGAAGATAGCGCTAACTCGCTGACAGTAGCCTTGACCAATTTTTCGTTATCCGGGGTGAGGTTGGCTCTCTTTAGTGCTCTAAAGGAAAGTACAGGTTCTGGTAAAAGAATGTTAAAGTCTTTTAATTTGGCGACATGCCGGCCAAAGTCAATCAGAAAATCTTCCAATGACGTCCCAGGCGGTCTCCGATAGCTTTCAAATGTTTCGTATGTTCGAAAGGCAGACTAACGACGCAACTAAATAACTGACATTTGTTTACACACAGTTAAATGATAAACAGTTCTATAAAAAAAAAATTCAAATTCATACAAGTCATTTGTTTCTACACAGTTTAAACGTCAAACAGTTATACTTGACTCATAGATAGGACCCAATCAGGTGCTACCACTGTGGGTCAGAGAGAACTTGAGATCGATGGCAATAGATGGGTGATCTGCATTCCCAAAAGCTCGAGCATTAATGGAGCCTCACCATCAGATTGTTTAGTGTCATATGCAGGACACTCGTTGAAGGGGTCCTACTTATCTCCTGAGATGCGGTTGGTGTATTTTAGAACACCAGCCTCCTGGGCTGCCAATTTAATGTGAGGTTGAATGAAATTTTGTAAAACTTTATTATTTATGTATTGACTATTGAAATACATGATATCAGTGAATTGTATAATTATATACTCTGTTCTTGTTCCTTGCATGTCATTGTATTTCTTTATTTCTAATTTCTTCCCTTTATTCTTTTTTCGTTTTTATTAATTCTTATGTCTTTCTTTCTTTCTTTCTTTCTTTCTTTCTTTCTTTCTTTCTTTCTTTCTTTTCTATGGTAATTAGAACACGCTGACTGTATCCTCTAAAAAGAGGTCGAACCCCATCAAAAGGTATGTCCGAAGTATGACATTAAATTGAATTCGATGTTAAGGGTCTCCTTCTAGAGATGTAGGAAGAGTTGAGCACCCGTTTGGTTGGTTGGTTGGTTGGTTGGGTGGTTGGTTTTACGCTGTATCAACCCTTTTCGGGTTATTTGACGTCGAATTACGTAATTTTGATAAAAGTTACAAACAACTGAGTTTAGTATAAGAAGGGTATTTTGATTACGCGCAGTTAGATGTCAAAACAATTTTATTTCAAACAATTCAGTTTTGCATAAGTACACGGTTTAAACAGCTAGATGTAAAAACAGTCAATTTCAATCAATTTAGTTTAGCGTAATTACAGTTTAGCTCTATTTGACCCATAGATAGGACCCTCATCAGGTGCTACCACTCCGGACCAGAGTGGATCTGGGAGCGATGGTAATGAAGAGGTACTCCGCATTCCCCAAAGCTCCAGTATTACTGGAGCCTCAACACCAAATTATTTTGTGTGATATCTATGATACTCATTGGGGGTGTCTTACTCCTTTGCAGAGTAGCAGTCGGTGTATTCAACAGCCCCAGCCGACTTGGTAAGGAGTACCTCTTTATGGCAATTACGCCCAAATTCACTCTAACTGGGATTGGTAGTACCTGCTAGCGTCCCACCTGTGGCTCAAATAGATCTATTTGTAATATATTAGTATTAGATAACCGGACATTGGCATAATGGTTAGAGTGTTCGACAATGGCCCGGGAGACCTGGGTTCAATCCGAGGTCGAGTCATACCAAAGACTTTAAAAATGGTTCTTGATGCCTCCTTGCTTAATACTCATTATAAAGCACGGATCAAAGGTAAAGTGGCAAAATCCTGGGAAAGGAGTAGCGCCCTTCCTTACACCTTGGTGTAGTAGCTATCGAAAAGGGAGCCTTCGAGTCACCCTCAACTACGGTTGCCAACTTTTACTTAGTATTAGATAGGAATACTTCAAACCACATAACCGTGTGAAAATTTATTGCATTAAGAACAGTTACTTGAAGCTATAATTGTTTACTTAGGATTATTATTATTATTTAATTGAAACGATATAAATGTGAGCAAACAAATTATTATCAAACAGAAATGATTATTCAAAACCAAAAATTGTGCATAAATTATTAGTATTAGAGAGGAATACTTAAAACCATATAACTGCGCAAGAAGCAAGAGGTGGTCTCTGAGGTGTAGTGGCTAAAGTCCTGAATTGTAGAATCGAAATAAGCGAGTTCGAACTCTAGTCGAGCTTTTATTTTCAATGGGTTGAATAGTATTACTGCTGTTCATCTTCAAAGATGGATTCGGCATTAAATAACCCGCGAAGGTTAATATGCCATTAAATAAGGAAACTAAATGAAACCTCAGAAGCAACTACACAAAAATGCAGTTATAAACGTACAATGATCATGATTCTTTAACCTCTAGGCATGAAATAACCCTAGATGGGTTGGCATGGCGTTAAAATCAATCACTCAGACAATCAAACAATCAATGGTTGCTCAGTAATATCATGTTTTTTGGGGGGGTTGTTCTTTTAAGCTGTTACACTCTGAACTGGCTCAGGATTTGACCTCGGATCTCCGATTCCATTTATTACAACGATAACCGTGATACAAAGTATGCCAAAAGTAATTGCAGGCATTACTTTTAGAACTTTTAATACTTAGGTCAGATCATCGAAATTAGGCTGATTACCCTTCTACTTAGAAGGGGAATCCTTTTAGAAACAGGTGGTACAGCAAGCAGCATGTCTTGTGTACTAGATAAAGAAAAGCTGAGGGAAATATAGTGTTTTGTAGCTGAAAACTTGCTCTATCTAACGAACGTATTGTACTTCCTGTATCTGATTTGGAAGTTTTATTGACAGAGCGTTCCCCTCTTATAAGGATATCGGTGTGAGAAGTCTTTGTGACGTAGGGTTTAACATGCTCGACTCTGATGCCGTAGGCAGCGAGTTCGAATTTCAATCACGTTCTTACGTTCTCTTTCGAACTAATACCTTTGGGAAAGATATGGACCCCCTTTATCCCCCAAGCTATGGGTTAAATCGAATTATTGCTGTTCTTCTACAAGAATGACTTTGGCATTAAATAAACCCCAAAAGTTAATAAGCCATTAAACAAGGAAACGAAACCAAACCATTATATTGCCCAGTCGGCAATACACCAACTGCATCTCTACAGAGGGGTAAGAATCCCAGAACGAGTGTCCTGGATATGACACTAAACAATCTAATGGTGAGGTACCAGTAATGCTGAAGCTTTGGGGTATGCAGAGTACTCCTCCATCGCCATCACCATCGCCATCGCTCCCAGGTCCACTCTGGCCTGGAGTGGTAGTGCCTGATAGGGTCCTATCTATGGGTCAAATAGAACTAAATTGCGTTCATAAGCTAAATCAAATTGCTTTATATAGAACTGTTTTGACATTTAAACTGCGTATTTATGCTAAACTGAATTGTCTGATATAGAACTGTTTTTGACATTGAAACTGTGCTGGTGCTAAACTGAATTGTTTGAAGTAGAAATGTTTTGACATTTAACGGTGTGTAGATAAAAATATACTGATACTAAACTAAATTCTATTGAACTCTGTCTAAAGAAAAACAATACTTATACTAAACTGAATTGTTTAAATAAGAACTGTTTGACTTAACTGAATAGCTTGAAATAGAAATGTTTTTGACAATTAAACTATCTACTTATGCAAAGCTGAATTGTTTTAAATAGAAGTGCTTATTTGTATAAGAATGGATTTGGCATCAAATAACCTACAACGGTTGATATGCCATAAAATCCAAACAAACAAACAAACAAACCCTTATAATGATATTACAACTTGTGCTTTTATAACATTACGTAAAAGTTTGTATTTATATCCATGTTTACGAAGTAAAATTATTTTTCCACACGCATGATAGGTTGAAAAAGGTAAGAAAGGACGATCTTGCTTAGAACTTAGGTGACTATTTCGAAAGATCTGGTGCTGCCAATAAGGTATGCCTTGTATACCGGATTGAGCAAAACTTAGTAGCTGAAAGTTCGCTCTATCCAAAGGTGGTATTGTAGAGATTTTACTTTTGGAGTGTCCTTCGTTTAAAGATATCAAAACTTATCAAGTTTTTTGTATCAGGCAATTTAAGCGCCTGTATATGTGCATATATGTAATCGGGCAAGTGTATTTTTCATCTCACATGATAGAGGGAAAATAAATCCTGAAAGTGTCGAGGATTGAACCTATTTTTATGGGCGAATTACTGTAACTGATTTTTTCCTTGAAGAAAATGACTGTTTCACGTCGAATTAACAATGATCTGAATAGAATCTCTTTGAAGTTGGTCGAAGATATTCTAAATCTGATAATAAAATCACTTTTTTAATTCGTAATTTTTGAATCGTTTCAAGAAATTCACCACTAAGACGAGCATGGAGGCAAAGAGAGAGAGAGAGAGAGAGAGAGAGAGAGAGAGAGAGAGAGAGAGAGAGAGTGTGTGTGTGTGTGCGTGTCTGAGTGAGAGTGAGAGAGAGAGTGAGTGTGAGAGAGAGACGTGTCAGTGCACGGGTATATCTGAAATATACTTGAGTTTGCGTCTGACAGAGAGAGAGAGAGAGAGAGAGAGAAAGAGAAATGGATAGAGTGAGAGAGAGAAAGAAGAGAGAGACAGAGAGAGACAGAGAGAGTCGAGTCAGTGCACTGGTATATCTGAAATATACTTGTTTGCGTCTGAAGAGAGAGAGAGAGAGAGAGAGAGAGAGAAAGAGAAATGGATAGAGTGAGAGAGAGAAAGAGAGAGAGAGAGAGAGAGAGAGAGTCGTGTCAGTTCACTGGTATATCTGAAATATACTTGAGTTTGCGTCTGACAGAGAGAGAGAGAGAGAGAGAGAGAGAGAGAGAAAGAGATCATGTAGTGCACGGATATGTCTTAAATATACATAAGTTTACATCTGAGAAAGAAAGAAAGAAAGAAAGAAGAGAGAGAGAGAGAAAGAGAGAGAAGGAGAGAGAGAGAGAGTCAGAGAAACCTTTTACGTATATGGCTATACCGGCAATATACTTTAGATTACGTCATCATGTAGGTGGAGGGGTTCTTTTGAAATGCGACGGAGTGTCAGGCTGCGAGAGAGGGCAGGGCAGATAGTGATTAGATATTACTGGGTGAGGTGTGTCTCGAGACGAAAATGAAATTGTGCGTATACGCATGCGTGAGAATTTTCATTCACTTATGAGTATTAGATATCAGTAATATATATATAATATATATATATATATTTTCATCCACAGACAGATCTGTTTCGTTCTATCAGAACTCATCAGTGTGACTAGACAGTATCTCCCCGTAACTGGGATCGAAACCCTGTTGACTCAAACGCCAAGCCAAAGCTTCTAACAATTTAGCCACGAAGTACATTTTAAACGGTTATGAATCACAATTACTAATTGTTTACATACATCCGTTCATATATATATATATATATATATATATATATATATATATATATATATATATATATATATATATATATATATATATATATATATATAATATATATATATATATATATATATATATATATGTCAGTTTAACGGAACAACGTAGAGATCGCCATTTTTACCGACGACTAGAGTATAGTATGTTGGAATTTCTTGAACTATCATTCATTTGTTGATTGATTGATTGATTTTAACGGCAAGTCAACGAGTCTAAAGTTATTTTGTGCCAAAGATTAGAGAATAATGTTCCTTTTACGTTTATTTTTACATTTTTTTGTATTGTTTCTTACGAGTTTTTCTTTTTTAGTACATGCTCTAATCGAATATGAATAATTTTACAACAGATCTATTTGACCAATTGTAGGACCCCAACAGGTATTACAATTCCGAGTACGAGTGAACTTGGGAGTAATATCAGCGAAGAAGTACTCCACACTCCCCAGATCTCAAAAACTGGAATCTCACTATCAGACGCAGTTTAGTGTCACACCAAAGACACCCCTTTTTTTCTGCTGTGAACACAGTCAGCGTATTCTAAACTCTGCTCACAGCGTGGGTCATTCGTTTATTCTTATCACATTTGTTTAGATGATTCAAACCACGTCATTTGTGATATTTCAGTGTGTGGATTTTCCTACTAACTTCTACCGTTTTTTTTAAATTACCTTTGCGTCAGATTTCATATCTTTACTCTACACGAGTTTTTCACCCGAGTTTTAATGTGGCTATTTGTTGAAGTGTGGGTCTCCTCAAGGCTCCAAGAGAATTCTATGTATTCTTGCTGATTTTAGCAATCTGCACGGTCTCGTATCTACTTTTTATTTTATCTTCCTCTAATCTCTTTTCCAGGCCGTTGGGGATCAACTCCAAGTGTACCAACTACAACTGGTAACACCGTCACCTTTATGTTTAACAGCTTTCTCAGGTTTCGAGCAAGATCCAGGCATTTGCCTATACTTTCAAATTCTTTAATTTTCATTGTCACGGTCCGCTAGAATGGCAAAATTCACTTTTTCCTTGCTAATTAACACTTCGGGCAGCTGTACGGCCACCTACCACCCATCACCAAAACTATCCAAATTAGACAAACCAGACATACAGGACACTGCTGGAGAAGTAGGGACGAGCTCATAAGTGATGTACTACTATGGACCCCTTCACATGGTCGAGCAAAAGCAGGGCGACCAGCGCGAACCTACATACAATAGCTCTGTGAGGATACGGGGTGTAACCCTGAGGACCTGCCGGAAGCGATGAACGATTGGGAGAGGTGGCGAGAAAGGGTCCGGGATATCCGTGCCGATGGCACGACAAGATGATAGGATGATGATTTGTATATGAAAGTCCCAGAGAATTTTATGGTTCTCCTTTTCGAGATTAGATTCCTGTTTGTGCATATACTATTTATCAGCGGGGCAAAATTTTAGTCTTTTGCACAATTCCCTGTGAATCCTATTTCCTACCCACTCATGCTTAGTATTCTATTTCTTTTGCGCTAGTTTCCTGTTTTCGCTTATTATGCGATTGACTGTTTCATCTCTATCTCCACACAGCATACACTTGCTGCTTTTCTTTGCATTATCAATTTTCGCCTAGCATTATTTTGTTCTGCTATGAAAAGAGGCCCTGTGTCTTTATTCAGGTTTTCCCTTCTTTGACATAGTCTGGATATCTCATGATCGATTCCCTTAGTTTGTCGTTTAACGTACCCGTACAGTTGTTTTCTTCCCATTTTCTAGTTTTTTTTTTATTGCAGTTTTCCGGTTAGTCTTAAAGTCATTTCTGTTGATATTGCTGCTGCAGTAATCAGTCTTTCTTTGCTCCTTTTTTGTTTATTTTGAATTGCATATTTGCATTTCTCGATGTGAATAAATCTTCTTCCTTCTTTACTTGAAAAATAATCTGCCTTTGTCATCTTTTGGGTCAAACACTGCGTACATAGTCACCAATTTTCTTGTTCTTTGGTCCATAAATCTAAGTTCCTCTTTTATCTATTTTAAGAAATGTCCAGGATATCTTACAATAGGCCAGGTATTTATTCCTTTAGAAAAAATTTTGTTGTTGCGTTTGGTTTCAAGTACTTGTCGGTTTCTCCATGCTATGGGAAATGTAAACAGCCCCGTTCAGCATTTGAATTTCGTTCACAGGGTTCATTTCCAACGACGGTAACCATTAAACTATTAACGTTATATATATATATATATATATATATATATATATATATATATATATCACCATGTCGTGCCGCAAGCACGGATATCCCTGACCCTCTCTCGCCACTTCTCCCTATCGTTCATTGCCTCTGGCAGTTCTTCAGGGCTACATCCCGTATCCCCACATAGCTGCTGTATGTATGTTCGAGCTGGTCATCATGCTTTTTCGTGGCCATATGCGGGGGTCCATAGGAGTACATCACTTATGAGTTCGTCCTTGCTTCCCCAGGAGTGTCCTCCATGTCTGCGTCGTCTAACTTGGATAGTTATCGTGATGGGAGGAAGGTGGCCGTATAGTTGGTGTCTTGTGCGGTGTTGCCGCCAGGACTTGTTCAATATTGCTCGCAGCATTCTTGTGTAATTGCCGTCTAACTTCTTCTCCAGCCGTTTAGTTAGCGTCCAGGTAGTGCATACGGTATGTAAATCCTTATTGGCTTATTTAATGACAATTTTGTAGCAAGCAATCACATGCTTTCAAGCAACAATTCCTATTTTAAACTAATGACTTACAAGCAATTTTATGATGGGTTGGTTTTACGGTATTTCAACCCTTTAACCCGACGTCAGTTTAAACAATTATAGTGTCTAATTATATCCCGGAGTTCCCGTGGTGTAATGGGTAAAGTGCTCGACTATGACATCGTAGTTAGCGTATTCGAGCTCCAGTCGCACAATTACTTTCACTTTTGGACAAATACTCTAAGGAAAGGTTTGAACTTTCATATCCTACCTAGCTATAGATTAAATAATACCCGAACAGCCCTTCTTCGAAAATGGCTTTAGCTTTCAACAACGCGTGAACTTTGATAAGTTATTAAATAAAGAAAATGTGGTGTAATGGTTATCGTCATAGGAAATGGGCACGCCGACACGAGTTCAAATTCTGGACGATACTGACTGCATTTTCACATAGCACTAATACCCTTGGGAAAGGTGTGAATCCAATTATTCTCCCTCCAATAGTAGAGCAGACTAGGTTCTTCAGCAACTAGTCTAGAAGGAAAAATCTGAATTCAAACCTGTGAAACTCCGCTTAAAAAATTGACTTTGTGTCATATCCTGCCCGAGCGAAGTGGTTGGTAAATATGAATAAAGAAAATTGATAAATCAACTTCATTTGGTTACATTTCATGAGAGTATCTTGGTCAGCCTATGAACTTTTCTGCCGACCCATGTATATTTCCATAAAAAAAAGAAAATTTGAAACAAATATTTTAGATAAAAATCTCAGAAGACTAGATGAAAAAAAATATGATCTGAATATGAGCATAGGTAAAAAATCATGCTTAATAGTAGTAATTCTAGTCAAGTAAGAACATTATAAGTCCCAAAAATTCACTCTGAATTATCTAGCAGGACACATAGCGTAACGGTTATTGGCGTTGGTTCCCTAAGTTTCTAAGGAGACAATCATCTGAAGATTGCAGTTTCAATCCTGACTGCAGGCGAGTAACAATACAGGAATACTTTACACTTTTACTTGGTTATGGCTAACGAAATCAGAACAGGTGACCCCTGTGGATTCAACAAAGGACGTATTTTGAAGTTCCGAGTTCGACAAACACCTGAAAAGGCCGGAGGACATATCGGCCCAAACGTTATGGAAATAACAATAAAGATGAAGACAATAGTCTGAAAACCCTTAATGATACAAATCTCAAAACACACTTTTAAGAAAGGCACATGAATTGCAAAAGACAGTAGACGATATATTTTGACTTATCTGTTTGAAGACGCCATCTTGAGAAAAACAATCTTAAGTAGCCAATTTAGGTTGCAATTGTAAACTATAATTATTTGTTACTAATATAATTGCGAATGAAGGGAGGGGAGAATGAAAGAAACGAGAAAGGGGGAGGAGGAAGACAATAGTAGGAGATAATGAGAACTCTAAGCGTAAAAAAAGAAAAAAAAAAAGAAAAAAAAGAGAGGATGAAAAAAGATTTTAAAAATAGACCAAAGGAAAAAAAAGTGATGGCGAAGAATTAAAACAAAATTTGGAGGCGATAAAAACTGAAGTACATTATAGAAAAGCTGGAAAGAAAATAAAAGAAAAAAGAAAAGGTAGAAAAAAAGATTCATTGTCAAAATGGGAGTCGACAAAAATGCAACATAAATATAAGTGTGTATTTGGAGGTGCCCGGAGTGTAATGGTTATCGTCGTAGGAAATGGACACGCCGACACGAGTTCAAATCCTGGACGAGACTGAATGCATTTCACATAGCACCCTTGAGAAAGGTATGAATCCAATTATTCTCCCTCCAGCTATGGGTAAATTGTAGGGCAGACTAAGTTCTTAGCCTTGGTGAGGCAACTAGTCTAGGAGAAGGAAAACTCTGAATTCAAACCGGTTAAACTCCGCTTAAAGCACATATGTGTCATATCCTTCGTGGAATAATGGTTAACGTGCAGGACTGTGACATCGAAGGAAGCGAGTTCGAACTCCAATCATGCTATCAAATTGACTTTTGACCTAAAATCCCCGGGAAAAGTATGAACTAGCTTACCGACTTATGGGTCAAATAGTTCTTTTACGAGAATGGGTTTGTAATTAGATAACACACAAAAGTTGATATGCTTTTAAAGAAAGAAAGAAACCAAACCTGCAATTTTTATATCTTATATACAAAACTAAAAATTATGTACGACTCTCTTATGATAGTCAGTATCACAAGCAATAATGTGCACCCTCCAACGGGCCCAAATATATAATTTTAATATGAAAAAATATATTAAATTAGAAAGATTCATGAAAGAAAACATTAACAAAGATTACATTTGTGTTTATTTTAATTGATTTCTATATAAATCATTAATTATTACATTAAACTCATTTAAAATATAGGGGGTATAATCAAAGAATAGAAGAGTTGGGACGCTAGCTCTGCCTAGCACTTCCGGCGTTCATTGCTAAATTTTCCTGACTTAACTATTTAACAAATTTACACCGTAAAGAATAAAATTCTATTTATTTCTTTTTGTTAATGGATTTCTTTTCAGATTTATCAACAGGATTTCTGCGCATATTAAGTTAAATCGAAGAATTAGAAATCTATAAAACAATCAAATATTTACTGATATAGTATTTTTAAAGAATCTATGAACAAATTATCCTTACTGTCTACACTGTAAACCACTATTTAGTTATATATATATATATAGTTTTTAAGTTGGCTGACTGTAGTCGAGGGGGACACGAAAGCTCCTTTTTCAATAGCTACTACACCAAGTTGTAAGGGAGGATGCCGGTAGAGAGTTGATATGCCTTTGAACAATTAAAATAAACTAATCAATTCTCCTTTTAAATTTTTTTGTCTCTCTGATTCACTTTATTTTTACTGACTGTGCTTTTAGAATATTCACCTAAAGGTCGTCTTCATGATTTCATTGGTGCAATGAGAGTCGAATTCATTGTGCCATGTCATGTGTGATTATAGTGTTTACCCAGCCCTTTCGCCAAGAGCAGGATGCAACACAAGGTCAATTTCATAACATCAAAGTTTTCTTTCTCTAACACCGTTTGTAACTCTAATTTAAAAGAACCAGTCTGTCCTATTAGTAAATAAGTTAGCCGACCGAAGTCAAAGGCGAACCGAAGGCTCCTTTTTCATTAGCTACTACACCGAGGCGTAGGGGAGGGCTACTCATTTCCTTTGGTTGCTCCACTTACCCTAGATCAGTACCTTATAATGCTGAATGTTAAGTAAGGAGGAATCAAGTCGCATTTTTTAAGACTTTGGTAAGATTCAACCTGGTATTGAACCTCGGTTTTCCGGGCCATTATATATATATATATATATATTGGCAAAATGATTTCAGTGTTCGTGATATATATATATATATATATATATATATATATATATATATTGAAGTAATGGTTAGAGAGTTCGCTAATGGTCCGGGAGACCAGGGTTCAATCCCAGGTCGAGTCATACCAAAGATTCAAAAAATGGTACTTAACAGTTCCTTGCTTGATACTCAGCATTATAAGGTACGGATCAAGGGGAAGTGGAACTATCATGGAAATGGCTTAACGCCCTCCCCTACACCTTGGTGTTGTAGCTATTAAAAAGGAACATTTGGGTCGCCCTCGACTACGGTTGGCCAACGTTAATTATATATATATTTGTGTATGTATGTATGTATGTATTATGGTATTACAACTATCGTAGATTATTCTGGGGCAGAAAAAAGAAGAAAAAAAGCGAATGTATATACACATACATGGGTATGAACGCTAAAGCATACATACAAGTATTGGCATAATGGTTAGGGTATTCGCCAATGGCCCGGGAGACCTGGGTTCAATCCCAGGTCGAGTCATACCAAAGACTCAAAACATGGTACTTGAGGCTACCTTACTAAATATAGCATTATAAGGTAAGGATCAAGGGTAAAAAGGAGCAATCCAGGGAAAGGAGTAGCTCCCTCCCCTACACCTTGGTGTAGTCATCATCATCAATCATGTCGTGCCGCAAGCACGGATATCCCTGACCCTCTCTCGCTACTTTTCCCTATCGTTCATCGCCTTTGGCAGGTCTTCAGGGCTACATCCCGTATCCTCACATAGCTGCTGTATGTATGTTCGAGCTGGTCGTCCTGGTTTTGCTCAGCCATATGCGGAGGTCCATAGGAGTACATCACTTATGAGCTCGTTGGTGTAGTAGCTATCGAAAATGGGGCCTTCGGGTCACCCTCGACTACTGTCGCCAACACACACAAAACCACAAAAACAAAAACAAAAACCGCACACACATACACACAAACACACATATTTGCAGTGCCCCTAAGTTCTCACGGACAATTAACTTGAACGAGACATTCACAGACACAAATCCGGGAATTTAAAAGAACCATAACTTTATCAAAATAGAAGCGATACCATAGCTAATGAGGATCTTCTGAGACGTGGTTATTGCCAGTTGAAAAATATAAAAACTAAAGGTAATGCGCAAATCAATGATTAATTTCCTGAAGATGACTTTAAGGTTGATTGGTTGTTGGTTGGGTTTTATGGCATATTAACCTTTATAGGTTATTTGATGCCAAATCCATTTTCATACAAATAATCAGTTCTATCTCAAACAATTTAGTTTAGTATGAGTACACAGTTTAAGTGTCAAAAACATTTCTATTTCAAACTATTCAGTTTATTCAAACAGTTCTTATTAATTTAATTCAATTTAGCATAAGTACAGATTTTGTTTACACGGTTAAATGTCAAAACAGTCCTATATTAAACAAACCAGTTTAGTGTAAGTACAGTTTCCATGTCAAAAAACAGTTCCATTTCAAATAATTCAATGTAGTATGAGTACGCAGTTTTATCATCAAAAACTTTTCTATTTTAAGATATTCAGTTTAGTTAAACAGTTCTATTTCAAACAATTCAGTTTAGCGTAAGTACAGTTTCAATGTCAAAAACAGTTCTAATTCAAACAAACCAGTTTTGCATAAGTACGCACTTTAAATATCAAAACATTTCTATTTCAAGAAATTCAGTTTAGCATAAGTACAAAATTTTGTTCTATTTGACCCATATCAGGTGCTACCGCTCAAAGCTAAAGTGGACCTGGAAACAATGGTATAGAAAGGGTGCTCTGCATTCCGCAAAGCTCTAGCAATACTGGAACCTTACCATCACATTGTTTAGTGTCATATCCAGGACTCTCGTCAGGGGAGGTGTCTTACTCCTCTGCAGTGACGCAGTCGATGTATTCTACAGCCCCAGCCGACTGGGAAAGACGACTTTAAGGAACAGAAATTCGAATAGAAGAATTGACTATTTCCTTTAAAGTATTTACTTTTTTCTCTCATTGGACCAAAGAAAAAACTTATATATATATATATATATATATATACTAATAACATTGCATATATATATATATATATATATATATATATACTAATAGTAAAAAGTAAAGTTGGCGACCATAGTCGAGGGTGAGCAGAGGGCTCCTTTTTCAATAGCTACTACCCTGAGATGTAGGGGAGGGCGTTACTCCTTTCGCTGGGTTGCTCCACTTTATCCTTATATTGCTGAGTGTTAAGCAAGAAGGTATCAAGTACCATTTTTAAAATCTTTAGTATGACGTGACCTGGGATTAAAACCAGGTCTCCTGGACCATTGGCGAACACTCAACTCACTAGGCCAAGAAGCCAGTATATATATATATATATATATGTGTGTGTGTGTGTGTGTGTGTGTGTGTGTGTTATTAGTATGTAGCCAAGACCAACAGCATTAATTTGTTATTCCAGTCTAGAACAGGGCCACCTGGCATACATGCCAGGATGCCAAACAATGGCAAATATGAATTCACATTGCACTTGTCTAGGGAATCTATGATTAGTAAGGTCACCTGGCATATTTGCCGAGGGACTTAGTAAATGTTAGCATAGGTCACATTGGACCTAGTGAGCCAATGTCCTGCATACTCCAGCAGGGCACGAGTCTCGGCTAGTGCGTAATCACTCACTACCTTAAATCTTCACCATAAAAAATGACCTTGTGACTGATCCTGCCTGGTTGGAGGCACGAATAGATATCAAGGTCAGCAGTATTAATAATTTAAAAAATTCTTTTATGAATAACTGAGTTGAGATTTAAATGAAAATAAAATCATAGAGAATATGACGTAAATAACAGAGGAAATCGTGGCGTCGGTGGTGACGTAGTCTACGTTATAGACAGTCATATAATATCCATTATTATAAGATAAAACAATATAGGGTGTCTCAATATACATGGGACCCATGTGACTGCTAATAACTCTACTAATAATGTTGTGCTCTTTTTTTGTTTCAGTTTTGAAAATAGTATACTATAGCAACTGTTAATCCTTTATCACAATGCCTTGGACCTGAGAGGAAAAATATTTTGTGTCACAACTTATTTGGAGACAAAATCATTTAAAACTGTCTCAAAATAGATGTATTAATATGATATTGATTTAGTACTGAGACTAGAAACTCAAAAAATTTTGCATGTCCTGGAAGCTGATACAATAACAAGAAAAAAACAAAAGACATTTATTTGACGTCTCTAGCTTAAAGGATGCAATTTTTGTAGGACGTATTCAAAATGACCGCCATTGCGCTCGTCTCAGTAATAAATCATTTATATATCAAGGGGTTGCATCTATTTTGAGACACCAAGTACATATTAAGATGTATGGAAACGTATTTTTTACAGTCTTTTCGCCAATACGGGGGGTTAAAAAATTAACATCATTTCTTATGTAAATATCTGAGTAATTACATCATCATCATCATCATGTCACGCTATCAGCACGGATATTCCTGGCCCTCCCTCGCCTCGCCTCCCTCTTGTCCATTGCTTTCGGTAGATCCTCAGGGCTACATTCCGTATCGGCACAGAGCTGCTGTATGTAGGTTCGAGCAGGACGATCTGACTTTGCTCGTCCATGGGAAGGGGTCTACAGGAGTACATCACTTATGAGCTCGTTCCTACTTCTCCAACAGTGTTCTGCGTGTCTGGTTCGTCTAATTTTGATAGTTTTCGTTATGGGTGGTATGTGGCCGTATAGCTGTTGCTTAGTCGGGGTGCTGTCTCCAGGACTTGTTTAATATTGCTCGCAGCATTCTTGTGTAATTGCCGTCAAGCCTTTTCTCCATCCGTTTAGTTAGCATCTACGTGGTGCATCCATATAGCAGTATCGACACGATCGCTGTTTGGAAGAAACTGCACTTCCTTTTATCGATCAGGTCTAAAATAATTACATAGTCTTGGTAAATGAAGCCACACCGGCTTAATTGTATTCAAAATAAGATTTATTCATCAAAATTTAAATGAGAAATTCAATGGTATGTTGTAAAGATATGTATGTATTCCTATCCAATATAAATTACTTTGCACATAGTTATATGTTTTCAAGTATTCCCATTTATCACTCAGGATTTATAAACGGTTCCTTAGGCGGAGTCCTCGTGGCGTATTGGCTAACGTTTTGCCCTGTGACGTTGTTGTAAGCGTGTTCGAACTACAGCTGATGCGCTAATACAACTACTGTCCTTCTACCAGGAATGAATAACCCATGAAGGTTGATATGCCATTAAACAAATGAACGAAAAGAAACTGAAAATGATATGGATTTTATGAACATTTTCACAAGTTTTTGAATTTCTTCATCGATTCTGGTGATCATCCAGATTCCTTTGTCCTGCAAAGAGAGATTTCCTCTTTCAACCTTTTCTACCATAATCAAATCTCCGTTGCAATTGGTGCATTTTTAGTCAATTTTCTCACAAATGCAGACTGCACAGTGTTATTCGAATATTTCACGAGCATAGTCTAATATACAAAATGCCGTTTTTTCTGTGAATATAATTTTTGAAATTAAAAAAAAAATCATATAACATTAAACAGATTCATTAGTTGTTTCTAAACATTCTGTTATATTTTGATTGGCGATCATGTGGCAGCGGTTATCGTTCAAGGAAAGTGACCCGGCGACCCAGGTTCAATCATGAGCGAGGTTGTTTGCATTTCACGTTGTGCTGATACGCCTAGGAAAAATATGAATTCAACTCTTGCCCAGGGTTCAATCTCTCGTCGAATCATACCAAAGATTAAAAAATGGTACTTGTTGCTTCCTTGCTTAAAACTCAACATTATAAGGTACATATCAAGGGTAAGTGGACCAATCCATGGAAATTATTGGTTGGGTGGGTGGTGTTTTTTACGGTGTTTCAACCCTTTTCGGGTCATTTAACGCCGAATTAAGTCATTTTGATAAATGTTTCAAAAAGTTCACTCTAGTATAAGTACAGTTTTGTTTGCACACAGTCAAATATCAAAACAGTTCTATTTCAAACAATTCAGCTTTAAATAAGTACACAGTTTCAATGTCAAAAACTGTTCTATTTCAAACAATTCTGTTTGGCAGAAGTACATGTTTTTTTGTTTACACACAGTGAAATAGAGCAACAGTTAATTTCAAACAATACAGGGTAGCGTAATTATAGTTTGGTTCTATTTTACCCATAGATAGGATCCTATCAGGTGCTACCACTTCGTGCCTGAGTGGACCTGGCAGCGATGGCAATAATGGGGTTCTCTGCATTCCCTGAACTCCAGCATTACTGAAGTCTCACCATCAGATCGTTTAGTGTCATACCCAGGACACACGTTGGAAGGTGTCTTACCCCTCTGCAGAGACGCATTCGGCGTATTAGACAGCCCCAGCCAAATGAGCCACTAGGTAAAAGATTATCACCCATCCTTACACCTCGCTGTGGTAGCTATTGAAAAGGGAACTTTCGGGTCACCTTTGAATTCGGTCGGTTAACTTACTAAGGCAGACTGGGCTCTCTTAACTTGGAGTAAATAACAATCTAGGAGAAGGAAAATGTTGAATTCAACACAGTTATTAAAAACTGACCTTGTGTTGCATCCTGCTGGTGGCCGAGAGGTTGGTTGAACACAAAAATCACATATGTCACGGCCCAAGGAATTCGACTAAGATTGCACCAAACAATGAAATCTTGAAGCGAAATTTAAGGGGATATTCCAAAAGCACAGCCAGCAAAAAGTAAAGTCAATCAGAGGCAAAAAAAAAGAAGGGAGAATTGATCAGCTTGTTTTATTTGTTTAAAGCCATATCAACTCCCTATAGGCTATTTAATGCCAAAATTTGATTAAGTAGTTCGTTGTGTTATACGGCATATCAATTCTTATAGGTGACTGAAGGCCAAATCCTGTTTATTTATATATATTAAATATATATGATTTGTAAACGAATAGTTTGTTGGTATTATTATTTCTTAAAACGAACCTCAACTCATTTGTTTGCACCCAGTTAAATGGTTTCAGATATTACTTTCAAAGACTAATACTTTTATTGACAGACAGTTAAATGGTTTCAGATATTACTTTCAAAGACTAATACTTTTATTGACAGACAGTTAAATGGTTTCAGATATTACTTTCAAAGACTAATACTTTTATTGACAGACAGTTAAATGGTTTCAGATATTACTTTCAAAGACTAATACTTTTATTGACAGACAGTTAAATGGTTTCAGATATTACTTTCAAAGACTAATACTTTTATTGACAGACAGTTAAATGGTTTCAGATATTACTTTCAAACAATAATACTTTTATTGATAGACAGTTAAATGGTTTCAGATATTGCTACGAAATACAAATAAATCAATTTAATAGTCATTTTTTACACACCGTTAAATGGTTTCAAGTGTAGCAAATGATTAAGTATTTCTATTTGACTTAATAGATGGATTCCTAACAGGTGCTGTCACTCTAGTTCAGAGTGGTTCTGGGGATAATGACAAAGAATAGTGCCCGTGGTGTAATGGTTATCGTCGTAGGAATTGGACACGGCGACACGAGTTCAAATCCTGGACGAGACTGATTGCATTTCACATAGCATTAATACCCTTGGGAAAATTTGAATCCAATTATTCTCCCTCCAGCTATGGGTAAATAGTAGGACAGACTAGGTTCTTCAGCCTTGGTGAGACAACTAGTCAAGGAGAAGGAAAACTCTGAATTGAAACCTGTTAAACTCCGCTTAAAAATTGACCTTGTGTCATATCCTGCCAGAGCGGAGGGGTTGGGTAAATAGGATAATGGCAAAGAATGGTGATCCACATTCCCCTAAGCTCCAGGACTGGAGCCTCGCCATCAGATAGTTTATTGACACATCTTGGACACTCGTTGGGTATTTTACTCCTCAGCAGAGATGCAGTCTGTAATTTCAGCCTGAAATAATGGAGCACTAAAATTTGATTAATTAGGAAATGTTTGATTGTAATCCTGACAATTTTCGCTGTTCCATTGCATTTTTTTTAAAGAATTATTCTTTTCTTTTGTCCATAATTATTTGTTTGCACACAGTTATATAAAGTATTCCAATCTACCGTGTGCGGAAGCAAAATTAGGAATATTCTAGTATAATAATAAACGACTTTATTATAAAACAAGATTCATTTTAATTTTAAAAGAATAAACAACAGAATAAGAATATAGACACAAAACAATAAATTTAATCAATATGGCCTCCATTTTTTTCAATTATTGTATCAACACGCCTACTAAACGATTTGCATGCCTTTAAAATAAATTCTTCCGACATTTTATGCCATTCCTCCTCAACTGCAGTCTAAAGCAATCCAATATTTGGATGGGAAGTTGCATTTGTTTTGTTTTGTTTTCTAAAACACCCCATATCGTAATCGAGAGGGTTAAGGTCTGGGGTTGAATCTTGTTTAATTGCTGTCCTCGTAGTTTGCTCGTGGACTTTCAATTCGTTAGTGGGATTTCTTATTGTCGTTATGGGGTCCTTTTTAATCACTTTAACGACAGCAGTTAAAAAGCATTCTTTCGGGGTTTTTTGTTCAATCCTCCACTCCCTATTTCCTTAAAAAGCTTTTTTTTCTGTAAAAAAAATGCCTTTGCTGTGTATACAGTAGACAAAGAAACTTTGGCTTGGTTTCGGCGTTAAGCAAATTACGGTATTTTTTATCGTTTCTTTTCTTGCTCACTCATATTGGGCTGAATTCTAATGAAAAAGTGCTTGAATAATAGAGCTAATCCTTAACATTTAGATTTATTGCGTCTTTTTCAAAAATTGGACTAATCAGACTAAAAAAAATTATTCCAATTTTTGCTTCTACATCCTGTAATACAAACATTTTTTTACAGTTATACGGTTTCAAGTATTCTTATTATATATTGACCGAGCCGTAAATCAAGAATAGGAGACAAGATGCCGAAGTGAGAGCCAGCGGCAGACAGAGAGCTTTGGGTCCTCAGTGACCCACGGTTGAGCAACCCTAGCCAAGAAGAGGAAGAAGTGCTTCCATGGTCTAGAGAAGAACTTGGGGTCAATATAGCAGTCCGTCCTTGTCTCCACTCATTTTTCACACACAACAAACATCACCTTTTCAAAAATAAAGTGTGAGAGATTTATATTTTTATAAAGAAGTGTATCGTTCGTAAATGAAGTCGTCATTACAGTTGATTATGTTCCCGTGTATATATGTATACGCGTAGTATACTATACAACATTCTTGTCTTATACAAGCTATCATAGGTGGTTTCCGCGTGGCGTCTTGGCTAACGTGCTGAACTGCGACATCGTTGTAAGCGAGTTCGAACTCTGTTTGCGGTATTACATTAACTTTCGGACAAATACCCTCGAGAAAGGTATACGCTTCCTTATTTCTGTAGCTCTGAGTTAAATTGTACCACTATTGTCCTTCTACAATGATGGCTTTGAAAATAAATAACCCATGAAGGTTGATATGCCATTAAACGAAGGAACCATACAGAAACTGAAAATTATGTAGATTTCCTGAACGTTTTCACAAGTTTTCGATATTCTTTGACGATACTGGGGATCATCCAGTTTCTTTTATCCTACAAAGACAGAAATATATAGTTACATGGTTTCAATTAACTATTCCCATTTTATTAATAATTAATTGGTTAATTAGGAATAATTATAATTGCCCACAGCTGTTTGGTTTCAAGTATTCCTATCTAAATACTAATAATTAGAAATCAGTTATATTTGACACAAGTAGTTACTACCACTTCGATTCACAGTGGACCTGGGAGTAATAAACCTGGTTATGACGCTAGATTGAATCTGAAGGTGAGACTCTTGTGTCATACCCAGGACATCCAATTTTTTTAGAGGAGACTTCTCGTAACGTAAGTGTTAGGTATCACCCACCTTTTTCCACACAATAAACTAGTCCATCTGCCATATATAGCAGTAGCTACTACTATCAGGGCAGACTAGAAGGTGAAGAGCAGCCTCTTACAGGAATAGTATTAGAACGTTGGAGACTGGAGATCGCACTAGATCACCTTACTTGCTACCGTAATAACGGAAGCCAATACTATCGTTGGACTATATCTTTATTCTGCATTCACTAATCCTATGTTCTTGTCTACAAATAGTCTCACTATTGTATATACTTTTTCCTGAGAATATATCTCTATTTCCTCTCATATCGTGGTTTGTCCTTTATTTAATATTACAAGCGTTCACTAGCCAGAACGCAACAGTAAGTAAACAGGTTAGAACTCCAGCCGTGCTGAAACGTTTGCTTTCTTACTAATACCTTTGAAAAAGTTATAAACTCCGAATGACACTATCTATGGCTTAGCGACAGTTCTTCTACATGGATAAAGATCAGGAATCATTTTTCAGGCGGTGCCCGTGGTGTAATGGTTATCGTCGTAGGAAATGGACACGGCGACACGAGTTCAAATCCTGGACGAGACTGATTGCATTTCACATAGCACTAATACCCTTGGGAAAGGTATGAATCCAATTATTCTCCCTCCAGCTATGGGTAAATAGTAGGACAGACTAGGTTCTTCAGCCTTGGTGAGGCAACTAGTCTAAGAGAAGGAAAACTCTGAATTCAAACCAGTTAAACTCCGCTTAAAAATTGACCTTGTGTCATATCCTGCCCGAGCGGAAGGGTTGGGTAAATAGGATCAGGAATCATTTTTCTTACACAGTTTAAATTTATTTATTGTTTAAAAAAACAAAAACAATGTACTTGTTTTATAAGTAGCAACCAAGTTATAAACCCAATTAGATAGATTGCTTCTCGCCTTCATACGACGTTTCTTCTGCTAAATAAAGATATATATCTATATTACGGGCCATCAGAAGTGCAGGTATCTTATCTCAATAATCCAAACGCCAAAGATTTTGGCGCCTCAACCAATCTACAATGTTGACCATTAGAAAGCTTATCTTAAAGATTTATCGGTATTTTTTTTAATAATGTGTTTTGAATGACATGAAATGGCCGGTGATTAGGGGAGTAATCATGTAAAAGTCGATTAATTCTGACAATGTGACGCGTGAGGTTAGAAAATGATTTTCAAGAGCAGAAAATTGGATAGTAGCGTTAAGAACAAATCACTATTAAGTACAGTAAAAGTAAAGTTGGCGACTGTAGTCGAGGGTGGCCTGAGGGCTCCCTTTTTGATAGCTACTACACCAAGATGTAGGAGAAGACGCTACTCCTTTCCCTGGGTTGCTCAACTTTACCCTTGATCCTTACCTTATAATGCTGAGTGTAAAGCAAAGTAGTATCAAGTACCATTTTCTGAGTCTTTGGTATGACTCGACCTAGGATTGAACCCATGTCTACCGCTGCATTGGCGAACTCTCTAACCATTATGCCAATGTCCGGTATAAAAGTTGGCGACCTTATTCGAGGGTGACCTTTTCAACAGCTAATACACGAAGATGTAGGAGAGGGCGCTACTCCTTTCCATTGATTGCTTCACTTTACTCTTGATACATACCTTATAATGCTAAGTGTTAAGCAAGGCGGCATCAAGTAACATTTTTTGAGTCTTTGGTATGACTCAACTTGGGATTGAACCCAGGTATCCCTGACCATTGGTGAACACTCTACTCATTAGGCCAATGGGAAAATCACAATTAAGATTCTATCAAAAATTTGCATCCACACACACATACAGACACACACACACAGATTTATACATACTGTGACGGTGCATAAATATTTACCTCATAACGAGAGTTTATTTTACGCACGTGTGACGTCGGAAAAGTCTGGCACTTGACCCTCCGCAAAATAAGTCCTAGTCAAGACTCCTGTTTCGAGCATAAGGTAAATGGCGAATAATTTGGGGGTTAATTTGGGGCTAGACTGACCGCCGCTGGCAAGGGGGTTTCCAAATTTCTCGTTACACACACACCAAGCTACTTTGTTTTCCTACCCCCTCGGATAAAGGAAAACATGGACTTCTTGGTTAACATAAAATATTATTCACTGTAATGGGCAATTCCAATTTCCCGTGTAATGTTTTTAAAGGCGAATAAGACATTTAGCGAGAATGAATTGAAGCGAATGAAGCTGAAAAAGGATATATGAAAAAGAAGGCAACTCGACAGATAAACAACAAAACAAATATATATATAACGGAACATTTAAACATGTGGAGGTGCCCGTGGTGTAATGGTTATCGTCGTAGGAATTGGACACGACGATACGAGTTCAAATCCTGGACGAGACTGATTGCATTCATACCCTTGGGAAAGGTATGAATCCAATTATTCTCCCTCCAGCTATGGACAGATTAGGTTCTTCAGCCTTGGTGAGGCAACTAGTCTAGGAGAAGGAAAACTCTGAATTCAAACCTGTTAAACTCTGCTTAAAAATTGACTTTGTATCATATCCTGCCCGAGCAGAAGAGTTGGTAAATATGATAAGGGAACATTTAAACTACAACATTTTGATAGGTGAGGACCAAACAAATATTTAAGGTGCCGGCTATATCTCCAGCAGATAATTTTAAACACAACTGTCTCTCTTGACAGTCCTTTTCTTCTTTCTTCTTTCTTTCTTTACTTTTAAAACTTGAAAAGGTAGTTAAGTTCACTCGTTCGTTTACAGTTTATGAAACGAATTTCTTGAGTCTACTTCTTTTCTTTTCTGAATACATATAAGTTCCAATATTTGGGAAGGTTAGGAGGAAAATAGTTTAAGATGTACTTAGCTTTTAACGGGTTTACTTCACAGATTCCTTTCTTTTACGGGCGAGCTGTGTTCTGTAGAACCTGGCTGAAAGGCGCCTGTTATCTTCTGTCCAAGATTCTACTCCGGTCTTTTCCCCAGAGCGGGCTGGAAACCGACCTCTTTATCCGTCGATTTCTGTCTCCAAACTCAGTTCTTTATTCCTATTTCATCTGAAGAAAAGGGTACTACTTCCGGTGCTAAGGCTTCGGCAAATCCTTTGGCTCATTCTTCCTTCTCCACCTCATCCGGTCATTCTACTCAATGACCAACATTCCTTCTCCATCCACCCGGTTATGGAGTGCAAGTAGTTTGACCTTATCCTGGCTGCCCTTAGCTGTCAGTCGTTGGGCTTGTTAGTCAAACCCAGAAGTGGAAGGGAAATTAAATCTTACTTCTCCCCTTTCAGGGGCATACCACATGACAATACCAGGGTCGGCAGAAAGGTTCATAAGCTGACGAAGATACACTCATGAAATGTGTCTAAATAAGATCTATTTTTCAACATAGCATACCTCTTCCATTGATGTTGCTGTGTTTGGATCCACTTGATAAAAAGTCTACAGCAAACGATGACTTGCAGCCTTTAAACTTTTCACAAACCCCACGAGCAGTGTACCACATGCCTTGTTTTCTTATTTGGATTGTTTTAGACAGAGCCGGTAGGTGGCTTTACAACCGATGCTTCGTGATATGCTGCTTCCAGGATCTGTTTAATATATCTTGTAGCATCCTTGTGTTTTTTGTAGATTTTTCTCAATTCGCTTTTTCAGAGTCCATCCATATAGTAGAACTGTCAAAACCACTGCTTGAAAGAAATCACATTTTATTTTATCGGATAGGCTAGACTTCCATATGATCAATTGCATACTGAAAGCAGTCCATGCCTTCGCTAGGCGCATATTGATGTCACTTTCAGTAGATGAGACGCTGCTTCCCAGGTTCGTCAACTTGTCCTCAAATTTTAGAAAACTACCATTTAGAGTGGAGATGTCTCCTTGATTTGATCTCATCTACTCCATTGTGTCTGCATTCACATGGGGGCCAATAGCTCCTGCTGCCTACTCCAAACTATGTAGCAGGGGACAGCACGTGTCTTTAGGTCTCTGGGACTCTTCAAGGAATCCTTGCTGATTTTAACAGTGATGTGGTCTGGATGGTCTCAATTTTTCCTCTAAACCCCTGTTCTCCAAATCTATTTTCCCTTTTCTTTTAATTTTGCTTTTGGTTCGCTGAACCGCCAAAATACACAAGTTCTTATTTAGCCATACTTAGCCTTGTCTAACGGCGGGATTCGTTGATTGGTTGATTGGTTTTTTTATCTCAGAGTCCCAGTCATTGTTATCGATCTCATTTTTAGGAAAGATTCTGGTTTTTACACAGCATTTGAAAGCATTGCTGTGACAATACCCGCCGGCTGACCCCACGATCTCAGCTTCCTTAAACCACTCATGGCCAGTGATTCATCTAGTGGTTTTTCACATCTCTGACCGGGGGTATTTCACATTCCTATACAGAAAAGCAAAGCACAACCGAGAGGGTGGAAGATAAGAACAAACAAACACGGGGTTGGGTTAGCTCCGAGCGCAAGATGGGGGGAAAGTCTATGTGACATTTTTTGTGCATTCTGTGAGCTAACGCGAACATGTACTCGAGCGAAAACTCTAAAAAATCCATAGCATGGCTAACATCTCACGTTAGTTAACCCGGCCTCTGCAGGTCAACAGGTCTTAGCAGTCTTTCTGACTTCTGTTATTCTCTCTTCTCTGTCCTGCTTTCATTTTCTGACTGTCTCCTACAGCTGACTGGACCCTGCTGCTCCCTTCTGCTGCCTACCTTCTTCTCTCTTCTCTTGGACCTTCCTTCACTCCTCAGCTTCCGGTCTCGTGGGAGATCTCGCGCGCAGGCCCTTTGTGTGGGTTTCGCGGCAAAAAGAGCAAAGATATTCTCTGACTGGCACCCACACAACGAATGCCCAACATCCTGTCACATTGCCAAATCTTTATCTTTTGTACAATTCCCAGTTGATAACCTTTCCTATCCTGTCATGTCTAGTGTTGTATTGCTTTTTTTCTAGTTAGTTGCGTCCGTTGATTATATGATTAAATGTATCATCTCTGTACCCACTTAACCTACACTTGCAATTCTGTCGCATATTATCAGTTTTCTCTTGGATATAATTGGTTCTTACGACTTTATTTTGTTCTTCTATTTAAATAGCCCAGTTGGTGGCAACTGTAGAATACACCGACTGCGTATCTGCAGAGGAATAAGACCACAACAACGAGTGTTCTAGATAAGACACTAAACAATCTGATGTTGAGGCTTTGATAATGCTGGAGTTTGGGGGAATGCAGATTACCATTTCATTACCATCGCTCCCAGGTCCACTCTGACCCCGAGTGCTGGCACCTGATAGGGTCCTATCTATGGGTAAATTTGAACTGCTTGACATTAAAGCTTTGTAAGAAAAAAACTGTTTGATCATTTAACAGTGTGTAAACAAATGACTGATATCTAATTGAATTGTTAGTGATACATAGCAATACGTTAAACCATTTAACTGTGTGAAAAAAATGAGCTTAGGCTCGTTTAAAAATGTTATTAAAATCATTTAGAAATCATATATATTTAATATATACGTATAAACAGGATTCGACATTAAATAACATACAATGGCTGATATGCTATAAAATCCAGCCAAACCAAATCATATATATTTAATATATATGTATAAACAGGATTTGACATTAAATAACCTACAATAGCTGATATGCTATAAAATCCAGCTAAACCAATCCAATTAAAGACGTAGTTTTCTTTTGAGGTCTTCTCTTCTTCCCATATCCTTTTCATCTGGTGGGCAATTTCTTTAGTTTGTTGCATGAAGTATCCCTAAAGTTTTTTTTATCTTCATTTTCTGGATTTTATATTTTTTCAGCATTCTCTCCTAAAATTTAAGGTTTTTTTCATTATCTAAGGAAGCTCAGAACGAGCAAGATTTTATATCTAATAAATAAGCTAAAGTAAAGTTGGTGACCGTAGTCGAGGGCGACCAGAAAGCTCCCTTTTCAATAGCTACTACACCAAGGTGCAGGGGAGGGCGCTACTCCTTTCCTTGGATTTATCCACTTTACTCTTGATATGCATCTTATATTGCTGAGTATTAAGCAAGGAGGTATCAAGTACCATTTTAAAAGTCATTGGTATGACGCGACCTGGGACTGAACCCCGGTCTCCCGGAGCATTGGCGAACATGGATATACAAAACAACAATTGTACGGTCTTTCTAACTCTCAAACTATCCAAGATGAACGAACAAGACAAGCTGGGTACAGGCGAAAAAGTAAGGACAAACTCATAAGCGACATTCTCCTATGGACTCCTACCCATGGACACACCAAATTTGACTGAACAGCTAAGAACTACATTCCTCATCTCAATTCGGACTCTGAATGCGGCCTGAAAGACGTGCCAAGGAAGAGAGGGCTGATATCGTCAAATAACCAGAGAGAATCAAGACGAAAACGGCTACATAATGCTTTATAATTCCCGAGCTGACGTGATTCGCTTGTTGGCTGAGCGGTATGATACTAATCTAACGTAAACTTAGGCGGGTTTCGATCCCAGCTTCAAGTGTCCTACGTGTCTAGCCACACTAAAGAGTTGTGATACAACGAAACAGTCTGTCTGTGGACGACAATATATGTATGTATATGTGTGTGTATATTTACATATACGAGGCTCATTAAATAAGTTTCCAGACTTTTTTTCGTATGGGCACTTTTATTGATAGTACACACATGAAACTCTAGTCCGCTTTGGAGTAATCTTCTCCGGCTGCAATGCATTTGTTGTACCGATCCAACAACTTCTCGAAGGCCCCATGGAAGTCCTCTTGTGTGAGTGTGTCAATGACCTTCGTCACAGCCTCTTTCATCTCCTCAATTGTCTCATAACGACAGCCTCTGAGCTTAGTGAATAAGCAAAAGTCACAGGGAGCAAGGTCTGGACTATAGGGATGGTAACGGACTTTCTAGATGCCCATCTTGCTCAAGTAGTCTGTGACAAGGATGGAGTTGTGGACTGGTGTATTGTCCTGGTGGAAATGCCACTGTCCCGGTTTGAAGAGTGCTGTCCTCTTCCCTAGGAATCTCTTCCTGAACTCCCTTAAAACCTCAACATAGTAACCCTAACCCTAACCCTTTGGCTAATCAACTCTGGTGCATTGACTTCCTTACTCCTCCCACACGTCTCATCATCCCTCATAGTCTCCCTGCCTTCCTTGAATATCTTATGCCACTCAAAAACTGATGCTTGATTCATGCAAGATGGTCGGAAAGCAGTCTGAACCATTCCATACATTTCTCTGGAAGCATTTTTCCAAGTTTAAAACAGAATTTTATTGCATATCGTTCTTCTAACGTGTCCTCACGTCCAGATTGCATATTTGAAATTCACCAGCTGTAACAATCAGGTTTTAGTAGGGTGTATTCGAATTCCTGCTGTAGCTGTTCATTTGACCCTGAAATGATAAAAAACTGGTCAGTCATCTCATTAGATGTATCGCAATAACATAGTGAATTTTCAAAATTCTACGACAATTTTAAATGCTTGTAAAAAAAAAGTCTGGAAACCTATTGAAGGCACCACGTATATGTATATATATACTCAACCCCTTCGCATGTGCAGGATCCGACGCAAGCTCAATTTTAAAGCGGGGTTTAACTGGTTTGAATCCAGAGTTTTCCTTCTCATAAACCGGTTGCTATACCTTGGCTAAAGAGCACAGACTGCCCTTTTATTTATCCATAGATAGGGTCTTTCCCCTCTGTCGAGATGCAGTCGGTGTACTCTACAGTCCCAGCCGACAGAGCCCTCGTTGAGATGGGGTCTTGCCCCTCCGTCGAGATGCAGTCGGTGTATTCTACAGTCCCAGCCAACTGTGCAAGTTAATGAATGAAGAAATCAAAACAAACTTAACTAATCGTATAACCTACAAAAATGTGTCTTCACCATCATTTTAAACAAGCCAGAACATTATACTTAATTGCAATATAAATGTTTTAAGAGCAGTTTAGCATCATATCAAGGATACACACACTCTCAACCACACACTTATACACACACACGTATGTACGTATATATTTATATATACAAAAAAATTTTGTCGGTCCAAAGAGAGAAAGAAACATTTTAAAATGAGTAGATTCACGAAAATATTTGTATATTTTTTTTAGGATTTATTTATTTTAGGAACCGCTGGAGAAGTAGGAACGAACTCCTGAGTGATGTACTCCTGTGGACCCCTTCACATGGACGTGCAAAGGCTGGATGAACATCTCGAACCTACATGATCAAGAGGAGGTTAAAATGATAACACGACTTGAAATAAGTGATAAGAAATATATTGAAGGAAATTAGTACATACACAAACGATAGCTGGGAGAAACCCCCGCCTCAGCTTAACAATCAGGAATATTACCACTCTTGGTAACGGCTCGCTGAGACTGCTCCGAGACTGACTGAGACTAAGACTCCGCAGAAGAGAGCTTAGTTGGTATATGTCACATGAGGAGGAGTCCATCTATAGGGGATACACCAAAAGGTGGCGAGAGAGGGTCAGGGATATCCGTGCTGATAGCGCGACATGATGATGATGATGATATATACATATGATTCCTGGTTAGTAATTTAAGATTAATTACCTTTCATCTTATTCATCACATTCCTTATTCAAGCATCCAAACATTTGTTTTTAAGTGTTACATAATGGACAGGTTGCTTATTATTTTTGTTAAGTAAGTGTAGAATTCAAAATATAGAATTTCGAAAGTTAACTGGTAATTCGTAAGAAGAGTCACGGAAAATAATCAGTAACATGATAGACAAAACTTGACCCCTGGCTGACCTTTTTATCAGTTATCTAATTGGTTGATTTAGTCGTGAGAATGGCTCAGTTAGGTAGAGATAATAGGAGTAGTCCAGGACGCAGCAATGAATGGACGCCTAAATTGGCAATTTCTCCAACCGTGCAGTTGACAGAGGAATTAGGGTGAATAAAGACGTCGAAAGCCAAAGTCTTTGTGCCCATTTAAAAAAAAAACAGAAGTGGATACGGAGACCACGATAAACCAAAGACGACCCGAAGAAGTCCCAGATAGAAGATAAGAGAATCCGGTGAGATAGATAAGAAAAAGAATAAGGTGTATACGACACAAATTCCAATTTCGTTGATGTCTCCTTCCTTTAAATACGAATCATATTAAACGTAAAATCGTAAGAGCATGGCTATAAAAAGTAACAATTACATGAAAGATAAGTTAGTCATGATTTATAATGAGAATCTTATGTCTAAGAAATACAGGGTGTGACAGAAATACCTCCTACATTTCAAACTGTCACTCATGTAGTGTAAGAGAACAAAGGCAAATTATTATTGTAGCTCCATCTAGCTAATGTATTATATTTTTTATTTTTAGATACGATCAGTAACGATTATGGCTTGGATCTGTGCACAATGTGCTTTTGCTGTTGAAACATTTGAATCTGTTTGAGCTTTTCGTGCTCACTGTATATTACGTGGGAATGATACTGTTCCGGATAAAAAACTAATGGGTTGAATATTTCAGAACCATAGGTTCATCGAAAACCACAAGGAAGAATTAAAGGATGCTATTCGACAAAAAGTGGCAGAAATACCGACACACATAACTCTTGTTTTGTTTTTTTGTTTTTTTGTTTTTTTTGTCAACCTTCAAAAGTATAGCAGGACCAAATCAGGATCGTGACTAGTTGTATCTATAAAATGATAAGATACTAGTTAGAGGGAGCTACCTTTGCCACTTGCCTAAGTTCATTAGCATCTCACAGGTGACAGTTTAAAACGTGGAAGGTATTTCTGTCGCTCTCTGTACTAACAATAATATGCTCTTTTTTGTATTTATGATAAATGTGTACGGATAAGTTTATAATAATCTATTTTACACTTGTAATCATAATAATAAATCTATAAGAAGACATACATTTTGGTAAATATCAAGATTGGTTGGTTGGTTGTTGAGGTTTATGGCATATCAAACCTTGGAAGTTATTTAATGCCAGATCACGTTTTCATATATATATATATATATATATATATATATATGAAGTGTATACGATAAGTTTCCAGACTTTTTCGTATGGGTACTTTTATTGATAGTACACGCATGAAACTCTATTCCCCTTTGAAGTAATTTCCTCCGGCTGAAATGCACTTGTTGTACCGTTCTAACAACTTCAGGAAGGCTCCAGGGAAGTCCTCTTGTGTGAGCGTGTCAATCACCTTCGTCACAGCCTCTTTCATCTCCTCAATTGTCTCATAACGACAGTCTCTGTGCTTGGGGAATAACCAAAAGTCACAGGGAGTAAGGTCTGGACTATAGGGAGGCTGAGGAACTGTGTTGATGCCCATCTTGGTCAAATAGTCTGTAACAAGGACGGAGTTGTGGACTGGTGCATTGTCCCGGTAGAAATGCCACTGACACGATTTGAAGAGTGCTGGCCTCTTGCCTAGGAATCTCTTCCTGAACTCCATTAAAACTTCAATATAGTAACCCTGACCCTAACCCTAACCCTTTGGCCAATCAACTCTGGTATATTGACTTCCTTACTCCTCCCACACCTCTCATCATCCCTCAAAGACTCCCTGCCTTCCTTGAATCTCTTATGTCATTCAAAAACCGATGCTCGATTCATGCAAGATGGTCGAAAAACAGTCTGAAGCATTCCATACGTTTCTGTGCCATTTTTTCCAAGTTTAAAACACAATTTTATTGCATATCGTTCTTCTAATGTGTCAGATTGCATTTTTGAAATTCAACAGCTGTGATAATCAGGCTTTAGTAGGGTGTATTCTAATTGCTGCTGTTGCTGTTCATTTGAACCTGAAATCATAAAACATGTTCAGTCATCTCATAAGATGTATAGCAATAACATAATGAATTTTCAAGAGTCTACGACAATTTCAAATACCCGTACAAAAAAGTCTGGAAACTTATTGTATGCACCTCGTACATACATATATATATATACATTTGTGTGTGTGTGTGTGTATGTGTATTATTTGTAAGCGAATAATGTCTAGGTAACATCCTAAAATGAACCAGAACACTTTTGTTTGCACACAGTTAAAGGATTTCAAACATAACTATCTTATACTCATTACTCTGATCAACAACAAAGCAACTGAAATGGTGTCAAAGCACCAGAAATCTTTTTTTAGCTAATTTGAGGGCGATGAATAAAACGACGATACATTTTCTGAGTTAGCTACCGTTTTTGCTGCACAGAAATGCATCATTTTTGTTAAAAAGCATCTTTTTCATTTGTTTGTCGTATATATGATACTGACTGATGGCCATATTTCTCAAAGTAAAACCGTAGAAACCTCTTAATTCGTAGTTAAACCAACAAATATTGATCTACAATTACAATCAGACCCTAAGTCTTTAAAAATAAGACGATTGAATATACCAAGACCAAAAATTATTTTTCTCAAATCTTTTAATAAACTTACAACATAAATAAAACTTTCGTGAACATAAGCACTGGCTATGAATCCCTAATTTCCTGAAAGAGCCATGTGATTCCGGGCTGGTTGATTGGTTTGTTAGCTGTCTTGTTTTATGGCGTATCAACCCTTTTCGAGTCATTTAATGCCGAATTTTGATAAAAGTTTCAAACGATTCAGTTTAGCATAAGTGCAGTTTTGGTTACACAAAGTTAAATGTCAAAACAGTTCTTTTTCAAACAATTCAGTTCAGCATAATTACACAAAGTTAAATGTCAAAACAGTTCTATTTCAAACAATTCAGTTTAGCATAATTACGTAGTTAAAATATGAAAAACAGTTCTATTTCCAACATTTCAGTTTAGCATAAATATAGATTTTTTTTGTTTACACTCAGTTAAATGGAAAGAAATAGGTAATTTCAAACAATTCAGTTTTGTGTAATTACACTTTAATTCTAAATGACCCATAGATAGGCCCCTCCAGAGTGGACTTGGGAATGATGGCAGTTAAAGAGTACTCCACATTCCCCAAAGCTGAAGCCTTGCCATCAGATTGCTTAGTGTCATATCTTGGACAGTCGTTGGAGAAGTGCTACCCTATGCAGGATGCAGTCGGTGTATTCTACAGCCCCAGACAATTAAGCATGTGATTCCTGGATAATTACACTAAAAATCGAAAACGTAATAAGCAAACTATAAATGCCATCACATTATTAACACATGCATCAAAAGCAAAATATTCTCTGTGAGTTTTTGTTGCTAGCACCGGCCTGCAAAGCTGCGAGGTCTTGACAGCTAAACAAAGCAGGTCTTGCAACATGTTCAGTCGGCTGGGGCTGAAGAATACACCGACTGTTCCTCTACAGAGGTGTAAGACACCCCCCCACAATGAGTGTCTTGAATATGGCATTAAACAATTTGATGGTGAGGTTCCAGTAATACTGGAACCTTAGGGAATGTGGAGTACCCCTTCATTGCCATCGCTCGCAGGTCCACTCTCCCCCGGAGCGGTAACACCTGATAGGGTCCTATCTATGGGTCACATAGAATTAAACTGCATAGTTATGCTGAACTTAATTGTTTGAAATGGAACAGTTTTTGGATACTAAACTGAATTGTTTGAAATGGAACTGTTTTTGACATTGAAACTGTACTCACGCTAAGCTGAATTGTTTGAAATAGAACTATTTTAACTGTATGTAAACAAAAACTACTCATACTAAACGGAATTGTTTAATTAGGACTGTTTGACTAAATTGTATAGTTTGAAATAGAAATGTTTTGGACCATCAAACAGTGTATTTATGCTAAACTGAATTATTTGAAGTAGAACTGTTTATTTGTATAAAAATGGATTTGGTAGTACCTGATAGGATCATATTTATGGGTCAAATGGAACTAAACAGTGTACTTATGCTAAACTGAATTGTTTAGGATAGAACTGTTTTTGACATTGAAACTGCATAATTGTGCTAAGGTGAACTGTTTTAAATAGATCTGTTTTTAAATAGAACTACACTGTGCACTGATGTTAGACTGAATTATTTGAAATAGAACTGTTTTACATTTAACTGTTTGTAAACAAAAACTAAACTTATACTAAACTGAATCGTTTAAAATTTAATACAGCATTAAATGGTCCGAAAAGGGTTGATACGCCGTAAAACCAACCAACCAACCTAATATCTGCTCCAGTAGAACTCAAACAGGAAACCTCACAACATTTGAATGCATTCGAAAAGCAGCTTCAAAACGGAAGGAAGGTTTTCAAATTAATGACACAGACTGCGCTTTGGCGATTTCAGATCAGGGTGTGATTAAATGTTCTTAATCCCACGTGAAGGGCAGATGTTATGGTGAGACCATTTTCATGATGTTGATCATATGCAATGAAATAGATGCATCCAATTAGGCTATTTGGAGTTTATTTCAAATTGTGGAAACAAAAGCTCTCAATATGCTTGATTTCCTTCCATCGTGAGAGGACAAAAGTGATGGGATGAATTTAAGAATATCAAACTGATTTTAGGGTTACATTTTTTTATGTCACCTAAATTATCAGGTTTGCTAAAGTGCATTACTGATAAAGTTATCAGTTATGTGAATTTCGGCGATCAACTGGAAAAATTCGGCTCTTCTATTTTAAATTTTTTGACTCAAAATCAGTGAATGATATAAATTGCTCAGCCATTCTGAAAATTGATGGGTTTATTATGACATTTATAAACTAAATTTTGCGATCAGCCAAAATCATAAATTGATCTTTTTACCCCCAACAGAGCAATTAGAGTTCAGCAAAAACGATAGCTCACCAAGAAATCAGCACCATCAAATTAGATTTTGGCACCAAAAATTCGTGCTGACTAGTGTAGGGGGGTGTCCTCGTGGTGTAATGGTTAAAGCGATGAACTGCGGAATCGTAGTACGCGAGTTCGTACTCCAGTCGCGCTATTACGTTCACTTTCGGGCAAATACCCTTGGGAAAGGTATGAACCCCCTTATTCTCCCTCCAGCTATGGGTAAATAGTAGGACGGACTAGGTTCTTCAGCCTTGGTGAGGCAACTAGTCTAGGAGAAGGAAAACTCTGAATTCAAAAAACCTGTTAAACTCCGCTTAAAAATTGACCTTGTGTCATATCCTGCCCGAGCGGAGGGGTTGGTAAATAGTGACTAGTGTAATTCAATTTAATATTAATCATTTATAGGCACCCAATTAAATGGTTTCAAATATCACCATCAGCATCATGTCGCGCCGCTAGCACGGATATCCATAACCCTCTCTCGCCACTTCTCCCTATCGTTCATCGCCTCCGTCAGGTCTTCAGAGCTACATCCCGTATCCTCACATAGCTGCTATTCGAGTTGGTCGACCTGCTTTTGCTCGGCCATATGTGGGGATCCATAGGAGTACATCACTTATGAGCTCGTCCCTGCTTCTCCAGCAGTGACCTGCGTGTTTGGTTCGTCTAACTTTGATAGTTTTCGTGATGGGAGGTAGGTGGCCGAATAGTTGGTGCCTTGTGGGGGTGTTGCCGCCAGGACTTGTTCAATATTGCACGCAGCATTCTTGTGTAATTGCCGTCTAGCTTTTTCTCCAGCCGTTTTGTTAGCGTCCAAGTAGTGCATCCATATAGCAGTATCGATACGACCGCTACTTGGAAGAAACCGCGTTTCATTTTATTGGTCAGGTCTGACTTCTATATGATCGATAGCTTATTGATAGCTATCCATGACTTCGTTAGCTGCGTGTCGATGTCTTTTTCGGTTGATGAGTCACTGCTTCCTAGGTAGGTCAACTTGTCCACTAGTTTCAGAGAGGTTCCGTCTAGTGTGGAAATGTCACCTGTTTGATTAAAGCACATGTATTCACTTTTGTGTGCATTGACATGGAGACCAATGCCTGCGGCGGCCTGTTCCAAACTATGCAGTAGTGTTTCGGCTTGGTTGGGTGTATTTGCCAGAATCGCTATGTCATCAGCGTAGTCGGCGTCGGTGATTGTTTTTGCGGAATACCTTCTGCTTCTTTTCTTTGTCAGCTCGAAGCCGTTTTCTCTGATTTTATCAATATAGTAAATGATTGAATATTTCAATTTGACGAATAGATGGAACCCTAAGGAGTTCTACCACCTCAGGACAGAGTGGACCTGAGAGTAATGTCAATGATATGAATATTTACACAGCTGAGATTATTTCAAGGTATTCATTTAGTTTGAGTTGGAAATATCTATCGCTGATGTATATATCATCATCATCATCAAGTCATTTAACTAGCATGGATTTCCTTAACTCTCTCTCTCTCTCTCTCTCCGCATCCGTCCCTATCATTAATCGCTCTGAGCAGATCGTCCAGTTTACACCCTGAGTTCGCACAGAGCGGGTGTAGATAAGTTCTTGCAGGTAGGCCAACACTAGTATATCCATGTGAAAAGTTCCATTGAAGAATGTCATATGTGTTTGTCCTTACTTCTTCAGCAGTGTCCCACATGTCTTGCTTGTCTTATTTGATTGGTTTTAGAGATGGGAGATAAGTGGCCATACAGTTGTTATTTCGTGGGATGTTAGTTCAAGGATTTGTTCAACATAGTTCGAAGCATTTTTGTGCAGTTCCCATCTAGCTTTTTTCAATGCATGTAGTCGTCGTCTATTTGGTGCATCCATAGAGTAGTAATGACACAACCACTGCTTGCAAGATATCCAGTTTTGTTTTATTGGATAGATCGGACTTCCATATAGGCAGTTGCCAATCGATAGCAGTTCACGCCTTCGCTAGGTGCATATTAAAATCGCTTTAAAGAAAGAAAGAAAGAAAGAAAGAAAGTGGGTTGAGAGAAAAATGAAAGAAAAGAAGAGAACAAGGGGAACAAATTGATCGATACAGAGAGAGAGAGAGAGAGAGAGAGAGAGAGAGAGAGAGAGAGAGAGGAATGAATGAATAAAACTAAAACCTACAAAGTAAACTATATACAAACCCAACGAATGCAATAACACACACACATATGCACAAACACATATATAGTGGGAGATGGAGTGGGTTAGAGAAGAGAGAGAGAGAGAGAGAGAGAGAGAGAGAGTGATTATATATGTATGTGCGCGCGCGCGTGTGTGTGTGTGTCAGAGTGAGAGAAAAAAATGGAGATCCAGATACTGAGAATATACAGATATATCTATTCTGAGATTAGTAAATATATGCACCCTAATATGCACACTAATTTATATACATACATATATATATATATATATATATATAAAGGGAGAGGGAATTGTTGGAGCAAAAAATGCACCTACATACATACACACAAACACATACACGCACACATACACACGCACACATACACACACACACACACACACACATATATATATATATATATATATATGTGTGTGTGTGTGTGTGTGTGTGTGTGAATGTAAACTTATTCTTATCATTTCGTTCAGTGACATACTGAAAGACACTTACTGATTAAAATAAATAATATAAATAAATAAATCCAGACGTATTTTTCCTCGTTTCATTCACGGTTGGCATTCCCGCCCCCACCCCGTTCCCAGAATGGACAATAAATTGGAAAAAGAAAGAGAAACTAATGAAATGTTCGTATTATGTTGTCTTCTCAATAGCACTGTTATCACAAAGACGCAGATGTTAGTGTGATCACAACATTTCCGCGGGTTCGCGCCCATCTCCTTTCCTGTCGCCGTTAGCGTCGTTCCAAGAGGAAATTAATTCCAGGCGATGCCTTTTTCTTTGAGTGCGGTCATTTCGTCCTTAGTTTTATGGCTAATCAATGCTGTCATCACTGTTTTTCTTTTTTTCTAGGATTCTTTATCTTATGATTCCATCTGCAAATGCATTTTAGTATAAACGCATTTCTAATGCATTTCCATAGTAAACGTATTTACAATGCATTTTTATTATAACTCACTTCCAATGAATTTTTATGGTAAACTTATTTCCAATGTATTTTTATGAGAAAATGGTGTCCAATGTATTTTTATAATAAAGTCATTTCCGATGCATTTTTATAGTAAACTCATTTTAAATGCTTTTTTATAGTAAACTGATTTCCAATGCATTTTTATAATAAACTGATTTCCAATATATTTTTACAATAAACGCGTGTTCAATGAATTTTATAATTGACTCATTTCGAATGTATTTTATGGTAGACTCATTTCCAATACATTTCTATAATAAACTAGTGTCCAATGCATTTTTTATAATAAACTGATTTCCAATACATTTCTATAATAAACTCATTTCCAATACATTTCTATAATAAACTAGTGTCCAATGCATTTTTATAAACTGATTTCCAATACATTTCTATAATAAACTAATTTCCAATACATTTCTATAATAAACCAGTGTCCAATGCATTTTTATAATAAACTGATTTCCAATACATTTCTATAATAAACTCATTTCCAATACATTTCTATAATAAACCAGTGTCCAATGCATTTTTATAATAAACTGATTTCCAATACATTTCTATAATAAACTCATTTCCAATAGATTTCTATAATAAACTAGTGTCCAATGCATTTTTATAATAAACTGATTTCCAATACATTTCTATAATAAACTCATTTCCAATACATTTCTATAATAAACTAGTGTCCAATACATTTTTATAATAAACTGATTTCCAATGCATTTTTATAATAAACTCGTGTCCAATGTTTTTTATAATAAATCCATTTCCAATGCATTTTTATTATAAACTCATTTCTAACGTATTTTTATTGTAAATTCATTCCCAATTCATCTTTACAATAAACTCAAGTCTAATGCATTTTTATAGAAAACTCGTATCATGTCTAATGTGTTTTTATAGAAAACACATATCATGTCAAATGTATTTTTATAGAAAACTCATATCATGTCGAATGTATTTTTATAGAAAACTCATATCATGTCTAATGTATTTTTATAGAAAACACATATCATGTCAAATGTATTTTTATAGAAAACTCATATCGTGTCGAATGTATTTCTATAGAAAACACATGTCATGTCAAATGTATTTTTATAGAAAACTCATATCATGTCGAATGTATTTTTATAGAAAACTCATATCATGTCTAATGTATTTTTATAGAAAACACATATCATGTCAAATGTATTTTTATAGAAAACTCATATCATGTCGAATGTATTTTTATAGAAAACTCATATCATGTCTAATGTATTTTTATAGAAAACACATATCATGTCAAATGTATTTTTATAGAAAACTCATATCATGTCGAATGTATTTTTATAGAAAACACATATCATGTCAAATGTATTTTTATAGAAAACTCATATCATGTCGAATGTATTTTTATAGAAAACAGATATCATGTCTAATATTTTTTTAATAGAAAACAGATATCATGTCTAATGTATTTTTATTGAAAACTCATATTATATCTAATGCATTTTTAATAAACTGATTTCCAATGCATTTTTATAGTTAAGTCGTTTCCGATGCATTTTATTATAAACTCATATCCAATGCCATTTTATTGTAAAATCATTTTCATTGCATACTTACTGCAATATATATATTGTCTTCCGCAGACAGGCCGTTTCATTGCATTACAACTCATCTGTGTGGCAAGACTCGCTAGATACTTCGTGCTTGGATCGAAACCCAGTAGATTTTACACAGGTCGGATATCTTACCGCAAATCCATCAACAGTCTTTGTTAGAGCGAAGGAATTTTATTCTTATGAACTATTTTGCCTTTGTTTACATAGGCGCTCAACGGCTACCGGAGTGCCGTCATATATATATATATACATATATATTGTGTACTTAGGAACCAAGTCATTATCAAAGCATGTTCGGTGAAAGACCAAGGATTGTTTTCTTTTCAAGTCAAGATGTTCGAGTTTTCCTGTGATTTCCTTAGGTCTGAGTCCTTACCCGCCCAAGAAACAATTAAAATTCTAACAGAAAACGAATATAATCACACATCCATGCGTTGCCATTGGCGTTTGTTGCAAGGCCCTTCATATATATATGAATTGAGCTCTCGGTAGCCGTTAAGCGGATGTATGTAAACAATAGTAATTGTGATTTATAAACGTTTAAAATTTACTTTGCAGCTATTAGTTCCTCGTGGATGAGAGGTAGAGTCTCGGATTGGCGCTTGAGTCAACCGGGTTTCGATCCCAGCTACTGGAATCTAGTATGTCTAGCCACATGATGAGTACTGATAGAACGAAACAGATCTGTCTGTGGATGACTCTATATATATATATATATCAGTCAGCTGGGGTTGTAAAATACACTGCATTTCTACAAAAGGATAAGACTCCGTCAACCAGTTCCCTGGATGTGACACTAAACTATCTGATGGTCAGGCTCAAGTTCTAGAGCTTGAGGAAACACGGAGTACCCCTTTATTGCCATCAATCCCAGCTCCACCCTGGTTCGGATCTGAGAGGGTCATTTCTATTGGTCAAATACAACTGTTTGACATATAAATTTTCTTCAAATAAATGACTTATTCTAAATTGAATTATTAGAAATAGAAATATTTCATCATTTAACTGTGTGTAAACAAATGGCCGATGCTTAATTGAATTATTAGTGATACATAGCAATACTTGAAACCATTCAACAGGGCGAAAGTGAATGAATAATGTTGAATAGAATTATTAGTGTTAAATAGCAACACTTGGAACTTTTTTACTGAGTGCCTAAATTGAATGATTGGTACATGCAATACTTGGTACAATTTGATTGGTTTGGTTTGGTTTATTTGTTTGATGGCATATCAACCTTTGTAGGTTATTCAATGCCAAAGCTATTCTCCTAGAAGAACAGTAGTGGTACTATTTAACCCATAGCTGGTAGGCTAAGGGGGTTCATACCTTTCCCAAGGGTATTTGTCCGAAAGTGAACGTAATAGCGCGACTGGAGTACGAACTCGCTAACTACGATTTCGCAGTCCATCTCTTTAACCATTACACCACGAGGGACACCACCCGGTACAATTTGTACAAATGAATGAATAGAGTTCAATAGTATGATTAAATAGCAATATTTGTATCAACTTCACCTTGTGCAAAAAATAATTAAAAAATATTGAGTAGAATTATAATTGTTTGATAGCATTGACTGAAACGATGTAATTGTGTTGAAACAATAGCACTACTAGTTTTAACTTTAGCTTTTGGCACCAAAAATTCGTGCTGACTAGTGTAATTCAATTTAATATTAATCATTCATAGGCACCCAGTTAAATGGTTTCAAATATCACCATCAGCATCATGTCGCGCCGCTAGCACGGATATCCATGACCCTCTCTCGCCACTTCTCCCTATAGTTCATCGCCTTCGGCAGGTCTTCAGAACTACATCCCGTATCCTCACATAGCTGCTGTATGTATGTTCAAGTTGGTCGTCCTGCTTTTGCTCAGTCATATGTGGCGGTCCATAGGAGTACATCACTTATGAGCTCGTCCCTGCTTCCCCAGCAGTGTCCTGCATGTCTGGTTCGTCTAACTTGAATAGTTTTCGTGATGGGAGGCAGGTGGCCGTATAGTTGGTGCCTCGTGGGGTTTTGCCGCCAGGACTTGTTCAATATTGCCCGCAACATTCTTGTGTAATTGCCGTCTAGCTTCTTCTCCAACTGTTTAGCTGGCGTCCAAGTAGTGCATCCATACAGCAGTATCAACACGACCGCAGCCTGGAAGAAACTGTGTTTCATTTTATCGCTCAGCATATATATATATATATATATATATATGTATATATATATATGTGTGTGTGTGTGTATGTGTGTGGGGGTGAGAGAGAGAGTGTGAGTGTGTGTGTGTGGGTGTGTGTGAGAGAGAGAGAGAGAGTGTGTGTGTGAGTGTGTGAGTGTGCGTGAGTGTGTGTGTGTAGTCGGGTAGCAGTCTTTCATTCAAGCATGTTTGATTAAATAATAAAAACCCATTTTGTCTATATAATTTAATTAAGATCCCATCAAAGTTCCTGATAAGTGTCTTAATTTCAGGCTTGATGGATTGATGGATGAATTTACCAAAATTGTCATCATGGTTAACGTGGTAAACTATGGCCTCTAAGTAAACGAGTTCGAACTCCAGTCGCGCTATTACGTTCAATTCCGAACTGATAACCCTAGGTAAAAGTATTGAACCAACTTATCCCCACAGCTATAAATTAAATACGAGGTGCATACGATAAGTTTCCTGACTTTCTTCGTATGGGCACTTTTATTGATAGTACACACATGAAACTCTAGTCCCCTTCAAAGTAATCTCCTCCGGCTGCAATGCACTTGTTGTACGGTTCCAACAACTTCTGGAAGGCCCCATCGAAGTCCTCTTGTGTGAACGTAACAATGACCTTCGTCACAGCCTCTTTCTCAATTGTCTCATAACGACAACCTCTGAGCTTAGGGAATAACCAAAAGTCACAGGGAGCAAGGTCTGGACAATAGGGAGGCTGAGGAACTGTGTTGATGCCCATCTTGGTCAGATAGTCTGTGACAAGGATGGAGTTGTAGACTGGAGCATTGTCCCGGTAGAAATGCCACTGACCCGATTTGAAGAGTGTTGGCCTCTTGCCTTGGAATCTCTTCCTGAACTCCCTTAGAACCTCAGTATAGTAACTCTAACCCTAACCCTTTGGCCAATCAACTCTGGTATATTGACTTCCTTACTCCTCCCACACGTCTCATCATCCCTCACAGACTCCCTACCTTCCTTGAATCTCTTACGTCTCTCAAAAACTGATGCTCGATTCATGCAAGATGGTCGAAAAGCAGTCTGAAGCATTCCATATGTTTCTGTGGCATTTTTTCCAAGTTTGAAACAAAATTTTATTACATATCGTTCTTCTAAAGTGTCAGATTGGATTTTTGAAATTTACCAGCTGTGACAATCAGACTTTAGTAGGGTGTATTCCAATTGCTAATGTAGCTGTTCATTTGAAGCTTAAATCATAAAAATTGGTCAGTCATCTCATAAGATGTATAGCAATAAGATACTGAATTTTCAAGAGTCTACAACAATATTAATTGCCTTTACAAAAAAAAAAAAATGTCTGGAAACCTATTGAAGGCACCCTGTAGTACCACTATTATCATACAAGGATGATTTTGGCATTAAATAAGACATGAAGGTTGATATACCCTTAAACGAAGAAGCCAAACATTGTTTCCTCAGTCCTCGAGCAAGGACCTAGTATTTGTGTGATTTTTTAAACTTTTGTTTTCACTCTGCAGTCACCATGTCTATGGCACGTATTTATTCAACTCTACTCTATGGGCAGGTTGTGAAATAAGGTAAATTTTTAAGCAAACCTTGTTAGAATTCAACGATTGTCCTCGTGGGTAGAATGTTTGCTAATGGCCCGGAGACTGGGATTCAATCTCAAATCGAGTCATCCCAAAGACTCAAAAAGTGATTCTTGATACCCTCTGGCTTAACACTCAGCATTATAAGGTATGTGTCAAGAGTAAAGTGAGCAATCTAATGTAAGGAGTAGGGCGCTTTCTTATACTTCGCTGTAGTAGCTATTGAAGGGGTTGCCTTCGGGTCGCCTTCGACTACGATCAACCAACTTTACTTACACTGAATTCTCTCTCGTGAAATGCAGGGAGAGAGCATCCAAGATGCTTCCGCCTCCTTTATGTTGTTCAATATGTAAATTAATATATATTGATTATAGTGTATATTTTAATCTATTCCTTTCTTTTTCGTAAATCGCAATATGAATTCTGTAAATAAGATATGACTTCTTTTCTATCTTAAAAGGCTACCAATGTCTTTGCAAAGATAAAAAATATCATCATCATCATCATCATCATCGAATTATGCTGATACCACGGATTCCCTCAACTTTTTCTCGCCATCCATTCCAGTCGGCCATCGCTTTTGGTAGGTCCTTCAGACTACAACCAGTATCCACAAAGAGGTGATAGGACTCTAACAAGTAGTACTACATCGGGTTAGTAGGAACTCAGGGGTAATGGCGGTGAAGGAGTACTATGCACTCCCTAGATCTCCAGAACCCAAGCCTCACTCTCAGATTGCTTAGTTTGATACCCAGGACAACTTTTTTAGTAGGAGGGGTCTTGCAGTCTTTGCAGTCAGAGTATTCTAACCCCAGCGAGTGTCCTGGATATGACATTAACCCATCTGATGGTGACGCTCCAGCCTTGAAGATTTGGGAAATATAGATTACCCCTTCATTTCTCTTGCTCCGAGATCCACTCTGGGTCAGAGTGGTAGCATATTATAGGGTCTTATCTATGAGTTGAATAGAACAAACTGATGTAAAATTGTAACTGTTGTATAGCAATACTTGGAACCATTTAACTGTGTGCAAAAAAGAGCTCAGGCTTGTTTAAGAATGTTATCTATAAAATATGTTTACAAATCATATATATGTATTTGATTAATATGTGTAAACAAGATTTGGCATTAAATAACCTTCAATGGTTGATATGCCATAAAACCAAAGTGAACCAAACCAAACCAAGCCTTTCAGAAAGAATAAATATCTTATTAGCTTTTTTATAAAAGTTATGCACAATAACTATTGTTTACACACACACACACACACACACACACACACACACACACACACACACACACATATATATATATATATATATCATCTAGTTATGCTGATAGTACGGAGTTCCCTGACTCTGTTGCCATCTATTCCAATCATTCATCGCTCCGGGTAGGTCTTGTACACGGTATCCAGTGTTCACACAGAGCAGATGGATGTAAGTCTTTGCCAATTGGTCAACATCGGTATGTCCATGTGTAGGAGTCCATAGGAGAACGTCGCTTATGAGTTCATCCTCACTTCATCAGTAGTGCCCTGCATATCTCGTTCGTCTAACTTGGATGGAGTGTGAGATGGGAGCTTAGTGGCCGTGCAGCTGCTGTCTTTTAGATTATTCTGTTCATGATTTCTTCAAAACAGCACTCAGCATTCTCGTCTAGTTTCTATCTAGCTTTTTCTCTGAGCGTTTCGTTTGAGTCCAGGGAAGAAAACTATACAGTAGTATTGACATGACTCCTGTTTGGGAGAATTCTCGTTTTTAGTTAGGAAAAATAGAAGTAATGGCAAAATGAAAATATTGGATTATACAGATGGAAAAATCCGCTTGCTTCTTACTTGCTGGTTGGCTGATTTTTTTGTTTTACGGCGTATCAAACCTTTCGGGTCAATTAACGCCAAATTAAGTCAATTTTATGTAAGTTTCAAACAATTCGGTTTAGCATAAGTACGGTTTTTTGTTTGTACATTGTTAAATGTCAAAACAGTTCTATTCTAAATAATTCAAATTAGTGTAAGTACACAGTTTAGATGTCAAAACAGTTCAATTTCGAACAATTCAGTTTAGCGTAATTACACAGTTTAGTTCTATTTGATCCATAGATAGGACCCTATCAGGTGCAACCACTGCAGGCTACAATGGACCTGGGAGCGATGGCAATGAAAGCGTACACCGCATTCCGCAAAGCTCCAGCACCATTGGAGTCTCGCCATCAGATTGTTTAGTGTCATTAACTGGACGCTCGTTGAGGTCTTCTTACCCCATCTGCAGAGATGCAGACAGTGTGTTCTACGGCTCTCTTCCCCAGCCGACAGGGCAATTCTTAGTTGTACTGACTAAGAGATACAGACATTGCTACATTATATCATTAACATGGCGGCTTCAATGATGAAAGAGGGAATGAGAGGTAAACCTAACTCGTCCCACAAACCATCAATCATGGACACTCGGAAGTAGCTAGATTCTAGAAAAGTTTCTGGTTTATCGAGTTCAAGATGAGGAGTCCTCTCTCGGGTACTTGTCCGTGGCCAAGAGGAGAAAAATATTCCAATAGGTTTGATTTACTTTCTGGCATATCAATTGTTGAAGGTTATTGAATGCCAAATCCTCTTTATACATATATATCGAATATATATTATTTCTAAACATATTTTGTCGATAAGATCATTCATTTACACACAGCTGAATAGTTCAAAGTATTGCTATGTATCACTAAAAATTCAATTAAACATCAGTAATTTGTTTGCACACAGTTAAATGATCAAACAGTTCTATTTCAAAGAATACAACTAAACACGCGTTATTCGTTTGGACATAGTTTAAAAGTCCAACATTTCTATTTGACCCATAGGTAGGACCCTATCAGGTGCTACCATTCTGGGCCACAGTGGACCTGGGAGCGATACCAATAAAGAGGAGCTCGGCGTTTCCCAAATCTTCAGCATTACTGGAGCCTCGCCATATACAGGGCAATTTTTTGGGGGGGGTGTCTTACTCCGCTGCTGGGATGCAGTTGGTGTTTTCTACCACTCAAGCCGACTGGGCAATATGTCAGATATTTGTGTTGTTGTAATACATATACAACTATACACGGAAACATAGTCAACATGCTGACGACTTCAATGAACGAACGAACACTATACCTCTCACATTTTATTCTCGAAAGGGTTGCGAAAGGCTTGATGTTGGTTATGTATGAGAGGTGAGTTGGAGACGGAGAGAGATTGCAACATATAGACCTCAAGTTCCTCTGACTATAGCAGCACTTCTTCGTCATTCTGCTGGGCTGCTCAACCGGGGTCCTGAGGGCCCAAGCATTCTGTCTGGAGCTGGTTCTCACTGCCTCGAACTGCAACTCGAACTCCAACTAACTCAAGCCGTCTGTGGCACCTGGTTATATAATTGTTTGCCACACATCTGCTTCCTGTTGGCGTACGCATCCGCACCGAATTCAACCACGTCCACAGGTCAAGGTCATATTCCGGTATCTTCGACCGGATGCACCTGTTTCTTGATTGACGGCTGGGTCGAGGGTCAATATGTTACATTTGAAGTTTCGGTAAATCATCAACCGTGATATCAGGAAATCGATGGGGTCATTGACGAGAAATTCAAGGCTGTAGAACGAAACTGTTGAATAATAATGATAGAGGATATCTAATATGATGTCTACAAGTTCCACTTGTATAGAAGGGAGTCCGAAATCCCATTTTTGTTCTGGGTTACTGAATTTGAAGGATCATAGAAGTGTATCGACTGTAAAATGTTGTCATAAAAAATGGAGAGATTCAAATCGAAAATAACCTCGTAAAATCTGATTGTTTGTTATATCCAGCTGGGAATACTTGTCCCTATGGCAATTGCTTTATTTCATTTTATGTTTATTGAGCTTTGGGTCTCGATAAAAAGAATTTAAAAAGCAGGGAATAAAAAGGCGGGAAAAAGCGGAAGGAAATGAGACCAAGATAAAAAAAAAAAAGAAAAAAATGATGTGATGAATCAGACTGATGCTTTTTTTTCTCTGTAATTCTAGTTTCTTGTAGGCGTTTGTTTTGTTTTTTTGGGTTTTTTTTTTAAATTCTTTTTGCTATTTGTCTTATCTTTATCTAATTCGTTTTTATAATGCAAATAACAACTTATCTGCCTGTGTCTAGCAGCAATTAAGTCTCAGACAAGGGCCACTAACGTCCCAGACGCACGTCCCACAGCGATTAAATAGTAATCTGACTTTGCCCTCATCATCAACCAACACTAACTCTTTCTTTACACTTCCTTGATGCCTTTTTTCTACTTCTTTATTTCTTTCTTTATTCTCTCACTCTCTTTCTCCCCCTCCCTCTCTCTCTAATTATTCATCTTTCGTTTTCATTTGTTATTTTTTCTAAATTATTTTATGTATTCTTACTATTATTATTATTATTATCATCACCATTTTCTTTTTTTTTTAATGATCCTCGTTTCCATTTTCTTTCCTTTATTCGTTGCATTTTAGTCTCTTGGTAAATCTTTTCACTATTTTCCATTTTCGATTTCACGTCATCTTTCTATTTAAATCGGCATCAGTAACAACAACAACAGCAATAACAACAGTAGCAGTAACAACAACAAAACAGGAGTTCTTTGTTTTCTTCTTCCACCCTCTCCCCCACTTTAAGTTTTGTCATTATTTTTCATTCATATTTATTTCATGGTACTTACCAAACATGTTTCTCCTACTCCCCTTCTCTTGCCTTCAATTCCGAAATAAAATGGCTACTTGAGATATATCTCTCTCGAGTTGGCGTCTTAAAATAGATAAGTTCAAATGAGTCGTCTGCTCGCTTGCATTATTTGCTGACAGTTATATTTTTAAGAGACATAAATACAAACATTTTTCATATCAAAAAAATGATTCATGGTTATTCCGATTTAGTGAAATTATAACTAAATCTTGAAACACATCATTGCAATTTCAAAAAGTTGAACAAAAAGTCAATTTTACCAAGGAATTTTTAATCGAATAATTCGTAAGAATCAATTGTCTGTTTTTACTACAACCATATTTCTTACTTTTTATGAGCAGCATTTTCATTGGTCAATTTCTCTGACCTTTAACAAATAAATATAAGTGTCATTCAATAAATAAATTAATCTTGTCGACTTGGGCACCTCGGATAGTGTAATGGTTAGCAAGCTTGACTAGCAAACCTGCAAGAGTGAGTTCGAGTCTCATTGGGTGCCCCATTCAATCGGCCTTGTGCCACATCGAAGTAAAAGAGCTTCGTTAATTACAATCTTGTCGACTTTGGCCATTGAATATGTCGATTGCACCTCTGCAGTGGTGTAAGACCCACCACCACCACAATGAGTGTCCTGTATTAGACTCTAAACTGATTCTGATGGTGAGGTTCCAGTCCAGGAGCTTTGAGAGATATAGATGGTTGGTTGGTTTGTTGGGTTTTATGGCATATCAACCTTTGTTGGTTATTTAACGCCAAATCCATTTTTATACAAATAGTTCTATTTCAAACAATTCAGTTTAGTATAAGTACACAGTTTAAATGTTAGTACAGTTTAATTGTGAAAAACATTTCTATTTCAAGGTATTCAGTTTAGTCAAGCAGTTCTAATTCAGCTAATTCAGTTTGGTATAAGTACGGATTTTGTTTACACACAGTTAAATGTAAAAACAGTTCTATGTTAAACCAGTCAGTTTAGTGTAAGTACAGTTTTAATGTGAAAAACCGTTCCATTTCAAATAAATCAGTTTAGTATGAGCGTGCAGTTTAAATGTAAGTACGGTTTAATTATCAAAAACATTTCTATTTCAAGCAATTCAGTTTAGTCAAACAATTCAGTTTAGCATAAGTACGCGGTTAGTTCTATTTAACCTATAGATAGGGCCCTATCAGGTGCTACCATGCCGGGCCAGAGTGGACCTGGGAACAATGGCAATGAAGGGGTATTCCGCATTCCCTAAAGCCCTAGCATCACGAGAACCTCACCATCAGATTGTTTCGTGTCATAGCCAGGACACTCATTGGGGGTGGAGGTTACCCCTCTGCAGAGGTGCAGTCGGTGTATTCTACAGCAAGAGTATTGCTTCATTCCCATTACTTCCAGGTCCACCCAGGTCCGTATTACTTGTTAAGGTCCAGTCTATGGGTCAATTAGAAATGTTCAATAAATAATAATTTTTTTTTATTTCTTTGAAACCATGAACATTCGATAAATTGAATTACTAATGTTAAATATGACTCGGTTGTAGAATACACAGACTCTGCAGCGGCGTAAGATTTCCCCCATTGGTGTCCTGGATAGTATACTAAACAATCTGATGATGAGGCTCCAGTAATTCTGGAGCTTTGGGGAAAGCAGAGTACCCCTTTTATTGCCACCAAGTCATTCTAGCCTGGAGTGGTAACACCTAATAGGGTCCTATCTATTGGTCAAATAGAACTAAACAGTTTTGACATTTAACAGCGTGTAAACAAAAAACTGTACTTGTATTAAATAGAATTGTTTTGAAATAGAACTGTTTTTGACATTTAAACTAAGTACTTATGCTAAACTGAATTTTTCGAAATAGAGCTGTTTTGACATCTAACTATGTGTAAACAAAAATATTCATACTAAAAAGAATTCTTTGAAAGAGAACTGTTTATATGTATAAAAATGGATTCGACATTAAACAACCTACAATGGTTGATGTGCCTTAAAACCAAACCAAACCAAATTAATGTTAAGTAGCAATACGTGAATCTATTCAACTGCAAGAACAAATCTTTAATAATAAACAGAATTATTAGTGTTAGATGAAAATACTTGAAACCATTTTACTGTGTGCAAATAAGCGATTAATATTAATAGAAATTATTTGAATTGAAACTATTTTACAAATGAACTGTAAGAACTTGTTTAAAATAAAGTTATCAACTAACTATTCACTTTGAAATCATATAAGTATTTAAATGCCATATATATATATATATATATATATATATATATATATATATATATGCGTGTGTGTGTGTGTGTGTGTGTGTGTGTGTGTGGCATTTAAATACAACCAAGGATTGATATATCATAAAAACACTAATCAACTAACCGTTCAGACGTTTATGTAAACGCTGCATTGTCTTGAATTGGTTAATGGAGAACATTATTTTAACCTCGCAGAAATATTTGTCTTGAAGCTATTCAAACAAATTAAAAATCAAACAGAGGGCTCCTGGCTAAACAGAGGTCTGTCATCAAGTTTCTGTTGGCTGAGAACTGCAAAATATGTGGAATTTAGAGAAGAATGTGTCAAATGTACAGAGAATCATATTTTAGTTATAAAATATTTACAAATAGGCTAAACATTGTTTACTACTATGAGCCTAAGTCGAAAAGGTAGTTCATGAATTGGAAAAAAACATTGACTCTCCGGTAAAAAAAAAGGTTGTCAGTAAAAACAAAAGGGCATGTTGACAGTCTTCTTGGACATGAAAAGATTCCTCATTATTGACTTCCTTAAAAACTGTAATCAGTGTTTTTTATAAGCAACTTTTTAGGCAAAATTCATCTTGCCCAGTCGTCCGGGGCTGTAGAATACACCGACTGCGGAGGGGTAGGACCCCTTTCCCCAAAATGTGTCCTGGATATGATACTAAACAATCCGATGGTGAGGCTTTAGTAATGCTGGAGGTTTGGGGAATGCAGATTACCCCTTCATTACCATCGCTCCCGGGTCAACCCTGGCCCGGAGTGGCAGCACTTGACAGGGTCCTATCAATGGGTAAAAAAGAACTGTTTGACATTTAAATTGACTGTAGACAAATGACTTATATTGAATTGAATTGTTTGAAATAAAACTTTTGATCATTTAACTGCGTAAACAAATGACTGATGTTTAATTGAATTATCAGTTATACATTGCAATACTTGGAACCATTTAAATATTGTTGACTTAAGGTAAATTGAATCATTAGAAATATTTGATCATTTAACTGTGTCCATCTAAATGATGTGTTTACAAGTTATACATTTGATATATATGTAATACATAATTTGGCATTCAATAAGAAACAATGGTTCATATGCCTGAAAACAAACCAATTACAGTCGGCTGTGGCTGTAGAATACACCGACTGCTTCTCGGTAGAGGGGTAAGACAGCCCCCATGAGTGTCCTGGATATGACACTAAACAATCTGATGGTGAGGTTCGAGTGATGGTGGGGCTTTGGGGAATGCGGAATACCCCTTCATTGCCATTACTCCCAGGTCCACTCTGGCCCGGCGCAGTAGCACCTGACAGGGCCCTATCTATGGGTTAAATAGAACTAACGGCATACTAATGCTAAACTGAATTGTTTGACTAAACTGAATAACTTGAAATAGAAATGTTTTTGATAATTAAACCGTACTTACATTTAAACTGTGTGCTTATGATAAACTGAATTATTTGAAATAGAACTGTTTTTTAACAGTAAAACTGTACTTACACTAAACAAATTTGTTTAATATAGAACTGTTTTGACATTTAACTGTGTGTTAACAAAACCGTACTTATACTAAACTGAATTAGCTGAATTAGAACTGTTTGAGTAAATTGAATAGCTTGAAAAAGAAATGTTTTTTTTTACATTTAAACAGCGTAATTATACTAAACTGAATTGTTTGAAATAGAACAGATTATTTGCATTAAAAATGGATTTGGCATTAAATAACCTACAAAGGTTGATATGCCATAAAACCCAACCAACAACAACAACAATAATAACCAATTAGAATTGATCTTATAATAGGATGACTCTCGTACATGTTGATATGTTAAGCAATGAGACTTATTGTGTCAAAAGATCTTATGAATTCAATTTTATTACGTTCAAAATAATCAATCAACGAAAGTGTTATTCTCACATCTAGGTTAGGTTATTTTATTTAATGGCATATAACCTTCGTGTGTTATTTAATGCAAAATACATGCTTGTAGAAGAACAGTATTGGTAATACTTAACCCATATCTCGGGGTAGGGTGAGTTCGGCGTAAGGTGGTTCAGAAAATTTCCAATGGTACTCATCCGAAAATGAATGTACTAGCGCGACTTGTATCAGTTTTGGACTGAGATACGCAAAATTTTAGCCTAATAATAATTATTAAACAAGAGCACTGACTTGAAACCAATTAATTGTGGCTATATTATTAATATTAATTAGGATTATTTGAAACCATATTGCTGTGGTTGTATTATTGATATTAATTAAGGTTATTTTAAACCATATTACTGTGGTTGTATTATTAATACTAGTTAGTATTACTTGAAACAATATTACTGTGTGCAAACTAATAATTATTATTAAATAGGAGTAGTTACTTGTAACCAAACGAGAGTATATTGATTATTAGCATTGGTCAGGAATACTTGGGACTGAGTAGAGTGTTCGCCAATTGTCCGGGAGACCGGGTTTCAATCCCAGGTCGAGTCATACCAAAGACTCAAAAAATGGTACTTGATACTGCCTTGCTTAACACTCAGTATAATAAGGTAACGATCAAGAGTAAAGTGGAACAAATCAGGGAATGGAGTAGCGCCCTCCTTTACATATTATTGTAGTAGCAACTGAAAAGGGATCGTTCGAGTCACCCTCGACTAAGGGAGCCAACTTTACTTACTTTTTAAATAATTGTGCACAAACTAATGATTATTATTAAATAGGAGTATCATTCCGTCGGCTAGAGCTGCAGAATACTCCGATTGCTGCTCTGAATAGGGATAAGACCCCACGGACAAGTAACATGGTCGAGACACTGAACTTTATCTTATGGTGTAGCTCCAGTTCTAGAGCTTTGGGGAATGTGGAGAAACCCTCCATTGCCATTATTCCCTGGTTCACTCTGACCTGGAGTGGTAGTACCTGTCTATGTGTCCCGTAGAGTTATTCATTTATTTATTAAACTTGAAATTATTTAACTGTATACAAGCAATTGATTTATATTTGATAGAATTAGGAGTATTTGATAGCAGTACGTGAAGCTCTCGAACTGTTTATAAACGAATGAATAAAGTTGAATAAAAATATTGGAGTTAGATGCAATACTTGAAGCCATTTTGTGCCATGGGTATAAAAGTAAACTACCTCTAATGGTGAGGCTCCAGTCTGGGAGCTTTTGGGTGGGGTCGTATTAAATAAGATCACTTGATACAACTTTATGCAAAGGGTTATAGAAAAATAAAATGCTATCTATAAGTGTAGTGGAACATTTACAATATACTTATGATTACAATCAAAGTTTTTGGAGTCGTGGTGGATGACAAATGACAGTAAGCAACGGTCACCTGTTCATTGGACTACCCTAGACGAAGATATTGATTAATTCTAGTTTAAGAGGAGTTTTTTTCTTCTCTAGGTTTCTTTAAGGATAAAATTCTAGAATTTTCCCTCATTTTCTATTTATATTAAAGTACCATAAAGAATAAAATTTATATCGTAAAATAATTTAAAATGCATTAAGATAATTCATCTAATATTTAAATGATGATGATGATCATCATTATCAAGACAAACTGACAACACGGACCCTCTCGCCATCCACCGCTATTATTCATCGCTCCAAGCAGATCTTCTTGACTGGATCCAGTGTCTGCACAGATCTGCTCTATGTAAGTCATTAACTGGTCGACTGGAGTGTCGATGAGTAGGAGTACACAGAATATCACTTATGAGTTTGTCCTTATTTCCCTAGCATTTCCAAGCATATTTTGTTTGTCTTACTAGAATGGTTTGTAAGATGGGAGGTATGTGGCTGTACAGCTACTGTTTTGTAAGGTGCTGCTTAAAGGATTTGGTCCAAACAGCACGATGCGTCCATTTATAGTTTCCATCGAGCTTTTTTTCCAAACGCTTCATTAGAGTTCAGATGGTAAATCCATACAAGAAGAATTCTCTTTTCATTTTATCATGGAAATCAGATTTCCATGAGGTCGATAAATTGTCAATAGCAGTCCATGCTTTATGCATACGAATAGCTTCAAGTAACTGTTCCTTTGATTTCGTTTGGTTGGATTTTATGGCATATCAACCATTTTAGGATATTTAATGCCAAATCCTCATCATACAGATATAATTTGTCGATGCATAGATTTTTAACGAGTCAGAGCTCATTTGATTGCATACAGTTAAATGGTTATATATATGATTTGTAAGTCAAAATTTTGTAGATAATCTCGATTGTAAATGAATCAGAGCTAATTTGATTGCATACAGTTAAATGGTTATACATATGATTTGTATGTCAAAATTTTGTATGTAATCTTGTTTGTAAATGAATCAGAGCTCATTTGATTGCATACAGTTAAATAGTTATGCATATGATTCGTAAGTCAATAGTTTGTAGGTAATCTTGTTAGTAAATGAATCAAATCTAATTTGTTCGCACAAACGTATTGTTGTTGTTTGCACAGAGTTAAATGGTTCCAAATATTCTCACACGAACAGATCTATTTAGTATTAATCAATTTTAATGCACTCAGTTAAATGGTTTCAAACATTACGAACAAAAATAGATTTATTCGCAAACAGTTAAATTTTTCAAGAATCACAATGTATCCCTCGAAATTCAATTTAGACGCAAAAACACTTTCAAGTATTGCAAATCAACACTAATAAGTCTATTGAACATTACCCATTCGTTTGCACATATATGATTTGTAAACAGGTTTTATAGATACACACAGTTAAATGATCAAACTGTTCTATTTCTAACAATTCAATTTAGCTTAAGTCATTTGTTTACCCTCAGTTTAAATGTTAAACACTCCTATTTAACCCATAGATAGGATCCTATAAGGTGCTGCAACTCCGGGCCAGAGTGGACATGGGACCAATGGCAATAAAGGAGTACTCCACATTTCCCACAGCTCCAGCATTACTGTAGCCTCACCATCAGATTGTTTAGTATCATATACAGGACACTGGTTGGACGTGGGTCATACCACCAGAGATTCAGTCATTGTATTCTACAGCCACAGCCAACTGACCTACGTTTACACTCATCTAAATGGTTTCAAGTATTGCTTTGTATCACTAACAATTTATTTAGTAATCAGTCATTTATTTACACACAGTTAAGTGGTCAAACAGTTCTATTTCTAACAATTCTATTAATCATAAATCATTTCTTTGCACATAGTTTAAATGTAAACTGTTTTATTTGATCTATTTGATAGGGCCCTTTCAGGGGCTACCACACCGGCCCAGAGCGGTGATGGAAGCAATGGTAATGAAAGGGTACTCTGCATTATCCAAAGCTCTTGAATAACAGGACCCTCATTATCAAATGTCTTAATATTATATCCAGGACACTCGCTGTGCATCGGGGGATCTTAACCCAGTGCAGAGGTGCTATCAGTCTATTCTACAGCCTCAGCCGATTATTCTTAACATAAATATAATTATATGGTTTCAAGTATTCCTGTCGAACATTAATGGAAGTGCCCGTGGTGTAATGGTTATCGTCGTAGGAAATGGACACGCCGACACGAGTTCAAATTCTGGACGAGATTGATTGCATTTCACATAGCACTAATACCCTTCGGAAAGGTATGAATCCAATTATTCTCCCTCCAGCTATAGGTAAATAGTAGGACAGACGAGGTTCTTCAGCCTTGGTGTGGCAATTAGTCTAGGAGAAGGAAAACTCTGATTTCAAACCTGTAAAACTCCGTTTAAAAAATGACCTTGTGTCATATCCTGCCCGAGCGGAGGGGTTGGTAAATAGGATTCCTGTCGAACATTAATAATTCAATGATACTATAATTTTTACATTAACTAATATTTATAAACCGGCTCATTGGCAAGTGGTTAGAATGTTCGCCAATGGTCCGGGAGACCTGGGTTCACTCCCAGGTCGCGTCATACCAAAGACTTTAAAAATGGTACTTGATACCGCCTTGCTTAACACTCAGCAATATACGGTATGTATCAAGAGTATATGTTATATACCCATAACCATATCAACCACAACTGTACATATACATATGCAAAAACTCAGGCGGCCTCAAATACACAAGCGTTGTTCAGGTACGAACGTTTATTAACTTCTTGACTTCTGAGTTCTGTTCTTCGGCACGAGGAGAGAGAGACACAATTCTTAAGAGTCTTTTGTATCATATTATGCAAACAAAACTCAAACGCTCGGCACATCTCGTGGAGTTTTAGATCTCCTTTCATCTTCGTTGGTCGTAACCCGAAAAACTTAACCGTGTGCCTCAACGATCGAAACCCAAACTTCTCAACACCATGGTCTTAACTCACCTTCGTCTGGCTGTATACATGGCCCAAGTCAACTTTCCAACTCTCGACTCCACGGCAGAGAACTCAACTCTCTATGCCCAAAGGCAGAGATAAAATCGTCTGTCTTACATGCTCCGAAGTCAACTCCCAACTGACGTCTTTTTCAGAATCCCCAAATTCTCAACCCATCGCTTCCGGGTATGACGTCACTCACACTCCAGCTTCATTTCCTATCTGGGATTTATTATGATAATTGTGATTGCTTTATCATATGCGCACGAGCGTAAACCAAACCCAATGCTTGTGCACATGAATTAAAAGCCGAATAGTTCAAAGCCCAACAAAACTGAATGATAAAATATAATTAACGAAAAATGATTAATATAAAAAAATCATTCCATAATTATATAACATAAAGTGGAGCAATCTAGTGAAAGGAGTAGCTCCCTCCCCTACACCTCGGTGTAGTAGCTATTGAAAAGGGAGCCTACTGGTCGCCCTTGACTATGGTCACCAACTTTACTTTAATTTTACTAATACTCGTGAAAATTTGATATAATTTAACGATGATTATTTGCATTGTTACATGGTTACAGGTATTGTTTTTCAATACAATTGATTATAAAACAAATCAATAAATATTAAACCAACAAGTAATGCAAAATTCGGTAGCTCTTGGTGCATTTACCGGGCAAATTTCGATGACGTATCACATTACTCCGTGTGTTGCTGAGCTCGCCTGATACTCTCCAAGTTCTACTCAATGGATTTATCTCTGTGCCTTGGAACACGTCCTCGGAATCTACGCTTTTACATCTATTTACTGCACTCAGATCAATTTCGCTTTCACATTTCGCACAACGAATGTTTTAGCTTACTCAGGCCGCATAATGACCCACTTCGAACTGGACTAACATGAACGTTTATCTGTGCAGTTTTCAAATTACACACGTAGTGAAGCAATACACAACCTGTCTGCGTACCAACTACAATGACACTACAAACCAAAGCGGGCACTATTCCACTCACCGTTCTATTCGACCAATAGATGGCTCCCTAATATATATGTATTGGTCAAGTAAATACAAGTTCGTTTTATTAAGCAATGTGACATATTGTTTCAATTTAATTCCAAATCAATTTCATTACCTTCAAAATAGTCCTCTTGGGAAGCAATACAGCAACAAGGGCGCTTCGCTTAGTTAGCTGGAACTGTAGAATACACCGACCACATCTCTGTAGAGGGGTAAACCCCAACAAGTGTTCTGGATATATGACACTAAACAATCTGTTGGTGAGGCTCCAGTAATGCTGGAACTTTGGAGATTGCAGATTACCCCTTCATTACCATCACTCACAGGTCCACTCTAGCCTAGAGTGATAGCGCCTGATAGGGTCCTATCAATGGATCAAATAGAACTGTTTGACATTTAAATTGGTTGCAAACAAATGACTAATGTAAAAGTGACTTGCTTGGAACTGTTTGTTCATTTAACTGTGAGTAAACAAATGACTGATATTTAATTGAATAATTAGAGATACATAGCAGTACTTGGAACCAATTAACTACATTGACCTATTCTAAATAGAATAGTTTGTTCATTTAACCGTGTGTAAGGAAATGACTGTTTAATGGAATCGGCAGTGATACATAGCAATAACTGAAACAATTTATTTGTGGATAAAAATGAACTAAAGTTGGTTTTAAAATGCTATCAACAAAGTGTGTTTGCAATTAAATGACCCGAAATGGTTGATAAGCCATCATCATCATCATCATGTCACGTTATCAGCACGGATATTTCTTACCCTCTCTCGCCACCCCTCCCTATCGTCCATTGCTTTTGGCAGGTCTTCCGTGCTACATCCAGTATCTGCAGAGAGCTGCTGTATATATGTTCGAGCTGGACGTCCTGCCTTTGCTCGTCCCTATGAAAGGGTCCACAGGAGTACATCGCTTACGAGCTCATTCCTACTTCTCCAGCAGTGTCCCACATGTCTGATTCGTCAAAACCAAATAAAACAAAGGAGCTGTTCCCGTTTCTAGAAACAGTGCTGGAAGTCCTTCACAGACACTGACCTCAGTTCACACTGTGCTTTAAGTAGCAAGTAGGTTTTCCCATGAGAGAGAGACTAGCCAATCTATAAGAATAACGTTAAGGATGTAACGAAATACATTAAATTGTGTTTCTTTTGTAAAATAAATCCAAATGCATTTCTATAGTAAAAACAAATTAAGACGAATTCTTCAGCAAAATAGATTCAAATGTATATCTGCCTCTTTAATTAAAGCTTTAATCAAAAAGGTGGTATCTCCACAAAAAGTAGTGGTTCTCTAAAACTAGCGGACAAGTTCACCTACCTCTGAAGCAGAGTCTCATCTACGGAAAATATCTATAATAAACAAATCCTGGAAGCAAAACCCCACAAAATAACAGCTGTACGGCCACCTACCACCCATCTCGAAGACCATCCAAATTAGACGAGCTGGACATGCAGGACACTGCCAGAGAAGTAAAGACGAACTCATAAGCGACGTTCTCCAATAGACCCCTTTCCACGGACGAGCAGGTGTTGGACGATCAGATAGAACTTATCTATAACAGCTTTGTACGGACACAAGGGGTAACCTAGAAGACCTGCCGGAAGAAGTGGATGATAGAGGCGGATGTTGAGAGTGAGAGAGAGAGAGAGAGAGAGAGAGTGAAAGAGAGTTAGCAGCACACGCTGATGATGATGATGAATATCTGCAGTAAAATAAATTCAGTAACGTTTCTATTGTAAAATAAATCAAAATTCATTCCCGAAGCCAAATAAATTCGAATACATTTCTATTGTAGAAGTAAATTCAAATGTATTTCTCCAGTAAATAATTTCAGATATATTTCTTTTGGTAATTAATTCCAAATATGTTTCTATAGTAAAATAAAATCAAATACATTTTTGTAGATAAGATAGTGAAATGCATTGCTTTAATAAAATGAATATAGATTCTTTTCTATAGTAAATAAATGCAAATGTATTTCTATATTAAATAATTCGAAATACATTTCTATAGTAAAATAAAGACAAATACATTTTGATTGTAAAATAATTTTAAATGAATTTGTATAGTGAAAATAAATCCAAACGAATTACTACAGTAAAAATAAATCAAAATGTATTTCTACAGTGAAATACACTTATATACATTTCTATGGTCAAATAAATGCGAATAAATTTCTTTAGCGAAATAATGTCAAATGTGTTTCTTTAGTGAAATAAATTCAATTTTACGTTAATAGTAAATTAAATTAGAATGTATTTCTATCATAAAATAATTTTTTATGCATTTCTTTAGTAAAATAATTTCAAATGTATTTTGGTAGCAAAATAAATTCAAATATGTTATATAGTAAAATAAATTCAAAGATATTTCTATAGGAAATAACTTTAAATGTGTTTCTACAGTAAATAAATTCAAACGGATTTCTATAGTAAAATTATTACAAATAAATTTTGATAGCAAAGAAAAAAAATTCCAGTGTATTTCTATAGTAAAAGGAATAGAAGATCATGTCCATAATGTATAAATTCAAATGTATTTCTATATATTAAATATGTATTAAAATATATTCGAATGAATTTCCTAAGTAAAATAAATTCAAACATTTTATTTGCCAAATAAAATAAAAATGTATTTCAATAGTAAAATACAATCAAATGAATTTCTTTGAAAGAATAAATACAAATACATTTCTGTAATAAAATAATTCAAATGCATTTGTATAATGAAATAAATTCAAATGCGCTTCTATTGTTGAATAAATCCACATGCATTTCTATAATAAAATCATTGCTCGTATATTTACATTCTTGCCTTTTGCCAGATTAAACTAGACTTAGTAAACAACTTGTGTATAAAGATTGACGAATTTAGGTTTTGATGTGGTCTTTTGTTTGTTTGTGTTTGTTTTGTTTTGGGCTTTTGGGGGGGTCTTTTTTTTAGTTTTTACTTTTAAAAACATTTGAGTTTTATCGTCATTAAAAATATCCACTAATGGAATCTGAAGGTTTCAGAATTAACTTTACCATCAGTTGCTGCCACATAGCGATTTCATTTGAGACAAAAAAACATAATTAGAATAGATATTTTGACCCACAGGAAACTAAATTGAGACGAATGCCAGTTGGAACTAACCGGAAGAACGAAATATTGGAGAGCAATACGTGCTTAGCCTTTCAATATACAGATTAATATCATAAGTCGTAATTGTCAGTCAAAGTATTTCGTTACACACACACACACACGCACATATATATATATATATATATATATATATATACCGGGTGGAACGATAAAATTGTCGCCCTAGAAAAGACGACATGATTCCATTTCCGTTTAATGAAAACCGGTTTTCTTTTTTTGTTGCAGACCATCTACTAGTTGGCCAGTTGTGTACAAATCCCAAGAGTTATAGGAGCCTTCTATCATGTCTAAAAGTGAAACAATGTTCAACGATCGAGATCGGAGATGCGCCGCTGTACAATTGATGCTCTCTACCGATCCAAGTTATGACAACAGGACCATTGCCAGCACTCTCAAAATGCAAATCTGGATTGCCATGAATAACAGGGACGTGCCCAGGGTGATGAAAACAAAGTTTCCGGCTACGGTTATGGTCTTTGGAGTGGTTTCAAGTGAGGGCCACATCATGCTACCTCACATCTTCGAAGCATGCTTGAAAGTCAACACCAAAGTGTACCTGAATGTGCTGAAGAGTGTGGTGATCCCCTGGTGCAATCAGGTGGCAGGTGGCAGACCCTGGGTGTGGCAGCAGGACTCGGCACCGGTCCACAAGTCCAAAGAGACCCAGACTTGGCTTCAGAAGAAGTGCTACGACTTTGTTCCCTTCTCTCACTGGCTCCCCTCCTTCCCCGACCAGAACCTGCTGGACTACTTCGTTTGGTCATACGTCGAGAACATCACCAACATGACCTCCCACAACACCAAAGCCAGCCTGATCGCCGCCATCCGCCGAGTATTTGCCGAGCAACTGCCGGCGCTAGTGGAAAAGGCATGCTCCCAGTTCCGGATCCGCATCGAGGCGGTGATTGAGGCTGAAGGCGGCTACATTGAATAGATGTCAGCTCTACTACATAATTAAGTTACCTGAATTGATTGTTTTCAATAAAAGTTTTAAAATAAAGCTGTAGTGTTGTTTTCTTTAGAACGACAATCTTATCGTTCCACCCTGTATATATATGCATGTATGTGTATGCATTAAGCAACCGTTCCACACGATCTTGAAGTGACTCAACATCAATTTTTTTTGCGGAATTTAACAGGTTTAAAGTCAGAATTTTTCTTCTCCTCGACAGGTTGGCATACCAAGGATAAAAAATTTTGTCTTGCTTACTATTTATCGATAACAGGAGGGAGAATATATTTCATGCCTTTCCTATGGGAATTAGTGCTACGTGAAATGCATCCTCCTCGTCTAGAATATATATAGTCATCCATAGACTGACCTGTTTCGTTCTATCAGAACTCTTCAGTGTAGCTAGACAAGTTAGATTCCCGACGCTGGGATCGAAACCTGGCAGACTGAAATGCCAATCCAAGATTCTACCACTTAGCCACGAGGAAACTAGCGCAAGCGAGGGAAATGTAAACGCTTATGTATAACATTTGTTTTTACTTTACATATATCCGCTTAACGGCTACCAAGAGCTCGATTCATTTTAAGAGACTTGCATTACGCTAGTGGCAACCATTTACTTCCCTCGCAAGAGAGCTCAACCCCACCGGGGTAGGAGAGCATATATATTGACATCCACAGACAGACCTGTTTCGTTCTATCAGAACTCTTCAGTGTGGCTAGACAGGCTAGATTCCCGAAGCTGGCATCGAAACCTGGCTGACTGAAACGCCAATCCAAGATTCTACCACTCAGCCAACGAACAAGAAAGGAAAAAAAAAATGAAGAAAAAAAGAATGAAATAAGAAAAAAATTAAATAGAAAGAAAGAAAGAAAGAAAGAAAGAAAGAAAGAGAGAAAGAAAGAAAGAATATGAAAAAAAAAGAGAAGAAACGGAAAGAAAAATACGAAGGAGAGATGAGAAAAAAAGACAAACAAACAAACAAACAAACATGCAAGCAAACAAACAAACAAAGAAAAGTAAACTTTGGAAATGGCCGAATTGAAATAAATGGAGTAGACGTCGCCATATTGCTTTTCCGCAGATGTTCATTTCTTTTTGTCACAATTTGGACCCCCCTCCCCTCCACCTGCTAAATACAGGAAAATGTCTGCGATGCATTTACAAACCATATTCCACACTTTCACAAAAATTGAGTCAAAGACTTACGGCTGGTCGATTCTCCTGAAAAGAAAGCAAGTGACATGAATACGCCACAGATGGTCAAATTCAAGTAAGGCTGAGTCGATTTTTTTCTTTTTACTTTATTTTCCATCGAATTGGACTTGCTTATATCGTTTTCAAGATTAACGTAGACTGACAGAAAACGAAATATATATATATATATATATATATATATATATATATATCAATTCAAACCTTATATATATATATATATATATATATATATATATATATATATATATATATAAGGCTTGAATTGATTCAGCGAGGTTTGACAACTTTTAGTTTCTCACCTAAATGATCATTAGAACAAGAGGCTTCCACTTGGTGGGCATCCCTTCAAATAGTGTGTGTGGGGCATGATGGGAAGGGTATTCTAGTTTATGGTGCATTCTGGTAAGGGCGCTCTCGTATTTTTATTTTTATTTTCAGATGTTACTATTATTATTATTCACTCATTAGAGCTTTTCACATCAGCGTTAGCCGATGGTTTTTCACTGGAGTCTGAGTGACAGCAAGTCTCCTCAAGTCTCCAGGACTCTTCTTAGTATTCTGGCCGTTCTCAATAATGCTGTCGTTTGGATGGTCTCTACTCGTCCGCCAACTTCCAAGTCCTCCAGTCCCTTTAGTAATTCTTTACTTACTGTTCCAAACGCACCAATTACAATTGGTATAATTGTCACCGGCATGTTCCACAGTTTTTTCAGTTCCCTAGCAAGGTCGAGGTACTTATCCTTCTTTTCACATTCTTTCAGTTCTATTCTGTGGTCAGCTGGGACAGCAAATTCGACTATTTTGAAAGTTATTATTATTATTATTATTATTTTACTCTCTTGAGAGTTTCTCGCACCAGCGTTAGCTGATGGTTTGTCACTGGAGTTTGAGAGACAGCAAGTCTCTTCAAGTCTCCAGGACTCTTCTCAGTATTCTGACCCATAACAACAATGCTGTAGTTTGGATTGTCTCTTCTCGACCTCTTATTTCCAAGTCCTCCAGTCCCTGTGCTAACCATTTGGTGACTGTACCGAGCACACCAATTACAATTGGTATTATCATCAATATCATTTTCCATTGTTTTTTTCAGTTCTCTAGCAAGGTTTAAGTACTAATCTCTTCTTTTTTCGCTTCCCTTCAGTTATTATTATTATTATTATTATTATTATTATTATTATTATTATTATCAAACACGTTCTCCTTGAGTGTAAAGTTTTTAATAACACCAGAAAGCACAATATCCACGCATATACCATGAAGGACTTATTTGAGAACGTCAACATGGATGATGTTTTGTCGTTCTTGAAAGAGACCGGGTTGTACCAGAAAATATAGGCTTGGTTACAATCCTGAAAACACAATAAACAAATCAATTGAAGCAAATTATTGCTGAATAGAAATACTATTATGTTTGTGTTAGAAATAGTAGTGGGAAATAAAAAAAAACACTATCATCACTAAATAAACTAATGTCATCAAGAAAAACTTAAAAATATCTACTCGTATGCGAGTAAATGAGTTCTTTGGTTTTAGTATGGTATCATTAAATTATGTGTTTACAAACCGTACATATGTGTAAACACGCTTTGGCATTAAATAACCTATAGAGATTGATATGCTATTAAACCCAATCAACCAACCAACCAACAAACATATTATTATTATTATTATTATTATTATTATTGTCAGTAGTAGTAGTAGTAGTTATATTGTCCTTTTGTTTGGTCTTGAGAATGGCGAGTTTTCAGGTGGGTTCGCAGGGATTTATTTTCGTTCCTACGTAAACAATCAAAAGTTATATCCAAACGTAGGCATAAAAGAAATGCCCACTTCTTTCGGACGTTTTTTTTTTTTTTTGGCCACTTTTTAAAGTGTCATAACGATCAGTTTTTTCTAATTATGTTAACATTACAACCCCATAGACAGTCGAAATGTTCATAATATCTTTCCAATTTTTAAAAAGTTCAAAATTCTTATCTGATGAAACTTGTACAGTTGGAAACGTCATTACCAATATTAAAACCCTCCATCAAATTAGTTTTCAGGCATTATTTCTCATTCATTTGGACAGTTGCTTTATACATATATTTATATACGTGGTGCCTTCAATAAGTTTCCAGACATTTTTGTGCAGGCATTTTAGATTAGTGTAGACTCTTGAAAATTCAGTATCTTATTTCTATACATCTTATGAGATGACTGACCCATTTTTATGATTTCCGCTTCAAATGAACAGCTACAGCAGGAATTAGAATACACCCTACTAAAGTCTGGTTGTCACAGCTGGTGAATTTCAAGAATGCAATCTGGACGTGAGTACACTTTAGAAGAACGATATGCAATAAAATTCTGTTTTAAACTTGGAGAAAATGCCACAGAAACGTATGGAATGCTTCAGACTGCTTTGGGAGCATCTTGCATGAATCCAGCGTCAGTTTTTGAGTGGCATAAGAGATTCAAGAAAGGCTTGGAGTCTGTGAGGGATGATGAGAGGTGTGGGAGGAGTAAGGAAGTCAATACACCAGAGTTGATTGGCCAAAGAGTTAGGGTTAGGGTTACTATGTTGAGGTTTTAAGGGAGTTCAGGAAGAGATTCCGTCGAAAGAGGCCAGCACTCTTCAAATCGGGTCAATGGCATTTCCAGCAGGACAATGCACCAATCCACAACTCCATCCTTGTCACAGACTATTTGACCTAGATAGGCATCAAGACAATTCCTCAGCCTCCATATAGTCGAGACCTTGCTCCCTGTGACTTCTGGTTATTCCCTAAGCTCAGAGGCTGTCGTTATGAGACAATTGAGGAGATGAAAGAGACTGTGACGAAGGTCATTGACAAGCTCACACAAGAAGACTTCCATGGAGCCTTTCAGAAGTTGTTGGAACGGTACAACCAGTGCATTGCAGCCGGAGGAGATTACTTCGAAGGGGACTAGAGTTTCATAAGTGGACTATCAATAAAAGTGCCCATACGAAAGAAGTCTGGAAACTTATTTAATGATTCTTTTACATATAGGAATATATTCACAAGCCTAATGCACCAACTCAACATCTATATGGCCTATATACACGCAAGATATAATATATTTTTTTAAGTTGAATTTTCATTCTAAAACCTTTTTGAAAATTTAAATGGGATTGGTGTCAGTCTTCAGTCACTTTGTCGGAATTAGCACTTTCAAAAAATTCTTCGCCGCGAAATATTTAGCCATGTGGTAATAATATTGGCCTCTTGGAATTGAAATGGTAGCGGATAATTGGAAAACTGATCCTTGAAAAAAAATTAGTGCAGAATAATTTTATTGAGTCAACAGTCGGTTCAAATGACAAATCTTAAAAAAAAATTTAATTCAAAGTAAAGCCGAAATTAGCTTTATACGTTTTCATGGTGAGTCAATTTATTTGGTTTTCTTTTATTTGTTCTTATTTCATTTATTTCTTTATATATATATATATATATATATATATATATATATATATATATATATATATATTGGATCAGTAAACAAAAACACAAAATTTGTTTTAAATGAGTTAAATCCAAAATTACGTTTCAAAAATGAAATTTGAAATAGAAATTTCAGGACGCCAGTCTTAGAGTGAGTTTATCTAGCAATATTGTCTCATAGGCCCTTCTTTAGGGTTGTAACTTTGTTCCTCTTTGTAAGCCCTACAATAGGACCCATGAAACTATATAAAAAATATTGATCATAAGTATTTGGACAAATTCTATTTCGATTGCTAAAAATATAGGCGGCTGGGGTGAATATTGACTCTTAGAGTGACCCTTATTTCTACTGTAACCTAAAAGTACATACAAAGATGTGACCAAGATTTCGAGGAAGAATTCCCATTTCAACGTCGCTATTACCTAGTATTACTATTACTCAATGAAAGTTTTTCACACAAGTTATAACTGGTGGATTTCCCTGAAAACTGAGTGACAACAAGTCTCCTCAGGTCTCCAGGACTCTTGTAAGTATTCCAGCTGATCTTAATAATACTGTGGTTGGAATGGCCCCAACTCTCCCTCTGATCTCCTGTTCCCCAAGTCTCTTTTCCAAGCCTTTGAGGACCGTTCCGAATGCACTAACTACAACTGGTACCACTGTCACCTTCAGGTTCCTCAGAATTTTCAGCTTTTTGGCAAGATCAAACTATTATTCTATCTTTTTGTGTTCTTTTTTTTTACTATGTGATGACAATCTTTTTTCTGGTTCATTAAAACTTGAATTTCTACGTGCCCCAAGGCAGAACTACCTGGCATTCGTGCCGGGTGGATAATTGAAAGTTAATCGCCTGATCTCAAGAGGTTTTCTCTACAGGCTATACCTACTTTGCAGGGGTTTTTATGGCTCAGCACCTGAGGCGCACCAGAAGTAGGATGCCGACAAAGCCAAACATTTTGTGGTAGAGCTGCGCACGAGTCTTGATTTGTGGGTGACTCCCAACTATAAAACGACCAAGAGTCACATATTGGCTGGTAGGGAACCAGTTAAATCCTTTAATCTAAACTCTGTCTCTTCTTCTTGTTGGAATTAGGTGATCCATTTGTATTTCAAAGTTCTTGAGAATTTTATGCATTTACAGAGTGGAACGATAAAATTGTCCAAAAGAAAACAACACTACAGCTTTATTTTAAAACTTTTATCGAAAGAATCAATTCAGGTAACTTGATTATGTAGTAGAGCTGACATCTACAGGGTGGAACGATAAAATGGTCATCCTACAGAAAACAACACTACAGGTTTATTTTAAAACTTTTATTGAAAAAATCAATTCAGGTAACTTGATTATGTAGTAGAGCTGACATCTATTCAATGTAGCCGCCTTCAGCCTCAATCACCGCCTCGATACGGATCCAGAACTGAGAGCATGCTTTTTCCACTAGCGCCGGCAGTTGCTCGGCGAATACTCGGCGGATGGCGGCGATCAGGCTGGCTTTGGTGTTGTGGGAGGTCATGTTGGTGATGTTCTCGGCGTATGACCAAACGAAGTAGTCCAGCAGGTTCAGGTAGGGGAAGGAGTGGGGCCAGTGAGAGAAGGGTACAAAGTCGTAGCACTCCTTCTGAAGCCAAGCCTGGGTCTCTTTGGACTTGTGGGCCGGCGTCGAGTCCTGCTGCCACACCCAGGGTCTGCCACCGTCCACCTGATTGCACCAGGGGATCACCCGCTCTTCGGCACATCCAGGTACACTTTGGTGTTGACTTTCAAGCAGACTTCGAAGATGTGAGGTAGCATGATGTCGCCCTCTCTTGAAACCACTCCAAAGACCATAACAGTAGCCGTCCAAAGGGTCGTCCGATGCATTGAGCTGTGCCCTGAAACGATGAACCGTCCGGATTTGCATTTTGAGGGTGCTGGCTATGAACCTGTTGTCATAACTTGGATCGGTAGAGAGTATGAGTTGTACAGCGGCGCATCTTCGATCTCACTCGTTAAACATTGTGTCACTTTTAGACATGATAGAAGGCTCCTATCGCTCTTGGGATTTGTACACAACTGGCCAACTAGTAGATGGTCTGCAACAAAAAAAGAAAACCGGTTTTCATTAAACGGAAATGGAATCATGTCGTCTTTTCTAGGGCGACAATTTTATCGTTACACCCTGTAATTTTCCTGGTTATTCTGTTTTGTTCGTTTACCATTTGTCAGAGTGGGGAAATTTCAGTTTCTTGCACAATTCCCATTGAATCACCTTCTCCACTCAGATATGCCAGTTCTTGTACCCCTTAAGTGCTAGTTTCTTGTTTTCCCTTATGTGATTAACTGTTTCCTTTCTATTATCACACAGTCTACACTTGCTATTCGCCCCAGCATTATCAATTTTTGATATCATAATTATCATGCTATTCCGTGTGAGTTTTTTACAAGAATGTCAGCTGATGATCTTTCACTGAAGTCTGAGTTACAGCAAATCTTTTCAGGTCTCCAGGACTCTTCTCAGTATTCTGGACGATCTTAATAATGCTGTAGTTTCGGTGGTCTCGGCTCGTCCTTCGATTGTTGACCGTTCCAAACTTTATAATTAGTATCACTATCTCGTTCGTGTTCCATAGCTTTTTTTGTTGTTGTTCTTTGGCAAGGTTCAAGTGTTTGTCTCTTTTTTCGTTTTCTATTAATTCAACTCTGGGGTCCGTCAGGATGGCAATGTCCACTACTCGTCGGGTTCTCTTCTTTGTTAATTATCACTGGGTCGATCATTATTATCATTTACATTATTATTATCATTACTGGTGATGATAATTGATTTTAATGGCATATCAAACTATCAAGGATTATGTAGTTTAAGGTCATACTTAGGATACTTTTTGGAAGGGTCTTATAGTCAACGTATTCTAAGCCCTCCCAACAAGGTATTATTATTATTACTATTACTACTCATTAGAGTTTTTCACATCAGCTGATGGTCTTTCACTGGAGATTGAGTGACAGCAAGTCTCCTAAAGTTTCCAGGACTCCTCTTAGTATTCTGGCCGTTTTCAATAATGCTGTCGTTTGGATGGTCTACACTCGGCCGCCAACTTCCAAATCTTCCAGACCCTTTAATAATCCTTTATTTTTTTCGTTGAATATTATAAAGTCTGGTCTTCTAGTCGAGATTCCTAGGTGATTCGTTTGTATATCAAAGTCCCATAGGAGTTTGTGTGTGTCATTTTCTAGGACAGGTGCTGGGTTGTGCATATACCATTTGTTGACTAGGTCAAATTTAAATTTTTTGCCCATTTCCCACTGGAACACCTTGCCCACCCAGTTGTGTCTAACCTTGTACTTCTTCTGTGCCAATTTGCTGCATTGCTTATTATGTCATTGATGGTTTCATCTCTGTCACCGCATAGTCTACATTTGCTATTATTATTTTACTACTTTGAGCGATTTTCACACCAGCGTTAGCTGATGGTTTTCCAATAGGGTCTCATTAACAGCAAGTCTCCACAAGTTTCCAGGACTCTTCTCAGTATTCTGACCGACCTCAATAACGCTGTAGTTTGGATGGTCTGCACTTTTCCTCTTGTTTTCAAGTTCTCCATTCCATGTACTAATCCTTTGGTGACTGTACCAAGCACGCAAATTTCAATTGGTACTACTGTCACTTTCATGTTCCGTTGGGTTTTTTTTCAGTTCTCGAGTAAGGTGTACGTACATATCTCTCTTTTCGCTTTCCTTCGGTTTTACTCTGTAATCAGCTGGAACGGCAAAGTCCACAATTTGGCAGGTTCTCTCTCTCTCTCTTTTTTTTTTCTTGTTGACTATCTCTAAATCTGGTCGTCTAGCCGAGATTAGATGATCCGTTTGTTTCTCGAAATCCCAGAGAATTTTGTGCGTCTCATTTTCTGGGACGAATTCTGGGTTGTGCATTTACTACTTATTTGGATGGTCAAATTTAAACTTCTTTCACGATTCCCAATTGTATTATTATAATTATTATGATTATTATTAACAACACTGTTATTAACATTATTATTTTGACATCATCATGGCCTGTTTTTTTTTTAATTTTATTTTAAATCGTTTGGTTTTATTTTAATGAATATTAACAAAAATCCCGTCGATACATCCACTAACAAAGTAGAAATAATTACAATTTTATTCTTTTTACGATCTTATTTTAGTTAAATTGTTTTAATTGGGAAAATTTAACAATGAAGGGTTGGGGTAATGGGAAAAACTAGCGTCCCGGCTGTTACATCCTTCCGGTATCATATCATATTTACCAACCCCTCCGCTCGGACAGGATATGACACAAGGTCAATATTTAAACGGTGTTTAACAGGTTTGAATTCAGAATTTTCCTTCTCCTAGACTAGTTGCCTGACTGAAGAACCTAGTCTGTCCTACTATTTACCTATAACTGGAGGGAGAATAATTGGATTATTACCTTTCCCAAGGGTATTAATGCTATGTGAAATGCAATCAGTCTCATCCAGGATTTGAACTCGTGTTGCTGTGTCCATTTCCTACGACGATAACCATTACACCACGGGCACCTCTAGATTCTTCCGTTATAGCCACTATTATTTTAATTGTTTTAACTAGAATATTCGTGTTGATTGTGAAAGAAAAAAAACACATTAAGTAGTTTGATTAGAAAATAAGTTTTATTTCACCAGCTACAGTGAACGTACAGTCAGTACTTGACTGGAGGCATTCACAAGTCTCGTTGCCAACTCCCGTCCGAGGTTTGTAAATTCTTTAGAAAAAGACGATTCCATTATTTTGCTTTTTGGTAGTATTTGACAGTAAGAAGTTTCACGTTATAATGATGAATGATTTATATTGTAATCAAATGAAATGAAATAAAAATAAGTGTAATCGTTTTATATGTGTTTTTACTTAGTTTCGCTAGTCTTTTTAATTTGATAAAATATTTTCATTTGATATATTTTATTACGTTTAAACTTAGATACTTGCATATTTTGCTAGTCTCATTATAATGAATGTACTGTAACAGATATTACGTCAACTTCAACGTCTCTTAGGTATTATATTATAGTCTCAATGATAATTAAATAATAATTATTCAATTTTAATTTGTATCTCACGCATTAACGAAATCTCCATCGAGTCAAGATGGCTGAAAATGATGAATACATCGACTGCATCTCTGCAGAGGGGTAAAACCCCGCCACAACAAATGTCCTCGATATGATACAAAACAATTTGATGTGGAGGCTCTAGTCTTGAAGTTTTAGGGAATACAGAGAACCATTTCATTGCCATCGCTCCCAGACATACTCTGGCCTGGAATGGTAGGACCTGATAGGGTCTTATTAATGGTCAAAAAGAACTGTTCGATATTTATTTGTGTACGAATAAATAACTAATGCTAAATCAAATTGTTAGAAATAGAACTGTTTTTACATTTAACTGTGTGTAAACAAATGATTAATGTTTAATTAAATTGCTAGTGATGCATAAGAACACTTGGAACCATTTAACTGTGTGCAAATAAATGAGCTCAAATGTTATCTTCAAATTTTTTTTATAAATCCTATATGCGTCAAGTTGGATTTGGTCGAGAGCGAAAAGTCTTCAGCATGAATGAAATGCACGCGGAATCACTATTCCCGTGTGATTACGTTACATGAAGAAACGGTTTCTGTAAGCGCGTAATGACATCAACGGCCGAAAGTAAAGGCGTTTCTGAAAAAAATCACAAACAGCACTAAAAATGAAGATGTACGTACAATATAATTTTTCATTTTTGTTGATCTGGCGTATATATATATAATTCCTTTAAATACCCTGTCCAGTGGCAAAAGCTGCTTGATAGCGCCAGGAATGACAGTACGGCCTGGAGCTAGCGAAACTGTATTATCACCTCTGGATGGCGGCTGATGAGGGCAGGGTATCCCACGTGCTTGATGAAAAAAATATATGTATAAAGAGGATTTGGCATTAAATAACCTACAATGGTTGATATGCAATAAACCCAAACCAACCCAATCTTATAAATCTAATATATATGTATGAAAAGCATTTGGAATTAAATAACCTATAATGGTTGATGTGCAATAAGACCCAACCCAACCAAACCATATATGTTTAATATATATGTATAAACAGGATTTGGCATTAAATAACTTACAATTGTTGATGTGCCATAAAACCCAACCCAACCAAACCATGTACTATTTACCAACCCCTCCGCTCGGGCAGGATATGACACAAGGTCAGTTTTTAAGCGGAGTTTAACAGGTTTGAATTCAGAGTTTTCCTTCTCCTAGACTAGTTGCCTCACCAAGGCTGAAGAACCTAGTCCGTCCTACTATTTACCCATAGCTGGAGGGAGAATAAGGGGGTTCATACCTTTCCCAAGGGTATTTGCCCGAAAGTGAACGTAATAGCGCGACTGGAGTACGAACTCGCGTACTACGATTCCGCAGTTCATCGCTTTAACCATTACACCACGAGGACATGTATGTTTAAAATATATGTATAAACAGAATTTGGCATTAAATAACCCTCAATGGTAGATATGCCATAAAACCTAACCTTGCATAATTCTCTACTGAAGTTTAACTAAGTTTAGATTTAACTCAGTGTGGTATTTATCTGATTTCCTACAAAGTCAGATTTAACATAAAGTCATTTTATAGATGTCGACGGCACACACGAATCGAGACTCATACGTGGCCATCACAAATAATGTTTCATCACTTCAGCATTACCCATTTTAGAACGCCTCAGGCGCCTAGCGATAAACACAGCTTTTCCCAGCACACATTACCAGGAGGGAAGATTCTCTGGAACCTAGTGATTAGTTCTATAACACCCGCTTGACGCAAACACTGGGTGGCTTCAAAAACGACAGGGGAGCAAACCTGTGGTAATAATGGGTATTTAACTAACTGCCCACTAAGTTATGATTTGACATGTGCTTATTTCAAATAGGGATGCCACACACGAATCAAGATTTAAGCGTGGTCCCACACATAATATGTTTGATCCCGTTAGCATTACCCATATTGGAGCGCCTCAGGCACCAAGCGATAAGTTCAGCACAACCAAGGAGGTATTTCCTGGGGAGAAAGCCTCTGGGCCTATACGGTGAGTTCAATACCACCTTTTGAGGTGATCAGGTAAGATTAAGTCGTTTGATATTTATTCAACCTTGCACTAGACCGGTTTTGACGCAAAGCCATTTAATGGAGGTGGAGGAATCGGACGAATCGACCAATGTGCGGCTGCCACAAAGATATTATTGATCCTGTCACATTCCTCATTTTTTGGGAGCCTTAGGCGATAAGCGATGAGTTCAGCCCTGCCAAGTAAGTATTGCATCGAGGGAAGGTCCTCTGAGATCAGGCGGTGAGCACAAACGCCATAAACGCCAGCTGACACGCGGAAAACCAAGGGCGGGGTGATCCTATGGGATTAAGGCGTTTAGTGTTTTACTTAGTTTTTGGTTAGATGTGGCACAAGGCTGTAAGAAGGGGGCACCTTCAGAGAATCGAACTCACTCGTGAAGATGTGCTAATCTAGCTTGCTAACCATTGCACCACCCACCCGAGGCGCTCCTATACCAGATAATAGTAATAATAGTAATTATAATTTGTGTTATATAATTAAGTAATTACGTTTTTTTATATCAATCATTTTTCGTTGATTATATTTTATCATTCAGTTTGGTAGGGCTTTGAACTATTTGGCTCTTAGTTCAGGTGCACAGTCATAGGGTACAGTTTTATGCTCGCATGCAAAGGATATGACAATCGCCATTGTCATAATAAACCCCAGACAGGAAAATGGGGCGGGAGTGTGGATGGTGTCATGCCCGGAAGAGATGGTCCTGAGAATTAGAGGATTTGGAAAAAGAGTCTGTTGAAGTTGACATTGGACCATGCAGGTAGATAGTTGAGTTTCTGCCATCCATTTGAGAGTTGAAGATGTAGTTGGGTTTTTTTTTGTTCTTTACAGACAGAGATCTTAAACATCACCAGATGCACCGCGCGTTGGTGGGGTCAGATAGTATGGTCACCATTGTAAGAATTGTGTCTCTCTCCTCGAGTCGAAGAAACGAAGTCAAGAAATTAATAAACCGTTCGTACCTGAACAACAGAGTCCGCCTGTGTTTTGCATTTCTATTTGACTTTATTTGAATATTTATTTGTTGAACCGTTGTTATTGAAATCATTATGGTTATGGTGATACAACATTTGCAAAGAGTTTTGCTTAGATGTGACACGAGACCGTCAAAATGGGATCCTCCCTGAGATTCGAACTCACTCGTCTATGTTGGCTTGTTTATCTCACAAATTATTACAGTGATCGATACACCAAGAGTTGTAATTTGTGGGGTTTTATGCTTGAAGGTCAGGGGCTAAGGGCAAGGCTGTGTTGCCGTAAGATATCTGACTCCATATTTTGGTTATTTTATTTTACCCCACGTTGACTGGCCGGCGCAATGCCTTGCCCAAAGAAAGTCCTTAGAGAAATATACAAAAAGAAAAGACAGGACAGATAAGAGACGAAGACGTTTCTTTTATACTTTCCTTTATTTACTGGGTTCAACAGCCATTCCCTGGATAAGGGAGTTTTTTTCCTGAATACATTGAATTCGCTGAATCCCCCAGTTAAGGTGTCGAAAATACGTTAATTCGTTTCACGTATGTAGGTGTCTGCATTTGGTATTTCGGGATTCCATAAGGGTTAGTTCTCTTTTGGAAGTTTGTCAAAGTCCGGTAAGGGTTAGTTTATAATTCTGTAGTGGGTCTTGTGTACTTCAGCATAGAGCTGACCGATAGAGAGAGGGCTGCAACTGGGTGAAGGGACTAACCAACGCTACGTCCAAAGACGCATGCATGGTGCCCAAAACACCCGACAGCAAAATGGTCTTGTTGGTTCGACGGACACTGCCTGAAAGAAAAGTAATAAGGTCCCCTTTGTCAAGAATGCCTTTTTTTTCTTTTACGCATGCGTCATCTTTTCCTGTTAGAGCCCTCTGGGAGTTTCTGCAAATTTAATAGTTTTTTTATTTATTTATTTATTTTAAATTCAATTAAAATTTTTTCTTATTTATTTATTAGTTACCTACAAATTTACTAATCTTTTTGTTTAGATATGGCACGAAACTGTATGAATGAGACTCGAACTCAATCGTGAAGATTTGCAAGTCTAGCTTGCTAAACATTCGAAGCAGTATTATGTCGTCTCTCATCCGGCAAGATTTGACGCGAGGTCATTTTATAGTCGTGTTAGGAAGTGGGAGGTAGCACACTAGCCGAGATTCGCGTCCTGCTGTACAATGCTGGTCATAGGATCACTTAATGCAATGTGAACCACGCAAGCCTTTGTCAAGTCTTCCGGCCCGTATGCCAGGTGACCTTGCTGATCATAATATCACTAGACCCAAAAGTCTAATGTTATGCTTATCATTGATCCTTCACCCACCCAAAGGTGGATAGGCTGGAGCCGGGGGCCATTCGATCTCGAAGCGATGACTTATTGTAGAAGGGTGTAATTTAATTAGCGTTTTAACTTTGATGTAGTGCAACGGTGTATGAATGGGGCTCCTCAACACAACTCGAAATCACTCTAGATGTTTGCCAGTCTAGCTTGCTAACCATTACACTGCTCGAGGCACCCCGGGATTAAGGCGTTTAAAATCTTGCAATATGTGTTATATATTATATAAAGAAATAAAGGTTTATATTGTAAATGGAAGGGGGGATTTACATACGGATACTTTGCATACGGATAATTTAAATACTGATAATTTGCATACCGGTTTTAACAAAACTCTTTTTAAATAATAATTTAAAACAAAATAAAAATAAGTGTTATCTTTTATATGAATTTCGTTTGGCTTTCAAATTTATTGAATTATTTTTTTTTACATTAAAACTAAAATACTTGTGCCTGGCTGAGGGTACATATTCTTGCTAAATTTTTGTACGCCGCCTCTTGGTGTAATGGTTAAAGCGATGGACTGCGAAATCGTAGTTTACGCGAGTTCGAACTCCAGTTGTACTATTACGTTCACTTTCGGACAAATACCCTTGGGAAAGGTATGAACCCCTTTATCCTCCCAGCTATGGGTTAAATAGTACCACTACTGTTCTTCTATGAGAATGGCTTTGGCATTAAATAACCTAACAAAGGTTGATATACCATTAAACAAAGAAACCAAACCAAATAGCAATGTGATTTAACCTTTTCAATCAACTATGTCAATTTTGAACAAGATTTTAGAATCTTAGAAAAATACTTTTTTTAGCAATATCATGACAAGAGTTCGAACTCGCTTACAACGATATCGCAGTCTAGAACATTAGTCCCTACGCCCCATAGTCCCCACCCAACACTTTGCTATGTAAAAGTAATAATTTATAAACATTTATATCATATCAGATATTCATATTTATTGGTAATAATTTATACACACTTTTATGATGTAAAGTAACAATCCAATAATAATCATTTTTAGTTCCACTTTGGTTTGGTTTGGTTTTATGGTAGATCAACCATTGTGGGTTATGTAATGCCAAATCAGTTTTTATACATATAAACAGTTCTATTTCAAAAAATTCAGTTTAGCATAAGTAAACAGTTTAGTTCTATTTGACCCATAGATAGGACCCTATCAGGTGCTACAACCCCGGACCAGAGTGGACCAGGGAGGGATGGCAATTCCCCAAAGCTCCAGCATTACAGAAGCCTTACCATTAGATTGTATAGTGTCAAATTCAGGACACTCATTGGGGTAGTCTTAGCCCTCTTCAGAGATGCACTTAGTGTATTCTGCAGCCCCTGAAGATTGGCTTCTATATAGTTTCCGGTATCCCTATTTAACAACAATAATTTTCAAGCAATTATATGGTTTCACGTAACTAAAAATAATAATCCTTACTGAACAATAATTCTAAAACAGGTGTTGTTAACCCATGGATGGGACCCTAACAGGTATGATCACTCCGGGTCTGAGTAGATGTTGGGTTAATTGCTAGTAAAAGATGAATTCTTACTTCCAGAAGTTCAGAAGAGGAACCTCAACTCAGAATTCAGTTTAGTATTCTACGCAAGATACCCATTCTTTTAGACTTGGGTGTCTCTTAATATTCTGCAGAGAATGTAATTGGCATATTCTAAGCCCTGATAATAAATTGACAGAAAATTGGCGCGCGGTTATATCGTTTCAAATAACTAATGATAATCCTTTGAAAACAATTTATACGAGGGTGAGTCAAAAAGTAATGTCTTCTATAGTACAGGAATAATTACCGATACAGGAACATGTATCATACATGTCTAAAAATGAAGATGTTCCTTTGAGGATCACATCCCTACTACTGAACATTGTCACCGTTTCTCTCAATAGCAATGTTCCATATTCGAATGAGAGCATGTATCCCTGCCAAGTAAAATTCTCTTGGCTGTTCTTTGAGACACTTCATCTCTGTAGTTTTCAATTACTCGTTACTGATATGTTTGCCTCTTAAGCTCTCTTTTATGAGGCCAAATAGATGATAGTCTGAAGGCGCTAAATGTGGTGAGTATAGAGGATGCGGTAAAGTTGTCCATCCGAATGAGGTGATTGTCTTCTTTGTCCTGAACCTTGTGCGTGGTTGAGAATTGCTAGACAGGAAAGCATTATCGATTGGCAAGATTTAGCGGCTTCACTAATTATTCTTAAAAACACGAATTTGCCCGCTGTTATTTGTATTCAAATATTTCCATCTACAACTAATGATTTGAAAAAAGATCCTTTGGAACCACAGATGGGACCCTTACAGGTATAACATCCCAGTCGGCTGGGGCTGTAGAATACATTGACTGTATCTCTGCAGAGGGATAAGAACACTCCCAACGAATGGAGTTTCCTGGATATGACATTAAACCATCGCATGACGAGACTTTAGCCTTGGCTCAAAAAGATCAAAATATGTGTTCAAACAAATGACTGGTGTTAAATAGTGACTGTTATATAGCTATACTTGAAACCATTTAATTGTGTGCAAAAAGAGCTCAGGCTCGTATAAGAACGTTATCTACAAAATGGGTTTACAAATCATATATATATAAATTTAGTATTTATGTATAAACAGGATTTAGCATTAAATAACCTACTGTAGTTGATATTCCATAAAACCCAACCAAACCAAATAATATATATTTAATATATATACATAAACAGGATTTGACATTAAATAACCAACTATGATTAATATGTCACAAAACCCGACCAAACCCAATCATATATATTTAATATGTATTCATAAACAGTATTTAACATTAAATAACCGACGATGGTTGATATGCCATAAAACCTAAAACAAACAAATTATATATATTTGATATATATGTATAAAGAGGAATTAGCATTAAATAACATACAAGACTTGATATGCCATAAAACCAAACGAAACCAAATCATATGTATATTTAATATATATGTATAAAGAGGATTTAGCATTAAATAACCAATAATGGTTGATTGCCATAAAACCAAACCAAACTAAACCAAACTAACATGTACAAATACTCCAAATCAGAATAGAAATGAGAGTAATGGCTACTAAGTTTAAGATGCTTGATGATGTTTGCATTTTACATAGCGCTTATGCCTTTGGGAAAAGTATGAATCCAATTATTTTCCCTCCATTTATGCAGAGGGATAAGAACATTGCTACTGAGAGAAACAGTGACAATGTTCAGTAGTAGGGATGTGATCCTCAAAGGAACATCTTTTTTATGTGCAAGAGGCAAATGATGAAAAAAGAAGCCTATCTCAGCCAGGTGCAAAAATGCTTAAACCTACAGCCATAACAGCTGGTCAGACTTAACTCTTTAACTCAGGAGATTCAAAACACAACCTCACGACCGAATGCAGTTTAGTTTCATGCGTATCAATTTGTTTTTTGGGGGTAGGGTTTCTTATTTCTCTTTAAGGAATGCTATCGGCGTATTTCAAAACTAGTCAACAGGGCGGCCGTATTGCATATATTTATCTGGCCCCTCCGTCACCAGCAGGATGTGACACAAGGTCAATTTTTAAGCGGAAGTTTGAATTCAGACTTTTCCTTCTAGACCGGTTGCCATACCAAGATTACAGAGACAATCTACCCTACTATTAACCCATAGCTAGAGGGAGAATTATTAGTTTCATGCTTTTCCCCAAGGGTATTGGCCCGATCTAAAACCGGACATTGGCATAATGGTTCGAGTGTTTGCTAATGGCCCGGGAAACTTGGGTTCAATCCCAGATAGAGTCATACAAAAGACTTTAAAATGGTACTTGATGCCTCCTTGCTTAACACTCAGCATTATAAGGTACGGATCAAGGGTAAAGTGGAGAAATCCAGGGAAAGGAGTAGCGCCCTCTACACCTTGGTGTAGTAGCTATCAAAAAGGGAGCCTTCTGGTCACCCTCAACTACTGTTGCCAACTCACTTACTATTATTATTAGTTATTTGAAATGATAGAGCTGTGTAAAAATTGTTCATATCAGGTAGGAATATTTGATAAATAGAATTACTAATGTGAGATAGCAATACTTGAAACTATTTAACTGTGTGCAAACAAATGTTCAGTGTTAAATAGTAATGCTTGAAACCATTTAACTGTGTAAAAACAAATGATTAACATTAAATAGGAATATCGAAAAGGGAGCCTTCGGGTCACCTTCGACTATGGTCGACAACTTTACTTTTTTATTGGCCCGATGTGAAATGCAAAAGTCTCATCTAGGATATGAAATCGGTTTGGTTTCTTTGTTTAATAGCATATCAACCTTCGTTGATCATTTAAAGCTAAATCTATTCTTTAAGAACCAAGTGATACAATTCCACCTCTAGCTGGAGGCGGGGTTAGAGTTTGAACTCGGGTCACCATGTCTATTTCTCTAGACGATATCCATTACATCACGAGCGTCTCCATGGTGGTAAGTGTTGTTGTTGTTTCCTTAGAAATAAATCGGAAGCCTTACTTTTGGTGATTACGTCATATATACGTTTTGAGTACTTCTCTATCTACGCTTAAACATCAAAGACAATAGAAAGGTCTGAGAAATTCACAGCTAAATGAAGAATCTGACAGAATGACCAGCGTATCATTCCACAGGGATTTGCTGGTACGTTGTAATAATTGGGGGCAATGTGTTGTGGATCAGTAATGTAATATAACCTTTCGTGCAAGAGGCAAATGATGAAAAAGAAGCCTATCTCTGCCAGGTGCAAAAATGCCTAAACCTACCGCCATAATCTTGGGAAAACATTCATATCTAAACACTTTCCCAATTTGTTTTGTTTATTTCAACAGTTTATAAATCTACCAGAATTGTCCGAATTCCTTTTTCTTTTTTCTTTCTTTTTTTTATTATTCAAAGGATATTATGTTTATCTTAGAATTAGCTCAACTCCAGCAATTCTCACATCTTCAAAAAGGTGGCTATATTCTATCTTGGGATCAGAATCACTGGGCAAAAAAATAAAAAGACGAAAAACAAAACTCTTTGTATACTACCTAAACAAATGATGTACGTCACATTTTAGATATTTATGGTTTAAGACCTGCTTTTGCGTAGAAGCATCAAGCACTTTTTGATACACTTTTTTTATTTGGATTTGATCTTACATATATATACCCTGTTTTTAACTATTCTTTCCGATAACTAAGCCTGACAAGTGTTGGACGAAAGGGCTCTCGCTATTTTATTGTTTTAAAATAGTTTTCCTCTCACCAATGATTTTGCTATTCATTTGTTTATACAAATTTTCGTGTACCAAGAACATAATATATATATATATATATATATATATATATGTTTGTATGTATGTATGTATTAGGGCCGTTCAAAAAGTCCAAAGCCTCCCCTCTCCAAAAAAAAAAATGAACCATAACTGAACATTTTTGTTGGGCTAACACACTATCACTATATATAAAACTTTGAAAATCTGAATTTGTTCGAGTTTTATAAAAAGCGGTAGTGTTCAGCCGCAACAAAAATGTCTAGCCACGGTTCTTCTTTCTAGGTGAAGCTTAGAACTTTTTGATCGACTCTCCTCTCTCTCTCTCTCTCTCCTCCTCCCTATCTCTCCCCCTCCCCCCTCTCTCTCTCTCTCTCTATATATATATATATATATGTACGAGAGTCGGCTGAAAAGATTATAGGCTGACCAAAATACTCACATGGAAAGTGACCAAATGAAGTTCATTTTTCAACATATGCCTCTTACGATCTACATCGGTGTTCCAGTGCTTGGATCCCATTGGTCTAAAATGTCATTAGCAGTAGATATGATATGATGATATGAACATATCTGCTAGTTATCAGTGATAGCGCATGTGTAGCTCCAAGTTTGAATAGTTTAGACACAGTATCATCGGCGCTTGGTGACTGCTACTTTTTTCCTGTGAGATCATCAGATGAAGCTTCTATGGCGCTGGGAGTGTTATGGTTACTGTCGTAGGAAACGGGCATGGTGAACAGTGTTCAATTCCTAGACGAGGGGGTTTGCATTTCCCTTATAATACTCTTAAGAAATGTATGAATCCGATTGTATTTTCAACTCGGGTTAATAGTAGACTAGTCCCTTTAACCTTGGTATGACAACAGGTCTAGAAGGAAAACACTGAATTCAAACTGGTTAAACTCCACTTAGATACGTAGATGACACATTCATTCTCTGGCCTCATCAGGATGATGTTCAGACATTACTTGATCACGTTAACTCAATCCGACCATCTATACAGTTCACTATGGAAAAAGAGCAAAATAACAAATTACCCCTCCTCGATGTGTTAGTAACACGCACAGAGCTAGGATTCAGGTCATCTGTGTACCGTAAGCCCACCTTCCCCAGACAATACCTCAATTTTAGCTCCCATCATCCATATAGGGTAAAGAAAGGAATAGTCCGTTGCTTACAGCATATAACAAAAACAATTAGTTGCGATACTGATGCATATCAAGAAAAAATGATTAGTCTGAGACGTAACAACTACCCAGAGTGCATAACATCGGCTCCAAGAAACCCAGATGAGAGGATAGAGGACAGTACCCGAAAACTCACCACGGTATGTCTGCCCTATGTCAAAGACTAGTCGAAAAGATCCAAAAGATATGTAGTCCATATGACATCAGGACAGTATTCACAAATGGTTCAACTCTCCGGAGATATCTCTTCCGGTTCAAGCCACCAACGGAATTCAACATGACCAAGAACTGTGTTTACTCCATCCCTTGCAGTTGCGGTAAAATATACAAAGGCGATACAGGTCGCTCACTAAAAGTAAGGCTAGAAGAACACTGGAAGGCAGTAGTACGAGGTGAGATTGAAATGTCGGGTATGGCGGACCATGTATGGAAGGAAAAGGGAAACCATCTGTCCTTATTAAATAAAGTTGAAATAATTGATAGGGCTGAACATTGGTGGATTAGATGCCACAGGGAATAAGCACATATGTTAGGCTACAAAGACCGGCTGAGTAGACCAAGTATAGGGTTGAATATAATATGGTAACTGATAATTAAAAAGGATAGTTTTTTTTTTATTTTAAAATCTGAATATGAGCACAGTAAAAAATCATACATAATAGTAGTAATCCTCGTCAAGTAAGAACATTAAATTTATAAGTCCCGAAAATTCACTCTGACCTGTCCAGTAGGACACATAGCGTAACGGTTATAGGCTTCTAAGGAGACAATCATCTCGAGGTAGCAGGTTCAATCAGGAATACTTACAACTTGTTCCCGGTTATGGCTAACGGAATAAGAACTGGTGACCCCCGTGGATTCAATAAAGGACGTAGTTCGAAGTTTCGTGAAGGTTCCCGAGTTCGACAAACACCCGAGGAAGGCCGGAGGACATATCGGCCGAAACGTTGTGGAAATAACAATAAAGATGAAGACAATAGTCCGAAAACCCTTAATTATAAAAATGTAAAAGAGGATTTGGCATTAGATAACCTATAATGGTTGATATTTCATAGAATTAAACAAATTTCTTTATGTCACATCTTCCAATGTACCCAATACTTCAATCCTGGGTTCAAGGTAAGCTAAGTAAATAATTATTTCTTCAACAATTCACTATGGCAGGAAGTCTAAAGTGCTGGACTGCCTTGTGTAATCTGTTTGTTATTCGGCACGTCTATATTTCTTAAATTATTCAATAAAGAATGTTTTTCGGAAACAATCAGAGCTTTAATTAACTATTCTTAATCTAAATAATTTACACACTTCATCATTATCATCATGTCGTGCCGCCCGCACGGATATCCCTGACCCTCTCTCGCCACTTTTCCCTATCGTTCATCGCCTCCGGCAGGTCTTCTGGACTCCATCCCGTATCTTCACATAGCTGCTGTATGTATGTTCAAGCTGGTCGTCCTGCTTTTGCTCGGTCATAGGTGGGGGTCCATAGGAGTACATCACTTATGAGATCGTCTCTGATTCTCCAGCAGTGTCCTGCGTGCCTGGTTCTTCTAACTTGGATAATTTTCGTGATGGGAGGCAGGTGGCCGTATAGTTGGTGCTTTGTAGGGTGTTGCCGCCAGGACTTGTTTAATATTGCTCGCAGCATCCTTGTGTAGTTGCCGTCCAGCTTCTTTTCCAGCCGTTTTGTAAGCGTCCAGGTGGTGCATCCATACAGCAGTATCAATACGACCGCTGCCTGGAAGAAACTGCGTTTGGTTACAAATATTCCGATCCAAAACAATTTACAAGCAAGCATGTAGTTAGTTGGTTGTATTGTACGTCGATATCAATTCAACAATTATAGACTCTAAGGAAACCTCTTTTTGAAGGGCCTCAGCCCTCACCTCTCTAGCAGACAATTGATAATGAGCTGGATTCTCACTGAATGCTCTCTACAGCTTTGATTTTTTTCTCCTGACGCTTTGATGTCTTTCGCGGTCTATCAGCAGGCTCTCCTTTTTAAACAACCTAATTTATTTTACTTTAGCACCAGACACAGACACCGGGAAAGAACAAACGCATGGAAGAATCAACTCCAGAATAGATTACCTATTTGAATAAGTTTTACGTTCCTTTCCATTGTCTCAACCGGTGGTTCTTCTCTTGGAACCATGTTTCCTTTCAATTAAGTTCAAACCCTTGTTGGGAACTGCATTATTGCACAGTGGAATGCAAGCAGACACGTTCAAGGTTCGAATTCCCATTGCCAATTCAATTTCATAACAACGGCCATTATATGCACTTCCTACAGTAGAGAGTGATTATTACAACGGGTAAAAAGGATGTAATTAACACATTTAGTTTGGTTTGGTTAGGTTTTATAGCATATCAACCATTGAATGTTATTTAATGCCAAATCCCCTTTATATGTATATATATACATATATATATTAGCTATATATGATTTGGTTTCGTTTGGATTTATGGCATATCAACCATTGAAGGTTATTTAATGTTAAATCTTCTTTATACGTATATATTAAATATATATGATTCGGTTGAATAGGGTTTATGCCATATCAACCATTGAAGGTTATTTAATGCCAAATCTTCTTTATATGTATATATTAGATATATATGATTTTGGTTTCGTTTGGATTTATGGCATATCAACCATTGAAGGTTATTTAATGCCAAATTATGTTTCTATCTTTTTTTTTTTTTTTTTTATCATACAACGTGTGGAAGCACGTACGATACCCTAGCCTCATCAGCCGCCATCCAGGGTGATAACACAGTTTCGGTAGCTTAAGGCGGTACTGCCACTCCTGGCGCTACCGAGCAGCTTTTGCCACCGGATAGGGTATTTAAAAAAAAACCTATGTATACATAAGATCAACTAAAAGCGGACATTACATTAGACGTTCGTTCATCTTCATTTTGGTGCAGTTTGTGATTTAAAAAAGCGTTTACTTACGGCCGTTAGATGTCATAGCAACCGTTTCTTGATTTTGCGTAATTACACGAGAATGGTGGTTACACATGTATAACATTCGTGTTGAAATCCTTTCTACATCCGTTATCTTTTCGATTCGTTTTCTTTCATTTATGCGTTACTGCCCAAAAGCACTCGAGACAAACGTTATATATAATTCCGCTAAAAGATATTATTTGTTGATCAATGGGCCCTCAAGATGGGTGGTGAGTAAAAAGAAAGCTCGTGGTCTAAGTTAGTCCAGGTAGCTATCTGATTACCCTTGGGCCACTAAATTCTTGGCTTGCAAAAAATGTCTCCAGGACGCTGATGGTCAGCAATGGGCTTGTGAATACTGTGGGGGTAAACCGGACTCATAGGCCCATCAATCGATTTACATTCTCCGGCAGGAGAATTACGTTCTTCGCACCAGCGCGCCTTGTGGATTCGTGTTCCTCGCAAGCTGTTGAATTTTCTACCGCAATCACACGTTGTAGCCGGGTACATATCCAGATCGTTACCGTAGGAGCAAGTAAGATGGGTGATATATTCTCCCTCCCCGCTACAGACACCCTGAGGGCATTTTTCTTTCATTGTATTATCCATATTTGTTAAAATTCCTGTCTTTCCAGGATGTCACTCCAACTTTCTGAAGAGTCACTTTGTCTTTCCAAAGAGTCATCTTGCTTTTATATATATATATATATATATATATATGTTTTGTAAACACGTTTTGTAGAACACATTCTTTTGCACATAGGTAAATGGTTTCAAGTATTTCTATACAACAGTTACAATTTAACATTAGTCATTTGCTTGCACACATATTCTGTTCTTTTTTACCCATAGATAGGACCTTATCAGCTGTTAGAATGTACCTGGGAGCTATAGCAATGAAGGGGCACTCTACGTTCCCCAAATCTCTAAGGTTGAAGCTTCAGCATCAGATTGTTTAATGTCATATCCAGGACATTCGTTGGATGATGTCTTACCACTCTGCAGAGATGCAGTCGGTGTATTCTTCAGCACCTGCCGACTCTTAGAGAAAGCTCTCCTTGGTTTTTAGTTTTTATTTAGCAGTAGATGAACTAATAACAGATAAGATGCAAAACATTTTTATTTAATAACAAAACATTTTCTTGACTGTAGACCGATTAGCCTACAAGTGATATTTGTTTTAGGAATTCAAATAAGAAGATTATGCCATAATGTTTTTCTTAACATTCCATAATACCTATTACCTACCACCCAATTCGACGACCATCCTAATTAAACGAACCAGGCATACAGGACACTGTTGGAGAAATAAGGATGAACTCATGCCATAAAACCAAACCAAAACAAACCAATATCATCATGCTAATAATGCAAGTAATTATTTTATTTAGAATTTTACATTTTTTTAAAAATTGATTTGTAAATATCAAATTTTGAATTAATTGATTTACATAACGGCAAGTTTTGAATATCCAATTTTGTAAATAATCTATTTTGTAACCAAACAATAAATGTTTAGGGAACAAACGCCTATAACCGTTACGCTATGTCCGGTTATAGGCATTGGTTCCCTAAGCTTCTAAGAAGACAATCATCTGGAGGTTGCAGGTTCAATCCTGACTGCAGGCGAGTAAAAATACAGGAATACTTGACTCTTGTACCCGGTTATGGTTAACGGAATCAGAACAGTCGACCTCCTTTGATTCAATAAAGGACGTAGTTCGAAGTTTCGTGAAGGTACCCGAGTTCGACAAACACCTGAAGAAGGCTGGAGGACTTATCGGCCGAAACGTTGTGAAAATAACTATAAAGATGAAGACAATATTCCGAAAACCCTTAATAATAAAAATCATCAAGCTTCGTCTCCGAAATTTAGACAACTAAATGAATAGTTCTATTTCAAACAATTCAGTTTAGCATAAGTACACAGTCTAATAAGAGTGGACCTGTGAGTGATGGCAATGAAGGTGTGCTCTTCATTCCCACAAAGCTCCAACATTGCTGAAACCTCACCATCAGATTGTTTAGTGTCATATCCAGGGCACTTGTTGGGGGGGTCTTACCCCTCTGCAGAGAAGCAGTCAGTGTATTCTACAGACCCCTCCCCAGCCGACTAGGCAAAATAGGACATGAAGTGAATCTAAAACACACAAGTTGAAAAGGGCATAGATTACTTTTTCATGCTTAACGCCAGTTTGTGGACTTTTAACGTTACTTTTTGTCATCAAAAATTAATTTTGATTCGATGTAAGACCGAAAAATTGAAACATAGTAAAGTTTACAACTTGCTCTATCTTGCTCTCTGGACGAATTTGTTTACCTTTCACTTATCTTGGAATTTTTCATATATTCTTAGATAGATAGAAATATAGATTATGAGCCGAATGAGATAGATAGATAGATAGATTAGAATTAGATAGATAGATAGATAGATAGATAGATAGATAGATAGATAGATCAGAATCAGATAGATAGATAGATTGATAGATAGATCCTTGTTTGTATGATCATGTAGTCTCTGCCATCGCTCTAATATCCCAGTTTGTCTCTACATTCTTTAAAACGTGATTGCTTCTATATAATAAATCATTTGTTTCTCTAGTTCTTTTGCGACGTCCTTTCTGCTTTTCGGGAAATATGCCATGACTTTCAAGCAACTAAAAGATTTCTTCTTTTTTTTTATTATGTTACTACTTGCAATCTTTTTCACTCCAGCATTCGTTGATTTTCTTTTCACTAGAGCCTGAGTGACTACAAGTGTCCTCAGGTCTACTAGACTCTTCTGATTATTTTAACTCAACAAATTCTGTGGTCTGTATGATCTTGATTCTTCCACTGATTCAATTTAACAAGTCATTCATTTCCAGTCAGTTTTTATGTCAAACATTTCTATTCGATCCATAGATAGGACCCTATCAGGAGCTACCACTTCAGAACAGAGTGGACCTGGGATTAATGACAATGAAGGGATACTCCGCATTCCCCAAAGCTCCAGCTTTACTAGAGCCTCACTATCAGATGTTTTAATGTCTTATCCAGGAAATTTTGTAATATAATAGCCGAGGGATTTCGGTTCATGCCTTTGAGTTTAGTTTGGCTGTGAACCTTTCGGCTCAGCACATGGGTTAGTTAGGTGCAACCTTGATGCAGGTGGTAACGTGTGCACAGAGCGGACATGTCACTCAGAGATGTCACAATAGCCTGAGATGATGAAACGGGTGACAAAGTGCGGGTGACGTCATGCACCGGAAACGCGCGGAGGATTTTGGGGATTTCGAAGAAAGTTAAGAGAGTTGAAATTAGACGCCGAACAAGGAGGTTCGACTTTTGGGGCTCGCTGAGGCGAGACGAATTTGCGCGCCCTGGGTGCCGCACGAGATAGGGGCTAGATGAAGAAGCCAGCATAAAAAGATTGTGTCTCTCTCCTTATGTCGAAGCCTTTAACTCAAAAGTAATAAAAAGGTTTCGTACCTGAACAGGAAGTCGTTACGTGTTTTCGAATTTGGAGATTCCTATGTTCTGAGTTTTTTATATGAACATTATATATATATATGTTACCAACATTCCATGTCCATTTCGCACATGGCCATATTTGTGTATATGCCTATGTAACAATTTGTTGGGAGGTCTTACACCCTACTGAGATGGAGTCGGTGTGTTCTACTACGCCATCCGACTGGGCGGACGAGGTTTGGATGAAACTTAATAGATCAGTGATATCTATCATTGACATTTAATGCCCAAATCAAATTAAGTCCTGAGCCGTTAACCAGGTGGAAAAACACAGTGGTATGATTAACAGCTGCCGAATCTGAATACCACTGTTCTCATTGGATGATTTCAATTAGGTGGCCAAAAGAGTTAGAAATAAGTAAGTCAATAAATAAAAAACGCACAGATCGAATGGTTAAATACTCCATCTTGCTCACTGACTCCGCAGCGGGTGATAAAAGGAAAACTCACCAAGAAATACAAGTAATATAAGCACATAAAAATATGGTCATGTTGTTATTCCGCATTCCCACGGAGAACTTAGAACAACGGGAAATGACGACCAAAGACAGCAAGAACAAAGATGGCCACTAAAAAGACGACCGACAAGACAACTGAAGAGTAAAGTGAAGTAAACAGATGGGCGCTGTCTCTCTATCGTAGAGTAAGGGCCATATACATAAATCGGTTGAGTTAAGAGCTATATAGAGAATAAAAACAAAATATGATATATATACCCCGACAAAGAATACAACTTGGGAGTCCTCGAGTCGTAATGGATGAAGTGCTGGCCTCCAAGTTAGAGTTCGATCTTCAGTCGAACAATTACGTTTACTTAGCGACTTATAGCCAAGGGAAAGCTACAGAACCCCCATATATTCACAGCAATAGGTTAGATAGTATCACTGTTGTTGCTCTCCAAGATTGAGTTTGGCATTAAATGACCTAGAAAGGTTGATATGACATTAAACAAAGAAGCCAAATCAAAGAATATTACATGGGTAGTATGGAAGGAGCTAAACTTTCACAATCTTGTATTTTGCTAAAAAGAATTACCAAAATGTGTCGAAAAATGATACAGATTCAAGCAAAATCGAGACGATGGGCCATTGGCCTAATCAGTAGAGTGTTCGCCAATGGTCCGGGAGACCGAGGTTCGATCCCAGATCGAGTCATACCAAAGACACAAGAAATGGTACTTGATGCCGCCTTGCTTAGCACTCAGCATTATAAGGTAAGGATCAAGGGTAAAGTTGAGCAATCCAGGGAAAGGAGTAGTGCCCTCCCCAGCACCTTGGTGTAGTCGCAATCGAAAAGGGAGCCTTCGGGTTACACTCGACTAAAGTCGCCAACTTTTACTATAATTGCATAAGCTGATCAGCGGTATACATGTCTTCGTTTAAACTTTAATTTATAAAATTAAAAAGATTTCAATGTTCAGCTTTGTTACTATCTAAAGTAAGCCTAGTATACACACACACGCACACACAGACACACACACACACACTTATATATATACATATATATATATATATGTGTGTGTGTGTGTGTATGTGTGAAATATGGAAAGATATATTTCCGATGGTATGCCGTGGAGTATTAATGACAAATTGAATAAAATTGTTGTTAAAAGATATTTATTTTTTACAGAACATGTTATGCAGCCGCACTTTCACAATCTTGTATCTTGCCAAAAAATTACCAAAATGTGTCGAGAAATGAAACAGATTCATGCAAAATCGAAACTTCATAATTGCATAAGTTGCTCAACGGTATACATGTCTTCGTTTAAACTTTAATTTATAAAAATAAAAAGATTTCAATATTCAGCCTCGTTACTATTTAGAATAAGCATTGTATAAATATATATGTACATGTGTGTGAGGTGGGGGTGATATACGGAAAGATATATTGTCGACTGTATGCCATGTTGTATTAATGACAAATTGAAAAGATTTTTGTCGAAAAATATGTTTTTTTACTGAACATCTTTCGCAATATCGCAGAGCATTTTCAACGGAAAATGTGAAAAGGAATGTTTGTTTTTATGTATTGTTGTAGGTAACAATGTAGCGATTGTTTTTGAATGTTTGTTAATCCTATGTTCCATGATAATCAACAGAGACAGAGTTGGACATAAATGAAATATTCCAGATATTTGTTTTATTATTTCTGTGAGAATAACTGTCATTTCTATGGCTAATCTGTAGTGAAATTGAAAGGCAGAATCCGCAGACGGTTGCCTCCGATGAGCCAAACGGAGTTCGTCGTTCAAAGACACAACGAGTGGGTGCTGTTTATGCAGGCGGAACAGCCAAAGTTTACGTGAATCCAGCAATCGTCCACGGCTGGATAAAACACAGTTGGTGAGCCGAGAAACGAGAAAAATGTTATATGACGACGAAGCTGTGTGGATTGAATTCCTTTCATAGCACCACTAAAAGAAAGAAGGAAACAAGAACTGACGAGCAAAATGGCCAACCTTAAAGTTCGAAACTAGCACGAATGTGTCTTGCGTGTGGAGTACCGGAAGTATAGAAAAACGGATACATGAGCGTCCTTGGGAGTGCAATTTGTAGGTCACGCTTCTCATCTTAGGTGGGACGGGGTTTGCGACATATGCAAATTTCGGTCAGCTAGAACTAGTATAAAAAAAGTAATTTCAGCTTTTGTTGTGAGACAGTAGGATTGTGCGAACCTGTGTATTGACGCAGCAAGTAAGAGAGAAAGAAAGAGAGAGACAGAACCAGTGGCAAGCAGTTAGAAGGTTTCAAGTAAGAGAGAAAGAGAGAGAGAAGACCGGTAGAGGTCTCTCGGATCATTGACGAACACTCTACTCATTACACCAATGGCCGGTGTCTTAATGTTGTGGGAGCCTTACCCATCTCACCATAATGGACTCTTCTCACCTTTATAAGTACTGAGAGATTTCGCTGCCAGCCGAACAATACCGGAGTTATCCGAAACAGTACGAGACTTATTACCTTTTCTATGTAACTCTATCTTTCTTGTGCAATATAATTTGTTTACCTAATATTCGTGTCCGCGTTTCATTAGTGACCCTTTCCGGGGCTACAACATGCTGGCATCGAGGAACTCGAACGAAAAAAGGGACTCTCCAACAAGCAAAAGGGGTTAATCGTACAACATACTGGCGAAGATACTTCCCAACAACAAAGAGATACCCAACTACAAGTTGTTAAAGAATCTACAACAAAGTTCCAGCATACAACGAACCGAACAAGATTTTTTAAACAACTACGAGGTATTAAATTGTACAAACGACGGAGTGTGTCGGATAACGGATATTTAAAAAAAACTGTAAGTAGATTGTCACGTAATCAAAAAGTGATTTTCATATTTTTCTTTCTACCCCCCCCCCACAGACACTTCAGGGAGAAAAATTTAATTCCGCACTTACAGTATTGTATTGTACAAAAAACACACACTCACACAGTAATTATTCTTGATTTCGGGGGATATTTACTGAAGGGAAAAAAAGAATTTTGAATAGAAAAAACATTTTTTTAACTCTAAAAAATGGAAGACCTTATAGAAATGTTTGCACAAATGATGAGGGTCCAAATGGAGTCTCATCAAAAAAACAAAGAAAGATTTTTTCAGTTGTTTCAAGGAAATAAGGAAAAGGAAGAAGAAAACGAGGAAAAACAACAACGGTTCTTCCTTGAATTACAAAAACAACAAGAAGCACTTTTTGAAAGTCTTAGTAATAACCAGCCTACAGATAGTACTGCAGTTTTCGCTCAAAATGCTGTGTGGAATGCGATCGAAACATTTATCTACGCACCAGATGAAGATAAGACCTTCTAGGCATATTGCAGAAGATATGAAGATATCTATATCACCGACTGTGCCGATTGGACTGATGCTAAAAACGTTCGGCTACTACGACGAAAGCTAGGAACTGTGGAACACAAGTTCGTATATTATATCTCACAAAAAAAAAACAAAAAAACTTGCGAATTTGGCTTTTTAGAAACAGTTAAATTACTGTCAGAATTATTCAGCTCCAAAACGCCTCTATTCCACAAAAGATAGAAATGTCTCAACTTAACAAAAAAGAGACAGTGATGATTATTTACGGTTTGCCTTGGTTGTCAATAAAAATTGCGATGATTTTAAACTAGGCGAATTGTCAGCGGATAACTTCAAATGTCTGATATTCGCAGAAGGCCTAGTGTCGGCAAAGAACGCGGAAATCAGACGCAGAGTTTTGTCGAAATTAGAGAACGAACCCGATCTCACACTTCAAAAACTAGCTGAAGACTGTCAGAGGATAGTGAGTGTCAGAAAAGACTAAAAAAATATCGAGGAGTCTGGTGTTGCTTACGTAAGGAAAGTCAAGCATAGATCCCAATTATACTCTCCGGTAAAAGAGAGAAAAAAAACACACAATTACTCAAAAAATATGATTACCCAAAATTTCAATACAGGCAGACAAATGACAACCGAAAAAAAACGACCCAGCACTTGCTACTGCTGTGGAAAATTACATTGGGCCAAGGACTGTCCCTATCATACAAAAAAATAAGAAAACTGCGATAAATTCAGATATCAGGGCTCACAGTGTAGAAAGAGAAAAATAATTAAAAACAGAGTCAGACATACAAAAAGTAAGTATGAGTCAGACAAAGTCGTTCGTATATACATAACAGTCAAAGTACTAAATAAGTTGGTAAGACTTCAGCTAGACTCTGGCTCTGATCTATCAATAATAAACTTACAAACTTGGAGAAAATTAAATAGGCCAATAATAAAGATGACAAACAAGACGGTGCGAACGGTAACAGGAGACAAAATAAAATTTGAAGGCGAAATAATTATCCCAGTATCACTAAATGGTATAACCAAAAAATTGAAAGTCTTCGTACTGAAGAACACAGAAAATTTGTTTGGGTCAGACTGGTTTCAGAAATTTAATCTCTGGGATCAACCAATTAATACGTTTTGCCAAAAAGTAGAATGCATTACGGCCGAAGCTGAAAAAATTAAGATGGAACTAAAAGGTAGTTTCCCCAAGTATTTTCAGCTGGTCTTGACAAATATACTAAAATTAATGCAAAATTTGAACTGAAGGAAAATACACGCCCCATTTTTAGAAAGAAATGAAACGTGCCGTTGGCCGTGACCGAAAAAATAAATCAAGAGCTACTCCCAAAACAAAATAAACTGCGAAAGACTACATTAGTGCCTAAAAAAAAGGTTCAATCCGGGAGAAAAATTTACTTTAAAAATATCAAAATAACACGTCCTGTTGGGAACGTGGAATAATCAAAAAAAGAATAGGTGATATGGTGTAGATTATAGAAGGACCCAAATACACACTAAGAGACACCAGAACCAGTTAGGGAAACGCCGTTTGAACGACATCAACGACGTACCACAAACAGAAGAAGAGCCAATAGACACTATTTTCGACATGTTCGATTTAGATCCTCCCCAATCAACGCCTGAAGAACGTCGGTCAGGGAGATAAAGGAAATTCACCGACCCATAGATGATCGACCCAAAAAGAAAAAAATATTAACAGCACTTTTACAAAGTAAAAGGCTTGGGGGAGGGGTATTGTGGGAGCCTTACCCATCTCACCATAATGGACCCCTCTCACCTTTATTAGTACTGAGAGATTTCGCTGCCAGCCGAACAATACCGGAGTTATCCGAAACAGTACGAGACTTATTACCTTTTCTATGTAACTCTATCTTTCTTGTGCAATATAATCTATTTACCTAATATCCGTGTCTGCGTTTCATTAGTGACCCTTTCCGCGGCCACAACACTAAATCATACTGACGCATAAATATATCAATATGCTTAGTGTTTATGGTTAGTTTCCATATCACTATAAGTTAATTTGTAGCACAAAATAAATAACGAAACTTCTTTGAAACACAACAACAAAAGGTTCATTCTTATAGCAGAAGTAAATTTGAGTCCGAGTGAGAAAAAATTATTTTTGGTGTCGCAGGTAGCACGTTGGTTCTTGAGTTTGTAGAAGTTGTGTCACGGTAGCGGGTAGCTCGTGTAGCAGGCCGCAGGGCTGGGTTTTTTTTTGTGTGTTACAGGTAGCAGCGTTATCTTCAGTGAAGATCTTCCATGCTGGAATGTCCGTAATCTTTTCTTTTTGTTGGGCATATGTTTTATAATTTTTGCTCCCTTTAGATCAAAATTATATTGTATATTTTTCTTTGTTTCTGTGTTGGACTAAGGCATGGCAAGAGTCATTTTTAAGAGTTTGTGTTTATATATATATATATATATATATACATGTGTGTGTGTATAAGTGTGCTCATATCTGTATCTTTTTCGACAGTCTTATCCTATTTTGTGATACCTGTCAGATTCAAAACCGGTTTTAACTCAAGTAAAGCTAATATGGAAAAAGTCGAATTGCAAATACTCTAATGTATATCTTATTGGGATCCTTAAATTTTAGTGCATATTTTGTTTTCCGTTTTCTGTCGCGATAGAAACAGGGAAAAAAGAATAAAGACATTCTTGCGTAGGAAGGTCAAAAAGATAGATAGATAGATAGATAATGTGCACAATTATATAGATAGATTGACAGATAGGTATATAGATAGATAATAAAAGGAATGAGATAGATTGATAGATAGATAGATAGATAGATAATGATAAGATTAGGATAGATAGATAGATAGATAGATAGATAGATAGATAGATAGATAGATATGTGCTAATGCGAATGTCTGCATTTATCTCTACTTTTACGTGGATGTTCTGGTTAAGGCGTGTGTGTTCTCTTTTTAATAGCTTCTTAATGTACGCCACCTGGTGGCTGCCGCCGGCAGTAATTAACCCATGGGTAATACTTGCAAAAATTATCTTTTGGAGTGGAAAGGAAGGAAAGAAGTTCGTGTAAGTAAAAGCAAACTGTAGAAAAATGACAGAACAAAAAATATATAAGACATACATGATAATAAAAAAGAAAAAAAAAATTGAAAGAAGAGAGAAAAATAAAATTGAGAAAGAAAGATAAATAATAACGATTTCTGCTGAATGAGATTAAGTTTTCAAAGACGGAACGAAGAAAAAAAGAGCGAAAGAAAAGGAGAATGTAAAAGAGAACAAAAGAATGAATGAAAAGAAAACAGAGAAAATGCAAGAAAGAAAGAAAGAAAGAAAGAAAGAAAAAGTAAAAAGAAAGAAGGAAATAGTAGAAAGAAAGAAAGAAAGAAAGAAAGAAAGAAAATGAACAGAAAAATAAATGAAAATGAAAAATTTAAAAAAATGAAAAGAAAAGGAAACTAAATCGCTAAAAACAAAAAGTATATAAGTCAAACATGGAGGCAGAAAAAGAAGATAGAAAATCGCTAAAAGAAAGAAAGAAAGAAAAAAAAGAAAGAAAGAAAAAGTAGACACTAGATGTAAAAGAACGAAAAATAATGGAGATGAATAAATATCATAAAAGAAAAATGTAAAAGAAAAGAAGGAGAAAGACAATTAAAACTAAAACATTGAAAGAAAGAAAGAAAGAAAGAAAGAAAGAAAGAAAGAATATAAAAAGCAAGCAATTAAACAATAGAAAGAAAGAAAGAGGGGAATAGTAGAAAGAAAGAAAGAAAGAAAGAAAGAAAGAAAGAAAGAAAGAATATAAAAAGCAAGCAATTAAACAATAGAAAGAAAGAAAGAGGGGAATAGTAGAAAGAAAGAAAGAAAGAAAGAAAGAAAGAAAGAAAGAAAGAAAGAAAGAAAGAAAGAATATAAAAAGCAAGCAATTAAACAATAGAAAGAAAGAAAGAGGGGAATAGTAGAAAGAAAGAAAGAAAGAAAGAAAGAAAGAAAGAAAGAAAGAAAGAAAGAAAGAAAGAAAGAATATAAAAAGCAAGCAATTAAACAATAGAAAGAAAGAAAGAGGGGAATAGTAGAAAGAAAGAAAGAAAGAAAGAAAGAAAGAAAGAAAGAAAGAAAGAATATAAAAAGCAAGCAATTAAACAATAGAAAGAAAGAAAGAGGGGAATAGTAGAAAGAAAGAAAGAAAGAAAGAAAGAAAGAAAGAATAAAAAAAGCAAACAATTAAACAATAGAAAGAAAGAAAGAAAGAAAGAAAGAAAGAAAGAAAAAGTAGACTCTAAAAGACACTAAATGCAGATTAATAAATATCATAAAGTAAAAATGTTAAAGAAAAGAAGGAGAAAGACAATTAAAACTAAAACATAGAAAGAAAGAAAGAAAGAAAGAAAGAAAGAAAGAAAGAAAGAAAGAAAATAAAAAGCAAGCAATTAAACAATAGAAAGAAAGAAAGAAAGAAAGAAAGAAAGAAAGAAAGAAAGAGCTAACAGCACACATCGAACGAACCAACCAACCAAGAAAAAACAAAGATAAAAGGAAATACATTTTTAAAAAATAAATAAAAAAAAAAAATTTAAAAACTAGAAAAAGAAAAAGAAAGAAGATAGAATAAAGAAAAGAAAGATAATCGTCTTGTTGAGAAATATCTAAGAAGAAACTACCTAAAACCGGAAAAGACGATACAGAACAGAAAAAAAAAAGAAAAAGAAATGATAATTAGCAATATGAAAAAACTGAAGGAAGAAACACGAGAAGAAAATTTATATATAATTATTCAATTTACCATCTCGCTTCATCCCCCAAGAATGTTTCCTTGTCACCGACTTAACAAGAAAAATTTATAAATTACTTTGTAATTAAGAGATGATTTTATGACAGAATTATCTCATCTAATTTTAATCGACTACAAACGAGATGAAGTATTTCAAACTCTTTGGGTTTCTTAAACGCAACTTTGTCAATATTAACAATCTGTGAAGAATATAAAGCTGGCCCAGCTTACATGCAACAGAAATTACTAGGCCAAGTCAAAGCTTCTGCAATATTGTGGTTTATTTTGATTGGGTTATATTACATATCAACCATTGTAGGGTATTTAATGCCAAATCCTCTTTATACATATATATTAAATATATAGGATTTGGTTTGGTTTGGGTTTTATGGCATATCAACCCTTGCAGGTTATTTAATGCCAAATCCTCTGTATACTTATATATATGATTTATAAACGCATAGTTTTTATACAACATTCATAAATGGGCCAGGGTTAATTTGTTTACATACACTTCAATGATTGTACGTTAATAGTTTGTTGGTAATCATATTTTTAAATAAGTTGGAGCTTATTTGTTTGCCCACCAGTATTACTATTGTTAAATGGTTCCAAATATTCAAACATGAATAATTCTTTTTAGTATTAACCATTTGTTTGAACTCACCTAAATGGTTTCAAATATTTCTATTTAACATATTGATTTTTATTTGCACACAGTTAAATAGTTTCAAGTATCGCTATGTAACAGTAACAATTCAATTTAGGCATACAGTCACAGAGTTTCAACTATTCCTATTAACAATAATTCTATTCAACATTACTCATTGGTTAGCTCAGAGTTATATGGTTCTAAGTATTGCAATGTATCATTAATAATTCAATAAAACATCAGTCATTTATTTACACACAGTTAGATGATAAAACAGTTCTACTTCAAACAATTCAATTTAGAATAAGTCAGCAAAGTTAAGTGGTTATAAGTATTCCTGTCAATAACTAACAATTCAATTAAACATCAGTCATATGTTTACACACAGTTAAATGATCAAACAGTTCTATTTCAAACAATTCAATTCAGCATGTCATTTGTTTGCCGTCAGTTTAAATGTCAAACAGTTGTATTTGACACATAGATAGGACCCTATCAGGTGCTACCACTCAGTGCCATAGTGGACCTGGGAGTGATGGCAATGAAGCGATACTCCATAATACCCAAAACTCCAGGGCAGGAGCCTCACCATCAAATTTTTGCATGTCATATCCAGAACTCTCGTTGTGGGGAGGGACTTACTCTTTTGCAGAGATGCAGTCGATGTATTCAACGGTCCCAGCCGACTGGGCTGATGAGTCAAGTAGAAACGGCATTGCTAGCCTGCCACTGTGTTTAAAATTTGAATGACATGATTCGAATGCTTTTCCAAGTATGTGCTACTCTGAACTTCGACCTCTTATTCACATCCAAAATTTAGATGGTTAGACTTTAGCATTTTATACTTCAATTGTATCATTAAACTGGTAGAATGATTTTTATTAAATTCATATATATTAATAAACTGGTATAATAATTTTTATAAACTTCATATATATCAAAATGATTTTTATTAACTTCAAGTTTATTAATAAACTGGTATAATGATTTTTATTAGCTTCAACTGTATTATTAAACTGGTATAAAGATTTTTATTAACTTCAAGTGTATTATTAAACTGGTATAATGATTTTTATTAACTTCAAGTGTATTATTAAACTGGTATAATGATTTTTTATTAATTTCAAGTGTATTATTAAACTGGTAGAATGATTTTTATTAACTTCAAGTGTATTATTAAACTGGTATAAGGATTTTTATTAACTTCAAGTGAATTATTTAACTGGTATAATGATTTTTATTAACTTCAAGTGTATTATTAAACTGGTAGAATGATTTTTATCATTAAGGTTTTTCGGACTATTGTCTTCATCTTTATTGTTATTTCCACAACGTTTCGGCCGATATGTTCTCCGGCCTTCTTCAGGTGTTTGTCGAACTCGGGAACCTTCACGGAACTTCGAACTACGTCCTTTATTGAAACCACTGTAGTGGTAGAATGATTTTTCAGATACAAATTCGAGATGCAAGAGTTTTTGCTCACTAACAATCATTATATGAAAACAATTACCCAGTGAACTACCAATGTGAAATGCAAAGTGCCTCCTTTAGGATTTTGAACTTGGATAGCCGAGTTCATTTTCTACAACTCTTACAGTTACGCCTGGACACCTCTTGATTGATATGGACAATATGGTGATTTTGCTATATGACAAATCAACCCCTGTTGGTTATTTAATGACAAATCTTGTTATTTTTGTAGACGATTTCATATATTGGTGGAAAAATTTTTTATCAATTCAGTGGTCATTAATAAATTGGTAGATATAATTTTTCATAAACTCTTAGAAATCATTTTCATAAATTTCATAAACTAGTCGAATAAATTTTTATTAACCTCATTTGTATTGAAGATTTTCATTAACTACAAGCGTATTAATAAACTGGTAGAATGATTTTTATTAACTTCAAGTGTATTAATATACTGGTATAATGATTTTATTAACTTTATACGTATTAATAATTTTCATTAGTTTCTTGAGGATTAAAAAACTGATAAAATAATTTTTTGACTAGAAGAATGATTTTTATGAATTTTATATTTATTAATAATATCCATCGGCTTTATGTGGATTAATAAACTGGTAGAAATTATTTTCATTTATTTTTTCTCACATCGCAGTTGACCCGCAGCCATTTCCTTCAAACACTTTTAAGATAAAAAGTGTTTTGTCTTTGTATGCCATTAGAGCAATTTGTTCTAACTTCTGGCACGTTATACATGTGCATTTTATGGCTATGCATGTGCATTTTGGCCAACTAAACAACCCTTGTTACATTTCTGTTGCAGTTTATCCGGGGTGTTTCAAAGACTGTCTCCTCTGTTTGTTTCTTTCATTTCATTCTTAACCATTTTTACACCCTTCTTTACAACTATTATTATTTCTGGATTTGGCTGAGCTTCGTAGAAAAAAATGTTATGAAATTATAACTAATTTTTGGCTGATTTTCATTTCATTTTTATTGCTTTTACTACCACTTAAAGGTTGGTTGGTTGGTTTTTATGGCATATCAATCTTTGTAGGTTATTTAATGCCAAATCCACTTTTATGCATATAGTCAGTTCTATTTCAAACAATTCAGTTTAGCATTAGTACACAGTTTAATTGTCAAAAACATTTCTATTTCAAGCTATTCAGCTTTGTCAAACAGTTCTAATTCAGCTAATTCTGTTTAGTATAAGTACAGTTTTGTTTACATACAGTTAAATGTCAAAACAGTTCTATATTAAACAATTCAGTTTAGTGTAAGTACAGTTTCAATGTCAAAAAACAGTGCCATTCCAAATGATTCAGTTTAGCATAAGCACGCACTTTAAATAACTGTCAAAAACATTTCTTTTTCAAGCTATTAAGTTTAGTCAAACAATTCAGTTTAGCAAAAGTATGCCGTCAGTTCTATTTAACCAATAGATAGAGCCCTACCACACCGGGCCAGAGTGGACCTAGGAGCAATGGCAATAAAGGGGTGCTCCGCATTCACCAAAACTCCAGCATCACTGGAACCTCACCATCAGATTGTTACGTGTCATATCTTGGACACTCATGGGGGGGTCTTATTCCTCTGCAGAGGTGCAGTCGGTGTATTCTACAGCCCCAGCCGACTGGGCAATACACATAGTTAAATGTCAAAACAGTTCTATTTCGAGCAATTCAGTTTAACATAAGTACGCAGTTTAAATGTCAAAACACTTTTATTTTAAGCAATTCTGTTTAGCTTAAATACGCAGTTTAAATGCAAAAATAAGTAGAGTGAAGGAAGCTCGGTTTAGTTTTATTCAACCCATTGATAAGACCCTTATCAGGTTCTACCACTCCGGGACAGAGTGGACCTGGGAGTGATGGCAATGAAGGTGTACTCCGCATTCTCCAAAGCTCCAGCATTACTGTAATCTCACCATCAGATTGTTTTGTGTCATATCCTGGACACACGTTGGGGGTGTCTTACCCCTCTGCAGAGAAGCAGTCGGTGTATTCTACAGCCCCAGCCGACTGGGCAAACCCATTTATAATAGAATCTATGATATCAATATGTTAAAGCATAGACATATGCGTTCGAATGTTGCAAGGTATCATCATTTCATTTAGATAATGTTCTGTTTTGATTGAGAGAAAGAAAGAGAAGAAAAACAACACACTACATGTAAGAGAGCAAAGCTTTTAAAGAAAGAAAGAAAGAAAGAAAGAAAGAAAGAAAGAAAGAAAGAAAAGGAAAACAACATGCTACATGTAAAAAAGAAAGAAAGAAAGAAAGAAAGAAAGGAAAGGAAAACAACATGCTACATGTAAAAAAGAAAGAAAGAAGGAGGAAGTGTTAACGCTATATATCAGATGCTTATTGTTTGCTTCAGTAAAATGGATGGAAAAAAGAAATAAATGTTGAAAAATGAAGCGCAAGCAATAGATAGATAGATAGATAGATAGATAGTGAGAAAGAGTCAGAGAGAAAGAAGAGACAGACAGACAAATAGACAGAAATAAACAAACTCAGATAAATCGATTGACAGATAGATAAATAGGAAGAATTCGTAAAAGAATAAATGATGAAAATGTGAAAAAACTTATGAAAATTATGCTTTTTTTATGAAATATTCTAAAAAAGCATCTTTTGGAAGATAAGAAAATATTAAATTTCAATGAAAAAAATTAAAATTTGATCTAAACACTAAATTCAAACAGTTCTACCTTTATTTGTCTATTTATCTGGTGATGGGGGGGGTTGTTTTATTGCGTTTTTGTTCTTGTTTTGGATGTCTGATTTATTTTGCATGAGTACTTTGTTTTTATGGCCCTGGGAAAGGGTCACAAAGAGAACAGAAGACCACGGTTAAGGTAGAGACATATATTTACAACAACAAAGGTTGGTTACAAGAACATAGGACTGTAAGCTGGTTCGCATAACCGCGCAGGGACGAGGTTAGCTTCTGGATCTAATAGTGATGTTTATCGCACGCCCCACCGAACGGACAACCGCGGCACAAGGCCTTTTTTAGGTGGGTCCGGCATTTTCTAAAAATACCTATGGCCCCGTCGGCATTCCCCTTATTAGGGGCACCTCACGTACCAAGTAATAAACCCACTCACCCCTCGAAGGGGTTAAAAGGCCGGGGGATGGCCCCCTGAGGCCGAAGGAAATCCCCAGTCGACAAGCCACTCCCGACAAAACCAGCGCCGAGTCCAAACGCGGCTGACCAGAGCGCCACCTATCGACTGGAGAGACAACCAAAAACTTTCCGGATCTATTAGTGGTATTTTTTGCGCGCCCCACCGAAGAGGCAAGTGTGGCACAAAGCCTTTTTCAGGTGGATCCGGGTGCAAGGCCGGAGCCTACACGCGCCCGGCATTTTCTAAAAATACCTACGGCCCCGTCGGCATCCCCCTTATTAGGTGCGCCAGGCAATAAACCCAACCCCCTCAAAGCGGGTAAAAGCCTGGGGAGATGGCCCCCTGAGGCCAAAGGAAATCACCAGTCGACCACACCCGGCCAGATCCGCGCCCAGTCCAAACGCGGCTGACCAGAGTGTGACCTATAGACTGGAGTGCTAGCCAGTAACCTTACGGATCTCGTAGTACTTCATATTACTTCGTCTTCCGGGATTTATGGAGAGTGGTTGAGTTCATTAGTAGGTGAATCCGCCACATTTGTATAATGAGTTATTTGCATAATTAGTTATAATGAATAAAGAATGATGATCTATGAAATAATTTACACAAAAATCATGATTCAAGCTCGTATACTTTAAAGGGTGCTGGTTGTTGTAGTGGTGGTGGTGATGATGTTGAATTGCTTTTATGAAATACTGTCACTATGATTCATTTTTGACTGATCTTATATTTTTATTTTTGTTTTTGTGAAAAATGGCACAACATAGCGAGATCTTTATAACAGCAGCACATTTAAAATGCTCAATCTTCGAGAATAAAGAAAATTTCAGCCCAATTTGTCAGTGAATTATAATTTGAGAAAGTTTGGTATTGGCGCAGAAAACCATTTTTAATCATTCAACTGCTCGATATAATAGATTGATGGATTTTAACGTCATATGAACCCGTCTAGGGTTATTTTATGCCAAGAGGTCAGAGAATCGCGTTCATTCAACGTTTATTATTACATTTTTGTGCAATTGATTCTTAAGTGCTTTTTTTAAATGTGGTCCATTGGGATACGAATAATTCTTAAATAGATCTATTAGACCCCAAGATAAGACCCTAACAGCTACTACTACTCTGGGTCGGAGTGGACCTGGGAGTAATCACAAAAAGGGGTTATCTACACTGCCTAAATCACCAGAACTGTAGCCTCACCATTAGATGCATTTTTGTATCATACTCAGAACACCTCTTTTTTTAAGAGGGGAGGGCTTATTCCTCTCTAGAGGATGCTGTCTGCGTATTCTAACCGCTGTCGAGAAGGCAATCGATATAATAGAGATCATTAGTGTTATATATTTGCGGAATAATTTTTTATATTATCATTTTTCGTTGGTTATATCTTATCATTCGGTTTAGTTAGGCTTAGAACTATTCGGTTTAGTGCACGTGCAGGTACACACATTGAGCGCAGGTGTTTACGCTCGCGCGCGGAGGATGTGACAATCACAGATGTCATAATAAAAACCCCAGATAGTAAATAGGACTGGGGTACGAATGACATCATGCCCGGAAGTGATGGGCTGGGATTCTTGGTGATTTTGAAAAAAGCAGTTAGTTGAGATCCGAAGCTGGGCGAGGCCAGTTGAGATTTGAAGCTGGACGAGACGAGTCCAGTTTGTGGCCTACAGGATGCGCCGCGCGTTTGTTGGGTCAGATGGAACGGTCAGCATAGTAAAAATTGTGTGTGTCTCTCTCTCTCTCTCCTCGTGTCGAAAGACTAAACAAAAAAAGTTAATAAACGTTTCGTACCTGAACTAAAGAAAGTCGTCAGTATTTCGGGATTCCTATGCATATGAACATTTTACATATCTGTATATTTCGCATATTCGTATTATGGCTATATTACAATTAGAACCCCTCCCTCATTCATAAAAAGGGGGGTGTCCTCGTGGTGTAATGGTTAAAGCGATGGACTGCGGAATCGTAGTGCGCGAGTTCGTACTCCAGTCGCGCTATTACGTTCACTTTCGGACAAATACCCTTGGTATGAACCCCTTTATCCTCCCAGCTATGTGTTAGTACCACTACTGTTCTTCTAGGAGAATGGCTTTGGCATTAAATAACCAAAAAGAGTTGATATGCCATTAAACAAAGAAACCAAACCAAACCATCATTCATAAAAAGAATGACCTGTATAATCAAGGATAGCAATGATGAAAAGGTTCAATGGCTGTGCAGTGATATCATATATGATTTTTAAGATCAAAACTCTGGTGACCTAAATGTTAGATCGACCTATCTACAAAAACACGTGGTGTTAGAAAAGAAACGAGCATCAAACTTTCCACTACATTAAAAAGGATATACAGGTTATATTGACTCATTAATGTATAACAAACACAATAAGACCAAAAAAAAAAAAAGCACCTTCTTACAGAACGGTTAACCAAGCGAGAACAGTTGGCCGTCTTAAGAATGAATAAACGAAAATTAATGTCTATCATTTCAAGATGAAACCAAATCTACAGAAAATAGCCGTGGAAGAAACAGACATCACGAAGACTTTTGGCAATTAAGAGAGAAATGTGGCACCACGAAAGATATTACTCAGAAGCAGTAATGGATTGGAAAGACACAAAGCCGAAGAATTGATTTCACCAACCCCAAAACATCATATATATATATATATATATATATATATATTGAGGGAATAATTTTACCCCATTTTTTGTTGATGTCCTGGGGATGACACGAAATTGAATCTGGTGGTGAGGCTCCAATACTCGAGCACTGTAGAGTATGATCTTTTCATTGTCATTACCCCCAGTTCTACTCTGACCTAGATTAAAAGTGGGCGTGGTGTAATGGTTATCGTCGGAGGAAATAGTCTCGGCGACACGAGTTCAAATCCTGGACGAGACTGATTACTGTTCTTATAGCACTAATACGCTTGGAAAAGATATGAATTCAATTATTCTCCCCCCAGCTATGGATTAATAGTGGGGCAGACTATGCTGTTTAGCCTTGGTTAGGCAAACCAGTACAGGAGAAGGAAAACTCAGGATTCAAACCAGTTAAAGTCAGTTACAAAATTGACATCCTGCCCAAGTGGAGATTTTAGTAAATACATACTCTCATCTGTGCCTGGGAGGTTATTCATCTAGGGGTGAAATAGATGTCTTTATCTGTGTTTGGTTGGTTTGTTTTATTCGTTTCGTGGTTATTTAATGCCATAGCCTTCCTTGTAGAAAAACAGCGGTGATAATATTTAGACCATATCTAGAGGGATAAAGGATTCATACCCTCCCCAAGAGTATTAGTCTGAAGCTGAACGTACTAGTTCAACTGGAGTTCGAACTCGCTTACGACGAAATTGCAGTCCAGCACTTAGCAATTACGTCATGTAAATGTAAACCTAAAAAAAAAAATAACCCATGATGGATTGACAAAGCGTTAAAATCAATAAACCAATGATTTCTTTTCGAAAATTCACGGGGGTCACCTGTTTTGATTCCGTTAGCCATAACTGGGTTCAAGTGTTAAGTATTCCTATATTGTTACTTGCTTGTAGTGGGGATTGAACCTGTAACCACAAGATGATTGTCTCCTTAGAAGCTTAGGGAAACAACGCCTATAACCGTTTCGCTATGTGTCCTGCTGGATTCAATAAAGGACGTAGTTCGAAGTTCTGTGTAGGTTCCCGTGGTCGACAAAAACCTGAAGAAGGTCGGAGGACGTATCTGCCGAAACGTTGTGGAAATAATGATAAAGATGAAAACAATAGTCCGAAAACCCTTAATGATAAAAAAAGTATACAATGCTTCCTACGGCCTCCGTCTTAGACAAATTGACATTTATTGAATGACCTTCGTATATATATATGTATACTCACACACACACACACACACACACACATATATATATGAAGAAAAAGTTAATTTGTTAAATCTGACAAGATGTGAAAAAATAAGTGGAAAAGTGGTTAAACTGAAACACAGACAATGGATTCTAATCATCCCTTTTGAATTTGTTATTTATTTTGTCCACTTTTACACTTATTCCCCCAACCCATATATATATATATATATATATATATATAGTCATCCACAGACAAACTGTTTCGTTCTATAAGAACTCTTCAGTGTGGCTAGACACGTAGGACGCTCGAAGCCGGGATCGAAACCCATCCAACTTTACGTTAGACTAAGTCTCAAACCGCTCGGCCTACAAGCGTACCACGTTTGGCTAAGGGAATTGTTAAGGTATTTATGTAGCAACAGCAGCGGCCGTTTGTTTACATTTTTATACCCTATCGGCTACCAGAGTGCTCAATTCTTTCGAAGAACTTTGCATTATATGAGCAACGGCCGAAAATTCCTTTACCAGAGTGCTCAACACAACCATTAAAAAATTTTTGACTACCATCAAAAATTTTCATTTATTGTCCTAAAAGTGTTATTTTTAATAAAACAAGTTAAACACTAAAATGTTTTAATTTTTTTTATACTAAATACAATTCTTCCTCAGTAACTTTCACCTTAGAATATAACCTGATATCTTTTGAAAAATTGATTTGAAGGTTTTTTCTTCTTTACTTCTGAATATGATTAAAACGTTTTCCAAAAGTTACATTCCTGAATTTTCATCATCTCTTCAAAATATTCACACTCTGCAAACAAGAAAAGATTTAGTAACCCGTTTTTCGGTAAATTTCCCACTTAATTTTAAAAAAATAAAAATTTATTAAGTTGTTGACCGGAGTTTTATCCAATCACTTACTCACTATCTGCTTCATATGTGTATGTGTGGGGGTGATCTTCATCATCATCATCATCATCAAGTAGAACTGGAGGTGCCCGTGGTGTAATGGTTATCGTCGTAGGAAATGGACACGGCGACACGAGCTCAAATCCTGGACGATACTGATTGCATTTCACATAGCACTAAGACCCTAGGGAAAGGTATGAATCCAATTATTCTCACTCCAGCTATGGGTAAATAGTAGGGCAGACTAGGTTCTTCAGCCTTGGTGAGGCAACTAGTTTAGGAGAAGGAAAACTGTGAATTCAAACCTGTTAAACTCCGCTTAAAAATTGACCTTGCGTCATATCCTGCCCGATCGGAGGGGTTGGGTAATTAGAATCATCAAATAGCACTGACAGCACGAAATTCTCTCTCTCTCTCTCTCTCTCTCTCTCTCTCTCTCTCTCTCTCTCTCTCCATCAATCCATCCCTATTCCCATCCCTCCAGAGAGGTCTTCTAGACTGCATCCAGTGTCTGCACCAAGCTGATGAATATAAATCTTTACTGGTCGGCCAGCCCTTATGCATCTATGTTTAGAGTTCATAAGAGAACATTGCTTATGTTTTTTTTACTTTCAACATCAGTAGGGCCCGTATATCTTGTTCGTCTTACTTGAATACTTTGTGAGATTGGAGGTAGCTGGCCATACAACTCCTGTTTTGTTGGGTACAACTTCCTGTAGTTGTTCAAAACTACTCAAAATTCTTGTGTATTTTTATCATTCATAATTTCCGGATTATTATCTTCATCTTTATTGTTAGATTCACAAAGTTTCGGCCGATATGTCCTCTGGCCTTCTTCGGGGGTTACTTGACGAAATTGTGGATTAGATGAAGATGTAGTTCGAAGTTCCGTGTAGGCTCCTGATTTCGGCAAGAAACACCTGAAGAAGCTCGGAAGAAACATCGACCGAAAGATTATGAATATAACAAGAAAGATTAAGACAATAATCTGAACACCTTGAATGATAAAAATCATCAAGCTTCGTGTTAGAAATTCTTGTGTAGTTCCCATTCCTCTGAATTCAAACCTATTAAACTCTTCATAAAAATTGATCTTGTGAAACATCCTGCGAGAGCAGAGAGGTTGGTAAATATATATATATATGTATGTATGCATATACCCACGCACCCCCACATATATATATATATATACGCACGCACCCCTCACACATATATATACATATACCCTCGCACCCCACCACATACACGTATATATATATATATATATATATATATACCCACGCACCCCCCACATATATATACCCACGCACCCCCCCATATATATATATATATATATATCCACGCACACCCATATATATATATATGTATATATATATATACACCCTTGCACCCCCTATATATATATATATATATATATATATATATATATATATATATATAATCCGATTCCTGGGAGTATAAAGTAAATGTTATTAAAGGATAGCTTACTTTTATTATCTAATGTTCATGTCTTCTTTTAAGAAGATTAAAGACATCAATAGACAATTACCGTCTTTTATAGCAAGGGAGGTAACTGTAGTTAATCGTTTGGGGACGCTGTTTTAAAGGAAGCGATTCATTCAAGTGTTTCACTATTAACCTTAATGATCGTGAACGTACATAAACTACTTCTAAGTTCGATAAATTCATTTGCTTATCAGTCAACAAACACCAGTAACCAATAATAATTATTTTTTTCGTTTTCTTTTTTAAACAAAAAAATGTCAGAAATAAATGTTTTGAAAGGAAGAGAAGCTTTAAACGAATCGTGACGAAGGAAAAAAAACGTTGATTTCTCTGAACTCTCTGTCAAAGTTCGACGGGAAGAAAAGGCGTTGCATTTTGTGTATTTATTCTTATAACGGGTGTTGTTTTTCGACTTTTAGTCGGCCATGTTTTTTTTTTTAGCTTTTTAGTCAGTCATGTTTTTTTTCGGTCTTTGGGTCGGCCATATTTTTTTTTTCGATATTGGATCGGCCATGTTTACTCTCCAAAATGGCAGCTTCGTTTTAAAAGCTAACAACTTATGATTACAAAGGTTACGCTTCAATGACACTGGTTTGGTTAGTGAATATTAGCAAAATGATATTTTTACTCTTTGAACTGAAGATCGAAGTAATAACATTCACCATATAATTGCTCGTAAGTAAAAAAAATATGGTAATGGCTATGAAGGATGTAGAATATAGACTCATAAGTATTTAACTAAACATAAAGGCAATTTTCATTGCCTCAGATATCATTTAGGATTTTGAGGAGAGGGTTCAAATAAACTCACTAGTCTGGCACATAGTGTATCTGATGGTATACAAGGTGCACTTTCAACATTGAAAATTCTTTGCTAATATTACTCATTATCCTATTTGCCAGTTTTATGACGAGAGGATTATCTGCTGATGTTTCAAATCAACAGCTAGAGAGCATGAATGGAGTGCAGGGTGTAATAGTTGTCTAAATTTCTGAGACGAAGCTTGATGATCTTTATCATTAAGGGTTTTCGGACGATTGTCTTCATCTTTATTGTTATTTCTAAAAATGTTTCGGCAGATATGTCCTCTGGCCATCTTCAAGTGTTTGTCGAACTCAGGAACCTATACGGAACTTCGAACTACGTCCTTTATTGAATCCACAGGGTCACCTGTTCTGATTCCGTTAGCCATAACCGGGTACAAGTGTTAAGTATTCCTGTATTGTTACTCGCCTGCAGTCAGGATTGAACCTGAAACCACCCGATGATTGTCTCTTTAGAAGCTTAGGGAACCAACGCCTATAACTGTTACGCTATGTGTAAAGTTCTGTGTAGGTTCCCGAGTTCGACAAACACATGAAGAAGGCCGGAGGACATACCGACCGAAACGTTGTGGAAATAACAATAAAGTTGAAAACGATAGTCCGAAAACACTTAACGATAAAAATCAGGGTGTTATAGTTCCCTAAATACCTTTGTTTGTCCTGCTGGCTGGAGCTGCAGAATCACCGGTTGCATCTCTGCAGAGGAGTAAGACTCCCCCAGAGTGTCCTGGTGGCTTAGTCGGCTGGGGCAGCAAAATACACCGACTGCATCTCTAAAGAAGTGTAAGGCTACACTAACGATATGACACTAAACAATATAATGGTGAGGTTCCAATAATGCGGGAGCTTTGGGGAGTACCACTTTATTGCCATCACTCCCATTTAGAAATATGAGTAACAGATTTGGGGTCATGGCTAATTTTAAGGAACCTAGAACCAGATCAATTTAAACCCACACTAAGTTAACTCCACGAAAAGCAGATAAATATTATATATTTACTCTGCTTTTTTTGACAAAGCTGCGGTGAAGGTAACCTTACCAGGGCAGGTTAACTCCAAAGTCAAAATTGAAGAAAGAAACTCTTGCATCAAAACTCGGCTAACTTGTGTTATTTGATGGAAAAAAACTTATAGAAGGTTTTTTTCATAAGACATTCTGTTTGAACCATCATCATCATCATGTCACATTATCAGCACGGATATCCCTGACCCTCTCTCGCTACCCTCCCTATCGTCCATTGCTTCAGGCAGCTCCTCAGGGCTACATCCCGTATCGGCACAGAGCTGCTGTATGTAGGTTGAAGCTGGTCGCCCTGCCTTTGCACGTCATGTGAAAGAGTCCACAGGAGTACATCATTTATAAGATCGTCCCTACTTCTCCAGCAATGTCCCGCATGTCTTGTTCATCTAATTTTGATAGTTTTCGTGATGGGTGGTAGGTGGCCATAGATTTGCTGCTTTTTGGGTGGCTGTCTCCAGGAGTTGTCAATATTGCTCGCATCATTCTTGTGTAGTTGCCGTCAAGCTTTTTCTCCATACATTTTGTTAGCGTCCATGTAGTGCATCTATATAGCAGTATCGACACGACCGCTGCTTGGAAGAAACTGCGTTTTATTTTATCGGTCAGGTCTGACTCCCATATGACCGGTAGCCTATTGTGACGTGGTATGCTATCGAGAGAGGGAGAGGAAGGTCAATTCCCATACCCTACGGTGTTTAAATCAATAGGCCCCAAGAACTGACCACTAAAACAGTAGCAGAATGAAGGTCAAAGGCTACCAGCACTCCATGACCTATAATCGCTTGGACAAAGAAAAGAATCCTGGTCACTTCAGTAGCATGACCAGAGGAAATAGTGGGAGAAGAAAGAGGCCAAATGATTGGCCTAACCCTTTAGCTCCAAAATGATACCTTTTCGTCTGAGGAAATTTGGAAAAGACTCTTGAGTCTGAGGATAGAAGTCGGCGGATAAAAACGTCGGTTTACAGCCAAAACTCCGGGTTCCCTCGCCCGCAAAAAGAATCTTTAGTTCTGGACAAACATTGGGGGTAAGAAAACGAAAGACTTGGTGGGGTATGTGAAAGTGAACTGGAAACCCCCTCGCCAGCGTCAGAGATCAGTCTGGCTCCAAATTAACCCCCATATTATTTGTCAATTACCATATGTCCGAAATAGGTGTCTTAACAACGACTTATTTTGCGGAGGGTCAAGTGCCAGACTGCCCCTGACATCACAAGCGCATAAAATAAACTCTCGTCCTGAGATAATTATTTATGCAGCGTCACACTATTGATTGCTGTCCATGATTTTGCTTGTCGCGTGTCAATGTCTGTCTCGGTTGATCAGACACTGCTTCCTAGGTAGGTCAACTTTTCTACTAGTTTCAGAGGGCTATCGTTTAGTGTGGAGATGTCGTCTGTTTGATTAAAGCTCATATATTCCGTCTTGTGCGCATTGACATGGAGGCCGATGGCTGCAGCGGCTCGTTCCAGACTATGTAGCAGGGTTTCGGCTTGGGCGCGTGCATTTTCCAGAATCGTTAGATCATCGGCGTAGTCTGCTTCGGTAATTGTTTTTACTGTTTGCATAGTCACTAGTAAACTTTGTATACTTGTTATCGGACTGTATCTATGTAATCTCAGTTATTTATCGATGCGTCCTACCAACGCAAGAATGTGGCACAAGGCCGTTTTTAAGGTGGGTCCAGTCACAGGACCGAAGCCCACACGCGACCGGCAAGGCCAAAAATACCTTCGACTCCGTCGGCATTCCCCTTTTTGGGGCGCAACAGGATAAAGGGGTAATAACCTGGGGGAATGGTCCCCTAAGGCCGGAGGAAATCTCCAGTGCCGAGGCACACCAGGCAGAACCGAATGCAACCCAAGAACTGGAGAGGAAAGGCCACACACAAACGCTCTAGAGCGTCCACGTAGACCTCTATGTAATCTCAGAGGGTGGCATAAGTATCATACAAACGTATGTCCCTATAATCACGCAACGTTCAGATGCCTTCCAACTTTATCATCTTACGCAACTTGTATATTTTCAAAACTTGTATTTGTCATTAGATTAATGATTTTTAGAATTGGTGATGAAGATTCCAATCATCTGTCAAGATGTAGCAATCATCATGTATTTACTCAATTCTTAGAAATATGTAACAAAAGGTCAATTATTTTAAGCGGATTTTCACTGGTTTGAACGCCAAGGCTTCCTTCTCCCAGATTGGTTGCTGTATAAAAATTAACGAGTCCAGGTTGCTCTACTCTTCACCCATAGCTTAGAAGGAGAATAGTTTTTCTAAAATGTGAAATTCAAATAGCCTCGTACAGGATTTGAATTCGGGTTACCGGGTCGATTTGTTTAGACGATAACCGTTACGCCATGAGCACGTTTTTTTTTTTTTTTGCATTCCTTTCTTTATCCCTGTCCTATAAAAACAAGATGTGTCACAAAGCCATCTTTCAGGCGAAGTTTAGCAGATTTGAATTCAGAGTTTTCTTTCACTTCAACCAATTGTTATACAGGAATTAAAGAGCGCAGTCTGCCCTACTACTTATTCACAGCTGAAGAGAGAATAACTGGATTCGTACCTATTCCAAGAGTATTAATACAAAAAGCCCTCCCCAATAATCTTAACGTGGTTCAAAGTTTTCAATTCCAACATCAATAACCGTTACGCCACAAACGCTATCTTTATTTATTTCTTTTTTTCATCCTGTACGTACATATGTACGTATATTTAGATATGCGAGTGTGTGAAAGAGAGAGAGAGAGAAATAGAGAGAGAGAGAGAGAGAGAGAGAGAGAGAGAAAATTAGCTGGCTGGAGGGTGTTTAGAGAAGACGACCAAATTGTTTTATGTCGGATATGAATGTAAGATGGTTGAACGCAATACCTAAAAAGCAATATCCTGTCATTGGTTACGCGTGATAAATTTTAATAATCTTCAATGAAATCCACATGAATATTCGATAACAAAAGAGTTTCACGCTCAACTGGTCAACAGCACTTATTGCAGTCAATAGGACACTAACGGCTGAACATTTTTTTCATATTACCACATTTGATTCACCATTGACCAATTGACTGCTGCGTACCCTGTACGAAAAAAAAAAAAACGACTCTTTATCAGTTTTCGTTTTGTTTGGGGAAACTTCGGCTTCTTTTCTTCCTTTCTATTGTTCTTTCTTACCAATTGTTTTTGATTTTCTTACTTTTTCCTTCCTTTTCTTTCTTCTAAGATTCTTTCTTTGTTTCTGTTACTTTTATCATTTCTTTTTTTACTTTATTCCTTTTCAGTCCAGGTTGAAAATCATGGAAGGATAACCGGAAGCCGAACTATTGTAGACCTTTTTTTTCCAAAGCAAGTATCATTGGGAAACAAGGCTTTGATCCGTAAAGCAAAACTTTTTCGTTCCCCGGAGAGATTGCTGAATATATATATATATATATATATATATCCAATTATTCTCCCTCCAGCTATGGGTAAATAGTAGGGCAGACTAGGTTCTTCAGCCTTGGTGAGGCAACTAGTCTAGGAGAAGGAAAAACTCTGAATTCAAACCTGTTAAACTCCGCTTAAAAATTGTCTTTGTGTCATATCCTGCCAGAGCGGAGGGGTTGGTAAATATATGTATATATATGCACACACACACACACACATATATATATATAAGGCAAGTTTTATTTAAGACGATAGAATTAACATTTTTAGTACAATTTTTCAAGTCTTCTTATTATATTTCTTGAGTCGGTATCCAGATGGTAAAGGAATTGCTCCATATGTTCAGCCCAAACGCTTTCTACCATACTTTTGGTCATTATAAGGGGTAGTGTAGTTTTAGTTAGTAGTTTGAGTTTTTATTGTTTTAATTATTTTCATATTAGCTATACAACCACGACACTCTCTCGTCGTCCCACTTATCGCCTTTCTGAAAATAGTGTCATCAAACAAGATTTAATAATAAATACAACAATAGTACTGACCAACTTACATCATCCGATATAAGGAAGATTCTCATAATTATATATATTATATATATAATAAAGAAAAATAATAACAAAAAATGATTACGAATCCTTGATGCAATATGCATGAAAAATTAAAAAAAGCAAACATAAATAAAATAGCATTTAACATAGGCACTAACATATTAAATATTCTTAATGACTAAAATCACTAACTCTGTTAGTAAACCTTTCCAATCGAACGTTTTAAAACAAAACGCTGAAAATGTTCCAACCGACAACTTTAAGATAAAACACTACAAATAATTAAAACAATAGAAACTCAAACAGTCAACTCAAACTATACTACCCCTGATGACGATCAAAAGTTGGTCGAAAGCGTTTGGCTAGAAGATATGGGACAATTCCTTTACCACCTAAATGCCGACACAAGGAAAATAACTAGAAGACTTCAAAAATTACAATTAAAAATAATAAACAGTGTTCCATCGTCTTTAATAAAACTTGCCATGATAATAACTTGTTGCCTAAATATACACTATATATATATATATATATATATATATATATATATATATATATATATATATAAAATATATTCTTCAAACCAGTAAATCCGAAGTAGGGAACAATTCCGTCAGGACAAATAAATCATTCAAATTTCGAATATTTAAATATTCCTGGTAAAGAGCCAATGCAAATAAATTCACAGAGCAAAAAATACTATTTCAAGAAAAAATCAATATTCGGTCACATTAGGAACGTAAATTTATTTCCATCCTGTTGAGAGCATTGATATGAATCAAAGACTCTAAAATAATTTTTTAACAGAACTTCAGAGATCCAATAAGAAAAAAAATTCTTATTGGATCTGATGAAGTGGATCTAATGAAATGGATCTGATGAAGTCATGTTAAAAATTATTTTAGAGTCTTTGATTCTTACCAATGCTCTTAACGGGATGGGAATAAATTTATGATCCTAATGTGACCGAATATTGATTTTTTCTTAAAATAATATATATATATATATATATATATATATATATATATATATATATACTCAGTAACCTCAATGGCATGAACAGGATGTGACACAAAGTTAATTTTATGAGTTCTACAGGTTTGATTTCAGAGTTTTCATTCTCTTAGACAGATTCCCATACCAAGGTTAAAAAGCCTGACCAGCTCTACTATTTACCCATGAGTGAGGAGAATAGTTTTGTTGTATACTGCCTGTAGAAGAAGAAAAAGACGACAATACTTAATTATAAAAATATAATCTCTTCTTTTTATTTATTACAAAAGGTACGAAATCAGTTGCGTGAAAAGAGAATCAGAAGAGACAGGAACCGCTCAGATTTGCACCAGAGGGAGATACGATATCTTCAGAAAGCCTTTCTTCTCCGCTCTGCCTCCACAAGGCTGGTACAAGGCCGACTTAAACATTTAATTATATTCGTTTCATCTTCGTGTTTCTTACATGAGACTGTTACAGGTCAATTCAACTACAGAGGCCTTCGTAAAGCACCTCTATTTTCTTCTGGGAACGTATTCATTTTCGACTTAGCGAGTTTTGTACTTTTTACACTTTTCCCCAACTCTCAACCCTTTATTACTCACAGCCAACGCCCAGGGCGGAGTAACATCTAGTCACTCTTCTGCCGGCTCTATTCCCAGTGTATGAGCGTTATGCGAAATGCAAAAAGCATCGTACAGGAATTGAACTTGGTTCATCGTATTCGATTCCAACATCAATAACTGTCACACTACGAGTGTCTCCTCTCTTTCTTTCTTTCTTTCTTCATCCATTTACATTCATACGTATGTATGTATGACATCTCACTCTCTCAAATGTATTTACAAAAATTGCATGAAATATTTTGAAATACAATAAATAAAATTTATTCAAAGAAACCATTATTGGCTTCAAACAGAGCTTCTTGACTACTTCAGAATCTCCTGAAAGATCAATAGAGATATAAGTAATGTAAGGAGGTGCCCGTGGTGTAATGGTTATCGTCGTAGAAAATGGACACAGAGACACGAGTTCAAATCCTGGATGAGGGAGAATAATTGGATTCATACTTTTCCCAAGGGTATTAGTGTTATGTGAAATGCAATCAGTAGCTACAACACCCAGGTGTAGGGGAGGGCGCTACTCCTTCATCCGAATTGCTCCACTTTACCCTTGATACATACCTTATAATACTGAGTGTTAAGCAAGGAGATATCAAGTACCAGTTTTTGAGTCCTTGGTATGATGCGACCTGGGATTGAACACTAATGACACCAAAATTACGTGAAAATCTTTTGAAATACTACGGATTAAATTAATTCAAAGAAACCGCCATTTGCTTCAACCACAGTCTCGAGACGACTTCGGAATTCCCTGCTGACCTTTCTGGCTGTCTCCTTGTTTAAATTGGTAAATTCAACTGTTATCCTTACCTTCAGTTTATCTTTGGTGTCATAGAGTTTTGTTGGCCTCTTGCTCAACAGCACCTTACTCCTAATTATCAGGGAAATTGCTATCTGTGTAATTTGGCAGCCAGATGTTAGGGGTGATTTGGTTGCAGAAATATTATCACAGCCAAACTTGTGTTCTCCTACTTCAGGGGCATGGCGCAGAGTTCTTTCGCCAAAAAGAAGGTCTTCGAGAAGCTACCCTCTAGATCCAGGTCGGAACCATATCCTCAAATTTCTTAATGTAGGGTCTTGTGAGATGATGAGTAGACGCATAATGGCATCTTTGTATGATAACTTTTGACATGAATACAGCTGGCTGTTTCCAAATTTATGGAGGAGTAAATTGGGTCATGATAGTACGTTCCTCGCAGACAGCACCCAGTGGACTCTACTTTACAGAACAGTAGACAAAACCTGAAAAAAACCAAAAAAAAAAAAAGCCCAAAGAGAATACTCGAAATCATTAATCTAAAATGCCGACAACTTACCCATCACTACCTGTATTCATATATATATACATATATATATATATATATATATATATAGAGAGAGAGAGAGAGAGAGGGAGAGAGAGGGGGGAGAGATAGATATATATAGTACAATTTCTTTATATAATGGCATATCAAACTTCGTGTGTTACTTAATGCTAATGTCATTCTTGTAGAAGAGCCGAAATGGAACTATTTAAGCCATTAATGGGGAGTGGGTAAGAGCGTATACACATTTTCCAATGGTATAAATAAGGTGACTATATATATATATATATATATATATAACTATATTGTAATGGTTTCCTGTCTGATGAATGCGTAAAGCATTAAACCCAGGTCACAGACACAATGATGTAATATACATACATATATATATATATATATATATATATAACCAGGCCATTGTAGAGTTTTTGCCAATGGTCCGGGAGACTGGGATTCAATCCTAGGTCGAGTTATACCAAAAACTTTAAAAAATCGTACTTGATGCCACTTGCTTAACTCTCAGTATTATAAGGTAAAGACCAAGAGTAAGGTGGAAGAATCCAGGGAATGGAGAAGCGCCCTCCTTTACACCTCAGTGTTGTAATTGTTGAAAAGGGAGCCTTTGGTTTGCCCTCGACCAAGTTCACCAACTTTACTTACTTTATATATATATATATATATATATATAGGTTGTTGTTGTTCCGAGTAAATATTCTAAAATAAATAGGACCGCAAATAATTTTAAATTTGGTCTTTAGGAGTTTTTTTATTATTATATGTAATTGCCCGCCACACGTTTATATATAAAAATAGCTTTATGCTCATGGGGTAGCATTAACGCTTTACATAATATACTCCAAAACCTACATTCAAATAGAACCTATCTACAACAGCTCTGTACAGACGGGATGTAGTCTGGAGGACTTGCCGAATGCGATGGACGATAGAGACGAATGGCGAGGGTGAGTCAGGGAAATCTGTGCTCGCAGCACGACATGATAATGACAATTTTTAGACATTCACGTGAAAGACAAAACAGACAAATGAATGTTGCAAGAGTGACTTGAAAATAACGCCAATATACCAGACTGATACCTTCTCATTCGTCCAAAGAAAAGAAAAAAACTTTATAGATAGATCTAAACCTACATTGAACAGAGCTAAACTCGTACCCTCTAAGACAGACGCGGAAATACACACACACACACGCACAGAGAGTGAGGGAGACAGAGAGGGAAACACATATTAAATCACACCCATATAAATGTGTATGCAAACATTAGCGCTCATACATATATAAGTGGACAACCACACACACAGAGTAGACACACACACACACACAGAGTAGACACACACACACACACACGCACACAGAGTAGACACACACACACACATACACACAGAGTAGACACACACACACACAGTAGACACACACACAGAGTAGACACACACGCACACACACATACACACACAGAGTAGACACACACACACAGAGTAGACACACACACACACACAGTAGACACACACACACACAGAGTAGACACACACACACACACAGAGTAGACACACACCTACACACACACACACACACACAAACACAAACCTAAGTACATATATAAACATTATATAAAAAATCCACCCACTTCCTTGAACATGTGTGGACGTATTTATGAGTGTACATATATGAATACCTGTGCGTGAGCACACACACACACACACACACACACACACACACACACACACACACACACACACATACATTGAGAATACATACTTATATATATATATATATATATATATACACAAAAACAAACATTTACACAGACATGTAGTTTTCACGGACAATTAACTCCAAGTGGACATTCACAGACAAATCAGGAATAAAACAAAATAAAAACAATCTTTTCTATAAAAGAAAACAGTCTCAACATAGCAGTCAAATCGCCTGAAGAGAACATAAAAAGTATACAAGTATATGAAATATTCAAAAACCTAAACACCAAATTTGAAATAATTTGTGAACCTATACATTTTAATATATATATATATATATATATATATATATATATACAGTTAGTAAGTAAGCCGACAGTAGTCGAGGGCAGCCTGAAGGCTCCCTTTCCAATAGCTACAACACATCGGAGTGTGGAATGGCGCAACTCCATTCTCTGGATTGCTCCATTTTACTCTTGATCTTTACCTTATAATGCTGAGTGTTAAGTAAGGCAGCATCAAGTACCATTTTTTGAGTCTTTGGTACTACCCAGCCTGGGTTTGAACCCAGTGGCGAACACTCTACCCACAATGCTAATGGGACAATATATATATATATATATATATATATATATATATATATATAAAGTAAACCGGAAGAACTGGGTTAAACCCCAGGTTGCGCCATACCAAAGACTTTTAAAATGGTACTTGAAACCTCCTAGCTTAACACTCAGCAATATAAGGTACGTATCAAGGGTAAGGTGGAGCAATCCAAGGAAAGGAGTAGCGCCTTCCCCTTCACCTCGGTGTAGTAGCTATTGAAAAGGAGGCCTTGTAGACGCCCTCGACAACGGTCGCCAACTTACTGTATACTTATATATATACATATATATGTGACGCGAAAGGTTTACTTTTATCCCAGAACGGGGTTTTACTTCGCACGTGTGAAGACGGGGCAGGTTGACACTTGATCCCCTATGGAATAAGTCCTCGTTCAGAGTTTTTCTCTCAGGCATATAAGACCTGGCATATTACGTGAGGAATTAATTTAGGGCCAGACTAACCGCCGCTGGCAAGGGGTTCCAAATTTCACACTATCCACACACCCACCAGGTCGCTTTCCTTCCTTCCCCTAGACAATGGAAGAATATGGACCTATAGGTTTAGTCGTAATAATATTATATTGTAGTAGTCGGCAACTCCGGTTTCCCGTGTGATATTTTTAAGGAATTTATAGGATAACTCTAAGCAAGATAACATAAGGCGAATAGAAGCTGAAAAGGAAGCATGAAGTAGCAAATTCGTAGATACGGCAAAGAACAACTTCGACCACGTGGTAACATTAAAAATACAGGAATCCTTTACTATACAAAGAGATACACTTTCAAAGTGTCGAATATATAATAAATGGACAGTCCACGAATATAAATGTCTTTTCTTGACTTTTGTTTTTCTTCAAATTGAGAGAGAGAGAGAGAGAGAGAGAGAGAGGTATATAAAATTTGGGTATAAAGGAGAAATAGCCCCAAAGTTACTTATCTTATTTTTCGACGGGGTTCCACTGGAGAATCTTTCTTCTTTCACGGGCTAATAGACTTTATACTATTTTTTTACACTGGCTTGAAGAACCTGGGGTCCCTCGTGTCCAACATATGTTTTTGTCTTCTTCACCCGGAGTAAATGGCTATGGGTCTGTCTGCCACGAGCCCTTTCCAATAACTAACATTTCTTCTCGTTTTTTTCGCCGACGGGGAGAAGGGTGCCACTTCCGTTTCAGGGCCCCAGCCAATCATTTGGCTTCTCTCTCCTTCTCACTTCCGGTGTCCGGCGACCTGAGGTTACTAAGTACCAACACCTGTTGATATCCCCTCTGTGACCTACATTCTTTCTTAACGGTCACTTTTTTGACGGGTTGCCACTGTTCATTCCAACGGGAGGATAGTATTAATCTTATTTCTATCGTCTCCGTGGGATATCACGTGACATATATAATATCCTCCACATCAAGTCATGCTGATAGCATGTATTCCCTTGACTCTCTCTCGCCATACCTTCCTATCGTCCATTGCTCCTGGCAGGTTCTCTTGTCAGCATCCAGTTTCTGCACAAAGCTGATGTATGCAAATCTTTACCGTTCGACTAAACCTTTTACGTCCTGTGTTGGAGTCCATTAGAACATATTACTAATGAGTACGTCCTACTTCTCCATGTCTTGTCCGTTTTACTTCGATGCTTTGTGAGATGGGATGTAAGTGGCCGTATGGCTGCAGTCTTGTGGAGTTCTTCCAGGATTTGCTTAAAACAGTACAAAGCATTCCTTTAAAATTCCTACGTAGTTATTTCTCTACTGTTTTCTAAAGAGTCCAGGTGTTGCAAACGTACAGTTGTATCTACACCCTCAAATTTCGGTTTCTTGGTTTGGTTTCTTTGTTTAATGGCATACTAACCTTTGCAGGTTATTTAATGCCAAAGCCATTCACCTAGAAGAACTGTCAGTAGTACTATTTAACCCATAGCTGGGAGGATAAGGGGGTTCATACCTTTCCCAAGGGTATTTAACCGAAAGTGAACGTAATAGCGCGACTGGAGTTCGAACTCGCTTACTATAATTCTATAGTCCATTGCTTTAACCATTACACCACGAGGACACCCCTCGCAAAATTTCGGAAGAATTTCCGTTTTATTTAATCAGAGGGAACATGTTTCCTTATGATCAACAACCAATCAATAGCAGTCAACGCCTTCCCTAAGCGTATGTTGACATCGCTATCAGTAGATGAGATATTGCTGACACAGTAATTGAACTGGTTTAATAATTTCAGGGACTTGCCACTTAAAGTTGAGATAGCTCTTTTTCTTTAAAACTCATACGCTCAATTTTATATATGTTTATGTAGAGAACAATGTCTATTACTGCTAGCTTCAGGTTAAGCAGCAGAATTCGGCTACGTCTGGTGTATTTACATGAAGCGCTTGATCATATGCGTAGTCTACATCAATAATAGTTTCTGCTGGATATCGTCTGTTTTTGTTTTTTATATATGAAACTATTTTCTTTTATCGGAACTATTGATGTTCATAGAACGTTATCTAGGCAGATTTTTTTAGATAGATAGATAGATAGATTTTGTGCAAAGAATCCAGTGACAATATAAAAAAAAACCGGTCGCGATCAAGAGTACAAACACACACACACACACACACACACACTTATATATATGTGTGCATGTGTGTGAATTATATTACTTATAGTCTTGTCAATATCAAGGAAAATACTGAAAGATGGAATCGGAAACGATTTGATAATCATTATATCCGCAAAATCCTCCTGGTACAATGGTTAAAGTCGTAGGAAATGGACACGGAGAACCACTTTCAAATTCTGGACAAAGCTCTTTCCATTTCACATATCGCTAATACTCTTGGGAAAGGTACGAATCCAACTGTTCTCCCTCCAGCTATTAGTAAATAGTAGGACAGATTGGTACTTTAACCTTGGTATGGCAACCAGTCTAAAAGAAAGAAAACTCTGAATTCAAACCTGTTAAACTCCGCAAGAAAATTGACCTTGTGTGACATCCTGCTCTTGCGGAAGGATTACTAAATACACACACACACACACACACACACATATATATATATATTGTCATCCACTGACAGACTGTCCCGTTGTATCACAACTCTTCAATGTAGCTAGATATGCGAGATGCTTCACACTGGGCTCGAAACCCGGCAGACATTACATCAATTGGATATTTTACCCCAGAGACATCATCATTCTCAGCGTTAGTTGAGGAATTTTTTACGTATAACTTTTTATATATACGTTATCGGCTATTTGGAGAGAGTCATGAGAAGAGCTATTAGTGTAGACTGAGCCAGCAGCATTTGGTAACCGTCTGACCAATGATCTTCCAAAAGACGAGAAGCTTTTTTGACTCTCAGTCTACGCTAGCGAAACTTAGAGATATATGCTCTATCACCGATATCGAGCACTCTTTATTTATGAGTATAGCAAACTATATTATTTATACGAAAGTAGTCAGAAAAGTCCCGAGGCTGAAAGGTTCATATGATGACATCATATCTTCTGTTGATGACTTTTTTTCGACTAGTTGGATTCAGTTTTGAACTGTATCGCCGATAGAAGAAATGTGCAGACGACAAGAGGAGGCATACTGAAAAATAAACCACGATTCCAGGAGAATATCTTAGTCAGTCCATGAACTTTTCAGCCAACCTAGTATATATACGAAGGTCAATAAATAAATAAAGTGAATTTTGTTTAATAGGTAATAGAAAGCTTATTTACTGTTGTATATTTTTAAAGAAATCATTAATGTTTGTTCTTTCATATCCCAGATAACAGTCAGCAAGACCCTCTTTACCGACCGATGCGTACTGAACTTTTTCTTTACCGGAGAGTCATTGTGTCAATCATTTTTGACTCGGGCTCTTAGTGGCAAACTCTTGTTTAGCCTATTTGTAAACATTTTTGACTAAAACAGGCTTCTCTATACACATCACACATTCAATAAATTTCGCATTGTTTGCACTTCTCAGCCACCAAAAACTTGATGACAGACCTCTGTTCCAGCTGGGAACCTTCTGTTTGATTTGCCACCGTTTTAATTACCTCATAACAACTCTTTATGAGATTGAACCGTAATAACCCAATTCCATTCAATGCAGAGTTCACATTTATGAAAAAAATCTGATCCAAGAAGATAGCTTTTGTATTAAATAACCCACGGAAGTTGATATGCCATTAAACACAGAAACCAACGAAAAAATTCTGAAAAGAAATATTTTAATTTTTCAAGGAAAAATCCTTTTGATTTCATTTTGTTTCGTTTGGTTGGATTTAGTTGTGTTTTATGGCACGCCAATCCTTGTGAGTTATTCAATGACCAATCTAATCATATATATATATATATATATATATATATATATATATATATATATATATATATATATATCGCTCTGCTATCGGATTGCGCAAAATGTAAACAAACGAAAAATAAATACAATTGCGTTATAATACCTTAACTGACATATGGAGCCGAAATGGCAGAACAGTTAGATACCAACTCTTAAGGAGGTGCCCGGGGTGTAATGGCTATAGTCGTAGGAAATGGACACGGCGACACGAGTTCAACTCCTGGACGAGACTGATTGCATATCACATAGCTATGGGTAAATAGTAGGACATACTAGGTTCTTCAGCCTTGGAGAGGCAACTAGTCTGGGAGAAGGAAAACTCTGAATTCAAACCTGTTAAACTCCGCTTAAAAAATGACGTTGTGTCATATCCTGCCCGAGCGGAGGGGTTGGTAAATAAGGTTAGATACCAACTCTCGTGTAAAGTTAGGCGGGTTTCGATCCCAGCTTGAGACATCCATCGTGTCTAGCAACACTGAATAGTTGTGATACAACGAAACAGTCTTTCTGTGGATGACGATATGTATATATATTTATATATATATATATATAATCTGTAAGCAAATAGTTTGTTGTTAATATTAATTTTAAACGAACCAGAACTCATTTATTTTCATACTGTATTGTGATCTTATACTATTAATTCTATTTGATATCAACCATTTGTTTGCACAAAGTTAAATGGTTTTAAATAGAGTATACAATTTTATAGTACAATTTGATACAAAGATGGGAGCCAAACAGGTACTACCACTCAGGGACTGATCCAGGATTGGAGCGTGATTATTAGATGCAATTTTGCATTATAGCCAGGAGACTTGCTCGGGGAGAATATTAACCTTCTGTAGAGGTGCAGTCGGTGGATTTTACAGCCCAAGCCGACAGGGTGACTTATTTATTACATCATTCTTATATATATATATATATATAATATATATATATATATATATATATAATAGTAAATGAGTATATATTACATTATTTATATTTTTAGGACTATTGTCCTCATCTTTGTCACCATGTTTATCACAACGTTTCGGTCGTTGTACGCTCCGGCCTTCTTCAGGTGGTTGGAATGTCGAACTTAACCCTTTATTTCGATTACCGGGGTAGACTGTTCTAGTTCCACGAGCCATATTTAATGGATGTCAATTATCAGTTATCTCCTGTTAATTTTCCCTCTGAATGTTCTCCACTGCCTTTACACTCTTTTGGGTATGTCACTGGATCTAACCAACGCCTTTATCCACTGTGCCATGTGTTCTCATGGCACCTAAATTTATTCATTATTATATTATATGATTGCTTTATCACAAATACTGAGCACTCTCCGAATGATACGGCATTTGGTCTGCCACTAACCTACCAAGTGAGATAATGACAATCGTATACTGTTGTAATATATATATATATATATATATATATATATATATATATATATATATATAGTTGTGTCTGTATAGGTGTGTACAGGGTGTCCAGTATCCTTAATTCCGAATTGCTATAAGTTTGTTCTACTCAAATAAGAAAAACCGTTGCTTTGAAAAGTTATAAATAAACGCAAAAGCAGATGTTTGGCCAATCTCAAACTTATGTAAAGACAAAAAGATCGCACTTTGCCTTGAATACATGCCAACCACTCAACCACTTTGGCTGACAAACAACAATCCCTCGGTGAGTCCCGGTCAGAGAGAACAACGCAGGCAAGTTCAAAAGCCGCCAAATTTTAAGATGGCGACCAAGGCGTGATTTAAGTTAATTCTTTCAACCCTTCTAAAACGATCAATATAATAATGTTATTTGTCAATCTTCTCATCTTTTGTTTAATCATATCTATTAAAGCACTGTGGATACTCCGAAATTTCAGGATAACAACGCCACATACATGGGGGATAACTCCTTTAGATAGAGCAAATTTTCAGCTATAAAGCATTATTGGCTATGCTTTTCTTGCCAGCGATGAGTAAGATACTACACAATTTTACCTATCTATCTATCTATCTATCTATCTATCTATCTATCTATCTATCTCACTGTAAATACCTTTCCATATATTTATCTATTTTAGTTTGTTCAAATCTATCGATCTATCAATCTATCTATCTATCAATCTATCTATCTATCTATCTATCTATCAATCAATCTATCTATCTATCAATCTATCTATCTATCTATCTATCTATCAATCTATCTATCTATCTATCTATCTCTGGCTGTTTGAATCTATCTATCTATCTATCTATCAATCAATCTATCTATCTATCAATCTATCTATCTATCAATCTATCTATCTATCTATCAATCTATCTATCTATCTCTGGCTGTTTGAATCTATCTATCTATCTATCTATCTATCTATCTATCAATCAATCTATCTATCAATCTATCTATCTATCAATCAATCTATCTATCTATCTATCTATCAATCTATCTATCTATCTATCTATCTGTTGTGGCCTATTAGAGGCCAAAGAGAAGATACAGAAGAAAAGAAAGTAGATTGAACAATTGTATTGAAGAACAGAACCTACTTACCAAATAAGAGTATTAGTACAGAAGGTAGAAGTGTCCGTCCGAAAACTATCAGGTTCGACTGCTGTCAGTATTTGTAGTACATCCCACCAACCGGACGAGTGTGGCACAAGGCCTTTTTTAGATGGTCTGGGCGTTAGGCCATAGCCCAGACACGTCCGGCAGCTCTAAAAATGCCTCAGGCTCGATATTTTCCTAAAAATAGGGGCACCTCAGGCGCCATGTGATAAACCTAGTCTTGCTAAGGAGTGTTAGAGCCAGGGTGGACGGTCCCCCGAGACTTGAGGATGCCGGTCAAGGCGCACCTCGACCGACTGCCACTGGAACCCGGACACACCCGACCAAATCCGTGTACCGACCAACTCGGCCGACCGAAGTGTATCCCAGCCCAGCGCCCCCACCCCGAGAGTAATTCATACGCTCCACTCTGCTGGGAGGAAGTCTCTTTATTTCCAAAATAGTAAAAATTACAATTTAAGGGAGCACAAGGCCACAAGCGTTTTTGTGGGGGAGGGGAAACGGAGCGATCGTGCTGGACAAATACATCTAAGGATCCCTTGCTAGCCACATTCGCCGATCAATTCATACAATACCAGTGGGCATTCAACTTTTCCCTAGCACACTGCACCTAACAAAATACAGCATTTGCTCTGTGAACAAAGGCCCTACTTTAAAACCCCGTATGAAGAATGCATGAATTTTATTTACAAAAAAATGATATATTTACAATTAGTGAAAATGATGGGGATGGGAGAAAACCCCAAGAAAAAAATAAGGTAGCCAAACTGCTTGCAGGAACAGCGTGGAAGAAACTACACTAATAAGATCAGTGGATGGGACGGCCACTCTGCTGTTCATGCAAGATGTTAGGCCACCTGACCAGATACAGTCCACAGAAAACATCTACAAACAACAGTAACAACGGCAGTACTTTCAGGGTACTCACATTTTACCCATACTCGATTTAGTTGCAGCTGTTGAACTAAAGACTCTGTCCTTTATTATATCAGACCTAAGGACCAGGAGATTAGCTGGTTTAAAGATGGAGACTTTCGAGGAGCTGCTAAAATCCCCGGGCATCCCATGATACCTACTTTTGCGCGTACTGATATAATAAAGGACAGAGTCTTTGGTTCAACAGCTGCAACTAAATCGGGTTATGGGTAAAATGTGAGTACCCTGAAAGTACGGAGCGTACTTTCCGACTTTGTCCTTTTCGTCGTCTTTAGCTAATTTCTTTTTGATTGACCGGGACACTGGCGTTGCTGAAATTGCTTGCGGTCTTTATTCTGGCTGGGGATTCTTTTGTCACTCGTAAAGCCGGTAGCGATGGCCATTCTGAAGATGATGTTGATGGTCCAGGTACCGGCTCTTCGGACTTCAGGTAATTACCAAATTGGGCTTTTCGTTATGTGATGGTATCTTCCTGCATAGTTGCTTAAGGCAACTAGAAGGAGAGATGTTGGGTGGATGGAAAATAAGGCTGTTGTTGCTGTTGGAAACTGTGAAGGAGGGTCTGATGCAAAACTGTGGCTGAGACTTAAGAAAGATTGAGAGAAAAAGAAGAAAAATAAGGTCAAGCTAGCGCCTGAACTTAGTAGGAGTTGCAAATATTAACACAAACAAAAACCGACTTAGGGGAGGGGCGCACGCGTGCGGGATCGTTCCACCTGTGTCTACTGCTAGGAGGAAGTCTCACCGAGGGTTAATATTTATGAAGGCGGATGAGTTTATTATCGTGTAGATAGGTCAACAAACACTATCTATCTATCTATCTATCTATCTACCTCACTGTTACTACCTTTCCATCAATCTATCTATTTCAGTTTGCACACATCTATATATATATATATATATCTGTCAATTTATCTATCTCAGGTTATATCAATCAATCTATCTATCTATCCATCAATCTCTCAATCAATAAATAAACGTATATATATATATATATATATATATATACAGTGTATCACAAAAATGAGTACACCCCTCATATTTCTGCAGATATTTAAGTATATCTCTTCGTGGGACAACACTGACAAAAGGACACTTTAACGCAATGAAAAGTAGTCTGTATGCAGCTTATATAACAGAGTTATTTTCCCCTCAAAATAACTCAAAATATAGCCATTAAAAGCCATTATAGCCATTAAAAGCCAACAAAAATGAGTACACCCCTAAGAAATTACACCCTTAAATGTCCAAATTGTGTACTGTTTGTCATTTTCCCTCCAAAATGTCATGTGACTCATTAGTGTTACTAAGCCCATGTGTTACTAGGCCCATGTGCATAGGGAGCAGGTGTGTTCAAATTTGTAGTGCAGCTCTCACACTCTCTCATACTGGTCACTGAAAGTTCCAACATGGCACCACATGGCAAAGAACTCTCTGAGGATCTTAAAAGACATATTGTTGCGCTACATGAAGATGGCCAATTCTACAAGAAGTTTTCCAACACCCTGAAACTGAGCTACAACACAGTGGCTAAGATCATCCAGCGTTTTAAAAGTGCAGTGTCCACTCAGAACAGGCCTCGGGTAGGTCGTCCAAAGAAGCTGAGCGCACGTGTTGAGCATTACATCCAAATGCTTTCTCTGAAAGAACGGTGTAGGAGTGCAGTCAGCATTGCTGCAGAGATTGAAGAGGTGGGGGGTCAGCCTGTTAGTGCTCAGACCATACGTCGCACTCTACATCAAATTGGTGTGCAGGGCTGTCACCCCAGGAGGAAGCCTCCTCTGAGGACGATACACAAGAAAGCCTCCAAACAGTTTACTGAAGACATGTCAACAAAGCACATGGATTACTCGAACCACGTCCTATGGTCTGATGAGATGAAAATTAATTTGTTTGGTTCTGATGGCTTCAAGCATGTGTGGCAGCGACAAGGAGAGGAGTACAAAGATAAGTGTGTCATGCCTACAGTCAGGCATGGTGGTGGGAATGTCATGGTCTAAGGCTGCATGAGTGCTGCAGGTGTTGGAGAGTTATATTTCATTGATGGAAACATGAACTCCAACATGTACTGTGAAATACTGCAGCAGAGCATGATCCCCTCTCTCCAGAAACAGGGTAGCAAGGCAGTGTTCCAGCATGACAATGACCCCAAACACACCTTCAAGATGACCATTGCTTTACTGAAGAGGCTGAGGGTAAAGGTGGACTGGCCAAACATGTCTCCTGACTTGAACCCAATAGAACATCTTTGGGGGATCCTCAAGCGGAAGGTGGAGGTGTGCAAAGTCTCAAATATCTGCCAGCTCCGAGATGTCGTCATGGAGGAGTGGAAGAGCATTCCAGTGGCTACCAGTGAAGCTCTGGTAAACTCCATGCCAAGGAGAGTAAAGGCAGTTCTAGATAATGATGGTGGCCACACAAAATATTGACAGTTGACATGGTGTATGTTAATATTGATAACTTTCCCTAAGGGATGTACCCACTTTTGTTGGCAGGGGTTTAGCTTTTAATGGTTATATTTTGAGTTATTTTGAGGGAAAAAATAAATTAACTCTGTTATATAAGCTGCATACAGATAACTTTTGATTGTGTCAAAGTGTCATTGTTGTCTCATGAAGAGATATACTTAAATATCTGCAGAAATGTGAGGGGTGTACTCACTTTTGTGATACACTATATATATATATATATATATATATATATATTGGCAGCAATTCTTCGTTAATGCAAATTTCATTAAACATAATAGATATTTTATGTCTACATATTTTCTTCTGGATCCGTTCGAATTCCCGTATTACTTTTATCGTATTCGGGGGGAATTGATTTATGTATTGTCCATAGTTGTATGTATCCCTGGTACTTTATGCCCGACTTTGGGCCATCATCAGGGGAGGATCTATTGCAAAAGTGATGTAACTTTTGTTTTAGCATATTACTACTGTGTAAGGGCGTCTTTGCCGTTGAAGATTATGACGTTTGCTTTTAATTAGTGCCAGTAGCTAAAGACATTTAAGTACATTAGCACTGGCTCGAAAATTAATTCTATTGAGTGTTGGTTGCATTTTTCTAATATGTAGTGCTTCGAGAATCTGAAGTTTTTGTTTATTATTTTGATGTTCTAATATTGTTGTGTTGTCGGTGAGAATTTTCCGTAGTTGTGTTGTTGGGCATGAATGTTTTTTAAATGCTTTTAAAAAAACATTCATGCCCAACAACACAACAACGGACAATTCTCACCGACAACACAACAATATTATTATTTCTGGCTTTAGTAGAGTGTGTTCCAATTGCTGCTGCAGCTGTTCATTTGAAGCTGAAAATTGGTCAGTCATCTCATAAGATGTATAGTAATAACATCGTGAATTTTCAAGAGTCTACGACAACTTTAAACGCCTGTACAAAAAAAGTCTGGAAACTTATTGAAGGCACCACGAATGATGTAAAATGGATCTTTTATGACAATGTTTACCGCAAAAGGCAAGGATAAATCTCCACAGCCGACTCTAAAGGAGGGGCTTCAGGGAAGAAAAGCAATCAAACGCTCAATGCAGATTTATTCTCTCAATAGCGACAACGTGTGCATGAAAAACTTCAAAGAAAACGCCTTGCACTTTTCATTAGAAGAAACGTTGTACTTCTCCATGATAAGGCCAGGCTGCATTCAGCAAGAATCACGCCGGGAAAAATATTGGATTTATGCTGGTCTCCCCTAATCTATCTACCATATTCACCTGGTCTTGCTCCTGGGGATTTTCATTTTTGTCCTTCTCTACAAAAGGCTCTGAAAGACAAAAAATTTCTAGAAGAAAATCAGATGAAAACGTTGGTGGAAACTTGTTACGCTCGGAAACAAATGAATTTTAATTAAAAGGAATCAACAAGCTAATAAATGGCAAGAAATGATTCAAAATAATCGCGAATATACTTGATGATAACTGATTGACATTTAGTCATATATATATATATATATATATAAAGATTGTTATTGGCCCAAGCAGAGAAAAATGAACAGATCTACAAATGATTTAAAGTAGGTATTAGATTTCATATACTTGTGTTCTCCACGTGTTTCAGACGCAACGTCTTCTTCAGGAGATTTTGAATGGTCATTTTAATTTCCTTAAGAGGACGTAAAGTCTAATATATATATATATATATATATATATGGAAGTAAATAAGAAAATTAAATCCAAAAGTATAAAGAAAAGTAGAAAAGCCAAATAATCCAAAATTTAATGAATTTATTATGAAAGTCGACGTTGAACGTTTCGGTAATAATAACCTCCTTTAGAACTTTAAATTCATGAAAAATGTTAAAATAGCGATGGATGTTTGATGAAATTCCAGGAGAAAATAAAGTGTGTATAAAAAAGAGTTCTTAACAGTATATTTCTTTTTTATACACGCTTTCTGTCGTATTTAATTTCCTTATTTACTGCCATGTATATATATATACTTCCATATATATATATATATATATATATACTTCCAAATATATATATATATATATATATATATATATATAATTGACATAATTATAATTTATGAAGGTTATATATATATATATATATATACAACAGTGTTGGCTGTCACTAAATCAATTTTTGGGTGTGGGGCGAACCAAGTGCAATATGATATGGAGAGTGCTTGATATCTAAGATAGAGCTATTATATAATAATAATAATAATAATAATAATAATAATAATAATAATAATAATAATAATAATGATAAATAAATAAATATATATTAGCTTTATATATTTAATGCCATGGAATTTAGTCTATCCAACCCACTGAAACTGCTGGGATTTAGAATTACCATACACAGAAATCTAAAAATGGTAAATTTCTTGGACGTAACACTAAACTTATGTAAAGGCACATATGAACCTTATAAAAAAGATTATAAAACACCAATCTACATACGCACTTCTTCAAACCACTCACCCTCAATAACCAAACAAATCCCAAAATCTATCGGATGGAGGCTATCCAATAACTCTTCAGACATCGATATTTTTAACAAACACAAACACATATATGACAAAGCATTAAAACAGCCGTTATAGACAAGCACTAGAATTCATACCTCCAAAAGACAAATCTAAGCACAGAAATAGGAATATTATTTTGTTTAACCCACCTTATGATAAATGTATAACATCCAATATAGGTAGGGACTTCCTAAACTTAATCACCAAGCACTTCCCCAATAATAGCCCCCCATGCCAAAATCTTTAACAAAAACAGCATTAAGGTTAGCTACAGTTGCACAAGCAACATGTCCTAAATAATAAAAAAGCACTATAAAAAAATCACATCCGTCAACAGTACAATACATACCCCCAACCACTGCAATTGCAGGGTCAAAAACACATGCACCTACTACGAAAATGCCTATATAAAAATGTTAGATACAAAGCCACCGTAAAAACTAACAACTCCGTCAAACATTACATCGGTGAAACGTAGGGCACCATAAAACAGAGAATTTCAATTGTCTTTAATTGGAATCATTTTGAAATGAGGCTTCTTAATCTGAGAATAAATAAATCTTCTTAATCATTTTGAGATGAGGCTTCTAAATCTGAGAATAAATAAAAATTAATTCTCAGAGAATTTACAACCACAAACTTTCTTTCATAAAGAGAAACTACTCATCCAACACCTCCTTATCCTCGTAGATATGGCACCTAAAAGACATAAACATCACTCCCACAATCACCTAGGAGATACTAGAACTAGCACCTGCTTAAAACAAAACATTAAAAAAATGCCTCCACGAGAAATTAGCCATCGTTACCAACCCATCACAAAATACCTTACTAAATAAAAAATTTGAAATCCTTTCAAAATGTAGGCACGAGGACAAACATCTTCTCTCACACTTCAACGCATACACATAACCCATTAAACACCTCCACTAAAAGAAATCAAACAACTCCACACCACACCTGAAGCACCATAAGTATCATTTTCCTCCACCAACCATCACACCCGCCACAATATATGTACCATCTTTCTCCATTAATCCCCATACCCTTCTCCACACGCCTCCACTATCTATTAAATTTATATTTTTATGAGTGTTAATAATAGGCCGCAACACTCTACAGTCATCTTATCTACTACGTACACTCTATCTTTTACTACAATAACGTATAAGTCATAGAGCGTTAACCCAAACCAGATGACAATTAAAAAATACCATCACAGCCCCCCCACCACCACCAACTATTATCCATACCTCCTAAACCAACCATCTATTTCCTTAATTTTATAATGACAACACTTTTCTCTTCAGTTATAATCATCATCGTATATAATAAATCTAACTATTATTGTAACCCCTTCATTATATTCATTATGTACGTACTATCACAGATAACTATAGTATATATAATATATACGCCACATTTCATCAAATTATTATCATTATATTCTAGCCCAAATCTCTTCCCTACATAAAATACCAATATTGTACAATATTCCACAGTATATTGCAATACAATATATCTCTACCCCTTGATATTCATTGTGATTCTGATCTACCATACGATACCCACTTAAATACGCTTTCAAATCAAATCTTTATTTATTTCCCTCGACATGCAATGATGATGTTTTGTTCTTTAGTTATAATCACCTACACATACAGAAATAGATAAAGAATCTTTCCTGACAATATTGTAGCAAAATAAGATACACAGACGACTAACATCCGGTAAAAACGACGTGCTGCGCATGTACCTTCATATACACATGCACTATATACTACTCACATACACACACACACACACAATAATAGGCAACTACAAACCACACAAACAAATACACATACGCACACACACAAACACACATTCACATACAGACACTTACAATAACACATAAAGATTCCTACAAAATCCCAACAGTTTTTGACTGTATTTTTCGATTTTTGATTCATTTAATTTCGTTGACTGCCTGATGATTGTTGTTCTGGAAAAACTCCATGAAACCCCGGAGTCGCAGACTAAATTCCATGGCATTAAATATATAAATTTAATATATATTTATTCATTATTATACACACACACACACACACACACACACACACATATATATGCACACATAAAGATTGTTGTTAGTCCAACGAGAGAAATGTAAATATTTTAACATGAATAGTTCCACAAATAACTTTTAAATTTCTTATTTAGTTTTTTATTATTTCATATATTTGTGCTCCAACACGTTTTTTAGACTTTACAGTGGATAGAGTGTTCGCCAATGGTCCGGGAGACCTGTGCTCAATCCCAGGTCGCGTCATACCAAAGACTTTAAAAATGATACTTGATACCTCCTTGCTTAACACTCAGTAATATAAAGTACGTATCAAGGGTAAAGTGGAGCAGTCCTGGGAAAGGAGTAGCCCCCTCCCCTACGCCTCGGCGTAGTAGCTATTGAAAAAGGAGCCTTCTGGTCGCCCTCGAATACGGTCGCTAACTTACGTCATCTTCAAGAGATTTTGAATGGTTAAGTTTAGTTATTCTATTTAGAAAAAATTATTTTGATGAGATGTGTGTGTACATGGGTTTCATGTTCATATATGCGTGCACAGAGAGAGAGAGAGAGAGGGGGGCAGGGAGGGAGGTAGAGATAGAATAACACATACGTATGAAAAAATACATAAAGCAGATATCATCATGGACAATTAACTACACTAGGGCTTGTTTCGTTTTGTAATGGCATATCAACCTTTGTGGGTTATTTAATGTCAAATCCATCCTTCTAGAAGTATAGTAATGGTATTATTAGACGTATGGCTAGAAGGATAAGGGGGTTCATACCTTTCCCAAGGGTATTTGTCCGAAAGTGAACGTAATTTAACAGAACTTCTTCAGATCAAACAAGAAAATGGATTAAAATAACTCTTTCACATTTACAAGCAGACTTTAAAAAAAAAAAGAAGCTTATTTCGCCTTCTTAAGCCTAATCCTTTCAAATCAAGTCGTAATAAATAACAACTTATTTTGAAATGTAAAGAACATCCGGTTTCATCATACTTCAAATTTAACAGAGGAAAAATTCACAGCTAAAAAAATACATGTCAAACTCTCCAAAATATTATACAAAAAATTATTATTCAGACATATCTTACTTTCATCATCATGTCATGCTGCTAGCACGGATATCGCTGACCCTCTCTCGCCACTTCTCCCTATCGTTCATCACCTCTGGCAGGTGTTCAGGGCTACATTCTGTATCCCCACATAGCTGCTGTATGTATGTTCGAGCTGGTCGTCCTGCTTTTGCCCGGCCATATGTGGGAGTCCATAGGAGTACATCACTTATGAGCTCGTCCCTGCTTCTCCAGCAGTATCCTGTATGTCTGGTTCGTCTAACTTGTACAGATTTCGTGATGGGAGGCAGGTGGCCGAATAGTTGGTGCCTTGTAGGGTGTTGTTGCCAGGACTTGTTCAAAGTACTCTTGTGTAAAAAAAATCTGACTTTAGTACATCAAATTCTAATCATTAAAATGAAATAAATCAATCTAAAACTAAAATTAATAACTGTAAGATACCCCGTTATATATATAAGTGTATTTATATAAAAGTTAGTAAAGTTGGCGATCGTAGTCGAGGGCAACCAGAGGGCTCCCTTTTCAATAGCTACTACACTGAGGTTTAGGAGAGGGCGCCACTCCTTTCTCTGGATTGCTCCACTTTACCCTTGATACATACCTTATATTACTGAGTGTTAAGCAAGGCGGTATCAAGTACCATTTTTAAAGTCTTTGGTTTGACGTGACCTGAGATTGAACCCAGGTCTCCCGGACCATTGACAAACACTGTACCTACTTGGCCAATGAGCCGGTTTGTACTTATATATTTGGGTCATATTGAACAAGTCCTGGTGGCAACACCCCACAAGGCACCAACTATACGGCCACCTGCCTCCCATCACGAAAACTATCCAAGTTAGACGAACCAGGCATGCAGGACACTGCTGGAGAAGCAGGGACGAGCTCATAAGTGATGTACTCCTATGAACCCCCACATATGGCCGGGCAAAAGCAGGACGACCAGCTCGAACATACATTCAGCAGCTATGTGAGGATAGGGGATGTAGCCCTGAAGACCTGCTAGAGGCGATGAACGATAGGGAGAAGTGGCGAGAGAGGGTCAGAGATATCCGTGCTAGCGGCACGATATGATGATGATATATTTGTGTACAAACACACACACACTCACACACAAAGAATACATGCTAATACATAGGAAGAAGATTTACACATATATATATATAAAGAACTTTTACAGTAACCAGAGGTCTTCACGAATATTTAATTCCAATGGGACACAAATCCTGGAACAAAAAAGATCACATCATATCAAAATAATTTTTACTATAAAAACAAGCGAAACTTAACATAGCCATTCAATCCTGGAAGAAAAAAGATCACATCATATCAAAATAATTTTAACTATAAAAACAAGCGAAACTTAACATAGCCATTCAAAATCTGCTGGATAAGAGGTAAAGTCCGAAACACGTGAAATACAGGTATATGAAATAATAAAAACCTGGATACCAAATCAGAAATCATTTGCAGAACTATCTATTTTTAAGTGTTTATTTTTCTCTCATTAGACCAATAACAATCTTATATATATATATATATATATATATATATATATATATATATATATATATCACTCTCTCTTTCTCTCTCTTACTCTCTCTCTCTTTCAGTATATATACAGGAGCGAGCATAAAGATCAGAACGATATTAAGAAAAGTCTAAATGTGAAATAACTTTTTATTTTAAAGCTTCATAGAACGTTTTAGTGAGGAAAAATAAGAATATAAAGGTAAATTATATAATTCCATTATATAAAGCTCAATAAACTTATTTTGATAAAGTTATAAGATTAATCATATGACATTCGGAAAGAATAGATGACCACAAACAACAGAACGATTAACAGAATCTTACTATTATAATAGATACATTATATCTAAATAAAAATAGCGATCATAATTCATTGGTACTTGATGTGTAAACTTTTACTTTCAATAATAGCCTGACATCTTTTGTTATACAAGCGAATTAATGTCTTGTGTTCATCAACGGATATTTTCTTCCATTCTCCTTTCAAATTAGTCCCTAGTTCTTCGACGTTTCTTGGATTCTTTTCCTTAACTCTTTTATTTAGTAACTTCCAAACATCCTCCATAGGATTCATGTCAGGGTTTTGAGCAGGCAACTCCATAACAGTAACATCATCCTAAAAAAGGAATGTTTTAACAGACTTCACTGTGTGACACAGAGTGTTATCTTGCATAAATACAGCTGGTTGATTAATTGCAGTTCTGAAATTAGGTACATGTTTTTTCAATATCTCTTTGTATACAGTTGCGTTAATTTTACCGTGTAGCCTGACAAGAGGTCCTGTACCAGTAACAGAGATCATGCCAAACCCCATCACACTTCCTCCTCCGAATTTAACGCTACTTTTAGTGCACTGAGGTGATTATCGTTCCTTAGGACTGCGTTGAACGAACCTTCTATCGTCACAACCGAAGAGGTTAAATTTGACTCATCTGAAATGAACACAATCTTCAGTTCATAAGACGTGTTCAGTGGCAAATTTCAATCGGCTCATTTTGTTCTTTTTAGAAATGAAAGCCTTCGTAGAAGCCACTCGACTGTTCAAATTTATTTCATTAAGCCTTGGGGAAATAGTGTGCCTTGATATTTTAATAGCAAGATTCGCATTAGGTCTTTTAGAGATAGCGGTTACTGTCGTAAATCCTTTTTTTAATTCCTTACCAATCCGTCTGTCTTCCCTTACATTAGTTTTCCTAATACTGTCAGATGTTTTCTTGGCTTCACATGACCCAGGTACCACAAGTTTTCTTTAAATTCTATGAACAACACTTTTAGATTTCCCCACGGTCTTTGAAATATCCCCAATCGAGAGTTTGTCTTCATTACGTAACTTGACTATCAGTTTTCTAAGTTCCAGAGATGTCACAGATTATTTCGCCATATTTACAATGCAAGAGCCGGTGAAGAGCCCGTGTAATTTAGTAAAATACCCTACTTTATATCCTTACTCTAAGATTTTTTTAATAATTCAAAATAATTATTAAATTCTACGGATTTATCTAATCGTTCTGATGTTTTGATCATCTATTTTTTCAAATGTTATGTAATTATTCTTATAACTTTACCAAAATAAGTTTTTTGAGCTTTATATTTTGGAATTATATAATTCACATTGATATCCTTAATTTTCCTTGATGAAATGCTCTATGAAAACTTAAAATATAAATTTATTTCACATTTAGACTTTTTCTTAACATCGTTCTAATCTTTATGCTTGCTACTATATATATATATGTGTGTGTGTGTGTGTGTGTGTGTGTGTGTGTGTGCGTTTCATTAAATAATGAAGACAAATTTTGTCTATATAATGTATAATCTATTTAAGATCCTTTCAAGTTTTCTGATAAGTGTCTTAGTTTCCGGTTGGAATTGGTAGATGAATTTACCAAAATTGTCCCGAGCACTTTCGGACCCTTTATAGGCCATCATCAGGGGTTACTTGCTTGTGTAAGGTGTGTATTTTTTAATAATGAGTTTTGAAACTTTTTAAAGTTTTTAAAATATAACAAAAATATGCAAACGCAGGGTTGGATAAAAACAGGGTAACTGGTGTACTTAAAAAAGGGAACGCAATTTAAAAAGGGAACGCAATTTAAAAAGGGAACGCAATTTAAAAAGGGAAAGGTATGAACGGAAATAAGAATATTATCAAGGAATACGAGGGGGGATACTAAAAGCATTTCAAAACATTGTCGCTATTTTCAAAATTAATTCTATTGATTTTAGGTTTTTGGGGGTTTTTATATGTAGGGCTTCTAGGATTTGTTGTCGCAGCTTATCAATTTCGCGAGCGATTATAGTGGTGTTTTCAACTAATATTTTTCGAAACTTGGATTTAGGAACAGAATGGCTCTTAAGATGTAAGGCTATGAAACTGGAGTCATTAAGGTGCATTGTAAGTCGTCTGGAAAGAGTTGTAGTGTTAAGACCAACATACGCACTATTTTCTTTGGAGACAGTCTCCAAGGGGACATTTAAACATGTATACCACGTTGGTCCTCAGGAGAAGTTCAGTAGATGGGGAAGTTTTATAAGAAATAATTATGTTGGAGCTTTTAAATTTCTTTTAGTATATAATAAGTCTAATTTTTTTGGTAAGGTTAGTACGGAGAGCATTTTTATGGATAAGTTTTTTTTAATATTTGTTCATCAATTTTATAATGACAATGAAATTGGTTTTTGTAATATAGGTTTATTGATTGTTTATGGTTTAGGATATTGTCTATGTTGTTCAGGTTTATTAATGAATTGTTTTATTTCGGTATCAACAATGTAATTGGGAAACCCATAATTAATATGAGTTTCTTTAATATTTTCAAGTTCATTAAGGAAGATAGTTCGTGAGGAGGATAATAACTTAGCACTGGAAATAAGTTTTTTCATATTTGTTCTTTTATAACGGAAGGGGCATTTACTTTGGAAATTAAGGGTGCTTGGATTGATGTTAGTAGGTTGTTTTATATGTGGAGGTGATAAATCGATTATAATTGTTTGTGTCTAGTAGTACACTAAGATCATCATCATCATATCGTGCTGGCAGCACGGATATCCCTGACCCTCTTTCGCCACTCCTCCCTATCGTTCATCGCCCTAGGTAGGTCTTCAGGACAACAACCTGTATCCTCACATAGCTGCTGAATGTACGTTCGTGCTGGTCGTCCTGCTTTTGCGCGGCCGTGTGTGGGGATCCATAAGAGTACATCTCTTATGAGTTCATCTCTGCTTCTCCAGCAATGTCCTGCATGTCTGGTTCGCCTAACTTGAATAGTTTTCGTGATAGGGGGCAGGTGGCCGTACAGTTGGTGTCTTGTTGGGTGTTGCCGCCAGGACTTGTTGAGGATTGCACGCAGCATTCTTGTGTAATTGCCATCTAGTTTCTTCTCCAGCCGTTTTGTTAGCGTCCATGTAGTGCATCCATATAGCAGTATCGATGTGACCGCTGCCTGGAAGAAACTGCGTTTCATTTTATCGGTTAGGTCTGATTTCCATATAGTCGATAGCCTATTGATAGCTGTCCATGCTTTCGTTAACCTCGTTTCGATGTCCTTTTCGGTTGATTCGACGCTGCTTCCTAGGTACGTGAATTTGTCTACTAGTTTAAGAGGGGTTCCTTCTAGAGTGGAGATGTCCCCCGTTTGGTTATTGATGTCGAATCTACCAATTCCAACCTGAAATTAAAACACTTATCAGGAAACTTGAAAGGATCTTAAATAAATTATACAGACAAAATTTGCCTTTATTATTTAATGAAGCATGCTTAAAGGAACGACTACTGCCTAACTACATACATATATATATATATAAATATATATGTTTGTGTGTGTGTGTGAGTGTGTATAACCGTCTGTTCATACGTATCTCACTCTGTTCATATTTGTCTATGAATCGATCGATTGTCATATATATATATATATATATATATATATATATCACCGTCTGTTCACATATATCTCAGACTTTATGTGTCCATCAATCTATCTATCGACATATATATATATATATATATATATATATATATATATATATATATGTCACCTTCTGTTCTCACATATCTCATTCTTAATCTTTCTCTCTATCTTTATATATATATATATATATATATGTGTGTGTGTGTGTGTGTGTGTGTGTGTGTGTGTGACCGTCTGTTCACACATATCTCATTGTTTTACTATCTATCTATTTATCTATATATCTATCAATCTATTTATCCCACTTCATTCTGTTCCAATTAATCTCTCTAGTAATCCATCTATTTTATTCTATCCTGTTCATAATTTTCAATATTTTTCCTCATCCCTCACCCATTTATTCATTTATTTATTTAATAAACCTTCTTATATTTATCTTCAATGACTAATCTTGTATGCAATGCAATTCTAGCTCGACATAATTCAAGAATACATCGGTCTATATATCAAAGGGTTGCCTGACATTAACGTTAGGCCTGACTGCACATTGGATTATTAAAAGGAAAAATTGGGCGACTTTCCATAAGGTCTCCGACGGTGACTTTCCACTCGAAACATTTACCACACAATGAACAGTTTTCTCGTAGTCGGTGCCAAAATTACTCGGGATTATATCTAGCTATCTAGAGGTGCCCGTGGTGTAATTGTTATCGTCGTAGGAAATGAACAAGGCGACACGAGTTCAAATCCTGGACGAGACTGATTGCATTTCACATAGCACTAATACCCTTGGGAAAGGTATGAATCCAATTATTCTCCCTCCAGCTATGAGTAAATAGTAGGACAGACTAGGTTCTTCAGCCTTAGTGAGGCAACTAGTCTAGGAGAAGGAAAACTCTGAATTGAAACCGTTAAACTCCGCTTAAAAATTGACCTTGTGTCATATCCTGCCCGAGCGGAGGGTTTGGTAAATAGGATCTAGCTATCTAGCTAGCAATGTTTATATCAATCTTAAAAAATTAAAACACACACACACACACACACAAACACACACATATATATATATATATAGATTGATTGATAGATGAAGAGATAGATTCATCAACGTTTGTAACTATCTTTAATTGTTAACATATATATATGCATATATATATATATATAAATATACATTAATATATATAATTATGTAGCTATGTATATTTATATAACATCTATCTATCTATCTATCTATCTGTATGTATGTATATCGAGAGAGAGAGAGAGGGAGAGAGAGAGAGAGAGAGAGAGAGAGAGAGATTGGAAGAACAAAAATGGCTTTCGGGGAAATCGATCCACTGTTACATAGCCATATACACAAATATGGCCATGTGCGAAATAGACATATAATGTTCATAACGATAGAACATATAAAGAACATAGAAATCTCGAAATTCGAAAACACGTAACGACTTCTTGTTCAGGTACGAAACCTTTATATTAACTTTGAGTTAAAGGTTTTGACATAAGGAGGAGAGAAACAATCTTCAACGCTGTCTTATTCATTTGGCCCCCATCTCGAGCGGCCCCCATAGGGCGCAAGTTCGCCTCGCATCTGCGAACTCCAAAAGTCGATCCTTCTCGTTTGGCGTCTAGTATTCAACTCTCTAACTTTCTTCAAATTCTCACGCAAACCTCCGCGCGCTTCCGGTGCGTGACGTCACCCGCACCCTGTCACCCCGTTTCGTCTAGGACTATTTTGACATCTCTGAGTGACATTCCGCTCTGTGCGCGCTCACGCGTTACCACCTGCATCAAGGTTGCACCAAACTAATCTCAGCCTAACTAAACCCAAAGGCATGAACCGAAATCCCTCGGCTATTATATTACACCACGTCATTACAAATTTTGACTATCCGTCGAATTCTAGATGTATGTTCAAAAAACCTTGGGAGTACAAAATTATTCGTCGACTTCTCGACGGTATTTGACTCTATACACAAAGGGAAGATGGAGCAAATACTACCCGCCAACGGACAACCCAAAGAAACCGTCTCAGCGATAATGATGCTATATAAAAGCACGAAAGTAAAAGTCTGCTGACCGGATGGAGATACAGACTACTTTAACATTGTAACAGGTGTGCTACAGGGAGACACATTAGCCCCCTGGCTGTTTATCATTTGCATAGGCTACGTGCTTAGAACATCTATAGATTTAATGAAAGAATACGCTTTCAAGTTGGCAAAGGAAAGAAGCAGAAGATACCCCGCACAAACTATTATGAACGCAGACTACGCCGATGACATACCGCTTCTAGCAAATACACCCACCCAAGCCGAATCCTTGCTACATAGTCTGGAACGCGCAGCAGGTGGTATAGGCCTCTATGTCAACGAAAACAAAACAGAATACATGTGCTTTAATCAAAGAGGCGACATCTCCACACTAAATGGTGGGCCTTTGAAACTAGTGGACAAGTTCACCTACCTCGAAAGCAGCGTCTCATCAACCGAAAACGATATCAACACCCCACTAGGAAAGTCATGGACAGCTGTGGATGGGCTATCGGTCATATGGAAGTCAGACTTGACCGATAAAATAAAACGCAGTTTTTTCCAAGCAGAGGCCATGTCGATACTACTATATGGATGCATTACATAGACGCTAAGTAAATTTATGGAGAAAAAGCTTGGCGGCAATTACACAAGAATGCTGCGAGTTGTATTGAACAAGTCCTGGAAGCAACACCCTACAAAACAGCAGCTGTAAGGCCACCTACCACCCATCACGAAAACTATCCAAGTTAGACGAATCAGACACGCAGACAAACATTGCAAATGGTAACTGAATGTTGTACTGACTTTGCCACTAACTTTTGTGAGGAGTACACTTTTTAAGGGAGTGTGTAAACTGCAAAGTTAAATTTCTTAATGGTCAAATTCCCTGAATGTTTATTTTTTATTAGTATCTTCGTATTCTCAGTCTGGGCTTCTCAGTCTGTCTGTCACACACACACACACACACACATATATATATATAACGGTCATATAATGAATAAGGGAAATATTGCCTGATTCGCGTGTTCGCCAATGGCCCGGGAGACCTGGGTTCAATCCCCGGTCGAGTCATACCAAAGATTTAAAAAATGATACTTGATGCCTGCTTACTTAACACGCAGCAATATAAGATACGGATCAAGGGTAAAGTGGAGCAATCCAGGGAAAGAAATAGCGCATTCCCCTACACCTTGGTGTAGTAGCTATTGAAACGCGAGCCTTCGGGTCACCCTCGACTGAGGTTGCCAACTTTAATTACTAGTAGCCTTTAGATAGCACTGTTCCCTGATGCACCTTTTTCAAGGAAATCAGTACTGATGCGTTCTTTTATATCTCAGAAGTCAGCCAACATGACCTTCTTTATTGAGTGCTGCAGCAAGAACTTTTCTTTACCGGAGAGTCAGTGTGTTTAAACTCCATGGACTACTTCTGGAACCCTGTCTCTTAGAGGCAAACCCATGTTTAGCTCATAAGTAAATATGTTTTTGACTAAAACATGCTTCTCCGTACACAAAACATATCCACCGGTAAAATTTCATTTTGGCTGCAA
>OY757934.1:62467092-62547092 GCA_963585895.1 Sepioteuthis lessoniana
GGCATAGTGGAGAACCGCGGTCCCAACGTACCCCGGCTGCGGAGCTGAAAAAGTTCTATGTGGGGCCCTGAATATGGCACAACGCGGTTAAGAAGATATGGGTCAATATAGCAGTCCCCCGTCTGTTTTCATCTTCCTGTCTCTCTCTCATACTTACAGTTTCGACCCTTTCGAGAAATAAAGAGAGTGATATATTTTTGCAAAGAGGTGTTATGCATCTTTGTCATGTTTTTTCATTTCTTCATTGTGGTCCTTCATTCATCATGGCTATATATCAGTTTCAAGTAACTGATATGTAACTGATATTAATTGATATTGGCTACGTAACAGTTTCAACTAACTAATAATAATTCTAAGAAAACAAATACAGTTTCAAGTTACAATTCTTAATACAAACAATTTAAACTGTCATCTATACATAGCAAGTGAACAAAGCCAAGTGATAATGACAGCTCTATCTTGTTAATATCGTAACAATTATTTTTAAATATAATGAGATACATCTTTATCTTGGGCGGTTGTACACTGTAAGCTAAACTGTTGAAACGTTTTTCTTTTGTTTTTTTAAAGACTGGTGAATCTGTATTTGCTTAAGAGAGACTTTCATGCTCAGTTTATTTTACGTCAAAATAATGTTGTTCCAGAGAGAATTTTTTTATTAATAGCAGTATTGATTTTCTATTCGGAATAACATCATTCCGTCCTAACATAAAATGATAGTGAAAAAATGCTCTTTGAATAGGAAGTAAAGATTTACCAGTCTTAAAAAACGTTTCAAATGCAAATGCACATTGTTCATCGATCCTGGCAATAATCCTAACTGATTGTTGTTCATCGATCCTAGCACTGATCCTAACTGATCATTGTGCATTGATCCAAGCATCGATCCTAACTGATCGTTGAGCATCGATCCTACCAATGATCCTCTCCGTTCATTGAGCATCGGTCCTAGCAATGATCTTCACTGATCGTTGAGCATCGATCCTAGCAATGATCCTCACTGATCGTTGAGCATTGATTCCAGCAATGATTCTCACTGATCGCTAAGCTTCGACCCTAGCATTGATCCTCACTGATCGTTGTGCATCGGTCCTAGCAATGACCCTTCCCGATCGTTGAGCATCGGTCCTAGCAATGATCCTCCTCGATCGTTGAGCATCGGTCCTAGCAATGATCCTCCCCGATCGTTGAGCATCGATCCTCGGAATGATCCTCATCGATCGTTGAGCATCGGTCCTAGCAATGATCCTTACTGATCGTTGAGCATCGATTCTAGCAATGATTCTCACTGATCGCTGAGCATCGATCCAAGCAATGATCCTCACTGATCGTTGTACATCGATCCTAGCAATGATCCTCAGTGATTGTTGAGCATCGGTCCTAGCAATGATGCTCCCCGATCGTCGAGCATCGGTCGTAGCAATGATCCTCACTGATCGTTGAGCATCGGTCCTAGTGATGATCCTCCCCGATCGTTGAGCATCGGTCCTAGTAATGATCCTCACCGATCGTTGAGCATCGGTCCTAGCAATGATCCTCACTGATCGTTGAGCAACGGTCCTAGTAATGATCCTCACTGATCGTTGTGCATCGGTCCTAGCAATGACCCTCCTCGATTGTTGAGCATCGATCCTAACAATGATCCTCACTGATCGTTGTGCATCGGTCCTAGCAATGACCCTCCTCGATTGTTGAGCATCGATCCTAACAATGATCCTCACTGATCGTTGTGCATTGGTCCTAACAATGATCCTAACAGATCGTATCTGAAAAATAAATTATAAGCTGCAATTGCAACTTATCTGAGTTCACTCAAACGACACAGAAAACAATTTCAAACATGTGAGGTGTTTTTGTCTCAATCTGTAAAGAATTTATGTAAAATACAAATAATTTGCTTACATTTGTGCGAATTTTAGTAATCCTATCTAACATTAACAATTTATACATATTTAATGGTTTCAAGAAACTATATCTATTTAAAAATTATCATTTGTTTGCACACAGTTATATGGTTTCAAGTCATCATCATCATCATCATCAAGTCGAGCTGACAGCACGGATTTCCCCGACTCACTCTCTCTCTCTCTCTCTCTTTCTCTCTTTTTATCTCTCTGTTTGTCTCTATCATCCGTTACTTCGACCTGGTCTTCCTAACTACATCCAGTGTCCACACAAAACTGATGTAAATAATTTTTTGTAGGTCGGCCAACAATGGCGCGTCCATGTGTATGGGTCCATAAAAGAATATCACACATAAGTTCGTTCTTGCTTCTCCAGCAATCTTATTCATCTTTCTTGGATGGTTTTTGAGATGAGAGGTAAGGGGCCGTGCAGCTGCTGTTTTGCGGGGTACTTCGTCCGGGGTTTGTTCAAAATAGCATGTTGCCTTCTTGTGTAGCTCCCATCTACCTTTTTCTCCATGCAGTTTATTTGTGTTCATAAGGTGCATCCATACAACAGTATTGACTCAGTCACAGCTAGAAAAAAATCATGTTTTATTCCATCAGATAGAACAGACTTCCTGGTTTCAAGTGACATATAATAATCTGTAGGACATGATTATAGATTCAAACAACTATTCTTAATACAAATGATTTACAGTTATATGGTATCAAGAGTTCTTATCGATTACGAATTATTTTCAAACAGATCTGACCTGTACTTATATTGATGTGGTTTGGTTTTATGTCATAACAATTATTAAAGGTTATTTAATGTCAACTCTTCTTTATACGTAGATATTAAATATGAAGGATTTGGTTTGGTTTAGTTTGGTTTGGTTTGGTCTAATGTAAATCAACTACTAAAGGTTGTATAATGTCCACTCCTCTTTATACGTAGATATTAAATATGAAGGATTTGGTTTGGTTTGGTCTAATGTAAATCAACTATTAAAGGTTGTATAATATCAACTCCTCTTTATACGTATATATTAAATATATAGGATTTGGTTTGGTTTGGTTTTATGTCATATCAACCATAGTATTGCCCAGTCGGCTAGGGGTGTAGAATACGCCGATTGCTTCTCTGCTGAGAGGTAAGACACTCCACAAGTGTCCTGGATATGATACAAAACAATTTGATGGAGATGTTCCAGTAATGCTGGAGCTTTGAGGAATACGGAGTACGCCATCAATGACATCGCCCCCATATCCACTCTGCCCTGGGGTGGTAGCACCTGTCAGGGTCTGTGGATCAAATAGAACTAAACTGTGCACTTATGCTAAACTGAATTGTTTGAAATAGAACTTTTTTGACATTTAAACAGTGTACTTATGCTAAACTGAATTGTTTGAAATGGAACTGTTTTTATATTGAAACTGTGTACTTATGCTAAATTAAATTGTTTGAAATAGAACTGTTTTGATATTCATCTGTGTAAACAAAAAACTATACATATACTAAACTGAATTCTTTGAAAATAGAGTTATGGAATTGAAGTGGTGCTAGATTCTCCTCAGATCTCGCGAAGTGAAATCTCGCCTCCAGATGCAGTTTGACACCCTTTATTAAGTAGAGGGCCTTGCCCTTATGCAGGGGATATAGGCAGGGTATTCTACGAGCTGGTGACAGGACAGTAAAAAAGAAATCAATTCAATATAAAAAGGATTTTTATGTGGAACTGTTTCCTCTTAAAAAAAACTTCCGTCATCTTGATTTCTGCTGCTTTTCTTTGCAGCTGTCCAATCGACAATGCTCCAGTTTTTAGTAAGCCTTAAAATGCACTTTACAAATCGTAGAAAAAAATTTTGGTGCACTGAATCTTTTTTTTTTTTTTTAGATTTTTTCGCTTGTTAAAAGAATGTCTTCGTCATAAAATGAATGAGAATGGCAGATATTTCAAATGAAACCGTTACGAAAGTCCAGTACCGAACCTTTAAAAAAAGTTTTTTTGTTTTTTTTATAAAATTGCACATGCAAAAATTTAGGATGAGAAATGAAACTGTACTTAAACAAACCAATTTCGCTTTTCAGCTACAATGGATATTATGAAAGCAATTAGTAAGATTTCAATTCGCTTTGATATTTCGATCCCAATGCACAAAGAAACAATTTTCAGACACGGATGTACGAGGTGTGTGCATGACGTTCTCGTCGTCCTCCTTTCCTCTTTTTCCTCTTCTTCGGCTTGTGATTATTATTATTATTATTATTATTCAACTCTTCCTTTTTTTCTTTTTCTTTCTTTCCCTTCTCCTAATTTTACTTGTTCTACTTCCTCTTCCTATTCTTCTTTTTTTCTTTCTTCTTCTTCTTCTTCTTCTTCTTCTTCTTCTTCTTATTATTATTATTATTATTATTATTAGTAGTAGTAGTAGTAGTAGTAGTAGTAGTAGAAGTAGTAGTGGTGGTAGTAGTAGTTGTAGTATTTGTAACATTGTTGTTGTTGTTGTTGTTGTTGTTGTTGTTGTTCTTCTTCTTCTTCTTCTTCTTCTTCTTCTTCTTCTTCTTCTTCTTCTTCTTCTTCAGCCCTGACTCCTTTCACTTTTACTCATATCCTTTTCTTTCCTTTCTTCCTTCCTTCCGTCCTTCCTTCCTTCCGTCTTTCCTTCCTTCTTTTTTCCTCTTTTATCGTCTTATTTCCTCTTTTTATTTTATTTTATTCTTATTTGATTGCTTCCGTCCTGTCATGTTTTTTTATATTCATTTCATTCTCTCGTTTCTAGATCATTTGGTAACTCTCTCCCTTTCAACCTTTCTCTCTCTCTCTCTCTCTCTCCCTCTCTCTCTTTCTCTCTCTCTCTCTCTCTCTCTCTCTCTTGCACACACACACACAGTTTTGTTTACTCCTCTTTTTATTTCTTTCTTTCTTTCTTTCTTTCTTTCTTTCTTACAATCATTATATCTTTTTATTCTTTCTGTTATTCGTTCATTGTCTCTCTTTTTACCTTTTTCTTTATTTCCCTTTATTCCTTCTTTCTTCCCTTTTTTTATCTTACTTGTTTTCACTTATTCTTTGCTTCTTTCTTTCTACCTTTTTCTTATGATTTTTCTTTATTTTTTTCTTTCATTTCGTTTTATTCTTTTTTTTTCTCGTTTTTATTCATTCATTTTTTCTTACTTACTTATTATCATTTTTTATTTTCTCTTTTCCTTTCTTTTTCTTTTACGCTTTCTCTCTTTCTTTCTTTCTTTCTTTCTTTCTTTCTGTTTGTTTATTCATTTCCATTTCTGTTTTTCTTTCTCTCTTTTATCACCTCAGTTTTACTCATTCTTTCTCTCTCTCTCTCTCTCTCTTTCATATTTCTCTCTCTCCCCCCCTCTCTCTCTCTCTCGTACTTCTATTTTGTACACTTTTCCTTTTTTTTCTTTCTTTTTAAAATTTTTCTTTCTCTTTTCATTATCTTTCATAATCACTCTTTCTTTTTCTTTCTCTCTATTCTTTTTTCTATGTTTTCTTTCTTTCTTTCTTTCTTTCTCTTCTTGCACCCTCTACTTTCTTTTTGACGTTCTCCTGACTCTGTTTAAAAAACAAAATCCAATTTGTAGTTTTTAACCTTAACAGCTTTTCTTTGATTATCATTATTTTCATTTTTTAAAAACTTTAAAAAAATTATTTAAAAAATCTAAATAATATTTTAGATTGAAGACTTTTCTTTTTCTTTTTTATCTTTTCAGGATTTCCTTTTTAGTTTAACTTTTTCAATATAAAAAATATTATTCTTTTCCTTCTCAATTAAAATCTTGCTTCTCAAACATTTTAAACGTGTTCATTGTAACTATACATTTCCAATTGACTACAAAGGAACGCTCCCGTAAAAAGAATTGCAAATTATTGAAATTGATGGAAACGATTCAGAAATTTATTTTAATTCTTGATAATTTTCATCCTTCCACTTTCATTCGCTTAAAAAGAAAGCAAAAAACAAAAAGCAAAAAACAAAAAGCAGAAAACAAAAAGCAAAAAACTTTCTAATGTTTCGCTCAATTCACTATTTTCGCTTTTTGATCGCAATAACGTCATGTTTATTGATCGCAATGACGTCATGTTTATTCAACTGACATGTGCGTACACACACTCTCACATATAAATTTACAATGTAATAACATAGTCAACAAACGTGGGTGCTATAGTTCACCTCGCAGAGATCACAATGCTTCGGGTTATTTACTTTGCTCAGCCATTAAATTCTTTATAGTCATGTGAGTATTTGTGAATTTTGTAAAAAAAATATGGGATTTGGAACGATTTGGTTTCAATTGTATCATTAAAAATTTTATTATGTTCTTTCTCTCTCTCTCTCTCTCTCTCTCTCTCTCTCTCTCTCTCACACACACACACACACACACACACACACACACACATATGTGAGTGTGTGTGTGTAAATACAATAAGAACTCATATTTAACAACATATAAGAATATATATATAAGAATAATAAAAAAAAACGTAAAGTTGGCGACCCGGTTCCTTTTTCAAGAACTTCTACACCTTGGTGTTGGGGAGGGTGCTACTCCTTTCACTGGATTGCATCACTTAGTCCTTGTTTCCAACCTTTCACTGGATTGCTTCACTTTATCCTTGTTTCCAACCTTTCACTGGATTGCTTCACTTTATCCTTGTTTCCAACCTCATAATGCAGAGTGTTAAACAAGAAGGTATCAAGTACCGTTTTAGAGTCTTTGGTATAACTCAATTTGGGATTGAACCCCGGTCTACCGGACCTTTGGCGAACACTCTACCCACAAGACAATGGACCAGTTTTACTTTTATAAATATCTTGCTTTATAAGAATAATATAATAGATAATAATAATATACATGAGAGATCATATATATATATATATATATATATATATATATATATATATATATATATATAAAGACAGCAGCGAAAAAAAACAAAAAAAAACCTAGAATAATCCAAATAGGTGAATCTATTGTGATGTAAAGTCAACGTTAAACGTTTCGGTTTCAATAACGATCATCAGGACTTTGATATGATAAGAATTGTTCACACAGCGATGGATCCTTGTCAAGATAACAGGAACAAATAAAATGTATACAACGAAAAGATACAAACGTGCACATGGCGTTCTTAGTTTAAAAGTATTAAATACGTGTTTGGCACGTGGAAAGATATTTGAAAAACGTTGGATTTTTTTTAAGAGACGAGAAAAATCCTCCCGTCTTTTAAAGAAATACGCAAAGATAGGTAAGTTTTCGTATATACAGATCGTTTTGAAGTCATCCATGATAAATGTTGCGTAAGAATGTATTTGGTATTTGTTTTTCCGAAAGGACAGTATGAAAGCAATATATATATATATATATATATATATATATATATATATATATATATATATGATAAATAATAATATAGGTAATAAGAATTTATATTCAATATAATATATATATATATATATATATATATATATATATATATATATATATATATTGTTCTGATGATCCCGTTGATCCTATAGGTGAGAAACTGACTGTAAGCAAGCACTGTTGAATTTGAGATTTTAAAACACCAGTAAGTGAAATAGAAAGGGTAAAGAGAACAGTTAGTTTGGATTTTTTTAGAATTCTTTATTTATATTTGAAAGATTTCGCCAACAAATTCAAATGAAAAGTATAAGTTTATTTTATGAGAAGTATTTTTTCTTTTTTGATTCGTTTTTCGTTCACATACAAAATAGCATGAAAAAGAATGAAACCCTGTATTTGTGATAGGTTTAGAACATGTTCATACTTTTCTTTTCTTTTATTTTCTTTTTTATCTCCCATAAATTTTTTTATTTTTTACAACTACTGATCAGTTACTGAACAATTTTTAGTTGATAATTTTCGAAAAACCAGCAAAGTCTTAAAAGAATCTAAGAATGTAACGTAAAATAATATTCTTTTATTTTTATTTATTTATTTATTCATTTATTTGTTTATTTTTTACATTTAAAATATTATTTCTAAAAAAAGTATCCTAAACTAGTAAGTGATCTAAAACAATATCATAATTTTATTTTTCAAAAGATTTTTCTCTTTCAAATACGACAAAAAATTTAATTTCGCTCTTAATTGCCTGTTAAGTTACGGTGATAAAAAGTGTATTTTTATCCTGAAGGATTTTCGGACTATTGTTTTCTTTATTGTTATTTCCACAACGTTTGGGCCGATATGTCCTCCGGCCTTCTTCAGGTGTTTGTCGAACTCAGGAACCTACATGGAACTTCGAACTACGTCCTTTATTGAATCCACGGAGGTCGCCTGTTATGATTCCGTTAGCCATAACCGGGTACAAGTGTTAAGTATTCTTGTATTGTTACTCCCCTGCAGTCAGGATTGAACCTGCAACCGCTTGATGATTGTCTCCTTAGGGAACCAAACGTTACGCTATGTGTCCTGCTGGGCAGTTTAGAGTGAATTTTGGGGACTTATAAACTTAATGTTCTTACTTGACAAGGATTACTACTTTTATATATGACTTTTTTACTTGTGCTCATATTCAGATTTTTTTAATCTATCCTTTTTAATAACCCTTAATGATAAAATTCGTCAAACTTTATCTAAGAAATTTGGACAACTAAAAGTGTATTTATTTGATTTATTTTCTTTTTAACTCTATAAGAATGTAATAATAAAAGGAAGCTAAGAATTTTAAAAGTATCCTTATTTTTAGGTGAAAGATTTTTCGAATTAATTTCAAGGAAAAGTATTCGTTTATTTTATAAATAGTTTTAAAAAACTTTTGAGCTTACAATGATTAAAAAAAACAACATATTTCGTTCTAAAATACATGAAAACTATTGGTTCAAAAAATCAGCTTTTTAGTCATCGATAAAGAATGCTTTCGTTTTATTTTGTTACTTTTGATATTTTTACCCTTTAAAATGTAACATTATAGATAGGTACTATAAAAAGAAGCTCAGAAATAAGAATGTGTTCCTTACAGTCAAAAGAAGTTAAGAATTAGGGATGAATTTTTTTTTTTTTTTTACATTTAAAATAGTATTTTAAAAAGGTAGCCAGTGGTTTGGACTCGAACTCATGCTGCCGTGTCCATTTCCTACGACGACAACCATTACATCACAGGCACCTCCTGGACCAGGCTAATTGCATTTCACATAGCGCTAAAACCCTTAGGAAAGGTATGAATCCAATTATTCTCCCTCCAGCTATGGGTAAATAGCAGGACAGACAGGGTTCTTCAGTTTTGGTGAGGCAACTAGTCTTGGAGAAGGAAAACTCTGAATTCAAACCTGTTAAATCCAAGATGTGTCTGTTTCGATAACCGGCGGCCTCGGGTCGCTCTGTCAATGCGTCTGTAGAAAATCTGCAGCAAACAGGGCGTTTTTTTCGGGTAGGACTTGGGATCCTTCCCTCAATCAAATCCCAAAGTATCTTCTTCAAAGAGCAACAGCTTGCTTGAGAGGAAGCCGGTTCAACCCAACCAGGGTGAAAGCCGATACATATGCCAAGTGGTTTGAAATGTTTTTGGGGGTTTTTTTTTGTGAAATAAGATTTTTTTTGGAAATTACAAAACAATAATTTTCGAAGAAGCGCCAAGTTAGATTTTCGCTTATTTGATGTTTAAACATGGCGGGACTGAAGAAAAACTGAAAAGTTGTATTTACCTTTCGTACACACTTATGAAGAATTGTGAAGAGTTCCACAAATATAATTATATCATTGGCCTTGTGGGAAGAGTGTTCGCCAATGATCCGGGAGACCAGGGTTCAATCCCAGGTCGGGTCATACCAAAGACTTTAAAAATTGTACTTGATACCTCTTTGCTTAACACTCATCATTGCAAGGTGCGTATCAAGGGTAAAGTGGAGCAATCCAGGGAAAGGAGTAGCGCCCTCCCCTACACCTCGGTGTAGTAACTATTGAAAAGGGAGCCTACTGGTCGCCCTCGACTAAAGGGGACAACTTTACTTACTTGATATTTCATAAGGATTACATTTTTACACTTTTTAAATCCACACCACAATATGTAAAAAGGCTTAAAACTGTTCGATGAATCAATATCAGTAATTGATTGATTTTAACGGCAAGAGAATCGGTCTTCGGTTATTTTATGTAAAGAGGTTAGGGAATCGCATTCATTGTATGTTTATATTTACATTTTTTCTGTTGCTAATTCTTTGCATTTTTTCCCTCTGTTTAATATCAAGCATTTCTATCTAACAAAACAATTTGCTACAATTGTATGTCTCAAGTATTCCTACCTAATTTTGATAATTATACTGTTTCAAGTAATAATTTATATTCAATGATCATCATCATCATCATGTCGTGCTGGTAGCACGGATATCCCTGACCCTCTCTCGCCACTTTTCCCTGTCGTTCATCGCCTCAGGCAGGTCTTCTGGACAACATACAGTATCCTCACATAGTTGCTGAATGTATGTTCGTGCTGGTCGTCCTGCTTTTGCACGGCTGGAGAAACAGGGACGAACTAATAAGTGATGTACCCTTATGGACCCCCACACATGGCCGTGCAAAAGCAGGACGACCAGCACGAAAATATTCAATGATAATAATCATTTATTTCCACAAAGTTGTATGGTTTCAAGTATTCCTATCTAATACAAAAAATTTGCTCACAATTGTATAGTTTCATATATTCCTACATAATACTATCAAGCATCTGGTTTCAAGTAATTGATTTTATTTAATTGTGGAACTATTTCTATTGAATAAAAATAATCTTCTTGACTGAGTGGACCTGAGAGTAATGGTAATGAAGGATTCCACCACATTCCCCAGATGTCCAGAACGGAAGCTTCATCAACAGTTGGTTTAGTGTCATATAAGAACATTTACTTTTTAGGGGGTCTTACAGCTCAGCAGGGACACAGTCTACCTTTCTAAGAACCATCATTTTTTTCCCGTCATTGACCAAATACAGAACTTTTTCAAATTTTTGAATTCCATCTTCATAAAATGAAATTGAAAGCACAACCACTTCTTATGAACCAAGAAGAACTAATTCAGATTTTTGTATGAATTTCTGTTCAGGTGAGAGGTACACAACAAATCTATAATTTAAGTGAGGTTTTAATGCTTTTCAACGACACTCACACACACACACACACACACTCTCTCTCTCTCTCTCTCTCTCTCTCTCTCTCTCTCTCTCTCTCTCTCTCTCTCTCTCTCTTTTAATATATATATATCCCAGCTTGAAGCGTCCAACGTGTCTGGCCACACTGAAGAGTTCGGATACAACGAAACAGTCTGTCTGTGAATAACAATATTCACGCTCCCCTCCCGGGGATTGAGCCCTCTGGCGAAGGGAATAAAGGCCGCCACCCGCGTAATGCAAAGCTTTTCTAACATATTGAGCACTCCTGTGTCCGATAACGTAAAATGTAAACAAACGAAAGTTGATGCAAAATGTGTTAAATTCCCCAGCTGACGTAGTTCGCTGAAACGGCTGAGCAGAAAGTTATCGACCTAACATAAAGTTAGGCGGGTTTCGATCCCAGCTTTAAGCGTCTAAAGTGTCTAGCCACACTGAATAATTTTGATACAACGAAACAGTCAGTCAGTGGATGACAATATATATATATATGTTTGTGTGTTATGAAAGAAGAAAAATATTTAACGAATTTATTTTTAATGTATTATCACCTGGTAACATTTCTGCTTTTTTTTTAAACATCTTCAAAGTTTTGCTATAGAGGTTAAATGTTTCGTCTGAAAACGAAGCAAAATACTTACACTTTTCGTTTCGTTATATATATATATATATATATATATATATATATATATATATATATATATATATATATAGAGAGAGAGAGAGAGAGAGAGAGAGAGAGGCATAGAGTGAGCTATGAGTGAACAGAGGGAAATAGATATATATATAGATAGATTGGAATAAATCTAGAAGTATAGATAAAGAGAGAGACAGAGAGAGTGAGAGATAGAGAGAGTGAGAGATAGAGAGAGAGGGGGAAGATAGGTATAAAGTTAGTTAGTTAGTTAGTTAGATAGATAGATATGAACAGAACGAGATAGATAGATAGATAGATATGAACAGAACGATATATATATATATATATATATATATATATATATATATATATATATATATATATATATATATATATGAACAGGATGAGATAGATAGATAGATAGATAGATATGAACAGAACGAGATAGATAGATAGATAGATATGAACAGGATGAGATAGATAGATAGATAGATAGATAGATAGATAGATAGATAGATAGATAATGTATTGTTTCTTAGCGTGTAATTGAAGACTGTGCGGCACCAATGCCTCATATGTAAATGGTCTGCCAACCTTGAAACCCTCCCTACCTGTACTATCTTGTACTTTTACCACGGTTCGAACCAGAAACAGAGGCATAAGAAAGGAAATACACACTTATCGACCTACCCTGTTTTTAGATTTATCATGAGAGACATCCAAAAGATTTTTTTTTCTGAAAGAAATGCAGAATAAAAGAAATGCCTGCATCTGCTTATTTTCCTATTTCTTTTTTTTGGGGGGTGTTTTTTTCTGTATTTTTTATGCGCTTGCCTGTGATTCAGCGCAGGAAAACTGCAGATGCGCACATAATTTCTTAGCTATGATATCATGGCATCATATATTCTCAACTGGGAAACGTGCCAGGCACTTAATTCTGCCAATTAATAATCTACTCCAGAATCAATGAGCATGCGCAGCTATGAAATTATTCCTTCACACCCCGAAAGTGCATGCGTGCTCTAAAATGTCTCCTTCTCTGTGCACACATATCTGCACAGAGAGAGAGAGAGAGAGAGAGAGAGAGAGAGAGAGAGAGAGAAAGAGAGAGAGAGATATAAGCTGAAAAGATCTCGGACCAACTAAAAATCTTTATCTTTTGAAGCTCGTAAATGAGCGAAACGTTACGCTTAAATGAATAGATAAATAGTACATGAGGATTTGGGTTTTATGGCAAATTTCTAACAGACAGACAGATAAACACACACACACACACACACACACACACACACACACACACACACATGTATTCGTTAGTGGGTGTATATGGTTGTATATATGTGCGTATGTGTGTATATATGTATGTACAAATATCTATTAACTTTTTATAAATATATAAATATATATGTTTGCATATATATATGTATATATCAATTAAATGTATATATATATATATATATATATATATATATATATGTGTGTGTGTGTGTGTGTGTGTGTGTGTGTGTGTGTGTAAATATACATGCATATACTTTAACTTTATATATGGCCATATAAAAGATGAGCAGAAAATATGGAACGGTATACTCATACATTCATATGCAAACAAACAAACAAACAAATCTGTAACTACACAAGTGATTTTTATTGTACTCACCATATTTATAAACATATTCCTATAAGTTTGGGAAGTGCTTGTGGTCTAATGATTATCATCGTAGAAAATACACACGGTGATACCAATTCGAATCCTGGACGAAATTTATTGTATAGTTCTGATACCCTTGGGAAATCTATGAATCCAATAATTCTCCACCCGCCACCCCGCAGCTGTGAGTAAATTGTAGGGCAAATTGGATTCTTTAGCAGCCAGTCTAAGAGAAGGAAGACTGATTTAAAACGTGTTAAACTCCACCAAAAAATGACCTTGTGTCACATCCTGCCCGTGCAGAGGGGGTTGGTAAATACATATTCCAGTGAGCCTTAATATTATGACAACTTGAAATCTGGAAGTGTTTTTGTCCTCCCTTTCTTATATATATATATATATATATATATATATATATATATTGAATTCATATATATCTCTATATCTATATGTGAATATATATATTTCTATATATTTCAAAAGTATATATATATATATATATATATATATATATATATATATATATATATATGTGTGTGTGTGTGTGTGTGTGTGTGTGTGTGTGTGTGTGTGTGTGTGTGTGTGTGTGCTCACTCAGGATCGACAACGAAAATTTAGAAACTATTGTCGTTATATGTATTGTCATATCCACAGTTTTTCGGCCGATGCGTTCTTCGGCACTCTTATGTCATTTCTTGTCGAACTCGGGAGCCTACCCAGAACTTAGAATCGAACCCTTTATTCAATCCACGAGAGTAGATTGCTCTAATTCCTTTAACCATAACTGGGTACAAGTGTTAAGCTATAATAAATGTTCCTTGTTATTTTTACCTGTAGTCAGGATCGAACCTGCAATTTCCAGATGATTTCACTTGTGCCAAGTGTATTGAATAAAGCAAAAAAGTAAATTTGGCGACCGTAGTCGAGGGCGACGCGAAGGCTCCCTTTTCAATTGCTACTACACTGATGTATAGGAGAGGGTGCTACTCCTTTCTCTGGATTGCACCACTTTACCTTTGATACGTACCTTATATTGCTGAGTGTTAAGCAAGGAGGTATCAAATACCATTTTAAAAATCTTTGGTATGACGAGACCTGGAATTGAACCCAGGTCTCCCGAACCATTGGCCAACACTCTACCTACTAGGCCAATGAGTGAAACAAATTTATCCCTCCTCACTTCAACTTGCTTTTTATTCAAGCTTGAAAACAACCCTTTTTTTTCTTTTTTATTTAAAGTCTTTGGCATGACACGACCTGGAATTGAACCAAGGTCTTCCAGACCATTAACGAACACTCTACCCATTAGGAAAAGAGCCGGTAATAGTATTGAATAGTGGTATGAATATTTTAGCATTCTACGTAAAGTTCTAGATCGAGGTATTTCAACGTGATGCAAATGGGCCCCGATGTGTGAATAAAATATCATCGAAGAATTGAAAAGCACAGGTGCCCACTGGAGGTGAATTTGTTAGTTTGCGTTTATAACAGGAATTTTTGTTGGATCATGTGACCACTTGCAAGATATCGAGAACGGTAGAAAAATTTTCAAAGGATTGTTCGACTATTAGGCTCATTTTACTAGCTTTACCAAGTTAATATAACCTTCGTATAATCGTATAATTAGTAGAATTTGAGTTTAACAGTGTGTATTATTTACTAAGCAAAAAAGAAAAGAAGCACTTTGAAGATAGAACGTGATGATCAGCAGCTGAAACTCACAAGCCGTCACGTTAATATTCACCATCTCCTCGTTGCCAACCAAACCAATCCTTCTCATTAAAAATAATTCACGAATTAAAGGTGCGTTTGTAATTATTGTTTACTGATTGTTTTCTCGTGTACATTTTATTCAACATGGGTAACTTAGATTTGTTTTGTAATGTAATATTCCAATAATTTATTTAGTTTGGTTGTTTAATGGCATATCAACCTTTGTAGGTTATTTAATGGCAAAGTCATCCTTCTCGAAGAACAGTAGTTGTACTATTTAACTCATAGTTGGGAGGATAAAGGGGTCCATACCTTTCACAAAGGTTTTTGTCCGAAAGTGAACGTAATAGTGCAACTGGAGTTCGAACTCGCTTTCTACGATTCCGTAGACCGTCGTATTAACCATTACGCCATGAAGATACACCCTAATTTGTTTAAGGGTGAATGGAAATTAAATTTGGTGACAAAGGAGGCGTCAAGCAAAAGGTTTGAGAAACCCTTATCAAGATTATTTCTAGTCTGATTGCTCGCTTGGTTTTATGGCATATCAACCCTTGTGGGTTACTTAACGCCAATTTCTGTTTATACTGTAGTTGGCGACCATAATTTAGGGTGACCTGAAGGCTCTCTTTTCAATAGCTACAACACCTAAGTGTAGGGAAGAGCACTACTCCTTTCTCTGGAATGCTCCACTTTACCCTCGATCCATACCTTATCATGCTGAGTGTTAAGCAAGGAGGAATCAAGTACCATTTTTTAAATCTTTGGTATAAGTCGACCTGGGATTGAATCCCGGTCTCCTGGGCCATTGGCGAACACTCTAGCCGCTAGGCCAATGGACCGGTGTTTTTACTAATGTATATTAAATATATATGCTTTGTAAATGAATACTTTGTTATTTATCATTCAGGGTGTTCGGACTATTGTCTTCATTTTTATTGTTATATGCACAACGTTTCAGCCGATGTGTCCTCCGGCCTTCTTCATGTGTTTCTTGTCGAACTCGAAAGCCTACAACATGAACATGTATCCAGCAGGACACATAGCGAGGTTTTGGTTCCCTAAGCATCTAAGTGACAATCATCTTGAGGTTGCAGGTTCAATTCTGACTGCAGGCGAATAACAGTACTGGAATACTTAACTCTTGTATCCGGTTATGGTTAACGGAATCAGAGCAAGTGACCCCCGTGGATTAAATAAAGGACATAGTTCGAAGTTCTGCGTATGCTCCCAAGTTCGATAAGAAACGCCTAAAGAAGGCCGGAGGACACATCGACCGAAACGTTACGAATATAAATAAAGAAGAAGACAATAGTCTGAAAACTCTGAATAAAAAAAATCATCATACTTCGTATCAGAAATTCAGACAACTAAAAGTTTTATTTGCGCACTGTTTGATGGTTTCAAGTATTGCAATGAAACACTAAAAATTCAATTTAACATCAGTTATTTGTTTGCACACAGTTAAATAGTTCTATTTTACTTTTAGATGGAACCGTAACAAGTACTACAACTCCGAGAGAGAGTGGGTCTGGGAGTAATGGCAATGAAGGGTATCGGCACATTACCAAAAACTCCAAGACTGGAGCCTCACCACCAGATACAATTTAATGTCATACTCAGTACAAACAACCGGTCAACCAACTTGCCTCATAGATGAGACTCCTAACAAGTACTACCACTCCAGGTTAGAGTGGATCTGGGAGTAATGGCAATGTAGGTGTACTCCACATTCCCCAAAGTTCCAAAACTGGAGCTTCACGATCAGATGGTTTAGTATCATATCTAGAATACTCATTATTGGGGGTGGGGTCGTACCCCTCTGCAAATGTGCAATCGACGTACTCTACAGCCCCAGCCGACTGGGCAGACGAGCCTTTGTCGGATAATTTTGCGCCGAAGTCACTTATTATAACCTACAAAATATTTGCAGTACAAAAATGTATTTTCATATTCATTTTTAACAGATCAATATCTGATATTTAGTGGCAATATAAATGTTTGAAACATCAATATACGTACGTATATATGGTTTCAAGTATTCCTATCAAATGCTTATAATATATGGTTTCAAGTATTCTGTATTATTGAGCTACAAGTAATCATTTCTATTTGATAATATCAATTTGTTTGCACACAGATATACAGTTTCTAGTAACTAATAATACTAATCCTTATTAAATGATTATTGCTTCTAGTAGCTATTCTGAATATTTTGCTAAGTTGTATTGCATCAAGTATTCCAATCAAATACCAATAATTTGCACACAGTTGTATGGTTTCAAGTATTTTTATCTAATACTAATGATACTTGATTTCAAGTAATTATATATATTTAATAATTATCATTTGTTTGCACACAGTTATATGGTTTCAAATAATTTATAATAATTCTAAATAAACACTTACAGTTTCGAGTAATTTGTCTTAATACAAATAGTTTATACTTAAATGGCATCTTCAGGTCAAAACCTGCTTTTTGATTAAAATAGAATGTATTTACCCAACCCACCCACCACAAGCAGAATCTGTCACATGGTCAATTTTTAAGTGGATTAAATCTGGTTTGAATTCAGTGTTTTCCTTCTCCTAGACTGGTTGCATTAACAGCCAAGATATTGTTGTTGTTTTTTTGTTTTTTTTACTGAAAGAATCAGAGAGGAATAAATGAGGAAAAATCCAGTTTTTATTCGGGTCCGGAAATTAGCAGACTAATCTGTAGTCCCTTATGAAAGTCCAAACACTTAGAGCACCCAGAGGGAATCGAACACCTTATAGTGCAGTAAATCAACTTGCTTACGATTACATCATGAAAAGTACTCATATTATTTACTTGGCTCAAATTTAATTGAGGTACAAAAGCAAAAGTATCGGACACCCAGTGAGAACCAAAATCGCTATGATCCGCTGGCCAAGCTGGCTTACCAGTGCACTACTTAGAAAGCTCTGAGAATTATCAACTAAGTTTATGTTACCTGGGGTACAAGCCTAGAAATATGGGGTACCCAGTAAGAGTCGTCAACTTTTTTTTTTAAATCATGATCACTAAAGCAAGCAAATTTTGCCTCTGGAGATAAGGGAAACAGAATCTACGTATCCCTCTGTAATTATTTGCTAAGCTGAACATAGTTTGGCGCAAGGCCTCCCTAACTGTGTGTCGAGTATACGGTAGAATGGTTTGCGTGTGAGGCTAGCTTGCTTAAACATCAGTGGATGGCCAGCATCCAAAGCATAAAAGCCAAGAGGAGCAGTCTCAAGCCGGGAACCTGTAGACAACGTGACCTGGTATGCTTGCTATAGAGTTAAAACGAACAAATTTCGATGTTGCGTGATCTACACACACAAAAAAAAATGGTTGTTTTAGGTCTGGTAGATGCAGACGGTGCCTGCAAAGCAACGATTACTGGAAACGGAATTATCTGTCATGGAAATAATCCACCTGCTTCAGTTTTATTGTATTTATCTTTCTTTTTCTTTTTCGTTTTTCCTTTTTTTTTCTGTAGATTTCTTAAGCATCAAGAAGCTGTTTCATAAGAACTTATATAATAGCCGGATTCTGTCGGATCGTATTTAAGAAAACGGATTTGCATTGTTAAATGTACTTGATATAAATTTTAACTAGTTTCTTCACATTTGTTATGTTTTAAAATTCTAACTTCTTTAGTTTTGATATATTTCAGTTAAACAGAAAGTTTATTTCTATTAAAGGCTTTTATATTGAGTAATCTATCTATCTATCTATCTATCTATCTATCTATCTATCTATCTATCTATTTATTTACCAGTCTTTTCTTTCTAAAATAATCCTTAGTTATCTCTGCCTATTCATATCTATCTATCTATCTATCTTTTGTACATAGAAGGTAGGTGGGTTGGTTTTTATAGCTTGTCAACATTTATGGGAATATCAGTGTTTTTGTGGGGATATGTACATAGACGCACCAATCAATAAATTTGCCTCTCGGTTTATCTATCCATCCACATACACACACGCACACACACACACACGCACACACACACACACACACACATATTTATGCATATCTATCTATCTATCTATCTATATATCTATATATATATATATTCCTATTTAACTTGCTAGCGAGCAAGCTAGTTATCTTTGTTCATATTTATCTATCTCTCTATCAGTTTATTTGTCAGTCTCCCCCCCACTCTCTCTCTCTCTTAAAGATAGATAGATACATAGATATATGTCCCAGTCTCTTCATATTATTAAGTGTTCTTATTACTGTTTTTCATTCTAATTATCTCAGCAAGCATTTCAGTGTGTAAATCAAAATTAGAATATCGCCCTGAGCTAACATGCATCAATCTTGTCAAATTAGTTCAGCTTTCCCGTCAGTTTCTCTATATCGTCTTTAGACATATTTCTCTCTAACATATTAAGATACATTCTTTATAATTAATACCTTTACCTGGCCTCATTATTAGCCATTTAATAGGATTCTACTTATTTCAAATAAAGATATCCATTTGCGCAGGACTTGAACCCGCAAAATTAATTTTGGCATACAACTTCGTTAATTGATGCCATTTTGGTTACGAAGATTAAAAAGTTTTTATTTGTACTTCTGCCGGGTGAAGCGTGCTCACGATACGACGATTGCAGAGGGTTAGGACCTTCCCCTCTGGTTCAATTTAGTGCCCTGGGTTTAACATTTAACTGGGTCTCATTGTGCAGCTCTGGTTCTAAAGATATGCTTGATTGATTAATTTTTTTTTTTTTTTTTTTGGTAAGTCAACCTGTTTAGAATATTTCATGTCATGAAATACTTTTTTAAACTATGTGAAGCAGTGTGGTGGACGTAAAGGCAGTCTAACCCAGCGACGGGTCAACGGCACGCCTAACCAGATGCTGGTCGGACGAAACCCACGGGAATACGACCAGTAGCAAATAGTACGATCGGGGAACTACTGCTGCTCATCTATTACGGTGGCTTCAGTAGATAAGAATAAAAACACAGCCATCGAAAGGTTGCCATGACTCGTACTCAAATCACTTGTCCAAACCGCATCGCCCTGTGCGAGGGTAAAAAAAGGGGTGAGTCCTGCTGAGGTTGGAGCTCTGGCCATAGTGCTCGAAAAATCAGCAACAGAACTCAAACTAAAACAAAAATTACTAAAATGCAAAAGCACAATACAAATATGGAGATTCAACGTTAGAACTTTAGATAGAATAGGCCAACTACCGGAGCCGACAACTTAGATAGATCATAACACAGACATAATATGCATACAAGAATACAGATATCTATATACCGAAGAAATAAAATACCACAATACCGGCAATGGATGGACGGTATCGGCATGGAAAAACTCTATCAACGCCACGATAGGTGGAGTAGGTATGCTGAAAGGACCACGAATCCTAAAATCACTAAATAACATCGAGAAAATACAACCGTGAATGATGGTAACTATGTTTAATGGCAACCACAGCACAACAATCATCTCATGCTACATACAGTACAACCAATGTTAGTGAAGAAGCAGACCTCATCGCCTTCTGTTACGAGCTATCCTCCCTTGCTCGCAGAATCCCGAAACACAACGTTTTCATCATCAGTGGAGACAGGAATGCCCAAATAGGTAAAAACGTTAGCCACAAATACAGCCTATATGACTCATCAAACAGAAATGGTGAATATCTAACATATTTCACGCTAGAAAATAGATTAACATGCCTCAATACTAAATTTCAGAAAAGAAAAGGAAAACTATGGACCTCCACCTACGCAAATAATACGAAAGCACAGATAGACGACGTCTTTATGAATAAGAAATGGAATAATAGTGCATTGAATTGCGAGGCATATTCCTCTTTTGAGGGTGTGTCCCCTGATCACCGAACCGTCACGGCAAAGACACAACTGAGCCTATGAAGGAATGCAGCCCGAACAACCACAACCGTACACTAAGACTGGTTCCTGCTAAACAACAGGGATATTAGAGATAAATATACGTTCATACAAAGAAACAAATACGATGCACTACAAGAGATATGAGATAAACCTATTCCGAATGACAAATATGAGAACTGTAGAGATGCAGTTGGTGTATTTTGCACCCCAGCCGATAGGCTCAAAAGTTTTAGGTAATTTTCTCACATATGTATTTGACGTATGAATCAACCTATCACTAGAGGCTAGAATATACTGACTGTATCCCCTACACAAGAGTCAGCTCCCCACACGAATGTGGTGTCTTGAGCATGACACTAAACTGTATCTGATCATTTCCCAAAGCCCAAGCAGTACTGAAGCCTCACCATCAGATGCAGTTTAATTTCATATGTAGGGTACTCGCTGGGGGAAGTCTTATCCCTCTGTAAAGATTCAGTTGGTGTATTATGCAGCCGCTGCTGACTGGGAGAAATGATATTTTGGCTTATTAACCATCTCTGTTAACAAATAATTGGAATCTTCCTCATGTGTTCCTCGTTAGATCAGTTCTGTTTTTTTTAAATAAAGATACTTCTATAGAAACATCAATATCTTTTCATCACCTATGGGATATCCCTTGATAGTGATGGTGAAAATGTAGAGACAGTTTGGAATTATATCAAAAAAAGTATTCCTGCATGAGTAATCATCATCATCATCATCATGACGCGCCATCAGCACAGATATCCCTGACCCACTCTCGCCATCACTCCCTATCGTTCATCGCTTCCGGTAGGTCTTCAGAGCTACATCCCGTATAGACACAGAGCTGCTGTATGTATGTAGGTTCGAGCTAATCGTCCTACCTTTGCTCGTCCATGTGAAGGGGTCCATAGGAGTACATCACTTATGAGCTCGTTCCTACTTCTCTAGCAGTGTTCCGCATGTCTGGTTCATCTAATTTTGATAGTTTTTGTGATGGATGGTAAGTGGCCGTACAACTGCTGCTTTGTGGGGGTGCTGCTTTGTGGGGGTGCTGCTTTGTGGGGGGCTGCTGTGTGGGGGTGCTGCTTCCAGGACTTGTTCCATATTGCTCGCAGCATTCTTGTGTAACGTCAAGGTTTTTCTCCATATGTTTAGTTAGCGTCCATATAGTGCATCTGTATAGCAGTATCGACACGGTCAGGTCTGACTTTCCGATAGCCAATTGATAGCTGTCCATGCCTTTGCTAGTTACGTGTCAATGTCATTCTCAGCTGATGAGAAACTGCTTCCAACTAGTTTCAGAGAGCTACCGTTTAGTGTGGAGATGTCACCTGTTTGATTAAAGCACATATATTCCGTCTTGTGTGCATTGACATAGAGACCAATGCCAGCAGCGGCTCGTTCCAGACTATGTTGTAGGGTTCCGGCTTAGGCGGGTGCATTTGCCAGAAGCGTTATGTCATCGGCGTAGTTGACGTCGGTATTTGTTTTTGCGGGGTATCTTCTGCTTCTTTCCTTTGTTAGCTTGAAATAGTTTTCTTTGATTTCATCGGAGAATTAACATTTTTTAAATCACCTTATATATATATATACAGGGTGATTTTATATATATATATATATATATATATATATATATATATATATAAAGAATATATATATATATATATATATATATTCAATAAATAGATGGATTTTTTTCTAAAGCAAAAGTAATTTTTTTACATAAATGTTAACTCTACATTGTTTGGAGTAGGTTTATAGCAAAAAATATTCTAATCTCAAAAAATATTTTGAGATTATTTAAAATCAAACAGAGTGCTCCAGTCTGTAACAGAGGATTGTTATTATTTTTTTGTTGACTGAGAAGACCGAAAATGGAGAATATCTGATATGTACCGAGAAGAATGTTGTGATGAAAAAAATATTTACAAAAGAGCTAAGCATGAGTTTTTTTACTAAGAGCCAGAGTCGAATAAACAGTTTATGGCATATCAACCTTTGGAGGTTATTTAATGCCAAATCCATTTTTATACAAATAATCAGTTCTCTTTCTAACAAATCAGTTTAGCATAAATACAGTTTAATTGTCAAAAACATTTCCATTTCAAGCTTTTCAGTTTTGTCAAAGTTCTAATTCAAACAATCCAGTTTAATATCAGTAAAGTTTTGGCCAAACACAGTTAAATGTCAAAATAGTTTTATCTCAAACAATTCTGTTTAGCGTAAGTACAGTTTCAATGTCAAAAACAGTTCTATTTCAAACAATTCAGTTTAGCATAGGTAAGCAGTTTAGTTTTATTTAGCCTACAGAGTGCTCCAGTCTGAAACAGGTATATTCTACAGCTGGAGTGTAAACACGCTGTCTCTCCGCTAAAGAAAAATGTTCAATAGCCAACTGTTTTGGCAATATTCACCTCACTTATTTATCTATCTATCGTCGTCTTCTTCATATCTATATATCTACGTATGTATCTATGTATCTATGTCATTCAGTTTACATCTAATTAACATGAATTATACAGGTATGTATGTCCATCTGTTTGTAAGCCTTTGTCTTCATGTCCAGTCTGCTAGACAAGAAAACACCGACTGCGCAACTGCAAAGGGATAAGACCATCACCCAACGAATATCCTGATATGACACTAAAAAGTCTGATGGTGAGGTTCCAGTAATACTAGTACTTTGTGCAATGCAGAGTACTCCTTCGTTGATATCGCTCCCAGTTCCACTCTAGCCCGGAATGGTAGAACCTGATAGGGTCCTATGTGTGGACTAAATAGAACTAAACTGCATATTTATGCTCAACTGAATTGTTTGAAATAGAACTTTGACTAAACTGAATAGCTAGAAATAGAAATGTTTTTAACCATTAAATTGTGTATTTATGCTAAACTGATTTGTTTGAAATAGAACTGATTATTTGTATAAAAATGGACTTGGCATTAAATAACCTACAAAAGCTGATATGCCATAAAACCCGAAAACCAACCAACCAACCAACAAACCAGCCTTTGTGTGCTAGTTTATCTCTGTCTCTGTCTGTCCGTTTGTCCCTTTTTTCTCTATCTCTCTCCCTCAACACACCAACACACACACACACACCTATAGATAGATAGATAGATAGAGAGAGAGAGAGAGATAGAGAGAGAGAGAAGCTGCTAAAGACAGGCGAAAGAATAGACTAACTAGATAAATATCTAACTGTATTGTATTTTTTGTGGGTGGGGGGAAGGATGTTTGTTTATTTTTTGTTTTGTTTTGTTTTTTGTTTTCTGTGCAAATTTTACCTGCTGGATACCGAGGTCTTCATTTATTCCTTTTTTTTTTTTTTATTTTTTTGGCACTTCTTTTTTTTTTCTTTTTTTGGCACTTCTTTTTTTTTTCTTTTTTTGGCACTTCTTTTTTTTTCTTTTTTTGGCACTTCTTTTTTTTTTATTTTTCACATTTGCTTAGAAAATCACATTTCGCGCTACATCTATTTTCTCCTCTAAACTTCTCACGCAGCAATTTCCCGCCAGAATATTGTCACGTGATAACGATATAGCGATAAGCAGCTGTTTTAACATCCGATTTGCGTCACATTTCTATTTATCCTTGTCGAATGATAATTCCTTATTTGCACATAGATGACCAGCGTCGATTAGGCAGCTCCAAAACGTGCACTCCATGACACCACTTACTTAAACACATGCTCAAATATATATATATATATATATATATATATATATATATATAGAGAGAGAGAGAGGGACAGACAGACAGAGAATAAAATAAAATGATAAAGATATCAATGCGTAAATTAATTCAATCAATTCGTATATATACAGATATGGATATTAATATGTGTTGTGTAAGAATTATATATATATATATATATATATATATATATATATGTGTGCTCTTGTGGTGGGAGAAGAAATGTATGTGTTCTTTTTTGTTTGTGATTTTACTCCCACCACATTGACAAAATCAAAACAGACGTTATAATTGGCTTTTATATATATATATACTATTTGTGTAAATATTTATATGGCTCGATTTACTTGCTCCTTATCTCCTAAGTTATGGGTTAATTAGTACTACTGTTGTCCTTCTAAAAGGATGGCTTTGGCATTAAATAACCCATGAAGACTGATATACCATTAAACAAAGAAACCAAACCTTACATTGAAAGCCAACCAAATCTATTTGTATACCTTTATAATTATATGACTTTCTACCTCTCTACTGAGCAATTTATATATGTGTGTATATGTGGTTAGACATTTTTATAAATGTCTATATTCAGTAATATATATGCACCCCCACATAAACATATATATATATACAACAATAAGCCAAACAATAAAGGTAATTTACTAAGCTTTTATGTAGCTCAAGACCGCATAAATTGTGCACCCAATGATAATCGAACTCACTCGTGCAAGTTTGCTAGTCTACCTTGCAAACCATTACACCACTCGAGGTGCCCATGAGCCAAACAATAATGGACTATTGATTAATCAGGTGTTGGTCACCCAAGTCTCCACAAACCAGGCTTTATCTAATCAGGCATGGACTCTAAAAGATCTACAAGAGATTTGCTATTTCAGCAGCTGCCAATTACATAGTGGGACGTCTGTACAACAGACCTGTTATCCCACACATCCCAAAAATATCCAAGAGAATTGTGATTCTGATATTTTTGTGACGAAAGAATTATTTTATTTTATCTTATTTATTTATGGTTTAGTTTGGTTGGGTTTTATGGCATATCAACCATTGTTTGTTATTTAATGCCAAATCCTCTTTATACATATATATACAATATCTATGATTTGGTTTGGAAGGGTTTCGTGTCATATGACCTATTGTAGGTTATTCAATGCCAAATCCTCTTTATACATATATATATACGATATCTATGATTTGGTTTGGAAGGGTTTCGTGGCATATGAATTATTGTAGGTTATTAAATGTCAAATTCTCTTTATACATATATATATATATATATACGATATCTATGATTTGGTTTGGAAGGGTTTCGTGTCATATGAACTATTGTAGGTTATTAAATGGCAAATTCTTTTTATACATATATATACGATATCTATGATTTGGTTTGGAAGGGTTTCGTGTCATATGAATTATTGTAGGTCATTTAATGCCAAATCCTCTTTATGCATATATATATATATATACGATATCTATGATTTGGTTTGGAAGGGTTTCGTGTCATATGACCTATTGTAGGTTATTTAATGCCAAATCCTCTTTATACATATATATACACGATATCTATGATTTGGTTTGGAAGGGTTTCGTGGCATATGAATTATTGTAGGTTATTAAATGCCAAATCCTCTTTATACATATATATTGAATATATGATTTGTAAACAAATTTTCATGATAACATTCTTAAACGAGCCTGAGCTCATTTTTGCTCTTTTTATTTGCATATTGTTGTACCGGCTCATTGTCTAGTGGGTAGAGTGTTCGCCAATAGTCCAGGAGACCTGGATTCAAACCCAGGTAGCGTCTTACAAAAGACTTTAAAAATGGCACTTGTTACCTCCTTGCTGAACACTCAGCAATATGAGGTATGTATCAAGGGTAAAGTGGAGCAATCCAGGGAAAGAAGTAGAGTCCTCCCCTAAACCTCGGTGTGGTAGCTATTGAATAGGGAGCCTTCTGGTCACCCTCGACTAAGTTCATCAACTTTAATTTTACTTTGCATGTTGTTAAATGGCCTCAAGCATTGCTGTATAGCTGTCACAATTTAACAACAGATATTTCTTTGCGCTCATAACTTGTAGGTAATTTCATTTTTAAATGTATCAAATCTAATTTGTTTACACGCTGATATTGCTATTTTTTCTTCAGTTGAATGGTTTCAATTATTGCCATCAAACACTAATAATTTGTTTGCATAAGGGGAAGTGCTTATAAGTATTGCTGGTGCTTTGGGGAATACGGAGTACCCCTTCATTGCCATTGCTCCCATGTCCTCTCAGCCCAGAGTAGTAACACCTGATAGGGTCCTATCTACGGCTCAAATAGAAGTAAACTGTATACTTATGCTAAACTGAATTGTTTGAAATAGAACTGTTTTGACATTTAAAATGCGTACTTATGCTAAACTAGATTGTTCGAAATGGAAATGTTTTTGTATGCTAAACGGAATTGTTTGAAATAGAACTATTAATTTATATAAACATGGACTTGGCATAAAACTCAAACAAACCAACAAACTCTCTATTTATCGTTAATAATTTGTTTGCACACAGTTAAATGGTTTCGAGTATTGCTATGTAACACAGACAATTTAATTCAACATCACTCATGTGTTTGCTTACAGTTAAATGGTTATATATATATATATATATATATATATATATATATATATACTATTCGGTCCAGTTAAACCGGAGTTGGAAAGAATTCCATCAGGACAAAAAAAAAACATTCAACAGTGAACATTTAAATTTTCCTGGTAAAGAGCTCAATGTAACTGACATTACAGAGCAATAATTTCTTTAAGAAAAAACCAAAACCGGTCACATTAGGATTATAAATTTATTTCCATGCTGTTATGGGTTTTGATATAAATCAAAAACACCCCCCAAAAATTTACGGGACTTCTTCAGATCTTATGGATTAAACTTTTATCCATAAGATCTGAAGAAGTCCTGTAAATTTTTGGGGGTGGGGGGGTTGATTTATATCAAAACTCATAACAGGATGGAAATAAATTTATAATCCTAATGTGACCGGTTTTTGTTTTTTCTTAAAGAAATATATATATATATATATATATATATATATATATATATATATATAGTCAAATGGTTCCAAGTATTGCTATGTAATCCCAATAATTCTATTTTGCATACACGTAAACGATTTCAAATATTCAATACTAAAGTTTTCTTTAACACACAGTTAAATGGTTCCATTCATAGGTTTACACACAGTTTAAAAGGTATAACAGTTCTATTTGAACCATAGACACTCCGCGTTAGAGTGTACCTGTGAGTAATGGCATCGAATGGGGATTCCATATTCCCTAAAGCTCTAAGAGTGAAACCTCGCCATTAGATTGTTTAGTGTCATATCTAGGACACTCGTTGTGGGTCGGGCTCTTACACTTCTGCAGAGATACAGCCGGTGTATTCTACACCCACTGCCGACTCGGTTGGTTTTTGTTTGTAAATTAATTGTAAGTAAGTAAAGTTGGCGACCATAGTCGAGGATGACTCGAAGGCTCCCTTTTCGATAGCTACTACACCAAGGTGTAAGGGAGGGCGCTACTCCTTCCATGGATTAATTGTAATTAATTGTAACTGTAATGATTACAGTTTTAAGTTGAATTCTATTTTGATATGATTTCATGCAGGGTACAGGGGAAAATTCTAAAACAGATTCTGTTGCTACCACTCCGGGTCAAAGTGGACCTGGGAATAATGTCAATGAAGAGGTATTTTGCATTCCCTAAAGCTTCAGCATAACTGGAACCTCACCATCAGATCTTTTAATGTCATGTACTGGACACTCGTTGGGGCGAGGTCTTACCCTCTAAAAAGATACAGTTGGTGTATTCTACAAGCCCTGTTGACTGGGCTAGGTGGCGGATAGGGCTTTCATATCATTCCCAATGGGGTATTAATCTGAAAGTAAATGTAATAGCGCTACTTGAGTTCGAAACGCTAACTGCGATGTCATAGTTCAGCACATTAGCAACTACTTCAAGAAGTCATTTCCTGGATGTTACAGTGCACCTTCAACATGAAAGATGTGTGTTTCCCAGCAGAACATAACGTAAACCATTAATGCCCTGTGTATGACACTAAATTCAACCTTACATTCTAGAACTCTGGGGCAGCGTAAAGTTACCCTTCTTTTCTATAACTCCCTAGTTCACACTAATCTCGATTGCTCGGATCCTATCTATGAATCAAATAGATGTTTAAAATGATTGTGAACCACATTGATACATTTGATGATCCCTTAACGCTACAATTAATATTCAATAATTAGTTGGTTTCGTTTCGCTTGGTTTCTTTCTATAATGACATATCAACCTTTGTGGGTTATTCAATGTTAAAGCCATCCATGTAGAACAGTAGCGGTACTATTTAACCCATAGATGGGAGGATAAGGGGGTCCATGCCTTTCCCCATGCTATTAGCCCGAAAGCGAATGTAACAGCGTGACTGTAGTTTGAAATCGTTTACTACGATGTCGCAATACAGCACGTTAGTAACTAAACCACGGATATTCCCCACTTACAGTAGCTAAAGGTTTAAGGTTTGTATTGCTCCACCAGAACAATTTGAACAAAATTATTCAAATATTTCTTCTAGTTGCTTATATGACACTGATTCCGATACGTGCAGTTGTTTGAAGACAATAGCTGTCATTCTTGCCATATATCGCTGGCCATAACAAATGGGCACAACATATTATGGAATATGTGCCTGTATGTTTATGAGTGTGTTTCTAAACCAAATCTAGTCACGAATTTAAATCTGAATTTAAATTGCAAAGGCAAAAATTGTATTTGAAAATCTCATGTTTTCACGATCTATATAAGTAGTTCTATCTTGGATAATGAGTAGTACCCGTGGTGTAATGATTATCATCGTTTAAAATGGACACAGCGACACGAGTTCAAATCCTGGACCAGGCTAATTGCATTTCACATAGCACTAATACCCTTGGGAAAGGTATGAATCCAATTATTCTCCTTCCAGCTATGGGTAAATAGTAGGACAGACAAGGTTCTTCAGCTTTGGTGAGGCAACTAGTCTGGGAGAAGGAAAACTCTGACTTCAAACCTGTTAAACTCCGCTTATGTCATATCTTGCCTAGCAGAGGGGTTGGTAAATACGGATAATGAGTAGTGCAACTGGGAAAAACTGTAAAACGACCGTAAGTTTATATATATATATATATATTGTTTATACATCTTTGGTTAAACTCCAGGAAACCTTCCTTTTTATGATCTTATGTTTTTTTTTTCTCAAGATTTCGAATTAGTTTCTTTGCAGCGCTCACTTGATACAGAAGTTGCCCCAGGTTCTATCCCCAAAGAGCTTTCGATTTTATCGAGTGATCACCTTGAGGGTACTTTTTGTGAGTATTGTTTGTGTTTGCATATGTATATATGTGTGAGGGATATATGAATGTATGCGTTAAGTATGAGTAAGTATATACATATATATTTAATGTTCGCCAATGATCCGAGACCCCGGGCTTCAATCCCTGGTCAAGTCATACCAAAGACTGAAAAAATGCTACATGATACTTCTTTGTTAAAACTCAGCATTGTAAGGTCCGGATTAAAAGTAAGTGGAGCGATCCAGGAAAGGGAATAGCACCTACCCCGACTATTCGGTGTAGTAGCTCTTGAAAAGGGAGGCTTCGGATCACCCTCGACAACGGTCGGCCAACTTATATATATATATATATATGTATTGGCAGCATTTCTTCATTAATACCTATTTTGTTGAACATAGCAGACAGTTTTTGTCAACATATTTTTTGTTAATCCTTTCATATTGCCGTATTGATTTTATAATGTTCGGCGGGAATTAGTTGATGTATCTTCCATCATTATTTATTTCCCAAGTACTTTCTGCTCGACTTTGGGCCATCATCAGGGGAGGATCTATTACAAAAGTATTAGAAAATCTCATGTTTTTGTAATAGATCCTCCCCTGATGATAGCCCAAAGTCGGGCAGAAGTACTTAGGAAATAAATAATGATGGAAGATCCATCAACCAATTCCCGCCGAATATTATAAAATCAATACGGCAATATGAAAAGATCAACAAAAAAATATGTAGACAAAAATGTCTATAATATTCAACGAAATATATATATATATATATATATATATATATATATATAATGCATATACTACTAAAGAACAGCTGTGTAGCCAATAAAGGGTTTATTAAATGATGACTCTGGGGTCAGGCGTGGTTTCCAGTCAACTAAACGAAAGCGTCTCAATGCCAACAGACTACTAGGGTTTTCCGTTATTGTTTTCGAAGCTTTGTTCAGTACACAATGCTCCTGTTACTAATCGGTCACCCACTTAAGTCCTGAACTTCGAATATCGAGTAGAAACTGACGCTTCAAGCATAACTTGACCATATAAACTGTTTTTGTCTGCTTGGTTTGGTTTGGTTTAGTTTTATGGCATATCAACCCTTGTTGGTTATTTTATGCCAAATCCTCTTTATACATATATATATCAAATATACGATTTGTTATCACTTTTTGTAGATGACATCTTCAATCATGCCTGAGCTATTTTTTGCACACAGTTAATTGTTTCAAGTATTTTTATCAAAACTCGAATAATTCTCATAGTCATTTCTTTGGTCATTGTGACATGCTTTGAAGTATTACTATGTAAAGTTAGTCGACCTTAGTCGAGAGTGACCCGAAGGCTCCCTTTTCAATAGCTACTACACCGAGGTGTAGGGAAGGGCGCTACTCTATTCCCTGGATTGCTCTACTTTACCCTTGATCCTTACCTTATAGTGAGGAGTGTTAAGTAAGGTGTCATCAAGTATCATTTTTTCAGAATTTGGTATGACTACACCTGGGATTGAACCCCGGTCTCCCGGACCATTGGAGAATACTCAACTGATTATGGCTAATGGCTGGCTTAACAATAACAATTTAACATCAGTCCTTTACTTGAGCACATTAAAATGAATATACGTATGTTTGATTCGTAAATTAATGACTTGTAGGTAATTTCATTTTTAAATGAATCAGAACTAATTTGATTGCACGCGAGTAATGCCAGTGTTTCTACATAGTTAAATGGTTTCAATTATTGCCATCCTAAACAAATAATTCTATTCGATATTAATCATTTATTTGTAGACAGTGAAGTGTGTACCATAGCCCGATACGGCCACGTGTGAAACGTACATCGAATGTCCATAAATATAGAACATAGGAATCTCGAAATTCGAAAAACACGTAACGACTTCTCAGTTCAGGTACGAAACTTTTTTTTATTAACTTTGAGTTTAAAGGTTCTTCGACATAAGGAGAGAGGCACAATCTTTCTATACAGGTTTTTTCATCTGCCCCCCGTCCCCCCGCCCCAATACGTGTGGCACCCGCCACAAAGGTCTCCGGGAGCAAGCGAAAACCAACTGTCTTCCCCCGAGGCAGGTCTCATCTCAACTCACTGACTTTTTCAAAATCTCCCCAAATCCTCCGCGCGCTTCCGGTGTGTGACGTCATTCGCACTCGCTAGCCTCCGTTTCCCATCTCGGACTATTGTGACATCTCTGAGTGACACGTTCGCTCCGCCCGCGCACGAGCGAACACCTGTGTTAATGTTGCACCTAAGTAACCGATGCACTGAGCCGAAAGGTTCTCAGCCTAACTAAACCCAAAGGCATGAAACCGAAATCCCTCGGCCATCCTATTACAAATGGTTATAAGTGTTACAATTTAACACTATTCTATTCAATATTCAATCGCATATAGTCAGTTAGTACCAAGTAGAACTATGTAATACCAACGATTCAATTTAAGCTCACAGTTAAAGAATTTCAAGTATTGCAACCCAACACTAATACTTCTATTCAACATTACTTATTCATTTGCTTACCCAGTCGGCTGGGGCTGTAGAGTACACCGACTTCTTCTCTGCAGGGAGGTAAGACCCCCCCCAACGAGTGTCCTGATAATGACACTAAGCAATCTGATAGTGAGGTTCCCGTGATGCTGGGGTTTTGGGGAATGCGGGGTACCCCTTCATTGCTATCGCTTTGGCCCGGAGTAGCAGCACCAGATAGGGTCCAATCTAGGGGTCAAATTGAACTAAACTGCATATTTATGCTAAATTGAGTTGCTTGAAATAGAACTGTCTTGACATGTAAACAGCGTACTTATGCTAAACTGAATTATTTGAAATTGAACTGTTTGACTAAACTGAATCGCTTGAAATAGAAATGTTTTTAACAATTACATGTAAACAGCGTACTTATGCTAAACTGAATTGTTTGAAATAGAACAGTTTATTTGTATAAAAATGGATTTGGCATTAAATAACCTACAAAGGTTGATATACCATTAAACCCAAAAAAGCAATCAAACAAACTTATTAATTTGCACATAGTTGAATGGTTTCAAGTATCGCTAACAATTCAATTTTACAGTCATTTGATTACTGGCAGTAACACGTCAAACAGTTCTATTTGACCCCGAGATAGGACCCTATCAAGGGTACAATTCTGGGATAGAGTGAACCTAGAAGCAATGCCATCGAATGGGTATTTCATATTCCCTAAAGCTCTTAGAGTGAAACATTGCCATTAGATTGTTTAGGGTCATATCTTGAACCCTCGTCGTAGGTAAGGCTCTTACTCCTCTGCAGAGATGCAGCCGGTGTATTCTACAGCCCCAGCCGACTCGGCTGGTTTTTGTTTGTAAATTAATTGTAATTAATTGTAACTGTAATGAATACAGTTTTAAGTTGAATTCTCTTTTGATATGACTTCATGCAGAGTATAGGGGGGATTCTAAAACAGGTGATGAAAAGTTAATTTTTCTTCTATTTAGCCAAGAGCAGTAAAAGAAAAAGTTTTAAATCAATCAAGAGTGAAAGCGTGTGCATTATAAGCAAAGTTTTTTTTTTTTTCTCCAAGGAGCCTTTCAATTAACAAAAATATAAACTCCTCCGCCTTGCTCAAGTATTTAAGTGTTAAAGCATTATATTGAATTATATAGAAGAAAGAAATTAAATAAGTTGACCCTAGTCGAGGGTGACCCGAAGGCACCTTTTTCGATAGCTACTACACAAAGGTATAGGGAGGACGCTACTCCTTTCCCAGGATTTCTCCACTTTACCCTTGATCCGTACTTTATAATGCTGAGTGTTAAGCAAGGAGGCATCAAGTACCATTTTTAAAGTCTTTGGTATGACTCGACCTGGGATTGAACCCAGGTCTCCCGGGGCATTGTAGAACACTCTAACCATTACACCAATGTCCGGTACTCATTAATAATAATACAATTAAATAAAATGCATACAAAAGTCATTTTGATTTTATTTCAATTGATTTCTACATAAATTTTTCATAGGATTGCCCAAAATAACTTTGAGAATAAAGGTTTTGTTTGGTTGTGTTAAATGGCATATCAACCACTGTAGGTTATTTTATGCCAAATCCTCTTTATACATATATTAAATATATATGATTTGGTTTGATTGTGTTTTATGGCATATTAACCATTGTGTATTATTTAATTCCAAATTCTATTTTTTTTTTAATATTTTAAAAGATTTCTCTCCATTGTGTGATGGCTATCTGAAGAAGCTGGTTTTTTTTATAAAATTGCCAGCTGGAATAAATTCATAAGTTTTTCAATTATGTGGCAATTTGCTCTGTCTGAAATTTATTATCTGAATATATTAATTATCATACACAGAGCACTCCTGGAGATTTATAAGCATACTCTTATATATTCTCAAATAGAATCATTCCAAACTCATCTTCTTTGGATATATATATATATATATATATGTGTGTGTGTGTGTGTGTGTGTGTGTGTGTATATATATATATATATATATATATATATATATATACGTGGTGCATTCAATAAGTTTCCAGAACCTTTTTATACGGGCATTTAATATTGTCGTAGACACCTGAAAATTCAGTAAGTTATTGCTATTCATCTTATGAGATGACTGACCAATTTTTATGATTTCACGTGCAAATCAACACCTACAGCAGGAATTCGAATATATCCTACAAAAGCCAGATTATTACTGCTGGTGAATTTCAAAAATGCGATCTGGATGTCAGGACACTTTAGAAGAATGATATGCAATAAAATTCTGTTTTAAACTTGGAAAAATGCCACAGAAACATATGGAATGATTCATACTGCTTTTTGACCATCTTGTATGAATCGAACATTCGTTTTTGAGTGGCATAAGAGATTCAAGGAAGGCAGGGAGTCTGTGAGGAGTGATGAGAGGTGTGGGAGGAGTAAAGAAGTCAATACACCAGAGTTGTATATATATATATATATATATATATATATAGAGAGAGAGAGAGAGAGATAGTAGAGTGATATTATATGTTCATTATCATTTTTTAATTGTATGCCGTAGAGTGAGTTCAATTGTTACTAGGGACTACTTACTTCAGACCTTGCTCTAAACTTATTTTAGCTTTCTAAATGGGTACTATTTGAGAAATAGTAGTTTCCACGTTAATATTGTAGATCAAGCAATAGAGAATAAATCAGATGAAGTGGGTGAGGTGAGGCTACAAATTTATTGATTCACACACGCACACACACAAATAGATAGATAGATAGATAGATAGATAGAAACTGACAGGGATAGATAGATAGATAGATGTAAACAAGGAAGTATTACACCAAAATGTTGGCTTATATAATAGGTTATATGAATATTTTGTTTTTTATTTAAGTTTTATAAATCATGGGATTTATGATATAAACTTACACACACACACACACACACACACACACACACACACATATATATATATATATATATATATATATATATATATATATATATATATATATATAATTTCATTGTGTTGTATTAATTTAGAGCAATTAGGTTAGAGCAATGCGAAATAATAATTATTTCAGTCTAATTAATTTCAAAGTAAAACTTCATCTTCAGAGACTTTTTTAAATGCACTAGATGTTGTATGTTCAAATTTTCTTTGGACGTTGTAAACATGGTGTCACGTGGTGCTTTACAACGCCATGTTGGGTGTTGTAACCATGGTACCACGTGGGGTGTTTAAAAATAATTGAACGTACATCTCGTTCATTTTTTTTTTAAAGTCTCTGAAGATTAAGTTTTTACTTTGAAATTAATTAGACTCAAATAATTATTATTTTGCATTGCGATAGCCCTCTAAATTAATTCAATACAATAAAATAAAATAATTTGTGCCATGCCTCCAGCAAATTAAAAAATACTTATATATATATGTATATATATATGTTTATGCTCATCCTCATGCATTTCCGCAGCCAAGTGTGATGTTCTTCCACTCCACACACTCTAGATGTTCTATTTACATCTCCCTACAGCCAAGTGGGATATTCTTCCATACATTCTCTAAATCAACTTGGATATACTTAAACGTCGAAGCTTATCTTCTTTCTAGGCCTAACTTGGCCGATTAGAAGTTAGGATTTGTTCTTTAAAAGAAGTTTTAAACACTTGAATGATATATACTATCGGTGACCAAAAAAGCGAAAGAGCTTCGAAGATTCCTTGGCACTAGGCAAAATATTATTCACAACGTTGAGTATGTTACTATATTTTTGATTATGTAGTTTCAGTAGACTCAAATACGATCAAATAACGTGTACTAAGTATTAATTATATCCTATCTCGTCGAACGAGCAAGATGCGACACAAGGTCAATTGTTTAACAGAGTTTGACAAGTTTGAATTCAGAGTTTTGCTTCTACTAGACCGGTTGCCATACCAAAGTTAAAGTGCCCAGTCTGCTCTCCTTTTTACCCATAGCTGGAGGAAGAATAATTGGATTCACACCTTTCCCAAGGGTATAACCAGTCTGTGAAATGCAAACAGTCACGCTCAGGTTTGTGGCTGGGTCCATTTTCTACGACGATAACCATTGCACCACGAACGCCTCCATATTAACTACTATATAGCTTGTAATTGCATCTCATTGTATTAATTATTGCAAAGGGATCTACACGATTTATGTGAAATTGCAAATTGTACTTAGTTGATTTACTGCTGTGGAATATCCAAGGGGTTTGCAAATGTGTATAACAATACTCCGACTTTGTTACTCTTATGGCGGTACTTATGGGGAAGTGATTTGCCCAAGTATTTTTCTTACTCACTCAGCAACATCACCGGTCAGTGTGGTAGTTATGGGAAAGTAATTTGTCCCAATGCCCCTTCACTTATTCAGTAAAATCAGCAGAGCAGTGCAAGATTTTTGTAAGTGCGATACACTTAAATAAAAAGGAATCCCTTGGTAGTAGTTGTTCATGTGTTGAACTGCGACATTCTAGTAAACGAATTCAAAATCCAGTCGCACTATTACCTTCAGGTACGCACAAATATATATGCATATATATATATATATATATATATATATATATATATATATATATATATATATATAGTTGGTGCCTTCAATAAGATTCCAGACTTTTTTGTACAGGCATTTAGAATTGTCAAAGACTCTTGAAAATTCAGTATCTTATTCCTATACATCTTATGATATGACTGACCAATTTTTATGATTTTAACTTCAAAGGAACATCTACAGCAGCAATTGGAATATACCCTACTAAAGCCTGATTGTCACAGCTGGTGAATTTCAAAAATGCAATCTGGATGTCAGTACACTTTAGAAAAACGATATGCAATAAAATTGTGTTTTAAACTTGGAAAAGATGCCACAGAAACGTATGGAATGCTTCAGACTAGTTTTCGACCATGTTGCCTGAATCAAGCATCGGTTTTTGAGTGGCATAAGAGATTCAAGGAAGGCAGGGAGTCTGTGAGGGATGATGAGAAGTGTGGGAAGAGTTAGGAAGTCAATACACCAGAGTTGATTGGCCAAACGGTTAGGGTTAGGGTTACTACGTTGAGGTTTTAAGGGAGTTCAGGAAGAGATTCCGTCGGAAGAGACCAGTACTCTTTAAATCGGTTCAGTGGCATTTCCACCAGGACAATTCACCAGTCCACAACTCCATCCTTGTCACAGACTATTGGACCAAGATGAGCATCAAGACAGTTCTTCAGCCTCTCTATAGTCCAGACTTTGCTCCCTGTGACTTTTGCTTATTCCCTAAGCTCACAGGCTGTTGTTATGAAACAATTCAGGAGATGAAAGAGGCTGTGACGAAGGTCATTGACATGCTTACAAGACGACTTCCATGGGACCTTCCAGAAGTTGTTGGAACGGTACAACTAGTGCATTGTAGCCGGAGGAGATTACTTCGAAGGGGACTTGAGTTTCATGTGTGTACTATCAATAAAAGTGCCCATACGAAAAAAGTCTGGAAACTTATTTAATGATCCTCGAATATATACACATATATACACTCTCACACACTTACAATCACAGGTAGAGATTCCTACAAAATCCCAACGGTTTTTTGACTATTTTTTTCGATTTTCGATTCTTTTATTTTTCTTAACTGCCTAATGATGGTTATTTTGCAAAAAACTCCATGAAACCCAGGAGTCGCAATCTAAATTCCATGAATTAAATATATATATATATATATGTATATATATATATATATATATATATATATATATATATGTGTGTGTGTATATATATATATCAAATATATATTTATTTATTATTATTGTTATTATTATATAATAGCTCTATTCTAAATATTGAGCACTCTCCACATTATATTGCACTTGGTTCGACACAAACCCACAAAGTGATTTAGTGACAACCAAAACTATTTTGATATATGTATATATATATATGTGTGTGTGTGTGTGTGTGTGTACGTGTGGGTGGGTGTGTGTGTATATATATATATATGATTTATATAAATATAAGCTGTATATGAAATGAGCGTCACCTTTATAGAGAAAAAAGCCAATTCATATAAATGTGTGAAGACATAAGTAGCTATATATATATATATATATATGTATATATATATAAAAGTGCGTGTGTGTGTTGTAAGTGTTCTGTCTGTCTCTGTGAGTGTTTATGTGCCTGTGTAAACATATGTTCACGCACGTGTGTTTGTGTGCGTTTCTGTTTGTGAATGTGTGTGGTGGGAGAAAGAGAAAGAGAAACTTAAATATAGATATCCCTATTATTTATGTTGCTGCTATTCATTAAACAACTAAATATGAAATCGTGTTTTCCTACAAGTACTTTGACGTCAAAGAAAATAAAATCAAATTAAAAGTGAATGTTCCTAACTTTGCCAAAATTAGACACAGGCTCGCCGGTGGACACTTCATCAGGAGTCAGAGGGTGTTAGGTTCAAATCCTAAGATGGATTGAACATCGCACTACAAAATGAACATCACCAGAAAAATAAATTTTCTGAATATCAATAATTAAATAAAGAAAGAAATTTATTATATATAGAGAGTCCTGGCTGTAAGCTGAAGCCAAAAACTGTACACAAGAGTGGGGGTCAAATGCCAAAAGATGTAAGACGCCATAAATAGTAGATAGATTGATAGATAGATAGATATGAAATACTTAGCCAAAAGGAAAGAAAGAACGAAAGGAAGAAAGAAAATGCTGATATATATATATATATATATATCATGTCGTGCCGCCAGCACGGATATCCCTGGCCCTCTCTCGCCACTTCTCCCTATCATTCATCTCTTTTGGCATGTCTTCAGGGTTACATCCCGTATCCTCACATAGCTACTGTATGTATGTTCGAGCTGGTCGTCGTGCTTTTGCTTGGCCATATGCGGGGGTCCATAGGAGTACATCACTGATGTCCTTGCTTCTCCAGCAGTGTCCCGCGCGTCTGGTTTGTCTAACTTGTATAGTTTTCGTGATTGGAGGCAAGTGGCCGTATAGTTGGTGTTTATTGTGAGGTGATGTCGCCAGGACTTGTTCAATATTGCTCTCAACATTCTTGTGTAATTGCCGTCTAGTTTCTTCTTCAGCCGTTTAGTTAGCGTCCAAGTAGTGCATCCATATAGCAGTATCGATCTATAGATGAGAATAAAAACAGCCATCGAAAGATAACCATGAATCATACTCAAACCACACACACACACGCACACATACACACACACACATATATATATATATATATATATATATGTATATTTTGGCAGCATTTCTTCGTTAATGCAAATTTCATTAAACATAATAGACATTTTATGCCTACATATTTTCTTTTGGATCCGTTCGAATTCCCGTATTACTTTTATCGTATTCGGGGGAAATTGATTTAGGTATTGTCCATAGTTGTATGTATCCCTCGTACTTTCTGCCTCAACTACCCTGTCGAGGAGACTTACAATGCACCTTTCTGACACAAGTTCAATAGCTCAGCATTAAAAAAAACATTCATGCCCAACAACACAACTACGAAAAATTCTCACCGACAACACAACAATACTCGAACATCAAAATAATAAACAAAAACTTCAGATTCTCGAAGCACTATATATTAGAAACCTGCAACCAGCACTTAATAGAATTAATTTTCAAACCAGTGCTAACGTACTTAAATGTCTTTAGCTACTGGCACTATTTACAGAATTCCATTTAAAAGCAAACGCCATAATCTCCAACAGCAAAGACGTCCTTACACAGTAGTAATTTGCTAAAACAAAAGTTACATCACTTTTGTAATAGATCCTCCCCTGATGATGGCCCAAAGTCGGGCAGAATGTACTAGGGATACATACAACTATGGACAATACCTAAATCAATTCCCCCCGAATACGATAAAAGTAATACGGGAATTCGAACGGATCCAAAAGAAAATATGTAGGCATAAAATGTCTATTATGTTTAATGAAATTTGTATATATATATATATATATATATATATATGTGTGTGTGTGTGTGTGTGTGTGTGTGTAGAGAAACAAGATCCGGTTTTTAGTTTCGTTATGTTTTGTAATGTCCTCCCACCACCACCATCAACCCCACTGGAAGTTGAGAGGCGTTTGATATATAATTCGAGAATTGTGGTGACTTAGATTGAAAAAAGTGACGAGAAAGTTTGTGTCAACAGTTACATTACTCAAATACTGCAAAGTGGATAGTTTTTTTGTGTTTTTTATTGCTTTTCTTTTTTAATAAATTTTAGAAGACCCTTTTCATGAGGCTTCGCTGTTTTCCTTAGAAAATGCAGGAGTTTCTTGTTCCGAAAAACGGTTTGGAAACTTACGAAGACGACCGATTGGAATTATTTACGCATTAATAAACAAGGGGCGGTGGAAAAATGTTCGCACTTTTGTCACCTTACATCAAATGACAACCACTTCGAGTCTCCAGCTGTGGTGCCTACACTCAACGTTGCAGCAGTGTATCAGTGCAGGAATCACTCAAATAAACACATTTAAAAAAAAAAGACTGTCGGGGGAATTCCGGTGGTGTTGTGGTTAACGAGTTGAGCTCAGATAGTAGTCGCGCTACTACGTTCCCTTTCGGACTTATACCCAACTTAAACAATAATCCAACTATTCCCCCAGCCGCTATGGCTAGATAGAGCGGCAGACTGGGCTCTTTACCCTTGGTTAGGCAATCAGTCCAGGAGAATAAAAACTCTGAATTCAAACCTGTCAAATTTTGTATCGTATCCTGCTCATGCAGAGACTTGGTTGGTTGGTTGGTGGGTTGGTTGGTTTTACGACATTTAAACCATTTTCGGGTATTTAACGCCGAATTAGTCATTTTGATAAAATTTTATGTTTGGTTTGGTTTTATGGCACATCAACTATTTTAGGTTATTGAATGCCAAATCCATTTTTACGCATATAAACAGTTTTATTTCAAACAATTTAGTTTAGCATAAGTACACAGTTTAAATTTCAAAGCAGTTCTATTTCAAAGAATTCAGTTTAGCATAGACACGAAATTTCAATGGCAAAACAGTTCTATTTCAAACTGTTTAGTATAAGTACAGTTTTTTGTTTACTCTCAGTTAAATGTCAAAACAGTTGTATTTCAAACACTTTAGTTTAGAATAAATACACAGTTTACTTCTATTTGATCCATAGATAGGACCCTATCAGGTGCTACCACACCGAGCCAGAGTGAACCTAGGAGCGATGGCAATGAAGAGGTTCTCTGCTTCCTCAAAGCTCCTGCATAATTGGAGCCTCACCATCAGATTTTTAATGTCATAACCAGGAAACTCGTTGGGGAAGTCTTCCCCCTCTGCAGTCGGTTTATTCTGCAGCCCCAACCGACTGGGCCATCATACAGAGGGTTTGAGCACACACACACACACACATATATATATATATATATACGTACGCACACATACACCCACACGCACACACAGGATGAATATAAAGTCAAGAAACATGTGGTTTATTTTATTTCAATTTAGTTTTCGTTTTCCCATCATTTAATAAGAATGACTAAGAATACTGCAAAAAAAAAAAAAAAAATTCGGTTAAATGAGAAATACGTTTGTATTGAAATTTAACAAATCTGGTGGGATAACCCACTGGCATAGTGAACTGCAATACTGTAAAAAGCGAGTTCGAACTCCAGTCATGCTATAATCATATTTACCAACCCCTCCGCTCGGGCAGGATATGACACAAGGTCATTTTTTAAGCTGAGTTTAACAGGTTTGAATTCAGAGTTTTCCTTCTCCTAGACTAGTTGCCTCTCCAAAGCTGAAGAACCCAGTCTTCCCGACTATTTACCTATGGCTGGAAGGAGAATAATTGGATTCATACGTTCTCCCGGAGTATTAGCGCTATGTGAAATGCAATCAGCCTCGTCCAGGATTTGAACTCGTGTCGCCGTGTCCATTTCCTACGACGATAACCATTACACCACGGGCACCTCCCCTCCAGTCTTGCTATTACTTTCACTTTCAGATTTATAGCGTTGAGAAGGCATGTACTCCTTAACCCCTGCAGTTCTTGCATAAGGATAGCTTTGACACTTAATAACCCATGAACGTTGGTATGCTATTAAACAAAGTATAAAAAGCCATATCTACACAAACGTTACTGAAAAGATCGCCATAGATGGTGACGCTTTGCCGATGGAAATGATTTCCTGAAATGGTTACTGCTGTTGAAAATACCAACACATAGAATCTTACAGACCGGCTCCATATTCCAGGGATGAAAAAAGAAAGTATTTGGGACTGATGAACATCCGGAAGTAATAAAAGCTATTTGGCGAGCGAAACTGAGAACACAATTATTTACCTTGTTAATAGAACATGTCATTCAAGCAAAACTTAATCCGATAAAGTAATTAAAAAGTTTAATGGCTGTAATCAGAAGTTTCGAGTGTAATTCATTGGGACTCATCAGCGGAAATAAGTTGAACGAAAACACTTAACTGTAAATAGATCTCATCTGTTTAAGCATACTTATTCAAACAATTATACACACATTTGGGTGTATGAGTGTATGCGTGTGTGGATACATGTATATGCAAATGTGCCGATATATACATATATATATATTTGTGTATGTGTGTGTACATACGTGCGTGTGATGAAAATACATGTACTATATATATATATATATATATATATATATATATATATATATATATATATACATGTGCGTCTATCAAAATATATGTGTATGCAATCTGTCTATATATATATATATCTGCGTGTGTGTGTGAGTGTGTGTTTGTGGCTGGTTGGTTGGTTTGTTGGTTGCGTTTTATGGCATATCAACCTTTGTAGATTATTTAACGCCAAAAATATTTTTGAATAAATAACCAGTTCTATTTCAAACAATTAAGTTTCGCATGAGTATACAGTTTGTCAAAAGTATTTCTATTTCAAGCAATTCAGTTTAGTCAAACAATTCTAATTCAAACAATTCAGTTGAGAAGAAGTATAGTTCTTGTACAGTACTGCACATGAGTATGATCGTTAGTGTGTTGGTCTGGGACACCTGGGTTCAATCCCAGGTCGAGTCATACTAAAGACTCAAAAAACGCTATTTGATGCCTCTTTGCTTAACACTCAGAATTATGAGGTACTGATCAAGAGTAAAGTGGAGCAATTCAGAGTAGTGGCCTCCCCTACACCTTGGTGTAGTAGATATCGATTACGGGGGGGGGGCAACTTTACTTTTGTCCCCACAAAGTTAAATGTCAAAACCGTTCTATTTTAAACAATTAAGATTAGCGTAAGTATAGTACCAATGTAAAAAACTGTTCTATTTCAAACAATTCAATTTAGTATGAGTACTCAGTTTAAATATCGAAACAGTTCTATTGCAAATAAATCAGTTTTGCATAAACACGCATAAATATTTGACCTATAGATAGGGCCCTATTAGGTGCTACCACTCCAGCCAGAGTGGACCTGGGAGTAATTGCAATGAAGGAGTAGTCTGCATTCCCAAAAGCTCCAGAATTACTGGAACCTCACCATCAGATTATTTTGATTCTAATCAGGACACTCCTCGGCAGTATCTTACCCATCAGCAGCGATGCAGTCGGTGTATTTTACGGCCCCAACCGACTGGGTAATACACAGAGTTTAATGTAAAGAGAGTTTTATTTCAGATAATTTGATTTAGTATATGTACACAGTTTAGATGTCAAAGCAGTTTTATTTCGAGCAATTCAGTTTAGAATAAGTGCGAAGTTTAAACGTTAAAACAAGAACTGTTTTAACGTTTAAACTTCGCACTTATTCTAAACTGAAGTAATTCAGTTCAGCATAAGTACACAGTTTAGTTCTATTTGACCCATAGATAGGACCCTATCAGGTGCTACCACTCAGGGACAAAGTGGACCTGGGAGCGATGAAGGAGTTCTTATAATTCCCCAAAGCTTCTGCAATACCGATACCTCATATCAGGTCACGAGTTGCGGGGTCTTACCCCTCTGCAGAGATGTAATTGGTGTATTCTACAGCCCTAGCCGAGTGGGCAAGTGTGTCATCTGTGCATGATAAATATATATATGTCTCAATATATATATATATATATATATATATATATGTTTGTGTGTGTGTGTGTGTGAGTGTGTGTGTGTGTCCGAATATATGTGTATGTAAAATGTACCGATATATATATTTGTCTGTGTGTGCGTGTATGTGTGGTGAATATATATATATATATATATATATATATATATATATGTCCTAATGTATATAAATATATATATATATATGTATGTATGCGTGTATGCCAATATATGTGCATGCAAATGTGCATAAATATATATTTGGGTGGGTGTGTATACGTCTGTATGTTATATATACATATATATATATGTGTGTGTGTGTGTGTTCGTGTGAAAATATGGCGATATATACATATATATATATATATATATATATATATATATATACCATTGTGTATGATTATGTCAGTGACACAGAGTAAATACATATATACAGTATATATATTGAATTGCTTTGGTGTTTTTGTTTAATGACATGCCAAACTTTGTGGGGTATTTAATTCCATAACTATCCGTATAGAATGAGAATAGTGGTGCTTTTTAACCCATTGTTTAAGGGAAGAAGGGAGTTCATAACTTTTACAATGTTATTAGCCAGGAAGTGAACGTAAAAGCATGACAGGAGCTGGAACTCAGGACGATTTTGCAGCAAAATATGTTAGACACTACGCCATGAAAACTCCTCCACGGAAACTCCTCCTTATATATATATATATATATGTATATATATATATATATGAAGTCTATCACCAAAACGATGATCATTTTTTTTTCATCATACAACGTGTGAAAGCACGTGCGATACCATGTCCTCATCAGCCACCAACCAGGGGTGATAACACATTTTCGGTAGCTCAAGGTGGTACTGCCACTCGTGGCGCTACCAAGCAGCTTCTGCCACCGGACAGGGTATTAAGAGAATTATATATATATATACATATATATATACACGCCAGATCAATTAAGAACAGAGACTACATTGAACGTTAATCTTCATTTTTAGTGAGCATATTTTGTAATATTTCATTTTGTAACTACTATACTCTGATGAATTACAAGCCTACCGAGAGAGTAGTACATTGAAAGTACAGAATTTAAAATAGATGGTTTGGTTTTTTCCGATATCGACCATTGTAGGTCATTTAATGCCAAATTCATTTTTATTAATATAAACAGTTCTGTTTCAAACAATTCAGTTTAACATAAGTAAACAGTCTACATGTCAAAAATAGTTTTATATCAAACAATATAGTTTAGAATGAGTACAGTTTTTTGTTTACTCAGTTAAATATAAAAACAGTTCTATTTTAAACAATTTACTTTAGCATAAGTACACTGTTTAGTTTTGTTTAATTCAGAGATAGGAGCCCCGGGCCAGAGTGGACTTGGGAGCGATGGCAATAAATGGGTACTCCACATTCCCTAAAGTTCCAACATCAGATTTTTTAGAGTCATATCCGGACACTCGTTGAGCGAGTCTTACCCCTTTGCAAAGATGCAGTCGGTATATTCTGCATTACCAGCCAACTGGGCCAAGTAAAATGGAATCAAACATTTTATATTTATATATATATAAGCAAGACATTCAACATTTTTGGTCCTTTGTCTCATCCGAAAAATAATAACTTCCCATACTAACATCGCCCTGAAGATGGTTTACACACAAAAAATATTCGAACGTTATTTTTTATATATAAATAAGTACACCCCTAGAAAGTCATTTTTCTTTCATATCTTATATTAACAAACCCTCGGGTTTTTGAATATTGCCCTAAAACAACCCCCAAATATATATATATATATATATATATATATATATATATATATATATATACGAGTCGTGTTAAATTGGTTTCAACTCAGTATTTTTCTCTTGGCTTATAAGTTTTTATGTAACAAAAGCAATATTTGTTGTTCGTTGTTGTTATTGCTGGTGTTATTGCTATTTGGTTACGTCATTATATGATGCAGACTTAGTTTGACTCTTTAAAAAAAGAAACACACCGTGACCCAGAGGTTATTGGAAGACCTGCAAATGATGCTCTCTCTATATATATACATATATGTATATATTGATATGTGTCTGTGTGTATGTCTGAGTGTAAGTGTATGCGTGTGCATTTTTATTTTGAGCAACTGGGAATATGTAATAATATTCCATTTAAGATAATGATGTACACTTATAGTCAAGTGCCAAACCAAGTCAAGCTTTGTAAATAACTGCAGAATATATATACATATATATATATATATATATATGTGTGTGTGTGTGTGTGTGTGTGTGTGTGTGTGCGTGTGGAGATTTTTCTTCTTCTTGATTTTTCGTTACACACCCTTTCCAACTCATACTACTTAATGTATATTAAATATATATCATATATGTTATATACATATTTATGTATGTATATAGATGTGTGTGTGTATGTGTGTGTGTGTGTTTGTGTGTGTGTGTGTGTGTGTGTGTGTTCAGCTTCGAGTGTTTTTACACAATACGCAGAGGAAATATGGAACAGATACTTTTAGCCTACGCTTTACTCAGGGAGACCGTAGCAGCCATAATGATGCTCTATAAAAACACGAAAGTAAAAGTATGCTCACCGGATGGAAACACAGACTTCTTTCACATTGTCACAGGTGTGCTGCAAGAGGACACAATAGACCCATACCTGTTCATAATCTGCCGAGACTACGTACTTCGGACATCAATTGATTAAATGAAAGAAAATGGCCTGACACAGGAAAGGGCAAGAAGTAGACTATACCCCGCACAAGCGATTACGGACGTGAACTACGCTGAAGATATTGCGCTTTTGGCACATACACCCACCCAGGCCGAATCCCTGAACCGGGTACCCGGCAGCATTGGCCTCAATGTGAATGCTGACAAAACAGAGTACAGGTGCTTTAATTAAAGTTGCGACCTCTCCACACAAAAACTAGAGGACAAGTTCACCTACCTCGGAAGCAGCGTCTCATTTATCGAAAATGACATCAATAGGCGACTAGCGAAGGCATGGACAGCTATCAATAGGATATCGGTCATATGGAAGTCAAACCTATCTGATAAAATAGAATGCAAATTTTCTAAGCAGTGGTCGGGTCCATACTATAGTATGGATGCACCACTTGGACTCTGACTAACCATATAGAGAAAAAGCTTGACGGCAATTGCACAAGGGTGCTACGAGCTATATTAAACAAGTCAGGGAACCAACATCCCACAAAACAGCATCTGTACGGCCACCTACCACCCATCTCAAAGACCATTCAAATTAGACGAACTAGACATGCAGGACACTGCTGGAGGAGCAAGGACGAACTCATAAGTTACATTCTCCGATGGACCCTTTCACACAGATTTGCGAGTGATGGACGACCAACTAGAACTTATCTACAACTGCTGTGTACAGATACAGAATGTAGGCTAGACGACTTGCCAGAAGCGATGGATGATAGAGACAGATGGCCAGAGAGAGTTTGGGAAATCCGTGCGAGCAGCATGACATGGTGATATATATATATATATATATATATATATATATATATGTGTGTGTGTGTGTGTGTGTGTGTGTGTTTATTTGGTATTGTTTAGAATTGATTTATAGCAAAAATTGTTTTTCTCTTCTAAAATATTTGTCAAAATGGTGTTAAATCAAACAGAGAGTTCGAGGCTTGAAAGTCACTCAAAAGATATCTTGTTGCTTAGAAATGTATACTGCGTGAAATTTAAGGAATAATATGTGATGTACACAGAGAAGCCTATTTTCGTCAAAAACGTTCACTGGTGAGTTGAATATATGTTTGCAACAACGAGTCTGAGTCAACAAGACAGTCCTTGAAATGGAAATGCAATCACTCTCCGGTAATGAAAAAGTCACGGGAGCAGAAAACAGTAAAGAAGGTCTTGCTGACAGTAGAGAAAATTGAAATAATTTACCCAACCCTTCATTAAAAATTGAAATCTATAAAGATGGATGGTTATTATGTCTTGAAGCCCTCACCTCAAATGGACTCAACCAAATCGAACGAAGCTATAGAATACGCTGGTTACATATCTACTAAGCGGTAAGACCCCCACCAACGAGTGTCCTAGATATGACACTAAACCATCTTATGAAGATTTGGGAATTACCTCATCCTTGCCATTAATCCCAGGTTCACTCTGACTCGAAGTGATAGTGTTAGGGGCCCCTCCATGTACCAAATCGAAATATAAATTATTCTAAAACTTGAAACCATATTACTGAAACCAAATTTTAATTGTAATTTGAAACCAAATTACAAATGTTGAATTTAATTATCAGTGGGAGGACTCCACATGTCGCAAGACCTTAAGTTTTGGCCTACAGCCTTGTAATAAGCAAGTTCGATCTCCAGTCGAGCTCTTATGTTCACTTTCGGACGAATACACTTGAGAAAACCTTGAACCCACTTACCCTCCCAGCTTTAACTCTAAAATATTTAAACAATCATGAAATATGCATTCCCTGAAATTGATCAAAGATCGAAACTGGTCAGGATTAAAGAAGCATATAATTTTCTACCAACCTTTATATATATATATATATATATATATATATATATATATAAATAATCTTGGATTGGCGTTTGGGTCAACCAGGTTTCGATCCCAGCTTCGGGAATCTAGCGTGTCTAGCCACACTGAAGAGTTGTGATACAACGAAACCGTCTGTCTGTGAATTACAATATATATATATATATATATCATCATCATCATGACGTGCCGCTAGCACTGATTTCCCTGACCCTTTCCCGCCATTCGTCCTTATCGTCCATCGCTTTCGGTTAGTCTTCCAGGCCACATCCTGTATCAGAACAAGCTGTCGTAGATAAGTTCTAGTTGGTTTTCCAACACCTGCTCGTCCGTATGAAGAGGTCGCTCCAAAATTGCTCGTCCGTGTGAAGGGGTCCACAGGAATACGTCACTTATGAGTTCGTCCTTACTTCTCCAGCAGTGTCCCGTATGTCTTCGTGTAATTTGGATGGTTTTCGAGATGGGTGGTAAGTAGCCGGACTGCTGATCGTTTCCTCCCTATCACCACATAATGTACATCAGCTATTTTGTTGCGTCTTGTCTATTTTGGGGCTGACATAGTTAGTCCTTATGGCGTTGTTTTGTGCTGCTATTCCCATTCTTAGCCATGTCCGAGTTTTCTTGTGTGAGATTACACTTATTATTATTATTAATTTACCTTTTTCACTAGGTGTATGTCCGTCTTAAGGCCTTCATTATGAGTCTCATTTTCTTGGAGAGATTTTGGTTTGTGCATATACCATTTAGTTGTATGGTCGAAATTCAATCTCATGCACGATTCCCAGTAGATTACCTTACCAATCCACTCGTGCCTAGACTTCTCCTCCTTTCGAGTCAGCTTGTGCCAACTTGCTTCATTCGTTCGCATGTTTTTCACACCTACTTTAACTGGAGTTCTTTAACTGGAATCTGAGTGACAGCAAGTCTCCTCTGGTCTCCGGGAGTCCTTTGCATATTGTCCAGCTATTTAGCTCTCTGGCAGGATCCAAGTATTTGTTTATTCTTTCCATTTGTTTTATGCTCACTCTGTGGTCAGCTCGAATATCAAAATTCATTTGAAGACAAGTTACATTTTTTAATTAGAGTTTTTCACATCAGCGTTAGCTGATGGTCTTTTACTGGAGTTTGAGTGACAGCAAGTCTCCTCAAGTTTCCAGGACTCTTCGCAGTATTCTGGCCATTCTCAACAATGCTGTAGTTTGGATGGTCTCCACTCGTCCGCCAATTTCCAAATCCTCCAGTCCCTTTAGTAATCCTTTAGTTACTGTACCAAAAGCACCAATCACAATTAGTGTAATCGTCACCTTCATGTTCCATAGTTTTTTCAATTCCCTAGCAAGGTCAAGGTACTTATCCTTCTTTTCACATTCTTTCAGTTTTATTCTGTGGCCAGCTGGGTCAGCAAAGTCGACAATTTTGCAAATCTCTTTTATTTTTGTTGTTGTTGATTATCATTAGGTGATCCGTCTGTATGTCAAAGTCCCAAAGGAATTTATGTGTGTCATTTTCTAGGACAGATGCTAGGTTGTGCATATACCATTTGTTGGTATGGTCAAATTTAAATTTCTTGCACAGTTCCCATTGGATCGCCTTGCCGACCCATCATTATTATCATTGTTATTATCATTTTACTCTTTTGAGAGTTTTTCCCACCAGCGTTAGCTGATGGTTTTCCACTGAAGTCAGAGTGAGAGCAAGTTTCCTCAAGTCTCCATGACTCTTCTTAGTATTCTGGTCGATCTCAACAATGCTGTTGTTTGGATGGACACCACTTTTCCTCTTATTTTCGAGTCCTCTACTCCCTGCACCAATTCTTTGGTAACTGTACTGAGAACGCCAATTACAACTGCGTCACCGTCACTTTCATTTCCATAGTTTTTTTCAGTTCTCAAGAAAGATCCAAGTACTAATCTCTCTTTTCTTTTTTCTTTCAGTTTTACCCATTGATCGGCTGAAATGGCAAAGTCCGCTATTTGGCAGGTTCTCTTGTTAACAATTGCTAAGTCTGGTCGTCTGGCTGAAATTAGATGATCCGTTTGTATCTCAAAATCCCAAAGAGGTTTGTGCGTCTCATTTTCTAGGACACATTCTGGGTTGTGTATACATCATTTGTTTATCTGGGCAAATTTAAATCTCTCACATAATTCCCAGTGGATAACCTTGTCCACCCAGTCGTGTGCAGTCTTACATTCTCTTTCCGGTAATTTACTGCGTTTGCTTATTATGTGATTGATCGTTTTGTTTCAATCCTCACGTAATCTGCATCTGGTCCTATCTTTTCTTCTTGTTTTTCTTTTTCTCTTTCTTTTTCTTTTTCTTCTTTAAGTCTGTCTTCTTCTGTCTTTTTTTCTAATGTCTCTTTTTTTACCTCTTCTTTTTTATGCCTGCTTTCTTCTACTTCTTTTTATCTTTCTTCTTCTTCTTCTTCTTCTTCTTCTTCTTCTTCTTCTTCTTCTTCTTCATTTTTGAAAGCTCGAAATGTTCGGGTATTTTATCAATATATTCAATTTCCATATTTTTTTTAAATATTTGTGTATTTTTTTCTTTTCTTCCTTTGTCTTTCTTCATCTTTCTGTTAGGTCTTCGCTGCCCCTTGATATTACTAAATGCAATATCGAAATCAGAAAAACGTCTTAAATTAACTAAACAGAACACCACCCCTTAATGGCTGATAATCACTGCGGGTGGAAATAAGCAATAATGCTCAAAATTAATTCAATTAAGATTCTTTTTGGTTCTTTTCAAATTTGATTTCTGAAAAAAATTTAAAAAAAAAACACAAAACATTGCATTTTATTCCTTTTAACAAAGAAAAGACGAAAACAGTTTAAGTAAAAATTATGAAAGTAAAGCTTTTATTTGTGCGTGCGTGTGTGTGTGTGTGTGTGTGTGTGTGTGTATGTGTGAATGCATGTATGAATATATACGGAGTATTACAGCAGAATTCTTGAAATAAAAATGTAAAGTGCAAATCAATATATATATATATATGTGTGTGTGTGTGTGTGTGTGTGTGTGTGTGTATATGTGGTGTGTATGTGTGTGATTCAAAAATCTTTTTTAAAATTATGGAAGCAACCTACAACTCTATTATATCAAAGGCAACCAAATAGAAATATATATGAGGGCGGGGGTTTAAAGTGGTGGACTGCAGAATCGTAGTAAGCGAGTTCGTATTCCAGTCGCGCTATTACGTTCACTTTCGGGCAAATTCCCTTAGGAAAGGTATGAACCCCCTTATCCTCCCAGCTATGGGTTAAATAGTACCACTACTGTTCTTCTAGGAGAATAACTTTGGCATTAAATAACCTACAAAGGTTAATACGTCATTAAACAAAGAAACCAAACCAAACCAGAAATATATATATATATATATATATATATATATATATATATATATATATATAAAGACAATTTGGAAAATCAGATTGACGTTTTGCTAAAGGTCTAAAGTCTTTTGAATATAAATGATTTTATCATCAAGAATAAATATACATAAGAGAAAGAAACATAATTTTACGTTGATTTGGTTTGGCTAGGTTTATGACACATCAACCCTTGTAGGTTATTCAATGCTAAATTCTTTTTATGCATGTTATATATGATTTGTAAATGCATAAATATTTTTAGACGAGCCTGAGCTTATTTATTTGCATACAGTTAATCATTATCTTCATCTTGTCGTGCCGTCAGCACGGATATCCTAACCCTCTCTCGTTACTCCTCCCGATCGTTCATCGTTTCTGGCAGGTCCTCAGGGCTACATCCCCTATCCTCACAGAGCTTCTGTATGTAGGTTCGAGCGGGTCGTCCTGCTTTTGTTCGGCCATATAAGGGGGTCCATAAGAGAACATCACTTATGAGCTCGTCCCTGCTTCTCTGGTTCGTCTAACTTTGATAGTTTTCGTAATGGGAGGTAGGTGGCCGTACAGTTGGGGCTTTGTGAAGTGTTGCCTCCAGGACTTGTTCAAAATTGCTCGCAGCATTCTTGTGTAGTTGCTGTCAAGCTTTTTCTCCATGCGTTTTGTTAGCGTCCATGTAGTGCATCCATATCGACACGTCCGCTGCTTGGAAAAAACTGCGTTTCATTTTATTGGTCAGGTCTGATTTCCATATGACCGATAGTTTATCGATAGCTGTCCATGGCTTTGTTAGCCACGTGTCGATGTCTGCCTCGGTTGATGAGACACTGCTTCCTACGTTGGTGAACTTGTCTACAAGTTTCAGAGAGCTACCGCCTAGTGTGGAAATGTCGCCTGTGTGATAAAAGCACATGTATTCCGTTTTGTGTGTATTGACATGGTGGCCAATGCCTGCGGCAGCTCGTTCCAAACTATGCAGTTGTGTTTCGGCTTGGGAGTTGTTAGTCAAAGGTCTGTTGGACATCTTATTTTTAAACGAGCTTGGGCTTATTTGTTGACACACAAGTATTATTATTGTTTGCACACAGTTAAATGGTTCCAAGTATTCTAACACGAATAGTTCTATTTGGTATTAATTATTTGTTAGCACTCACTTAAATGGCGTCAAATATTATCAACATGAATGATTTCAAGCATTGATATGAAATGCTAACTATTCAATTTAGTTACACAGATTTTTAGCCTGCAGCCTCGCAGTAAGCAAGTTCGATCTCTCGTCGGGCTCTTATGTTCACTTTCAGAGTAATACACTTGAGAAAGACATGAACCCACTTACCCTAATTATTATTGCTAATCAACACTAATAATTCTATTCAACATTACTTATTCGTTTGCACACAGTTAAATGGTTCCAAGCATTTCTATGTATTACTAATAATCTAATTAGACTGTTATTTGTTTACGCACAATTGAAATAGACGAACAGTTCTATTTCTAACAATTCTATTTAACATGGGTTATTTATTTATTGCATACAGCAGGTTATTTAATGCAAAATCTTTTTTATTCATGTGTATTAAAAATATATGATTTGTAAACATTTTGTTGATAACATTTTTAAACTAGCCTGAGCTCATTCTTCTGTACACAGTTAAATGTTTCCAAGTATTGCTATGTATCATTAACAATTAATTTAAACATCAGTCATTTGTTTTCACACTGTTAAATGATCAAATAGTTATATTTCAAACAACCCGATTTACTATAAGACATTTGTTTGCAATTAGTTTAAATGTCAAACAGTTCTATTTGACCAATTGATAAGACCCTATCAGGTGCTACCAGCCAGAGTAGACGTGGGAACGATTGCAGTAAAGGAGCAATCCGCTTTTCCCAAAACTCCAATATTACTGGAGCCTCACTATCAGATTGTTTAGCTTCATATCCAGGACCATCGTTAGGGGAGTCTTACCTCTCTGCAGAGTTGCAGTCAGTGTTTTCTACTGCCCCAGCCAACTAAGCCTTCTTAGAAAAGGTTAAAATCATATTGTTCTTCCTCCTGGCGAATAGGAAGGCAGATTGGGTGCTTTAGCCTTGTTTAGTCAATAAGTTTATGAGAAGGAAAACTGAATTCAGACCTGTTAAATTCCGCCTAAAGATTGTCCTTGCTAACCATTACACTACCCGAGGTGCCCTACGTGGAAAGCGTCATTGTAATTTACTGTAATTCGATATGGCACAAGGCCGATTGAATGGGGCACCCAATGAGACTCGAACTCACTCTTGCAGGTTTGCTAGTCAAGCTTGCTAACCATTACACTACCCGAGGTGCCCTACGTGGAAAGCGTCATTGTAATTTACTGTAATTCGATATGGCACAAGGCCGATTGAATGGGGCACCCAATGAGACTCGAACTCACTCTTGCAGGTTTGCTAGTCAAGCTTGCTAACCATTACACTACCCGAGGTGCCCTACGTGGAAAGCGTCATTGTAATTTACTGTAATTCGATATGGCACAAGGCCGATTGAATGGGGCACCCAATGAGACTCGAACTCACTCTTGCAGGTTTGCTAGTCAAGCTTGCTAACCATTACACTACCCGAGGTGCCCTACGTGGAAAGCGTCATTGTAATTTACTGTAATTCGATATGGCACAAGGCCGATTGAATGGGGCACCCAATGAGACTCGAACTTACTCTTGCAGGTTTGCTAGTCAAGCTTGCTAACCATTACACTACCCGAGGTGCCCTACGTGGAAAGCATCATTACTTGTAACTATTATATGGCAATTCTGGAGATCATTTAACTGTGGGCAAAAAAGAGCTCAGACTCCTTTAAGAATGTTATCTACAAAATGTGTTTAAAATCGTATATATATATATATATATATATATATATATATTATAGGATTTGACATTAAATCATGACAATGGTTGATATACCATAAAACCCAACCAAACCCAATTATATATATTTAATATACATATGTATAAAAAGAATTTGGCTTTAAATAACCTACAATGGTTGATATACCATAAAAACCAACCAAACTAAATCATATATATTTAATATATATGTATAAAAACGATTTGGCATTAAATAACCTACATTGTTTGATATTTCTTAAAACCCAACCCAGCTAAATCCTGTATTTTTAATATATAAGTATAAAGAGAATTTGGCATTAAATAACCTACAATAGTTGATATGCCATAAAGCCAAACTAAACCAAACCAAACCAAACAACAACAAAAAAAACAGTGGGAAACTAAAACATTTCTCATCATTGCCATTAATTTTCATAAAATTTCAAAGACTTAGACACAGATGGTTTAGTTTGTTTTTTTTCCTTCAGTAATTTACTTAGCTTTCTACTAAGATGAGGCACTTGGCCATATAAATAGGGTACCTATCTCAATCGTGAAGGATTGCTTGTCTAGCTTGCTAACCATTATACCAGCCGAGCAACCCTTCATTTCTTTACTAACTAATTTAACTTGGGTGTGGCACAAGGCCGAATGAATGGGGCACCCAATAATACTTGAACTCACTCCTGAAGGATTGCTTGTCTAGCTCACTAACCATTAAACCAGTGAGGAACCCTTGATTTCTTTCTTTGAATTGATTGTTTAATGCCAAAACCATTATTATAGAACAGTCGCGGTACATTTTACCCAAAAGCTGGTGGGGTCATATCTTTCCCAGGGATATTTATCTGAAAGTGAACGTAATAGCGTGACTGGAGTTCGAACTTACTTATTACGATGTAGTTGTCTAAAACGTTAGTCACTACACCTCGAGGACTCCCACCAAAGAATGTTAGACACAGATAGAATAGGAAGTGAATGTTTTGTTTGGTTATAGTTTTAAATGTTTGTACCGAAAAGTCATAATTTTCTAAAAAGAAAATTTTTTGAAGAAAAAAAAACAAACAAACAAATAATTGAATAAGTAAATCAATAATAAATTTCTTAAAAATGATTTGTGATTGGTTCTTTGCTAACAGCTTGTAAGTAGTTGTCCGATGTTGAAAAAGGTCATCAGAAAAAAAAAATCTACACGTGACAAGTGGGGAGAGGAAAGCGTGTTGCTTTTTATGTATCCTGCTTTTTACTCTTTTTTTTATTTTATTTCATTACAAAAAAGATAAAAAGAGACATGTTCCTCTCCTTCTCGTCGTGTGTCGATTCTGAAAAGTAAAATTTCAGTTCTGATGAAGCTTTTCCGTATCGTCTTCCTTTTCTCACACCGTTAGGTTTTAATTGCAAACTTACTCAGACATATAGAGTATTGTATACATACATACATACATACATACATACATGTGAACATAGTGAAAGAGATACTCCACATACATACATACATACATACATATATATATACATACATACATTCATGAATAAAAAGAATGAGTAACATAAAAAGGGAATAAATGATATATATATATATATATATATATATATATATATATATATATATGTTTATATATATATATGTGTGTGTGTGTGTGTGTGGATAGATAGATGTGAACAGATTGAAAGCGATATCTAGTTATATACATACTTACATACCTGGATAGAATGAATGATTGACAGAAAAATAATTGATAGATAGATAGATAGATAACACACATACAGACATATATGTATGTAAACAGATTGTAAGTGATATCTAGTTACATACATATATAGATACATAGAATGAATAACAGAAAAAGATATATATATATATATATATATATAGAGAGAGAGAGAGAGAGAGAGAGAGATAGAATGGGTGAATGAATGATAGATAGATTTGTACGTGGTGTCATGATAAGCATCGAAGAAAATAGACATGGTGACTCGAGTTCAAAAATCCTGGACGAAGCTGTTTGCATTTCACATAGCGGTTATATCCTGGAAAAAAGTAAGAATTCAGCGATTCTCCCACCAGCTACGTGTAAATAGTAGGGTAGGCTATGTTCTTTAACCTTTGCATGACAACCAATTCATAAGAAGGAAAAGTCTGAATTCAAACCAATTAAACTTCATAATAAATTCACCATGTGTAGCATTCTGCACTAGCGGAGGTGTTGTGATATATATATATATATGTGTGTGTGTGTGTGTGTGTGTGTGTGTGTGTGTGTGTGTGTGTGTGTGTGTGTGCATTATTTTTATTTTATACCAATTTCTATAACAATGCTGGTCTTAAAAAAACAAATTATGCAATTTGTAAATAAAAAATGTTTCACAAACTGATATTAGGGGAAAAATGTTCAATAAAACCCGAAAAAATTAAAAGAGTCAGAATTGTCTTTTAATTGGAATCATTTTGAGATGAGGCTTCTTAATCTGAGAATTAATTTTTATTTATTGTGGAATTTTTGTCCTCATCTTGGAAGTTTTTTTGTTGTTTCTTCTCGCTACGTTTCGGCCCAATTTCACCTCTTGCCTTCTTCAGGTGATTAACCGCGACCTTGGAAAGGAATGCTGAGTCTTGTAACCGTATCCCCAGTAATTACTGCCTTCCATAGTTGTTGTCTATCGCACCACGTTCTTGACCAAGTAAACTTCTGGCCGGCTTGGGTAGGAATTGAAACCGCTATCTTCTGACAATGTTCACCGCAATAAATGAAAATTAATTCTCAGTCAGAATAATTCCAAAGAACTATTTGGTAAATCCTAGGTAGGTAGTTTTTCGGATCTTTTGAGTATTATATATATACAGAGTGCACCTGAGAATAATGGCAATGTCAGAGTATTCCACATTTCCAAAACCTCCAGGGCTGGAGCCTCCCCATCATATTGGTTAGTGTTTTATCAAGGTCACACGTTGAGGAACCCTGCTGGGGGTACTCTGATATGCGTAGTATCGTGGTAATTGGTGTGCTGACAAGTTGTTTATTCCATCACTCTTTATGTCATTCGAAAAGCACACAGAAAAACGGTCAAAATTATTATATTTGGGAAGAAATGTTTGTTGTGCAAAAGGTAAAGGAGAGGTTGGAATGCATTATTTTACTGTAGAAATGTATTCGAAATTATTCTGATAGGAAAATGCATTGGAACCTATTTTGATAAAGAACAGAGAATGGAGTTGCGCCCTCTCCTACACCTCGGTGTTTTAGCTATTAAAAAGGGATTCTTCGGGTCACCCTTGACTAAGGTATCTCCTGACAAAACACCAGCGACAATATCAAAGAAGTCGAGGTGCCCGTAGTGTAATGAACACGACGACACGAGTTCAACTCCTGGACGAGACTGATTGCATTTCACATAGCACTAATACCCTTGAGAAAGGTATGAATCCAATTATTCTCCCTCCAGCTATGGGTAAATAGTAGGACAGACTGGGTTCTTCAACCTTGGTGAGGCAACTAGTTTAGGAGAAGTAATACTCTGAATTCAAACCTGCTAAACTTCGCTTAAAAATTGACCTTGCGTCATATCCTGCCCGAGCGGAGGGGTTGGTAAATATGTCAAAGAAGTCGATGTTACAAACCATTGCTTTCGTGTGTTTGAAAATCATATTAACATTGGTATCAGTTTCTTTGATGATATCATATAAACCTTAGCAGCTATAACAGTAAGATTTATGCCTCTGTAATTCATAGGATTCCGATGCAACCTTTCTTTGGGGAAGGGGAGGAAGCAACCTTTCGTTTAGTTCTTTGCTGTCTTTTGTTTATACACAGTGTTGCAGGATCGAAGAAGTATGTCGTCAAATTTCCTTGTCTACCATGCTTCAAGGATGTTTTTCGACGAACCTTATAGCTTTTCTGCTTTTAATTATATATATATATATATATATATATATATATATATGAATTGAGCTCTCGGTAGCCATTAAGCGGATATATGTAAAACAAAAACAAATGTGATACATAAGCGTTTAAATTTCCTTCGCTTGTGCTGGTTTCCTCGTGGCTGAGTGGTAGATTCTTGGATTGGCGTTACAGGCAGCCAGATTTCGATCCAAGCTTCGGGAATTTAGCCTGTCTAGCCACACTGATGAGTACTGATAGAACGAAACAATCTGTCTGTGGATGATAATATATATACACACACACACACATATATATATATATATATATATATATATATATATATATACTGTAGACGTATTGCTAACTGCTATATTATTGAAAGGCATTGAAAGTTAGTATTTGATCAGAAATTAATGTAAATATTTCTCAGCCCAGTCGGCTGGGGCTGTAGAATACTCTGACTGCATCTCTCTATAAAGATAAGACCCCTTCCTACACGTGTGTCCTGGATATAACACAAAACAATCTAATGGTGAAGCTACAGAAATGCTGGAGCTTTGGGGAATGCAGAGTGCTCCTTCATTACCATTACTCCTAGGTCCACTCTGTTGATGGTTCAAGAAATTTCGCTCAGACTGCAAAACACTACAATGATCGGGCATGGTCTGGTAAACCTACAATCATTGATTCCGAGGCCGTGCCCCAAGCTTTGTGAGTAGCACTCGGCGAGTATCAGACGAGCTAAGCATCTCACGGTTTAGTATGGTTCGTTATCTACACATCGTCAATGAAAAAATCCGGAATTGTCGAATTGTGTCTCACATTGCCAAAATATTGCGAAACTTTTGACTCACTGTATTAAGCATCTCGTGAAAACTGAACCAATAAAAATAGTCTGCATACCCTCAGGTCTAATATAACGAAGAAGAACATTGAACAATTCCTATCTGTGGCTAAGGTCAGGGTTAAGTCATTGTTATCAGTCGCTTGTGCGAATGCCGATTTTCAAGATAAGCCCTTTTCATTTTGCAGATCAGCAAAGCAGAATATTACTGATCAACAATCTACACTTCTTTGACCTGATGTTGAAAAGCTGAACTTCGTAAATGAATATTATTAAAAGCAAATTTTTTTAAAGAATGAAAAGAATAAAAATACTTGCAAAAAAAAAACTCCCTACAAATCAAACTTGGAAGTGGGAAAAGTAACGGATGAATTATTTAGATCTTTAAAATTAGATTTAAAAGCTTATTGGAATTTTTTCTTTTTTCTTTCTTTAGTTTTTATGTTTAAAAAAAAGGGTTCAATTTAAAATGAAAAACAAAAAGAGAAGAAAGAAAAAAAAGAAAGGAGAGAAGAAAGGGAAAAAAGAGCACGAATTTGATTAAAAACGAATGGAAGTAAGAAAAAAAAAGAAAAATGAAACATCAAAAAAAAAAAGAGAGAAAGAAAGGAACAATAAAAAGAAGAAACAAAAGTGAAAATGGGAAAAAGAAAAAGAAAAACAAAAGAATGAAAGGGAGAAAGAAAAGCGAATGAAAAAAACAAAATGGCTGAAAAATGAAAGAAAGACAAAAGGAATTAAAGAAAAAACAAGAAAGCGAAGTAGTTGGTGAATGAAAAAAAACAAAATGAATCATAAAAAACTAAAGAATACATGAGAAAAAATAACTAAAAAATATACAGAAAGAAAGAATGAATTAGAAGAAAAGGACAAAGCCGAAAAAAGGGAAAACAAAATAATCTAAAAGAAAGAAAGAAAGAAAGAAAGAAAGAAAGAAAGAAAGAAAGAAAGAAAGAAAGAGGATATGAATGAGAGAAAAAGACCAAACAAATCGTTAAAAATCAAAGAAAGAAAGAAAGAAAGAAATGAAATGAAATAGATTTAGCGAATGAAAAAAATAGAAATATCGAAGACATAAGGTAGGAAAAGAAAGAAAGAAAGAAAGAAAGAAAGAAAGAAAGAAAGAAAGAAAGAAAGAAAGAAGATATGACTGAAAGAAAATCGACCGAACAAATCGTTAAAAACAATGAGAAAGAAAGAAAGAAAGAAAGAAAGAAAGAAAGAAAGAAAGAAGCCATTGCTTAATGAGAGAGGGAAAGAGAGAGGCGATATAAAGAAGGAAATAATGAAAGATCTGAATTATTAAAATGAAGGGACGATTGAAAGAAAAATAAAAGGTATAAAATTTATACAAAGACAAAATGGAACAAAGGGAATTTTTTTTAAAAAAAGATAAGAGATGAAAGTGATAAAATGGAAAGAATATGGAATTTTCCAGTTCGAATTCTATAAAAAAAAGTTAATAAATAGCCTATAAACAAAAGTAATAAATAAATAAATAAATGATAATAACGTAAACCTGAACAAAAGGAGAAAAAATACCAAAACAAAAGTTCCACTTTCAATTTTAGAAATATCCATAAAAAGCTTTAACTTTCAGCTATTTCGTATTTCTATTCGACATTTAAAATTATTTAATTTTTCAGGAAAAATATTCTCACTGTTCCACCAATCTCCACTTCTCTCTCTCTCTCTCTCTCAATCTGTTTCTTTCTTTCTTTCTTTCTTTCTTTCTTTCTTTCTTTCTTTCTCGCGAGGTAATTCTCTCGCTCTCCCTCTCCCTCTCTGTTTCATTATCTAACTTTCAATTCCCTCTCTCTCTCTCTCTCTCTCTCACACACACACACACTCTCTCTCTACTTCTCTCTCCTCAATCTGTTTCTTTCTTTCTTTCTTTCTTTCTTTCTTTCTCGCGAGGTAATTCTCTGTTTCATTATCTGGCTTCCAATCCCCCCCTCTCTCTCTCTCTTCCACCCTTTCTACTGATAACTCTCTTTTTCTGTTTCTCCCTCAATCTAATTCTCTCTCATAAGCAGGCTCTCATTTCCCCCTATCATTTTCTCTCTCTCTCTCCCTCTCTATCTCTCTCCCTCTCTCTCTCTTTCTCTCACTCTCTCTCTCTCTCTTACTATCTATTGCTCTCTCCCTTTCTATTTTATTAGCTGGCTTTTAACTCTCTCTCTCACACACTACTTTTAGCTCACTTTTTCTATTTCTCTCTTTCGATCTGTTTCTTTCTCGCTTGCTGGCTCTTTCATTCTCTCTCCACCTCCCTCATTCCCTCCCCTCTCTCTCTCTCTCTCTTTCTTTCTCTCTCTCTCTTTCTCTCTCTCTCTTTCTCTTTCTCTCTCTCTCTCTTTCTTTCTCTCTCTCTTTCTCTCTCTCTCTCTCTCTCTCTCTCTCATTTGCTGGCTTTATATTCTCTTTTTCTCTCGTTATAATTTCTTCCCTTTCTCTTTATTCTTACTGTGTATTGTCCTCTCTCATTTTCTCTCATTCTCTCTCTTTCTCTCCTTCCCTTTTGTTCTTTTTCTCCATATTTCTCATTCACTGGCTCTTTATTCTTCTTTTACCTCGCTTTATCCCCCCTCTCTCCCTTGCTCTCTCTCTCTCTCTCTCTCTCTCTCTCTCTCTCTCTCCTTCTCTCTCTTTTGCTCGCTCTCTTTTTCTCATTTTTTCTTATCTTCTTTTTCTCTCGCTTTTTTCTTTCTTTTTTTCTGCTGTCTTTTTCTTTACTTAATCTTTCTCTCTATTTCTTTTTATCTCTTTACCGTCTCTATTCTCTGCTTCTTTTTTTTTTTTCTCCGTCCTTTTTTCTTTTTTCTTATTTCTTTTTTCCTTATTTCTTACCTTTTTTTTTTTCCTTTTTTAATTTTATTTTCCCCTTTAAAAATTCGCCGTTTTCAGTTTCTTGTTTACAAAATAACATTCCATGCACTTCTGACGTCATTGCACTTCCGGGCCAATCAACATTAAGGTAAAAAAAAAAAAAAATCAAATGAAAGAAACACAAAAAAAATCTTACGGATGTTTTTCGCGTATCAATTGATCACACAAAATGACTTCACTTCAACTACTTCTCATATTCGATTGACTGTTCACGTCTCCTCCCCCTCTTCTCTTTTTTACATACTACCACTATCACCCACTCCTTCATTCTCATTCTCTTTCTCATTCCTCCCCCTCCTCTTCCTCCTCCTTTTCATCGTCCTCTTCCTCTACCTTATTCTGCTCTTCCGACCATAACATCAGTTTTTGCTATTCAGCCAACCATTTCGCTTAGTTCTTCTTCTTCTTCTTCTTCTTCTTCTTCTTCTTCTTCTTCTTCTTCTTCTTCTTCTTCTTCTTCTTCTTCTTCTTCTTCACTTTGGACCCCATTCCACTTACATCTATTCATATTTCAACTCTCCCCTCTCCTCCTCTTTTCTCCTTCTCTTTCACGGTGGTATACCATCATTCTAACATCTCTTGTGAAGATATTTTCTCTTTTTTGGGTTTTTTTTGTAAGATAGATAGATATAGGAACAGACTTTGATAGATAGATAGATAGATAGATAGAATGAAATATATATATATATGCGTGTGTGCGTGTTTGTGTGTGTGTGTGTGTGTGTGGTTGGAGGATATAGAGGTCAAATAATCCAATAAAACCGAACTTGAATATTGTTAATGTCTAATATAATGTTATATTGACTAAAAAATCAATAAGCTAATATATATATATATATATATATATATATATATATATATATATATATATATATTGGGAGGATTGTTAAAGAAAATACATGTAGGACAGTTATATTAAAAAAATCAGTAGTTCAATATTAATTAATATTGGACTTACCGATATAACAGACGCTAATCTGATATATATATATATATATATATATATATATATATTTAAGGTAATTTGCTATATTCATGAATAAAAGTCCTCAATATCAGTGATATGTAGATCAATACTGTGTTTATGCTCTTCTTATTTTATCTGTATGTGTGTGTATTTGTGTGTGTGTGTGTGCACACGCGCGTAATATATATATAATATTTAAACAGTATGCTTTTAGAGATCAACACTTTTGTGATCTTTATACCAAACTTATTTTATCGGAAAAGGCTGCAAATAAACACACTTCACATTTCCAGGGAGCACTGTTCTCATAAGAATAACGGAAGCCTCACACATAATACTATATATATATATATATATATATATATATATTCAAAACTGTCAATGTATCATGAGTAGATTGGACAATGTTTGAGAATACGGTCTTGCTTGCTGCATTTGTTCTAATGGCATATCGACCTCCGTGGGTTATTCAATGCCAAAGCTACCCTTATTGAAGAACAGTGATGGTACTATTTAACCCGTAGCCGAGGAGGAATAAGAAGGTTTATACTTTTCCCAAAGGTATTTGTCCAAAAGTTAATGTAATAGCATATGATTCGAATTCGAACTTCCTGATTATATTGTCCAGCACGTTACCTACAACGCTGAGGACACTCCCTCAATATATATATATATATATATATATATATATATATATATCCAAATAAATCTGTCCACTGAGAGATTTGCATATTTTAAAGAATTATTTATTTTGTTCTAACTTTTGTGTATTTTTCCAGCTTGTTGCTTTCGTCAAAGAACATATGAAACTCAGGTCCATGTAAATGGGGTACCCAATAAAATGTCTGTTCGTAGAATGTTTTTTCAGGTTTTAAATCCAACACACCACAGGGTCAACCTATAGAAAATTTAAAAAAAAAAAAAAAACATTATATTAACAGACCTACACGAGTCAGTTCCAGTCTCATTGGGTCTCCCATTTATATGGGCTTGGGCCACAAATATTCTCTAACGAAAGCAACATGCTGGAAACATACACATATGTAAGAACGAAATAAATAATTCTTAAAAAATACAAATCTCTTGGTGGACATTCATTTTGAAATATTTACTTACTTTCTTTCTTTGGACCTACAGCGAAAAATAATTTACATTCATACATATATATATACATATATATATATATATTACAGCAGTGAATGGTTGTCACTATCTCGCTTGGTAGGTTTGTGGCAGACCAATTGTGGTGTAATTTTGAGAGTGCTCAATATCTTTGATAGAGCTATCGTATAATAATAAATAAATATATATTAGTTTTATATATATATAATGATATGGACTCTTATCTATGACCACTGGTTTCATGCCGTCTTTATACGACCATCATCAAGCAGATGATTGTCGTATAAAGACAGCATAAAAACCAATGGTCGCAGATAAGCATCTATGCTATTATGCATATATAAAAACTAATATTTATTTATTTATTCATTATTTCTGTTATTATGTATATATATATATATATATATATACACACAAGGGTCAGTTGAAAAGTTTATTCGCTAAGTAAGATAGTCCCATGGGATGTGACCGAATGAGTTTTTTACAACTTAGTCTTCCTTGCGGTCCACACACTTCTTCCATCCGTGTTGCAGTGGTTGAATCCCATTGGTGAAAAACATCATCAACAGCAGATATGAAATCATCATATGGGCTTTTCAGTCCACCCTGTTCTATATATATATATATATATATATATATATAAGGAAGTGTATCAATCTGTTTCGTGATTGTTGAGTAGTAATTGTCGCTAATTTTATATTTTAGCCCAAATCTGTATAAGTTTTTTCAGGATAATTCACTGGAGATTATCTATCTATCTATCTATCGATAGATAGATAGATATGAGGATCGTTCAAAAAGTTCTAAGCCTCATCCAGAAAGAAGTGTCACGCTTGAACATTTTTGTTGAGGTAGCACATTGCTACATTTTATAAAACTACTGCATATTTCTGACTTAATTTCTGTGCAAGAGAGGCCCATACTAAGGTGAGAGGTGTATGATAAATTTAAAATCTGAGTGAAGCTTAGAACTTGTAGAACAAACCTCTTATATATATATATGTATATATATATGTGGGGGGGTGTTAATTGCCAAGACTGAAGAATACGGCAAGCACTTCCATGCGACGTACGGAACACTGGACAGCTGATTCGACCTTTTTAGGTCTCATCAGTAGTGCATACAGTGATATCCGCCATTGGAGATCGAACCACTAACCACAGAGTCGAAACTCTATCACTTGGCCACTGGTCACAGAAACAATGCCAAATCAACTTGTCATGGAAAATGCGTGACCACTTAACCTGATGTGTCTTGAAGGTACGTTTTATCCCAACAGTGGACACGGCCACTCCCGGGGCTACGTCTTCCCAAGATGGCCCTACGTATCCACGTAGGTTTAACCTCATGGGCAGGAAACAGATTTAACATTTGAATAGAGGAATTGTATTATGTTAATTGAATTACCATGACTATAAAATCCGGCGAGTGCTTCCATGTGACATACGGAACACTGGACAGCTGTTTCGACCTTATATATATATATATATATATATATATTATAACAATGTTGGTTGTCACTAAATCACTTTGTGGGTTTGTGTGAACCAAGTGCAATATAATATGGAGAGTGTTCAATATCTAGGATTGAGCTATTATATAATAATGATAAATAAATAAATATTATATATATATATATATATATATATATATATATATATATTAATTCGTGGAATTTAAACTGTGATCCCTGGGTTTCATGGACTTTTTTACAAAACAACAATCATCAAGCAGTTAAGAAAATGAAATGAATCAAAAATTGAAAAAATACAGTAAAAAAAAACGTTCCGATTTTGTAGGTGATTTTTTAATGAACTGGGTGTTGTATATTAAAAAAATGAACATACAACACCCAGTTAATTTTTTTAAAGTCCCTGATGATGAAACTATTACTTCAAAATTAATTAGACTGAAATAATTATTAATTCGCATTGAAATAGCCGTCTAAATTAATACAATACAACAAAATAAAATAATTTGTGCGATGCTTCAAGCAAATTATAAAATACTTATATATATATATATATATATATATTTCGTTGAACATAAAAGTAAACGCTATACACTGCAACGGCACAGACGCTTTTCTTCTTACAAAGTAGTAATGTACATACAAAAGTTACATCACTTTTGTAATAGACCCTCCCCTGATGATGGCCCAAAGTCGGGCAGAAAATACTTGGGAAATAAATAATGGAAGATACATCAACCAATTCCCGCCGAATATTATAAAATCAATACGGCAATACGAAAGGATCAACAAAAAAAAAATATGTAGACAAAAAATGACTATTATGTTCAACGAAATATGTATTAATGAAGAGATGCTGCCAATTTATCATCATCATCAAGTCGCTTAGACAGCACGGAATTCCCAGACAATCATGGAAATCTTTGGTGGCTGCTTTTAGGGTTTTTGTTTGTTTTGTTTTGTTTTTTGTTTTTTTGGTTGGATATTTTTGTATTTTTTCCATCAATACATCCTACAAGAGAGACGCGTTTCGTTGATTATAATCTACACTCCTGTCACAGAGATGACCTGGTATTTTTCCAAGGAAGAAAATATTCTAGCGCGTCTGAAAGAAAAAAAAGGATATACTTACTCTTTTAAACTATAAGTTTTAATTTAATTAAAGCTAAAGTGTGGCTTTTTATCTTAATAATAATTTACATTTTACTCCAACACATATAATGGTGCTGTTTTTTGTTTTGTTTGTTTTTTGAGACGAGGTGAAGCCGTGAATGGTTGCTTTAACACGTTACTAGCTTTTAATTAAACAAATTAATACTTAAATAAAAATATGAATATTCGTACCTTCCATTATTTCTTTAAAATTTCTACTCAGTTTCACTTTTTTTATCCTCTCCCTTCAAATCCGGGTAATCTATCTATCTATCTATCTATCTATCTATCTATCGATCTATCTATCTCAGTCTGCTCATATCTATCTATCTATCTATCTATCTATCTATCTCAGCTTGTTCATTATTTATCTATCTACCTATCTATCTATCTCAGCCGGCACGTAATCTATCTATCTATCTATCTATCTATCTATCATTATTATTATTATTGTATTACTCCTTATGAGTTTTTTACACGGGCATTATCCGATGATCTTTCACTGGAGTCTGAGTAACAACAAGTCTCCTAAAATCTCCAGAACTCTACGCAGTATTCTTGCCGATCTTAATAATGCTGTGGTTTTGATTGTCTCGGTTCGTCCTCCGATTTCCAGTTCTTCAAACCTTTAGTGACTATTTCGAGCGCACCTATTGCGATTATTCACCTTCATGTTCCACAGCTTTCTTAGTTCTGTAGCAATATCCAATTGCTTATCTCTCATTTTTCTTTCATTGATTTTCACTCTGTGTTTCGTCGGGACAAGCTAAGTCCACTATACGCCAAGTTCCCTTTTTTTCTTTTTTTTGCTTCTTTTTTTTTTTTTTTTGTTAATGATTACCTGGTCTCGTCTTCTTGCCGGTATTAGGTGATCTGTTTGCATCGCAAAACCCGAGAAAATTTTAGGCATTTTATTCTCTTTGACAGATTCTGATTTGTACATATACCTCGTGGTCAAATTTCAATTTCTTTCACAATTACCAGTGGAACAACTTCCCACCCAGACTATCATGCCTTATACTCTTTTTTTGAAAGTTTGCAACATTCTTATATTAATAGCAGAGAACTTTGTGCATCTCATTCTCCAGGATGGATTCTGAGTTGTGCATATACCACTTGTTTGTATGGTTTATTATCATTATTATTATTAATAATATTATTATTATGATTGATTGATTGATATACTTATAAAAACGTGCTCAATATCCGTGATAGAGCATATCTTTATTTTTACCTTCTTGAAAATGTGCTTCCCAGTATATAGTGTGTCATCTGTTCTGTTTTTCCCTTGAGATATGCATTTTGCTATCCTTTCCAAAAAATAATAGATCTCTTCTCTTATCTGAACAGTTAGGAGCTTTTACATAATAGGTAAACAGGTTATCAGTCTATAGTTGCTTGAAATACTTATTTAGGAGAGGGGGGTCTTTCTGGAGCAGATTTGTTTTCTCCGTCATTCATTCGGATATTCTTTATTCTTTCTTGGTATTTGCTCAGTTGCTGAGACAGTCTGTCGTAGACGGAAGTGAATTTTTAAAACCAGAATCCTTGAAAGGTATCATAACATGGTGTCTTCTAATTGGGTACATTTTTGAGTATTCCTCTTAATGATTCCTGGATTTCTCCAAGTCATTACAATTCTTTTTTCATGTTATTTCTGTTCTTTCTGTTCTTATATCTTGCTCCAGAAATGTATAAAATCCTTGTCGGCTGGACCTGAAGAATACACCAACTGCATCTCTACAGAGGAGCCAGACTCACCCAATGAGTGTCATGGAAATGACATTAAACAATCTGACAGTGAGGCTCCAGTAATACTTGAGCTTCGGGGAATACGGAGTACTCCTTCATTGCCATCACTTCCAGGTTCACTCAAGCTCTGAGATGGTTCTATCAATGTGTCAAATAGAACTGTTTGACATTCAAACTGAGTGCAAACAATTGACGTAAGTTAGATCGAATTGTTAGAAATAGAACTGTTTGATCATTTAACTGCGTATAAACAAATGACAGATGTTTTCTTTGCTTCGGGTTGTTCATTTGTCTTTATGCATTCTTTACCAACTGGTACGTTTTTCACAACATTTTAACAAGTGATATTTCATTGTGTTCTACTCAGCTTTTCAGGACTCTTCCTAGTATTCTTGTCGATTTCAACAGTGCTGTGGGCTGTGTGGTCTCGGTTCTTTTCTGGGACTTCTAATTTCTTTTGAGACCGTTAAAAAAACATCGACACATCGGGTGAAGTAATGGTTGGCAAGCTAAAACTAGCAAATCTTCATGAGTGAGTTCCAGTACCATTGGGCGCACTACTCATACGGCCTTGTGCCACATCTTAGCAAATAAAAAGCATAGTAAATTACTACTATTAGTTTCGTTTGGTTTGGCGTTATGGCATATCAACAATCGTAGGTTATTTAATGCCAAATCTCGTTTACATATGTATATCAAATATATACGAGGATCATTAAATGTTTCCGGACTTTTTTTGTATGGGCACTTTTATTGATAGTACTCTCATGAAACTCTAGTCCACTTCGAAGTAATCTCCTCCGGCTGCAATGCACTTGTTTTACCGTTCCAACAACTTCTGGAAGATCCCATGGAAGTCCTCTTGTGTAAGCGTGTCAATGACCTTCGTCACAGCCCCTTTCATCTCCTCAATTGTCTCATAACGACAGCCTCTGAACTTAGGGAATAACCAAAAGTCACAGTGAGAAAGGTCTGGACTTTAGGGAAGCTGAGGAACCGTGTTGATGCCATCTTGGTCAAATAGTCCGTGATAAGGATGGAATTGTGGACTGGTGCATTGTCCTGGTGAAAATGCCACTGACCCGATTGAAGAGTGCTGACCTCTTCCCTAGGAATCTCTTCCTGAAGTCCCTTAAAACCTCAACATAGTAACCCTAACCCTAACCCTTCTGCCAATCAACTCTTGTGTATTGACTTATTTACTCATCCCACACCTCTCATCCTCCCTCACAGACTCCCTGCCCTCCTTGAATCTCTTATGCCACTCAAAAACTGATGCTCAATTCATGCAAGATGCTCCAAAAGCAGTCTGAAGCATTCCATACGTTTCTGTGGCATCTTTTCCAAGTTTAAAACATAATTTTATTGCATATCGTTCTTCTAAAGTGTCCTCACGTCCAGATTGAAACTCACCAGCTGTGACAATCAGGCTTTAGTAGGGTGTATTCCAATTGCTGCTGTAGCTGTATATTTGAAGCTGAAATCATAAAGATTGGTTAGTCATCTCATAAGATGTATAGTAATAATATACTGAATGTTCAAGAGTCTACGACAGTTTTAAATATCTGTACAAAAAAGTCTGGAAACTTATTGAATTCCCCACGTATATATATATATATATGTGTGTGTGATTTGTATGCACATTTTTTAAATAAGCTCTTTTTTGACACATAGTATTGCTATATAATAGTCACAATTTAACATCAGTTATTTGTTTGCACACATAATTTGTTCTATTTGACTTATAAATAGGACCCTATCAGATGTTACCACCCTTGGTTAGAGTGGACCTGGGAGCAATTGCCATGAATGGGTAAACCACATCCTCCCAAATCTCCAAGGCTGGTGTCTCGCCATCAAATGATTTAATGTCATATCCCGAACACTCTTTGTGATGGTCTCACTTCACTGCAGAGATGCAGTTGGTGTTTTCTGCTGCCCCAGCTGACTGGGCAATACTACTTTTTGTATAATCGTCATCTTCATGTTCTAAATCTTTTTTAGCTCGTTGGGAAAATTCAAGTATTTATCGATATTTTCACTTTCTTTAATTTTCACTCTGTGGTCCAACGTAATGGCAAAACTCTCAAGATGACAAGTTATATTTTCCTGTTATTTAACACAAAGTCCAGCCTTCAAGCCGGGATTAAATAATTCATTTGTATTCTAAAATCCTGTGTCTCATTTTATAGCAGAGTTTCTGGTTTCTGTAAACATGCATGTTCAACTTTTTATCTCTTGCACAGTTTCGAGGTGGATCCCCTTTCCTACCCAAGTGTGTCTTTTTTTAACTACTTTCGTGCCAGCTAGCTGCATTCACTTATTATGTGATTAACCGTCTCATCTCTTTCTCTGTTGCGTATTTTCAATTTTCGTCCTTAAGCGGGGTTGTTTTGTGCTACTATCAAAAGAGATTAGGTTTCTCTCTCGAGGATTACTTTTCTTAGCCATGTTCAAGTCTTCTCGTGTACAAATCAGTGGTACCTTTACTTTCGTCGTTACCAACTGCTTTCGAGATATGTCAATGACTTAAAGAATTAATTTGATCATTTTTTTCTAATTTTCTTTTTATCTTATTGGCAAACAATGAATTGAAATTAATCTAAATAAGAAAATAGTTTTGGCGATGTAAGTCAAGATACCATCGTACGTAGAACAGAAACAGATACTACACTTGAATCACGCTCAAGAGACTGAAGATCTACGTTCTTATTCCATACTGAAGTACCGACCTCTACTTCATTTTCATAGCAGATAAATATATACGTATAACAGTTTTGGTTTGGTTTGGTTTGGTTTTATAGCATATCAACCCTTGTAGGTTATCTAATGCCAAATCCAGCTTTTACATACGTATTAAGTAAGTAAAGTCGGCGATTGTAGTCGAGGGCGACCATAAGGCTCCCTTTTCAGTAGCTACTACACCAAGTTGTAGGGGAGGGCGCTACTCCTTTCCCTGGATTGCTCCACTTTACCTTGATACGTACCTTATATTGCTGAGTGTTAAACAAGGAGGTATCCAGTACCATTTTTAAAGACTTTGGTATGACTCGACCTGGGATTGAACCCCGGTCTCCCGGACCATTGGCTAACACTCTACCCACTAGGTCAATGAGCCGTATTATTAGTAAACACATTTCCTTAATGATATTTTTAAACGAACCTGAACCCCCTTTTTTGTGGGGGGAACAGTTACAAGTCGTGAATTGAATTACCATGACCAGAAAATCATGCGAACACTTGCGCGCGACACGGAAAAAATAGACTGCTGTATCGACCTTTTTTGGTCTCATCAGCAGTTTATACCATGATCTGCCCCTCTGGAGATCGAACCAGCGACCACAGAATGCAGAGCCGAAACTTTACCACAGAGCCATCAAACCACATCTCACATAAGTGACGACAAACCAACTAGTCTTGGTAATTGCGCGGCCAATGTGTCTTGCAAGTTACATCCGTAGTCTTTACAGAGGACACGGTCAGCTGTCCAGTGTTTCCGTGTATCGTGTGCAAGTGTTTGCCGGATTTTTTGGTCAGGGTAATTCAAATCACAATATGATTCCTCTACTTAAAAAAGAAAATGAACAATTAAATGGTTTCAAATATCTAACCGTCTCGATTTAACATTATTCATTTGTTGGCACACATTTAAACAGATATACATGATATATAAGAGATTAATTTGTCAAAAATTTCATTTCTAAATAAGTAAAGTAAAGTTAGCGACCATAGTCGAGGGTGACCCGAAGGCTCCCTTTTCGATAGCTACTACACCAAGGTGTAGGGGAGGGCGCTACTCCATTCCCAGGATTGCTCCACTTTACCCTTGAACCGTACCTTATAATGCTGAGTGTTAAGCAAGGTGGTATCAAGTTCCATTTTTAAAGTCTTTGGTATGACTCGACCTGGGATTGAACCCAGGTCTCCCGGGCCATTGGCGAACACTCTAAATCAAGAATTATTATTATTTCAACACAGTTAAAAGGTTTCAATCATTTCTATCAAACACTTATAATATCATTTAACGCTTTTCATTCATTTGTACACTGTCAAATGGTTGCAAGAATTGCTATGTATCACTAACAATTCAATTAAACATTATTCATTTGCTTACACTCAATTACATGATCAAACAGTTCTATTTCTAACAACTCAATTTAGTTTTAGTTATTTACATTTAATAAATACATTATTTGTTTGCACACATTCAAATATCTAACAGTTATATTTGAACAAAAGATAGGACCCTATCAAGTACTACCATTCCGTGCCTGAGTGGACCGGGGAGCGATGAAAATCAAGGGGTACTCCGCATTCCCCAAAGCTCCAGGGCTGGAGCGTTGCCATCAGATTGTTTTATGTCATATCCAGGACCCACGTTGGGGGTGGGGCCTACCCTTCAGCAGAGGTGCAGTCGGCGTATTCTACAGCACCCTAACCGACAGGGTAGCTTATAGCAAAGTACGCAAACCAACTCTAAACCTGGCATCTATCATATAATTTAGGCAGAGAGAGATAGATATATAAGAACAGACTGAGATAGATAGATAGATAGATAGATATGCATTAATAGCCTGAGATAACGATATATATATATATATATATATATATATATATATATATTTGTTTATACGCATATATAGGGAGATTTTTATATATACAAAGATAGATAATGAACGGACATAGACAAACAGATGTTCATCAATAGATGTAGATAAATGCTTATGAACATAGATAAATCCTATCCTATTCTAATGGCTTGACTTCGCGAACGAAGATTTATGAAGGAGGCAGTCTACGTCGACTGCTGGTTCGCTGATGGCCGACTAGGCCGAAGTGGGACAGGCAATTCCGGCCGCAGCGACTGCAGTTAAAGGAAGGGTCTGGTATGACTGCTGAGTTTCCCCGGATCTTCCTCCGACGGTTTTTCTCATTGAGGTTGGCCCAACGGGAGTCTTCAAAGGTGGAGACGACCCGGTGGACGGTACGGCGCCAGGCCTGACGGTCAGCAGCGAGTGTCGACCACTGGTGGTGGTCAATGTGGCAGGTACCGAGGGTCTTCTCGAGGGAATCTTTGTAACGTTTCTTTGGTGCCCCTCTGTCATGGTGACCTGTGGAGAGTTCACCATACAGGGCTATCTTGGGCAGGCGATAGTTCCCATTCTGGGGACACGCCCTACCCAGCGCATGTTTGTATGACCATTAATATTCATGAGATATATAAATAGGTAGACTGAAAAGAGATTTATTGTCCAACCCTTCCACTATGAGCAGGATGTGACACAGGGTCAATATTTGAGTGGAGTTTTAGAGGTTTGAATTCAGAATTTTTTCTTCACCTAAACCGGTCCCAATACCAAGATTAAACCTGCTGACCGTCAGTCCTAGCGCCGTACCGTCCACCGGGTCGTCTCCACCTTTGAAGACTCCCGTTTGCAGGTGGCCGTGGTGTAATGGTTATCGTCGTAGGAAATGAACTCAGCGACACGAGTTCAAATCCTGGGCAAGACTGATTGTATTTCACATAACACTAATACCCATGGGAAAGGTATGAATCCAATTATTCTCCCTCCAGCTATGGGTAAATAGTAGGACAGACAGGGTTCTTCAGCCTTGGTGAGGCAACTAGTCTGGGAGAAGGACAACTCTGAATTCAAACCTGTTAAACTCCGCTTAAAAATTGACCTTGTGTCATATCCTGCCCGAGTGGAGGGGTTGGGTAAATATGATATGATACCAAAATTAAAGAGCCTAGTCTGCCGTACTATTTACTCATAGCCGAAGAAAGAATAATAGGATTTATTCCTTTCTAAAAGGTATTTAGCGCTATATGAAGTACAAACAGCTTCTTCCAGGGTTGGAACTCGGGTCGCCATGTTCAGTTTTCCTATTGTAACCATAACGCCACGAGGACTTCCCAAAGCAAACTGAGATAGATACTCTTAAACAGACTGAAATAGATACATGTGCGCACACACACACGCACACACACATATATATATATATATTTATAGAGAGAGAGAGAGAGAGAGAAATAGATAACAGTTCATTGTCACGCACACCTGCATACTGACACATTTCTAATTATCTCGAAAGAGAAAACGGTTAGAGATGAGGAAGTACCATGTCAAAGGTGATATGTGTCTCTTGCATAATTCTAACCGAATCTCTCTCTCTCTCTCACTCTGGCAGAATTATGATAAAAGTTTTTAAAAATCCTCCAAAACTTTTTTTTTTTTCGGGATCGGAAGATTAAATAAAAAAAACCCTTTAATTAATTAAGTAGTTAAATTATTAGGACTACAGATAATTAGTCTGCACTTGACAAGCCCAATTTGGGCCGCCTTAATTCCTTCCGATTGGTGCGACAGTTAAATGCATTCATTTGGACATGGACTTAACAAGCTCTTTCATTATTGGTAATTATTCATTCTTTTCTTTTCTTTTCTTTACTTCATTTACGTTCTGTTTATTATCTTATTGTTTTATGCCTTTTAGTCTCATCTTCATTTTTATTTTATTTTATTATATTTATTTTTTGCTTTATCAAAAGAAATTATGCTTTGTCGAACGTATTTTGTCAGAAGATTATTCCTCATTGTCAAAAATTGCTGTCATTCTGTCCATCTAAATATCTATCTTTCTGTCTGTTTATATATCTATCTAAATCTATTCTAAGCAGTATATCTGTCTCTAAGTTTGATTATATATCACTATTCGTTTCATATCTATCTATCTATCTATCTACTATATATATATATATATATATATATATATATATATATATATAGATATGCATGTATGTATGTATGTAAGTATGTGTGTATATTTTATTATCCCTTTGCATCTGTTCCAATTAATCAGTCTCTCTGTCTCTGTCTCTGTCTCTTACTTTCCTTTTCTCAATATATATATATATATATATATATATATATATATATGGGGGGGTGATTAAATTTAAAATGTTCATCGTTCATTAGAATGAAACAATATTAGATTCATTAGACACATGCACATAAAAACATTTACACACACACACATACACATACATGTATGTATGTATGTTTTTGTATGTATATGTCTAATATGTATATATGCACACACATGTACACACCAAAACACACACGCATATGACATTCTTTTTCTGTTTCATTCTCTCTTTCTTTCTCTCTCTCTCTCTCCCTATCCTCTCTCTCTCTCTTTCTCTCTCCCTCTCTCTCTCTATATATATATATGACCTTCTTTTTCTGTTTCACTCTCTCATTCTTTCTCTCTCTCTCCCTATCCCCTCTCTCTCTCTTTCTCTCTCCCTCTCACTCTCTCTCTATATATATGACCTTCTTTTTCTGTTTCACTCTCTCTTTCTTTCTCTCTCTCTCCCTATCCTCTCTCTCTCTCTTTCTCTCTCACTCTCTCTCTCTATATGACCTTCTTTTTCTGTTTCACTCTCTCTTTCTCTCTCCCTCTCTCTCTCTCTATATATATATGACCTTCTTTTTCTGTTTCACTCTCTCTTTCTTTCTCTCTCTCTCTCTCCCTATCCTCTCTCTCTCTCTCTTTCTCTCTCCCTCTCTCTCTATATATATATATGGCCTTCTTTTTCTGTTTCACTCTCTCTTTCTTTCTCTCTCTCTCTTTCCTTTCTCTCTCCCTCTCTCTCTATATATATGTGACCTTCTTTTTCTGTTTCACTCTCTCTTTCGTTCTCTCTCTCTCCCTATCCTCTCTCTCTCTCTTTCTATCTCCCTCTCTCTCTATATATATGACCTTCTTTTTCTGTTTCACTCTCTCTTTCTTTCTCTCTCTCTCTCTCTCCCTATCCTCTCTCTCTCTTTCTCTCTCCCTCTCTCTCTCTATATATATGACCTTCTTTTTCTGTTTCACTCTCTCTTTCTTTCTCTCTCTCTCTCTCTCCCCCTATCCTCTCTCTCTCTCTTTCTTTCTCCCTCTCTCTCCCTCTCTCTCTATGACCTTCTTTTTCACTCTCTCTTTCTTTCTCTCTCTCTCTCCCTATCCTCTCTCTCTCTCTCTTTCTCTCTCCCTCTCTCTCTCTCTATATATATATATGTGTGAGCGAGCGTACGTGTGTGTGTGTGTGTGTGTGTGTGTGTGTGTGTGTGTATGTGTGTGAGTGTATGTAAATCCTTAAGAGAAACTAACCATGTATTTTCCGGAACAAATACGATAACGGTGAACAGACAGCTAATACCCAGAATATGTCTCAATTAACTGAAATTTAAACGTCCAGGTGAAATAAATAAAATATACTAAAGGCCCATCTATACATGTGCGTGCAAAGGTTCTAAAATAATATATACATATATATATATATATATATATAATACTCAGAATACAATGCTCATATCATAATCATGTTGAATTCAGCAGAGTCCATTAAATTGTTGTAATTTTATTGACATTGATGAGAATTTTTACTTTTTAACTCAATCTTTCTTTTTTTAAAGCACTTAATTCATAAGTGAATTTGCCCTGTCGGATGGGGTTGTAGAGTACACTGACTTCTTCTCTGCACAGGGGTTAGAACACACACACACACCCACGAGTGTTCTGGATATGACACTAAACAATCTGATGGTGGAGTCCCGGTAATGCTGTAGTTTTAGAGGATGCGGTGTACCCCTTCATTGCCACCACTCCCAGGTCCACTCTAGCACGGAGTGGTAGCACCTGATAAGGTCCCATCTATGGGTCAATCAGAATTAAACTGTAATTACGCTAAATAGTATTAATCTGTCCACTTTTGCTAAACTGAATTGTTTGAAAGGGAACGGTTTTTTGACATTGAAACTGTTGTACTTATACTAAACTGAATTGTCTGAAATAAATAAAAATGGATTCGGCATTAATAAACTACAATGGGTGATGTGCCATAAAACCAAACAAAAAAAAAACAAAACTAAATTAAAAGGGAATGCACACACACACACACACACACACACACACACACACACACACACACATATATATATATATATATATATATACTTGTTTAAATAGAGGAATTATATATATTATAAACTGAATTACCACGACCAGAAAATCCAGATGTGAAATGCCGGATTTTCTGGTCAATTTATGATATATATATATATCATCATCATCATATCGCGCTGGTAGCACGGATATCCCTGACCCTCTCTCGCCACTCTTCCCTATCGTTCATCGCCCTAGGTAGGTCTTCAGGACAACATCCTGTATCCTCACATAGCTGCTGAATGTACGTTCGAGCTGGTCGTGCTGCTTTTGCGCGGCTATGTGTGGGGATCCATAAGAGTACATCTCTTATGAGTTCATCTCTGCTTCTCCAGCAGTGTCCTGCATGTCTGGTTCGTCTAACTTGAATAGTTTTCGTGATAGGGGGCAGGTGGCCGTACAGTTGGTGTCTTGTGGGGTGTTGCTGCCAGGACTTGTTCAGGATTGCACGCAGCATTCTTGTGTAATTGCCATCTAGCTTCTTCTCCAGTCGTTTTGTTAGCGTCCATGTAGTGCATCCATATAGCAGTATCGATGTGACCGCTGCCTGGAAGAAACTGCGTTTCATTTTATCGGTTAGGTATGATTTCCATATAATCGATAGCCTATTGATAGCTGTCCATGCTTTCGTTAACCTCGTTTCGATGTCCTTTTCAGTTGATTCGACGCTGCTTCCTAGGTACGTGAATTTGTCTACTAGTTTAAGTGGGGTTCCTTCTAGAGTGGAGATGTCCCCCGTTTGGTTATAGAACATATATTCCGTTTTGTGTGCATTAACATAGAGGCCTATGCTTGCTGCTGCTCGTTCCAAACTATGCAGAAGTGTTTCGGCTTGGTCAGGTGTATTTGCCAGTATCGCTATGTCATCGGCGTAGTCGGCGTAGTCGGCGTCTGTAATTGTTGTTGCGGGGTATCTTCTGCTTCTTTTCTTTGTCAGTTCGAAGCCATTCTTTTTGATTTTGTCAATCGATGTTCTAAGTACGTAGTCTAGACAATGATAAAGAGGTACGGGGCCAGCGTGTCCCCTTGTAGTACTCCTGCTACAATGTCAAAGTATTCTGTGTCTCCATCCGGTGATCGTACTTTTACTTTAGTGTTTCTATAGAGAATCGTTATTGCCGCTACGGTTTCTTTAGGTATGCCGTACGCTAGTAGGATTTGTTCCATCTTTCCTCTGTGAATGGAGTCGAAAGCCTTGGTAAAGTCGACAAATATTAATGTCGCTTGTAGGTTCTTTGCCCGTACACCTGCAAGGATTCTGCGGATGGTTAATATTTGTGAGGTCGTGGATCTATTTCTTCGGAAGCCATTTTGGTTTTTTCTAAGTATGTTGTCAATTTTGGGTTCTATTCGGTTTCGTAGTAGGGCATTGTAGATTTTGGCAGCTATGGATGTAAGTGTTATGCCTCGGTAGTTTTTGGCTAATCCGAGGTCCCCCTTTTTAGGGAAGGGGAGTATGCATCCCTTCATCCATCTATCTATCGGATTTTGATTGTATACTGCGTTGCAGTGTCGGAGCAGTATGTCGTCGAATTGTCTGGTCTTCC